>JACBWW010000005.1:35755902-35854743 GCA_020086605.1 Lanius collurio
AGGGCCAGGACAGCAGGCAATGGCACGCAGTGTGGCAAGACAAGGAGGAAGAGAAAGAATATTAATCTGGCAGCTGTTTTTATTTCTGAAAATAGGCTGTTTGGTTTTGGTGTTTTTTGGTGTTTTTTTTTTTTTTTTTTTTTGTTTTTTTTTTTTTTTTTTTTTTGTTGTTTGCTTGTTTGTTTGTTTTTTTAACCAGTGTTTAGCTCTTATGAGTGTCCAGACAGGCTGTGAGGATAAGTTATGTTATCGTGTCCCATCTGCCAGATGTAAATGCTCAAATTTGGTTTGGATGAGTTAAAATAATTTTATAAGCCATGTTGCCATGTTTCTTGCTTCCTCTGTGTAGTTCTGTATTTGTCTGTGTTTTTGGAAGCAGTCTTCAATTACACACACACACACCCTGACACACACACCCACAGACATGCAAAAACTGCAGAGGTAAAAGCTGATTCATCTGGAAAAGGGAGAAAACAAAGCACTACCAGTTTTAAATTTGCTAGTCACTGCATTCTCCTTTCTTTCCAGGATGAAGGTCAGGTGAAAGATATTCTCCAGGCACAAGGAAAAGTGCAAAACTCCGGGCTGCCAAGATTCAAATGTGTGGTGTCATCCTGAATGTATATATAGATGCTCAGAGAAGGTGTATCCCTCAAGTCTTCTCTGTTAAATTTCAGGAATTCAGCTCCAATCCATCACTTTCATTGCATCCAGAAGCACAAAGTAGCCGACCCCAGGGGCAAGATTTATGCCAAAGACTCTAGGAGACCTCAAGTGGATTAACAATTTAAAGAGAGATAGATAGAGAGGTGAGTAGTGCGAACAAAGACTGACTGGCTTATTGACCTTTGTTGTGGTGCTACCACTGAGTTGGCAAGGAGCAATCCCATAATTTTTGTACCTAGGAAAGAGGAATGCTGTAAAGCACCTAAGCAGGTAGTCCAACAAAGGCCATGGGTATTGTGGTTCTGACCTTAGATTTGAAGGGGAGATCTCAATGTTTGAGAGGATGATGCACATATACGTCCTTGCAAGTTCTTCAAAAATTGGAGTGGAGTAAGCCATGGAGGGAAGTCAGGTGGAAGGACATTTGGATTTTGCCTTCTCAGCCTGAAGCAGGTGCTTGGCTGCACAGATGTGCCCATACTGACATACCTGTAATTCTGCAGAGGTGAACACTGCTAAAACCAAAGTGTTTCTCAGTCATGATAATCTCCCTTCAGAGGTGCGGGAAAGAGTAATTTGAAGACAGCCACTCATTCATGATGATTTTATACATCTCCTTTAGACCCAAAATTCCTATGTGAGGCTTTCTTTTCTGAATAGAACTCTGAATATCATTCCGGATAATGTTCTTGAGAACTGAGACTAGAGATGCCTGGAAAAAAGCAGAACCAATTTTGCTCCGCTGCATTTCAATGACAAGTGACTCTAGGGATGAAACAGAACATTTTTTCACATAGGCATCCTTGTAATCTAAGTGCTTGTGACTTAAAAAAACTGGAAATGTTTCAAAGAAAATGTATTTTCAATTTTAAAGAAGATTTTATTCTATATTAAAATATTCTTAACTAAAATTAAATAAGGTGTTGATGGAAACATAAAGGCGATTTTTTATATGTTTTTCTCCCAGGAAATGAATCTACTTTCAAAACTTCCCATCATGGAATATATTTTATTCTTATCTACACCCACCCAGATCTGTTGGTTCATGACTACAGGGACAGCTGCAGTTTAGCCTTCAGATTTAGAGTTAAGTCAGAGTCAATTTCAAAGACATGGTCAAAATCTCCCTTCAATTACCTTCCCACAAGTCTCCCCCTTCTCAGAATAAATGATTTTTATTGCTTTGTGGGTTTTACCAGGCTCTGAGCATTATTGGGATGTAGGTTTTAGGCTTTGAAATAGGTTACAGGATAAGAAATCATAAATATTCATTCTTTAGCAGCAGCTTCTGAACAGCTTCCTCGGTGCTGCTGGCTGGGGCCTGCCCATAATAGCGTGCCGTAAAGATCCCTGCCCTTTGTCCTTCTCACTCAATCAGGACAGGAAATAGGGCAAAATAATGAGGCAGGGACTTTTAAATATTGATTTCCATGCATGGGCTACACCATGCAATATTGCTGTCAAGAAAAGTAACTCTGAAAGAGGCGTTTTCAACAGAAGAAATGTCATACAGGTAAACTATGGAAAAGCAGTTGCTTGTTGTGGGCTCCTAGAGAATGGGACATGCTGAAAAACACCATGGCACACTGTTGGGAAAAGCAGAATATACAATTGCTCTATACTAATGGACTTTCCTCAGGAAGCATTTAAAGATTATTTGCTGATAGAATGCAACAATTAATCTCTAGCCATGCTTTGTATTCAAATATGGATAGAATGGTCTGAAGGGCAAGGAAATGGCATTTGAACAGAGAAGCCTTTCATTGATCTTCCAACCTTTTGGGGATAGTTAGCATACATAAGCTCAGAGAAGGTTGCTTTTGAAAGGGAATTGGAAATTATTGGCTGTAATGAAAGGCTTTTTAAAGTGCTTTGCTAAAGCTACCTCTTCTCCTGCTTAGTTGGGGGTTAACTGCCAATTAGTTGTGCTCAAAAGGAGGGCTGCAAAGCACATATCATGTTTACAACACATGGAAACATCCCTGTAAAGTACTGCATAGTAAAAGCAAGCCCCAGCTCAGCAGTCGTTTCTGCTGTTTGCAACATTTTTGGTTGCTGTGGGCTGGCCTGTTTAAGGCATTTTGCCTTAAAAATGGTCATTATGGAGTTGCTGTGGAGCTACAGCGAGAAAAGGGAAAAAGCAAGAACGAATGAAAAACTCTGAAATAGCTAAAGTTTCTTTGAAATCAGAGAACTCAGGGGCATTTTCCCCTGCACTTTGAAATGTTGCTTTTGCCGTGTCACAGGCAGAAAGGGAAACCCAGAGGCCTCTTCAGAACACAGCCAGATGGAATTGCCTTCAAAAGAGAAGAGTGCATAAAGCTACTTCTTCCTCCTCTTGACATGCTGTGAGCTACCGGCAGATTTTCTTTGTCTTTTTCAGCTTTTGTAAATTCAGACTGACCTTCAAATCTTTTACTTTTCTTTTGAACTTTGAAAATATCTTCTGAAACTGTGTTCTCCAACGCAGTGCCTACATGATTATAATCCTGACAAGCCACATTTTGTTCAAGTGTAACAGCACTTTCTCTGACTGTGTCTCTCTGTGCTCGTTATTTATTTCCCAGGATTTTTGCAATTTAAAACTGTACTAAAAAATACCCAAACACTTCCCACCTACAAGAGTACTCTTGACTTGACTGCTGCAGTTTCAGACCTAACAGGAAAACAAATTTCTTCTGAACTCACGTTTTTATCATTTGAAGTTTAACACATTCCTTTGAAATTTCCAAACTCAGCTCACACACCAGCATCCTCCATGGCTACATGCCTCGTGTCAGTGAAATGTATGAAGTGTCCATTTCAAAGAAGTTATCAGTTCTTAAAAACCCATACTGGGTCACGACGACTTCTGTTCTGAATAAATCAACACTTAAATAGTAAAGCAGTAGCAGAGAATCCACATGGCTATTAAAGAAAGCACTGAGTAACACATTTGCTGCATAGATTAAAACACAGTTACAACAAAATGTGAAACCACGTAATTATAAGAATATAACTATGAGAGCAGTCTCCTTGGATTCAGTGTGATATTTCACATGAGGAGGAGTTTGCAGAACAAGGCAGCTGCTGGAGTTGTTGCTAGATATAAAATTCCTAAGCATTCTGCATGCAAAATCCTATTGCAGAGGCTCTGTAAACTAACTATAGAAACTAGGAAACAGAAATACATATTTAATTAAGAGTGTGAAGTATATTACTCCTTTAGGTTGTCTTTTGTTTGGTATGCTAACAGAGTAAATGAGCTTTCTCAAGTTGTTAGCAGGGCTTAGTAGACAATCCTCACTCCTCAGGTATAATTGTGTGAACCCCAAATGAGAAAATTAGTTTCCTATATTAGCAGGTACCTGGCCTCAAAGAATTGACTGGTATTTTAACTTGGCAATTGTACAAAAAAGTAGGAAGTACTGGTAGATTGAGTAGGATCTCAATCTGTAGTGCTTTGCTGTTAACTCCTTGCTCTGAAGAAAAGAGATGTTCCCAGTATTTTTCTTCTTTATTTTTTTTTTAAATTACAATGTATGTATATAAATGAGGCCCTGCTGTTTGTGCTTTCTAGCCTGTCATCGAAAGCAAATGCCAGCAATAAGACTATGCTCTGAAAAAGTTTCAGAAGTGAATGCTTTCATTTGATCTCAGTTTCCTACAGGCCTAGCATGACTCGCCTTCTCCACCTGTGGGCTGAACTCACAGAATTTAACTTCTAACATATAAGGCAGTTTAGCTGGGAAGTATCCCAAGTTCCAGTAAAACCTGCTTTATGTCACTACAGGCCTAGACACTTTCTCTACAGCACACCCACGTAATTTGCCCTGCATTGCATCAGGACTGCATATTCTCTAATTATCCTATCTTGTGTCTTTCTCTGTAGACTTGGGGACTTGCATGGCTTCAGAATAATACATTGCAGAATTTCTCATTTCACTACACCTAGGATTGCCTTTCTTCTCTAAAAGTAATAATAATAATATTAACAACAATAATAGTATAAAGCAGTGATGAAATTGTTTATAAATGATAGAGTATTTATGGATAATTACTTCATCAAATGAATGACTAACATTCCAACAATCCTTTAGAAGAGTTTTTGAAAAGGAAACAAAACACTAATATATCGTCAAAAATGTGTTTCAGGTTCTAGAAAAATGAAATATGAAAGTAGTTGCTCTCAGTGCTGGGATGAATTAACACAAAAGATCACATACCAGAATCAGCAATCAATAAACTGCTCTTTTAAGAAATTCTTTTTTTATATATATGTAAGGTTGTGTCAGATGACTACAGCAAGTGCAGTAGAAATAAGTTAATGATACTGTGCTTTTACACAAAGCTTATTTCAGAGGATTTAGGTTTTAAGAATCTAGACTGATTAAAGATGGGCATTGAATTTCAAAGTCAAAGTTTATGGGAATATTTGGGTGTAAAATACATGTGTTCATATTTTCCAGATTTTAGCTTCACACTAATCATTGTAGGACTTAAAAATAAAATTTCTTTCTCCCTTAAATAATTGTTGTTCTAATAATATGAAAATGATGGGAATAATAATAAAAAAAAAATCATTAGAAAAAGACCATTTAGATCCAGTCTCTGTTATACTGGGATCATTAAAGATGAGGCAGTGCTGTAAAGAAACTCCAGCTCTGCTAAGTTATGCACATGGTGATAGAATAAACAAGTCCTTACTAAGCAAAAATTATCAGAAAAAGTCATAGTAAACTGGTTTTCACATGGAAGGTTATCTTGGGAGTGCTTATAGTCTGCTCTTTTGTACCAGTTTGGTGCATCAGATCTCCTTTGCTGCATTCTTCATTCTGTTTTTATTGTGTGAATTTGTAGTAAATCAATACTGATTTAAGAAAAAGGCCCTGAATTTTTCTTCAGTGAAGCTTCTGCTGTGCATCAAATGAGTGTAGTTAGTGTCAAAACCACTGATAATGGGAAGTCATAGAGACAAGAAAGAAAGCATTTCCTGATACTTTTAAAATAAATCTCTCTGTTACTTTTTTTATACTCGTGGTCATGGAGATCCCTATGTTGAAGGGAAGTCAAGGTAGCTCAGCATGAAAAATGGACAGAGATGACAAAGAGAAGTATGAGGCAGTTTTTTATTTGGATGAAACTACTGTGTGCTACTGAATGTGAAGTAATTATATGAGTTATCTCAGTTATTTTATTTGTTGATGCCTTTTTCTCTCCACATTTTTATCTTGTAGACAAGTCCTAAGTGATTATTATGAATATTTTCTAAATGAGGTCCATAGCTAGCTCACAAACTGCAGATTAGGATATGATAATTAACACTGGCTTGTTATATTTAAATAAACACTTATGTCAGTGTATACATTTTGTTTGTCATGTTTACCACCAGCTAATGAGGGAAATGCATCCTCTGCTCTTGGTAGAGGTCACTGATTGCAGGCAATGCAGGGTCGTTATAAACTTTGAAACCACAGACACAAATAACCTCAGTCTTTCTAAATGGTAACTGCAGTGGTTATCATTCACTCCAGTTCACCTCAGATATAATTTGGGGTCTAGATGTTATTTCAGTTCCCCTTCTCTGAACACAACACAGAAGGTAACAGTTTTCAAGATATGCATAGGGAATGTTGTGCAAGGTTTATGTTGGATATTAGAAAAAAGTTCTTCTCCCAGAGGGTGGCTGGGCACTGGAACAGGCTCCCCAGGAAAGTGGCCACAGCACAGCAGTTCAAGAAGAGTTTGGACAATGCTCTCAGGCACATGGTGTGACTCCTGGGGGAGTCCTATGCAGGGCCAGGAGCTGGACTGGATGATCCTTGTGGGGCCATTCCAACTCAGCATATTCTCAGATTCTGTGATTCTGTGGTCACTTTCCTTCCAAGCATAGTTTTTCTTTCTCGACTTTCAGCTCTAAAACTTTATTATGAAGATCAGAGATTTTAATTTTTCAGTTACAATCTACCAAACTTTAACCTCAAACTCTGTCTTGTTGATGCCATTCTAGAATAACATTAGTTTCTCTGTCTAATAGTTCAGATTATTTTGAAAGGTGCAAAAATCCATCCAGGTGTTTATGTTGTGATTAAATAATGAGTAATAGATTAGTCCTGAAGGAAATCTTGTGTCCCATGGACTCTAGCTAGTCCCGCTTCTGGTGGATCTTTCCTGTGAAAAGTGCATGCTTCTGTGACAGCATGTACAGAAAAAGAGAAAGACTTCTTGCCCTATTTGTGTTGAATTTATTCCTGAGACTTCCAGCTGCAAATAGTGACATGTAAGAGCACAGAGCCTAAAACTCTGCCTAAAGATGACAGTCCTCGAGGGTAAGAGAGGGGAAATGAACTACATTTGGCAAATGTCCATCCCTCAGTAAATGCATTGCAGAGAGGTGCTTACAGCTGATATGTGGCAATGAGTGCAGAGAAAAAAAAAGAGCTGGAGTGATGGTGGGTATTTATCACTGGCTTTTGGGAAAAAGGTTTCTGTGAAATCTCCACAGTCCTGACATTTTTATTATGGTTTCAAAGAGGTTGTTAAGCTAAACAAATTATAGATTTTTGAAGATATTTTTCTTCCCTTGTATGCTATCAAATCTTGTTCTATTTCTTTTTTTAAATGAGCTTCTACTCTCTTTAAGGAGTGCTCTCAGTCCTCCCTTCCCCAAGCCCAGATATTCTTAATGATGTTTGACATCTTTACATCAGGAGGCTATCCAAGAACCTAATAGCAGCAGGCTTCATATTCTTTTATTTTCAATATGTCTCAGATTCCCTTTCAAGACATCACAGTATTTCAGAATTATCTCTCTTGCTGTTTTACTATGTTGTGAAAGAAACACAGAATTAATAATTCTATTACTTAAGTAAATGCAAATTGTAAACTTGCATTTGTATTCTGCTTCTCTGACAGCTTTTCTGTCTTCTGAAATACAGGAGACAATGGGATCAATAGAGTACTCATAAATATCTAAATACTTATTACTTGCAATGATTTGCAAAATCTTCAGCTAGAAAATTCCCTTAGCTGCCATTTGGTCCTCTTCCCACATCACTGTTAAATTACAAGCTTCATTATGAACAGAGACTTACCTACCTACCTATTTTGATTTTTCTTATTAATAGCAAGCTAAATTTCAGAGAGGAAAAAGCAGTGATTGTCTTGAAGCACCCAAAACTGGAGTGAGATTGAGGTTACCTTGGAGTAAAAAACGTGTGTGGCGATGATCAGGTACAAGGAGCTGTAAAGGAAGAGTATAAAAAGACAAAAGAGTTAGCTAGCCCAGAGGAAGAGGCCAAAAGCAGGAACATGGCTAAAGTGAGGTGGGGATATGACATGACACTACACCCTCCCTGCTCTTGAAAATGAATGTTCTGTGGAGAAAAGAGAATCTTCCATATGAAAGCTGTAAAAATTTCTGTCTATATTCCATTTCCCTCTAGAATCCTTTGACTTAGCTCAAAACAGACCATACGGACACTTGCTGTATTTAGTTCTTGATATATTGTGTCATTCCTGTATTATTCACTCCACATAGTTCTCAAAATGAATGTCTAGTTGTGTCAGAACTTTTGAAGTGCTTATATGACCTTTTCCTTCAGCTACTTTTCTTCCTAAGCAATGGCAAATCAGTATGTCTGGAAGACAGCATTTTTGGAAGGGGGGTGATTTAAGCCACAAGAGAGCTGGACCTGGTCAGTATGGTCTTGTGGTTCCTGCTCTCAAATGAGAACAAGAAAATTCTGTATTGGCTATTATTTACTGTGCAAAACTTGTAGATTGCTAAGTCCCAGACAAAAAAAAGGCAATACAACTTCATGTCAGGCAACTGTGGAACAAATTCCCAATCAATGTGGATAAAGCAATTAGACAAATTCATGGAGAGAAAATGCACATTGGGAACAATTACAAAGATAACATTTTGGCTCAGAAATTTCCCAAGTCATAAATCACTGGAAGGGGGAAAATGCTCTGAAGAGGAGTTGCTTTATTTGTATTGTGTTCCTGTATTCCTCTATAGGCACCAACTAGTGCCTCTGGGGATCTGGGGTAGGCTGTTGAGCTATATGGTACAGCTCTTTTAATGTAGTGGTGTGCATAAGAGTTCTGTCTTGCCTTCAGGTGAAGTCATAGCTTCTGTTGAATGGGGAACTCTGTGGGAAATGTCAGTAGTCCCGACATTTTGAGAGGAACTTCAGTTCCCATGTCACATGTCCCAGTGAGAATTAGAAACTAGATTTCCTACAAATATTTTCTTTCTGATTTTTGGCCTTCAGCAATAACCTTTGAAATACTTCCATCCTCTCCCTGTGAAAGAATATTTTTTATTCTTCATTTTCATTGCCTCTGTGTTGCTTCAGATCAACTCCATAGCAAGTAGATATTTTTATTGTGCTAAGACGGCTGGTGGCCCAGCCAGTCTTGTATACTGGCTATCACAGCCCTTTGTCACAGAAGAGTTTGAAAGAATCCCATCAGTAGGCAGTGACAGAAGTACATAGTCTGGCCAAGTATCTACCTAGCTTCTCCTCTTTGTTATAAATAAGGTCATCCTTGAAAGTGGAGGATTTAAGCCCCCTTCAAAATATTTAGATGTATTTTATAACTTTGTAATTGTAAGCTGTGCATTTTTGTTAAATGTATATTCAGACCAGCTTTCACACTTGAATAAGAGCTGAACTTTCTGTTGTTTTTTTTTTTTTCTTTCCTCGTCTCTTTTAATCTCTTCTGGAATGTTTACTTCTTCTGAAGGGCAATATCTATCTCATTTTTTTCCTTGTTATTTGCTTTATCCCTCCTAAGAAAGTGCATGCATAAGCAAAATAGAGACAGCTGATATTAGAAATGATGCTTAAAGGAAAATCTTCCAAATGAGGAAGTATAGCATCAATTTAACCCCAAGTAAAGAACCATGGGTACCGTTGGAAGCTGGCAATATTTTTCAAGCAAAAGACTCTTTCTAACTTCTGTGAAATTATTATTTAAAACAAAAGTGAATTTATTTAATGCTGATATTAAAGGTTCTACATTACTTAGATATTTTATCTGTTGAATAAAAATTTATTTAAATTTGCTATAAAATGTTTTTAAGACTAAATAGCTTTCTTTTTACACTGCATCTTTCTCTTTAATAGTTAAACAGAGATCAGTGCTCTGAGCAGACTCCCTGTCAGATACATTTTTGAATATTGACATCATTCCATACAATGTGTAACTCACATTAGAATTCATAAGTATTATTCATGCAAACGCTCATTGCAGGGGACAGATCCTATATTATACTGCTCCTATTTTTCTTTCCTGAAAAAAAAAAAAGGGCAAGAAAGAAGGGAACTAAAAAAGCTTGTTCGTTGGTCAGTGCCACTACATTTCATAGTATAAATGCTAGAGGGGCATGCTGGAGAGGTAATAAATTTATTCATAGTGCTGAAGCTTTTTAGAAAGCATAAAATGGAAGGAAATTGAGAACAGAGATTGATTTGTTCAGAAAAAGGATCAAAGTTAAACCTTATTAACTTAATACCCTTACTAAGAATTCACACAAGATACAGAAAGAGCCAGAACTATATGGACATAGGATTCTCTCTTTAAGAAGATAAAAAGAAAGGGAGATGAGAAAATGTTCAGAATGAACCCAAAAAAACCCTCAGTCTATTGATAAGTTTATGTGTGATCAAAGCATGTGTTCAGGAGGACAGAAAAATGCCTTCTCTCCAAGGGAGAACTCACTCATTCACAGCTCAATGCCATCCACCTTTCTGAACATAGAGGCTATTTAATTATGCATATGAATGATATAATCTTCCAGTTGGGTGCTTATGTTTTAAAATCAAAATCTGCATTAGAGTATGTGTTGACTGTGACATGGAAATCGTTTTACTCCAGGCAGCACAATCATCGAGTCTTCTAAATATAGCAAATATAGATTTTATTATGTAATGGAATAACATTTCCTAGCTGGGTGCTTATGTCTTAAAACCAAAATCTGCATTTTCATGTTTGAAGGCTGACAGCTGCACAGGCTCCAGGAACTCAGGCTCATACCCTTGATACTGAGGCTTTGCACTAAATACCAGTACTGACAAGCTCTGGTGTTTGTGCACTCTCTCTCAGGCTGTCAGTTCAGTCAGCCTCTGTGGCATGGCAGCAGTCACAGGCTGCTGCAAAGCTTCTTTAAAGCCACTGCAGATTCCTGGGATGCAGGTGAGGGAGGGGGTGGTGGGAAAATGCCGTATGTGTGTGCACATCTATATCTGTATCTGTATCTATATATGTGGAGTATATAGTGGAGAATTTTGAGAGGACCCTGCTGAACAGCTCATCTGAACTGTTTCTGAGCTTCTCCCATAGAACTGTTGCAGCTCAAATTTGGCAAGGAAAAGAGCTTAATGTACCAACACATAATTCTGTCTGCCATTTGCAGCTGAAATAAGCATGGTTCCAAGAGTAGGGAGTACCATTTTTAACTAAATGCCTGTATTTGCCCTTCTGGTCGTTCAGAATTTGAAAATACTAGGGGAAATTACTTCTTGCTTGCTTGAAAAGGCTAGGAGATGCTGTAAGAGGATGAGGGTGAAATGCAATACTCCCTGGAACATTCTGGTTTGAACTTGTTGTTTATCATTTCAGCTGGCAGCCTGCTGAGAGGGAGACAAAGAGGCTTGCATTAGCCTTCTCCTATATTCATTAATTTACCTTGGCCATAAAGACTCATTCCCAGCCCCATGTTCTCCTTTATCACCATCAATGGGCACTGAAAGGTCTGTCAGCTTTCTCGTTATTTTACCTTTTCCTTCTCTTTTCTTCCCACTTCATCCTACTCAACCAGACACTGTAAAATTGGAGGACCTGAAAAGTGGAACAAACTCTTCCCCATATTTTCCTCCAGAAAGCAATAGGACATGTCAGCAGCCCTCCTGGAAAGCTCATGCTGGACTCTGTGATGTCTGTATTTGCAGCAGATATTCCTTTCCTCCAGTCAATAGGAACCAATCCAAGCAGAGCAGTTCTGCAGAAACCATAGCAACTAAGGGGTTCTGGTCCTCCTCTACGTCCAGTTGAATACAACTCCATTTAAAAAACACTGGCCTTGAAGCTGTGAATCCTATCTCTGCCAGCCTGGAGGGCAGTGTTCAGATCATCTCCCAGGGAGCCCCCAGAATGCAAAGACAGAACTTTTGAACTGTGAACTTCTACCTTCACCACCAGTTTGTCCCTTGTTCTTTGGCATGAACAGAAAAAATGGAAACATCTCAAAATCACAGAAAGTGATGTTCAGGCTATTGAGATAAGATTTTTGTAATTATTTCTGTCACATTTTTCTCACATACCCAATTCTAAGTTTTGACCCATATTCAGGTTTTGGCAGATTGGAAGCCATATAACTAATAAACCATGAAATTGTTGTAGGTATAATTAAAAAGGTGTTAGATCAGTAAAAATCGATTCATGCAATGACATTTGACACTAATGCCTGTCAACCTGCAAAACAGGAAACCTTCCTGTTTCCTTAACATCTCATCTCTTTCTTTCTAGCCTGGAATAAACAAGCCCAAACTTAGAGATCTCATTTTCATCACTTCTACAGCTGGATAGCAAGAGTTTATATAGCAAATACACCCTACTCTGTGAATACGTGTGAATTGTCTGTAACATGTATCTCTATAAATGTGTTCCTGTTTTAGTTAGAAGGCAATCCCATGTGCAACCCCCTTAAAGCTTTATCAGTTAATCACACACAAGTTACTCCTTGTGGTTTCCCTTTGAGCATCCTGAGTTTGGGGTTCTGTGAATAGCAATATGTCATCATTTGTCCTGCTAGTTTGAATAGCTGACATTTATACAAAGAACATTTCTCAGACTATTAGGTTTTTTTTAATACTCTTTTCTGTGTTAACAATGAATTTGGGAGGGTTAGGAAAGGTTTATCTGTTACTCATACCTGCAACAATGTCTTTAAACCCTAGTATAAAGAGAGTGGAAGAAGCTTTCCAAGAGAGAAAGCAGTTTTACTTCTATTTCCCATTAATCTTTCTTTTCACTGATGTTTTTCTGTGACAATTTTTATGCTTTTGGTTTTTTTCTGAAGTTTCATATTCATTGTTGTATCTTCCAACTTCCTTATAGGCATGTCACTCCTTCTACCACTCTCCTGAACAGAACATTTCACCAACAATTAGGTGAGCACTTCTAATTGGAAAATCTTTGCAAATCATTATTTATAGACAACTCCTAGACCTTGTTCCAGTGTAAAAACAACCTTGGAAACTGACAATATGTGTATGAAAAGTTACAAAGCAAATCTGAAGAATTAATTTCAAAGAGTCTTTTTGGTTCCTCTTTGTGGTATTCATCCTCCAGCCTGTATTGACATGGGGGATTACCCCGGCAGAGATGCAGCACCTTGAGCTTGGCCTTCTGGAACCTCAGAAGCTTCACATGGGCTCTCTTCTTGACATTGCCGTTTTTATTAGTAGTAGATTTTTATATTTTAGCAATTTTATATCCACGCAGGTAGGTCCTGCTGCCCAGTGAAACAACAAGTGCCTGACGTGGTACCAGTCTGATGCTGGTACCAGACCCATGGTGGAAGCCAGTCTGGGACTGGTTCCATTTCAGTGGAGAACACACACAGCTCATCACTGGACCAAGTTCATTTTTCTTTTTATCTTTCAGCACAAATTCTCCCCCAGATGATGAAAATAACATGGAAAGATAATAAGATTCTGATCAATATCTCAGTGTAATACCTCAAAAGTCTCATCCTAGCGAGGAAAAAATCTCAAAATAAAACATCCTAATAAAATCCTTTCTAATCTTACAAAAATAACAAGCACAAAATCCTGACAAAAGCACTTTTTTTTTTTTTTGAAACACTGAAACTGAGAGCAGGTATTTCTGAACATCAGTTAATAACTTTTCTTCAGATCTGTCATTACATTTTCCCTAGAAATTGCACAGTTCCTTTGGATCCATTCCAGTCCTTTTTTTGACCTACAGGGTAGGCAGTACTAAGCAGGTTTTACAGTGCAGTAGTGGAAGAAGTATCTGCTGATACTGGTTGTTTGAATGCCATAAAATCAGATAGAAAGACTCTTGGAAATTAGGTCTTCGGATTTGCTGCACAAATTTTTGTGCATATATTATCAATTTCCAAGATTGTTTGTACACGGGCACAAAGTCCAGGAGATGCATATAAACAATGGTTTGCAAAGATCTTTAAAGTAGAAGTGCTCATCTAGTAACATTGAATGTGTTTACTGACTTGAGATCAGAGTAGAGCAGAGGAATTCAGCAAAAGCAGGGAGGGATGCAGACACAATCCAAAGTGGAGAGCTAAAATCCCAAATAGCTACTGCTTGGGAGAGGAGGGAGGAAGCTGGATTTCTGGAGTTAGACTTTGATGATCCTAGTGGGTTGCTTCCAACTCAGAATATTCTGTGACTCTGTGAAAAGGACTTGGGGATTCTGGTGGATGAAAACCTGGACGTGACCTGGCAATGTGTGCTCACTGCCCAGAAAACCAAACATATCCTGGGCTGCATCAAAAGAAACATGGATAGCAAGTCGAGGGAGGTGATTGTCCCCCTCTACACTTCTCTCTGAGTACAGACCCCACCTAGAGTGCTGTATGCAGCTTTGGGGTCCCCAAAGCACAGGAAAGGATGTGGATCTGTTTGAGGGGGTCCAGAGGAGGGCCACAAATGTGATCAGAGGGCTGGAGCACATCTCCTATGAAAACAAGCTGAAACAGTTGGGGTTGTTTGGTCTGGGAATTAAAGGCTCTTGGGACACCTTATTGTGGCCTTTCCATATCTAAACAGAGCTTAAAAGAAGATGGGGACAAATATTTTAGTGGGACTTGTTGCAGCAGGACAAGCAGTAATAATTTTAAAATAGAGTGCATTCAAACAAGACATTATAAAGGAATTTTTTACAATGGTGGTGGTGAAACACTGTCACAGATTGGCCACAGAGGGGGTAGACACCCTATACCTGGAAATGCTCTAGGCCAGGCTGGACTTGGGTCTGAACAACATAAAGTAGTTGAAGATAGATCAGCCCATGACAGGGAGGTTGTTCTAGAGCATCTTTGAAGGTCCCTTCCAACCCAAACCTTTCTATGATTCTACAATTTTAAAAGCATTATTGGGGACACAAGACAGGAAAAATTCAAGGAGATAAACTGTTGTTTTCGTCACTGTCCTATACTGTTTTTCACTTTTGCACTATCTATTACTTTGGGGTTTTTTGTACAAGGGGTATAGCTATCTCAGTAGTTCCAACTAAATGTTCATTTTTAAAAATTTCCAATAGAGTTAAAAAAAGTTTAAGTACTGAGCACATCTGAGGATTACTCCTGCAAATTCAATACCAGCTGCTGTACACTTTCTGTTTGATATTCTGAAAACAACATGATTTATCATTTTTACTGGTTTATTACTTTAGAAGATCTACATTTTTCATTAATCAGCTTTCAAACAAGACACTAATCATCAAAGCATCTGAGACTAATATAAGAAAAATGGAAATAAGCACCTCTGTGATGAAGACCTCAAAATGTCTTGGGATGCAAATAAAACAAACATAAGAAAAATCTGCATAATCTTCTACAAGCATTATAGAGGCAGAGAAATCCAATTGTTCTCCCATATTCTGACAAAATGAGTTTTAAAACAGTTCAAGACAGTACAGTATAGCTGGACATTTAAAAACAAGGATCTGCAGTCTATAAATAATAATTTTTATTTTATATCAATGCTTGTCAAACAAGCAAATTTAAACATCATTACCTTTATTAGGAGGTAGAAGAAATTTCAATTAACAGGAATGTTTGCTAGATATATTAAGAAAAAAACTGTTGACAGAACCCCTGCTAGATGAACTATAAAAATTGAATAAGGACTATACTCTGGACATGGGCAGTAAAAATCTGCTCAAGCAGTCACCAGACAGGAGTAGCCAATGTAAGATATGACACCTCCTTAAACCTGTCCTCATTTGTCACTACTCTTGTGAGCAGTTTGAAGCTCAGATTCCTTTAATTTATATTTATACTCTCAGTATTTTAATTAGTATTGCAACCGCAGGGACAGATACTTCCTGAAGCTATTTAGATACAATAGGTCTGATGTAGGGGTATCTGTCACTCTCCATGGGCTATAGTTCATCTCTTAACAACTGGTCTCACTGGTATAGTGGCCCCCTCAGCTGTTTATTCTCTCTGAATCTGGTTGAAAAATTCTGCATTGTTAAAATTGAGTGCAAGCATATTAAGTAAGATACTGAGTAATGAGTTTCTAATTTATATTGCTTGGATGCTAGAATGCTACAGCTCATGTCTAATTATATTTTTATCAGCTTTAGCTAAGTCACTGGGTTAACAGTTATCCCCAGGTGAACAGTGCATACAACCAGCTATGTTGCGTGTAAATAAAGGAGCACAAAGCAATATGTTTGTTGTCACAAAAGTGCTTCAAATATTAAATGGCCTCTGATGGCACAAGGGCAAAAGGCTGTCTGCCTGGATAGACTTTCAGAGTCTGGTTTCTGAGTTTTGACAATTTCTTCTGAGAAGTTTTACTCTCTGCACAAGCCTATTTTTTTATTACTAGTAGTATTCTTCCAGGATACCCTTCTTTCCTGGATCTCAAAATGTCCCTAGGTCCTTTAATTTCATGGTGTTGAATGTGGCTTTGATCATGCTCCAGCCTTGTTCTTCAGTGTGACTCATCTTCTCAGTTCTTTGCTTAGCTCATAAGATCACCTACAGTCCAGACCTTATACCAGAAGGGTTTTGGCTACTCCAGTTCTTCAGCATGGCATGTTCCACCTTTGGCTCTATCCCAGCTCCAGCCTAGCCAGGACCATGCCTGGACACCACTGCTGTGCTCCAGTTAAAATTCTGTTCCATACTAAATATGGTTCATGCCATATAACTGACCTTACAATGAAAGGTTTAGAGTTATCACATTGAATCTAGCAGTTGCTGGAGCTGCTGTGCCTCAGAGATTCCCAAATTCTGTCTTCAGATGAAAACACCAACAGATCATAACAACTTGTGTTAAAGTTTAATGTATCAGTGAAAATGAAACTTTGGTGTGCAAAAAGGCTTTGATTTGCCTAGACATGACAAGGAAATAATTCAAGAGAACCCAAATACATTTAAGTGCCTGTTGAAATTCAACAAAAAAGTATCTTTCAATCACATTTTGAGTGACATCAATAAACTTGCCTTCATGGTTAAAAAGAAAATAGCCTCCTATTATTAGGTTTTTTAAGTAATTATTAGAGTCTCTTTTAAATAGCTTAATTCCATTTAAAAATAATTAGCCCTTCTAGCCCTTCCAACAATATGGTGTTTTTTTTGTTCAGGAAAGCTTGATTTGCAGTCTGGGATTTGAAAAGTGGTGGGTAGAGGAGCACCATTTGAAATAATGGAAAACTGAAATAATCACTCCTTGACTAAAGAAACTATTACTGTAGCTTCAGACATCCAGCCATGTAAACTCAGATAATAGGGGTACAAATAACAATCTCCTCAGGATTTTCTGAAAAAGCATGTTATGTAGGGGATTATATCATTAGCTTTATCCAGACATCCATTTGGATCTTTATCCAGACTCACAGACTTTCAAGTTGATAAAATTTCTTGTACACTAATGATTCAGCTGTAATCTGCAATCTCAGCATGGGCTGTAAGTGAAGAACAGCTGGGTTTGTGATGTGGCTGGAAGAAGACCAAAGACTGCAGTTGCTCAGGAGCTGATGGCTGGCACTCAGTAAACACTGTGTGTCTCTGGTGAACAAATAATACCCCAGCGAGGCAGAGCACAAAGCTCCCCTGCTGGACACAACCTCCTCTGAAAAAATACTGAGCTCTGGAACCCAGAGTGCAAATCTCCTAGCAGTCTTGGCAGCAGCAAAGCGTCCAGCTACACATTCTGGCTGCCTAATACTCATTCACCTCTCATTTTTCTCAAAATTGTTTTGCTCATGTGACTTCCTGATTTGTTTGAGGATAAAACTTACTGCTGTTTTCATGATCTGCTATATTATTAAATGATGATTTATGAGAGTTTTAATGTAAAAACAGGTAAAGTGCTTCCAACAAAAAAAAGTTCTTCCAAAGAAATAGAGTGACAAATGTGTGGGTATGTTCAAAGGAGAGTTAGTGCTGCAGGGAGAGGCAGCTGAGCTGAGCTGAACCCTCAGAGGCTGCAGGCTGAGACTGGTTGGGCAAACAGACCATAACTGGAATGATGAGTGGAAGGGAAAAGCATGAAGATGGTTGTACAGGAATGGGTTGAAAGGATGGCAGAAGAGAATGCTGTTGGGAACAGGCTGGGATGAGCCTGTGCTCATTAAGGAACATGATCTCCCAGAGCCTGGCAAGGGAACTGTAGTTACACAAACTCACAGAACCACAGACTTGCTGGGGTTGGAAGAGACTTCTGGAGATCATCTAGTCCAACCCCGTTGGCAAGGCAGGGTCACCTAGAACAGGTGACACAGGTATTTATACAGGTGGATTTTGGATATCTCCAGATGGGGAGAGTCCACAACTTCCCTGTGCAGCCTGTTCCAGCACTTTGTTATCCTCAGTGAGAAGAACTTCTTCCTCAAATTGATTTTTTTTGTGATTTAGTCTATGGTCATTGCTTCTTATCCTGTCACTGGGAATGACTGAAAAGAGCCTGGCACCATCCTTTTGGCACCTGCCTTAGAGATAGTTATACTCATTAATGAAATCCCCTCTCAGTCTTTTTCTTCTCTAGACTCTGGGAGACTAGACCTGCTCCCACAAGTCTTTCCTCATAAGAGAAATGCTCCAGTCCCCAAATCATCTTTGTGGCCTCCTCTGAATTCTCTCCAGTAGCTCCTTGTCTTTCCTGTTCTGAGGAGCCCAAAACTGGGCACAGAACTCCAGGTGTGGCCTCACAGGGGCTGCGTAGAGGGGCAGGATCACTTCCCTCTGCCTGCTGGCCACACTTCCCAATGCACCCCAGGATACCATTGGCCCTCCTGGCCACAAGCACACACAGCTGGCACACTGTCAACTTGTAATGCACCAAGAATCCCAGGTATCTGCCAGCAGAGCTGCTCTCTAGCATGTCAGCCCCTCAGACTGTGCTGGTACTTGGGGTCATTCCTCTCCTGGTGCAGGACTCTGCACTTGCCCTTGTTGAACCTCATTAGGTTTCTCTCCACATAATTCTCTGGTCTATGAAGGTCTGTGGATTATGTCATGTTTTAGCGTTTTTTTCCTTCCTGTGGGTTGTTTTTTTAATTTATTTGTTTTTATTCATTATGTTGGGGATTTGGCGTTTTTTTTTTTGATTTTCCAGGATATAATTAAAAAACTGATGGTCCTTTAAAAACTGAAATGGTTTGCAGAGGTCTATCAGACTGAATGGAATTAAGTTAAGATACAGTCAGGAATGTTTTCTGCCCTTTTCATTGACAGGCTTGTAGGATTCTGGGATCAAACACCTGAAGCATGTGCAACTGGCCAGCTGTGCAACTTGTCTCAGTCCTACATGCCCAGGTCTCCTCATGTCTGTCACTTCCCCGTGTGTTCATGCCAGAATCAGGGGAAATGTGCCTCTTGTGCAGGGCACCCTGAGCCCTCACCCAAACCCCCTTAAGTCTAAATGGTTTTAAACCATTTAGTTTAGTTTAAACCATTAACAGTTTAAACCATTTAGTTTAAAGGGGAGGGTGTACATCTTTGCTATGTAAATAAGAGTTGAAGAGCTCCTGCTCCCAGTATGGAGGCTTCCAGGAATAGCCTTGGGATCTCTTTCAGACTATTTTATTTTCAAATATCTTTAAGACTTTAACATTAAATGCTTTTCTTGCCTCTCAGATTTTCTCATTTGTTGGAATTTTGAAAACTCAAGTATTTTAGAAAGGTGAAGGTAGTTATTTAAAATCTGACCCGTAACCAGCTCCATCTCTGGGAATTTTAAATTGCCTCAAACTTCACTATTTATTTCAGCTTTATCCAGTGCACAGGATAGATGGCAGCTATTTAGTGAAATAGTATCTGATACTTGTTTTATGTTTAGTCATTTATTTTATGACCCTTGAGAATTTATTGCATACTGCCATGAAGAGAAAATTAGTATGGTCAAGGACTTTTCATCACTGAATCTAAATGTTTCACAGAAACTAAAGAGTGATTTTTTTATTATGTANAGGCTACTGACATGCAATGTGCTTTGCCGTGTATAACCCCAGAGACCATGACATCCAGATTTGGAAGCAGCAGATCTCCAAGGCCCATATGTTTCTGGATTTAAGGGAGGGTAAAGTGAGGGCAAGAACAGTGTACATGGAGTTACACAGCCCTCTGCAAAAACAAATAAGCGCTCACAAAACGCCACACCAGTTCCTGAATCACACGTGGCTCTCTTTAAGTTAAGCAGCTTCCAAGACTGTCAGGAGCTCATTAAAGTCAGGGAGCTATGGTAGCAAGAAGTGATAGAGGTAAACACAGCAAGGAGTAACCTGGAGAAATGAGCTCAGAGGTGGCTGAAGTATGGACTAATAGTAGGCTTCTGAGAGAGTGAGATGTCACCTTTGAAATAAACTCTTGTAATAAAAATAGGAGAAGCAGGGTTGGTATAAATACACATATAACATTTGACTTGAAAGCATGTCATGTAAGCACTGCATTTTAAACTCTGTTTCAGTTATTTATTTTTTCTTTGGTAATTTTTTTTGTCATTAGATGGTTTGTTTTAAAATTTTGAATTTTTTTTCTTACAAAACTTTTGCTCTTCCATTTAAGGAGGGTATTTAAATCGCTGACAATTAGCTTAATTGAAGTGAAAACTAAGAAGATCCTGTGCAAAGAAAATTTCCCTAGTGAGCCCCATGAAACACAGTTAGGTTTAAAAGACAGAATTAGAAGCAAGTATTCAAAACATCCAGGAAATGTAGGCTAGCAGGGCAAAGTTTTGCACAGGTTACAGCTCTCATTTTAAAACGCTGCACATCTTTGAAATTTGTTTAAATTAGGCCTATCAAAACTAAAGAAAAGCTCTTTATTTCAAGGAAGTAATGAGTCTGTCCTGGGATGGCTAAAAGAAGATTCATGCCTGTGATGAGAAGAATGGTGCTCAAAAATACCATATCTCTTGGTTTTGCAGACCAGATATGATGGTATTTTAATTTTTGCATTCATATTCTCCTCTAAAGAGAGGTAACATTACTAAAGAAGACTAGATGGCTGAATGCACAAAGAAACTTTCAAAAGGATTTCAGGTTAGGTGATAAATAAAGGAATGAAACCAGAAAATATTTGAGGTGAAAAGGAGTCAAAAGGGGCTCAGGAGGCAAAGAAAGTGCTTGTCCCATATGCGGTTATGAACTGCAAAAGCTGTGGTCTTCCTCATTGCTGGTGTACAACCAGACTTTGCAGAGTGGTTAAAGAAACCCAGAACACTGAGTTTCGAGGAGCAGTCTATAAGCAGAAGCTGCATCATGGGCTCTGTGTGGAAGCAATGTCCTTGTGTTGCTGATGTGATGACAGTTGTACTGGGATGATAAAATAAACTGAAATCAAAAACCTACCCACAACCACAAGCAGTAGAAAATGACCAGCCATGAGGAGGCAACTAATTCTTTTCTTTTTCCCTGTGTATTCATTCTTGTCTCCATTTGGGATATACAAGAAGGTGTTTGCTGAATTGAAGTTCAGCTTTTCAACAGTTCTGCTTTAGGCATTTTCATCTGGGTGAGTAGAGCATGCATTTTTTCATTGTGTTTTCCCAGGTTGTTTCAGTCTTAGACTGACTGACAAAAGAAAAACTCTTTCTTGCTCCAGAGTTAAAACAATTGTGAACTGTTGGCTTGCTTTTTCTTCTAAAAGCAGTTGAGAATGCTGTTCAAGCCAGGCTCATGAAGAACTTGGATAGCAAGATGTAAGTAGATATTCCACAGCTAACCTCTGGCAGAAAATGAAATGAATGTTGAGAGCCAACACTTAAAAGGTGAGCTGGGCTATCACTTAAGAATGCAGCAATTTCTCCTCACCTTCATTGGTTCATCTACCAAGAGGTAAAATTTTACTGAAATATAAGAGACAGAACTCTGGCTGATGGGATCTAGCAGATGGGTTTGGCACATACAGATACTATTACTGTAGTTTTGCAATTCAATTAAAGTCTCTTTGGAGATAGAGGTCTAGAAATAAATGGGACCCATTTCAGGCAGGCGAGAGAATACAAGTTAGTGTATGAAAAACAAACAAAAAAATCATTATTTCCATAAGAGCTGGGTGTATGATGGCTGTACACAAACCCTATATCCCGACTGTGAGGCATGAAGTCATTTTGGTCTGGAACTGAAGTTACCCAATATTGTCAAGCACACACTTAACAGAGAAGTGGTACCTGGCAGATGATGAGAATGACAAGGAACACACCTTTTCCTGCTTATAGTGTATGTTAATTACCTTGCTGTTGGACTAATTGTGAAACAGTGTTATACAATTGGATTAGATTTGTTGAGTTTGATGAGGTTTCTCTTTCTGATCACCATGGTGCAGCTTATGTATCAACAGGGTATGAGATTCAGGGCACCAGAATGGCTGTGGTGCAGAACAAGGCTAAGGTTTCACATAGCTGCTCATTTATGGTCTGGCTTTGAGCAAACTTAAGAACACACTCTTTAGAAGTACATTTGTCTGATTTCAGTATTATCCCTGTAGTTGACAAAATAATCTATGTTTGTAAAAAGAGAGGGCACCTCTCCAGAACAGAAAAGGAATGAAAAAAACTCTGACCCATGATCATCTCCTAGTCCCAATTATGATGTCATTCAAGCAGATTAATACAAGCATTGTCGTTTACTGCACAGAGCTTTTACATCCAGGCAAGCTGCCTCATTTTGTTGTTGGTTTTGTTAATTTGTTTTTCTTATTTTAACTTAATGTCAAGGCTACGAGACAGATGGTCAAATGACAGTGCTAAAAAGCCATTGATCTGAAAAGTCAGTGAGAATTAATTATAGAAGTAGTCTTTGGTTTGACCATACAAATGCTGACTATGCTGCTTGATTTATCTGGTGCAAGCATCATGTACCATGAATTATTATATTTTTGAGAGATCTTTAAATACAGAACTACAGGTGACCTTTTTACAAAGTCTTTTTGTTTTCTACAGAGATAACAAACCAAAAAAGCACTGCTAATGGCCTTTCTAGAAAAATCCTGATACACAAAGACACGTGTTTTGATCTCTGTATGAGACTATGTAAATTGTTCAGACTTTTCTAAAGGCTTTTGTGTCTAACTATTGTGTCATCTTTTGTCCTCTACTATAAATTCTGCATCCTTCTATTTCTCTCGCTCTGTCTTGTGGACTCTGAAGACTTGATGGTTTTCAGCAGAGAAGCGTTACTAGTGGAAGGCAATTTGGGGGGCTGTAATCTCCATCTGTATCTATTGCAGTAACCTTCATGTGTGCCACAGCATGCCCTAAAATTAATGTCATCTGTAATATATGTAAGACTAGTAGACCTGCAATAAATGTTGGACTAGGAGAATTTTTGTGTGTAGCACAGTGTGATCAATCTGGAACACCTCCAAAAGAACTGGTATTTCTTGTTGTGAGGAATTCTCTGTTTCAGAGACAAGATGGATTAGATAAACTTGCACAGGTTTGGTTTATATGATAAAAAATGTGATTGGACAGTAAGTAGCAACTATGCTATATTTCCTGACAGTGTTTTGTGTACCAACTTCTACTTAAGCAAAATTTTATAAGCCGTTTATTTTTCCACTCAGCTGTAGGCATGACAGGGCATCAGCAAAATCCATGAAAAATGAAAAATTACAAAAAAAGAAAAGAAATTTAGAGGCATAATATTCCCAAGGTATATTAAATATTACTTCGATTTAGCAATTGCCAAACCTTGTCAATATCAGAGAAATAAAACAAGATATCATGAAGGCTGCTTCAGATATTAGAAAACTAAGTTTTATACCTCACAGTATATTAATATACCATTTAGTTTTAAAGACACTGGAGTAAGTAGGAAATGAAAATTGTTTTAAGTTTGGTCCTTTTTCTGTTTTGTTTTGTTTGGTTTTGTTTGGTTTGGTTTGGTTTCAAGAGGGGGAAAAATTATCAAAGAACATGAAGTGATTATTTTGGTCACCTAAATTTGTAAAGATTTCTACTTATTAAAGGTTACATCAACATCTTGCACCAATGATTGATATATAACCAACAGAGGCTTTGACAACTGGAACTTGAAATAAATTTACTCACACTTCCACTCCAATATTTCACTTACAGTGTTTCACATCTCACACTGTGACTGTAATACATATTCTGAGCATAACATTATGGATCTGATATTATTTAATGTGTAAGAGTGCTGCATCAAAGAATAATATGTCACTCAAATGCCTATATGTCAAATTATTTTATTTACTAATTCTGTTAACTGCAGTATGGAAGTATTATGTATATTTTATTGTCATCCTGTCCCCACTGAGCATCTGATGACTGTGCATACTCACGTAATGTTAGATACTCAGTGGCAGTGTACAGATTACATATTGTAAGAGAAAACATTCAGGTGACACTTTCACAATGTTTTTATACTAGGTTCATCTAAGCAGGTTTTCTTCTGTTACGAAAAATTAATTAATGTAATGGTCAGTTCCTACTTTAAAAAAAGAGGTATTTTACAGACACAAGGTGATAAGACTTGAGCATTTTGGTAGAAAAGAATGGACTTCACAACAATGGACCAGGGCAGGGTTTTGGTGCAGGGAGGCTGCAGGGGAGGCCAGAAGCTGCTTTCATGTCAGACAGTTCCAGCTGGCTCTAAGACAGACCCTCCACTGGCAAAGGCTGAGCCCATCAGTAATCCTGGTAGTGTCTGTGGTGGTAATGTGTTTAAGAAAGGATAAAAAAAGGTCATGCAACAGCTTCTGGGAGAAAAGAGTGAGAATATGTGAGAGAAACAACTCTGCAGATGCCAAGGTCAGTGAAGAAGGAAGGGCAGGAGGTGCTCCAGGCACTAGAGCCGAGATTCCCTGGCAGCCCATGGTGAGGCCATGGTGCCGCAGCTGTGCCCCTGCAGCCCATGGAGGACCTCAGCGATGCAGAGATCCACCTGCAGCCCCTGGAGGACCCCACACCAGAGCAGGTGAGTAAGCCCTGAAGGAAGCTGCAGTGCGAGAGAGCCTGCACTAGAGCAGGCTCCTGCCAGGCAGTGTCCTCATAGAGAGAGGAGCCCACGCCAGAGCGGGTTTGCTGGCACAACTTGTGACCCTGTGAGGGACTCACGTTGGAGCTGGTTGTGGAGGACTGAATCCTGCACCCCCACACTGGAGCAGGGGAAGAGCATGAAGAGGAATGTACTGCAGAAACAAAGTGTTATGAACTAACTACAACTGCCATTCCTGCTCAGGAGGTGAAGGAGGTAGAGGAGTTGGGAGTGAAGGTGCTTTTAGATTTGTTCTTATTTTTCATTACCTTACTCCTATTTAGTGGCAATAAATTAAATTAATTTCCCTAAGTCTAGCCTGCTTTGCCCATGATGGTAATTGCTGAGTGACCTCTCCCTGTCCTTACCTCAAGCTTTTACCATGAGCTTTTTGTTGTGTTTTCCTCCCTTTGTCTTGTTAAAAAAGGGAAGTGATAGAGTGGCTTGGTGGCCACCTGGGGCCAGCCAAAGTCAACTCACTGCATCAACTACTGTTTTATAATGCAGCACAATGTCTTCAATGTACTTAATGGTGGGTGTAGCTCTATCCTTTGTGCAAAACTATGGTGCCTAGAAATGTCTTTTTTGGTACAGAATGTACTGCACTCACTCTCTGATAACAGTTTGCTAGGCATATTTTTTCTGTTGTAAAATAAGTGGAATTTAGAACATATTACCAGTTATACTTCAGTGAAACTATCTGCTTCATTGCTTCCTGGATGACTATATTTTCCCTGTGGTAGTTTCCAGAGACCTGATTCTGACTAAAAGTCTGTTGTATTACACTATCTTATGTAGGGTGACATTTCCTACTGTGAGGGGGTGACATTTTAATAATACCAGTACTGCAGAAATTTACACTTGTGCTTATTTTTTAGACCACTTAAGTGAGACTAACTTTGAAAAAGTAAAAAGGTGGAGAAGGCCCTGAGGACCAGAGTCTACTTCTGTAATTACTGAATAAAAGTTCAAAAGTTGCAATAGACAGTAACCTAGAGAAACAGATTGCTGACAGTGGTAAAATAATTATGCTATGTCTGACTAATCTCAAAGTTTTAGAAAGCTGTGGAGCAGCTGCTGCTGAGAGAGGGCTCGATTTGTGGGGTGTTAAGCAGTGTTGTAAATGTACCAGGACAATACTTGAGAATCACTGCAAGAAAATCTCATTATGAAAAAGTCCAAAATTATCAAAATTGCCTAATGCTGATGAGACCTTGGGAATGATACAGGTTTCCATGGGAAGATACCACCAAGCTCTTTTCCACACCATCATTTTATAAGAGTTTTTCCATAATTAGCTGACACAGAAAACTTTTAAAAGATTTTTCCAAATACTTGGTTGTACCTTTTATCCTGCACGCTTGTCAGTCTCCCTTATAATTTTAATAATTCACACCAGATATGAGAATGAGAGAAATACTTTATCTACTAATATACTTTGACAATCTGAAATGTGTCATTTTTCTTTATATATGTAGATGCCACCTTATATATGCTACCTTAGGATCTATTAAGCCCAGAAAACAGAAGGATTTCCAGATTTGCAAAAGTTTGATACATCTGTGATTAGTCCTGATGGTTCATAGGATACCAGATGTGAAATCTGTCCTCCATCCAAGCCTTTCCTATTGCCTGTGTTTCAATGTCTGCTAGTAATCTGTAATTAAAGGAATTATTGAGAGAATTTGAGTACCAGTTTAAAAACCAGAGTGTGGCTGGAAAAGTGCCATCAAGTGCTTCTGTATTCTCTGTCTTAAGAGACTGATTGAGTTTTAATGTCTTCCTGAGGTGAGTTTATTCTGAACTGTAAAACTGCCACTGCTATCAATTTAACTATTACACTGGACACGCTCAGGCTAACCTATGTTTCAGAAACTCCCAGATTAGGGGACACAAGTGTTTTTGTAGAAAGGATTATTGGAAAGAGAAATCTAAGACGGTAACAGCCAAGCTTGGTCTCTGTCATGCTTCCTGGAGTTGACTTGGTCATATTATTTGTATAAATTTGTATTGGCCACAATATTTGTACTAATTAGTGAGATTTCTGGAAGAAAAATTTCAAAATAACTATTTTTTTTTTCATTCTATGATGTGAATTATGATATGAAGAAAAGACATTTCATTCACTATATTGTGACTTCATCTTCATCAGTGCATGCTGATGCTCCCAAATTCCCTAAAAGTTCCTGTTATAGCAAAAGGCGACCATGCAAGTAAGAATTTTTTACATGTTGCTGGCATGTCATGGATCACATGAATCGCATCTGGTTGCCTACACGGCATTGAAAATTACTTGGTGATTTATTTTAGTCACCTTTTCTCTTTTTTACTGTTGGGTTATATATTGACAGGAAAGAAGATTTCCCATATGCAGCAGATAGAGAAATACTAGCTGAAATCATGGGTAAAAGCTTGTGAAATTTGTGTTGGGTTAACTTCTTATGAAGAGCAGTGTAAGACAGATTTTCTTAGCTTGGTTAAGCATTCCTTTTGACCCAGTGAATATTCACTGTTGATGACTCTTCTCTGAGAAAAGGACTAAAATGAATTAGAAAAAAACCCCACCATGTTAAGCCTCAAATAGAAGTGGGTCCAAACATCAAAATTCTGAAATATATCAAAGGAATTACCACTGACACATTACTTCTTCACTAGGATGAACAGAAAATATTTAGGTATGAATGTGTATGTACTAAATATTTGAAGTAGTTTTTTAATTCAGCAAAGTTTAAAGATAGCTATCTAAAAAGCATTAGTGTAGACACTGTTCTCAGTAAACATCCAATGATTAAGTTTTGGTAAGGGCAGTCTGCCTTGTGACTTACCAATGAGACATGGCATTTTTATGCATCTCTAATTTCCAGAACTTGCAGGGAACAAAGGCTTTAGTTTATTCTGTGCTACAACAGGCATCCTATATGTATGGCACCTGTGACTCCTCCTGAAGCCTTTGCTGAGCTCTAACATGCTGCTTTTTACATCTCTGTTAGGCATTTTGAAGGCATGAATATAGAATGAACTATAGCAGAAGCATGAGTCAGCTGTAGTGATGTATTTGAAGAAAAGATTTGTTGACAACCAGAACAAATGGCCACATCAGTCTTGGCATTTTGTATCAGCTCAACAGCATTCAGTTCCAAAGCCTTACAAATTGGGCAAGGGTGAGTATATTGGTTGTCATGGCCACCATTTCAGACAATGTTGGTTGTTCCCTGACAGATATTGGTAAAGCAGCAGGAGACCATCTTATTAACATTAATTTTAATAGCTTTGCACATCTTAGCACACCTTATGCAGTGTTGTAGAGACTGGAAACTGTGTGTGGAGCTTAATCCTGGTCTTGTGAAAACCTGCGTAAGAACTGAGTGCTTTTGGGATCAACACACAATTAAAGAATAAATGGAATAGGCAGGGATACACCAAAAGTATCACATCAGGAAAAGGAGAAAGGAAGGGAAGGAAAGGAAAAGAAGGAACAATGGTTTAGTTTCCCGACTAATTCTGGTTAGTGGTCTAACAGCAGGAAATTGGCTTTAGACATGAATAAATGGCTTACAGACATCTGAATGGTCTATTTTTGCTCCTTTTAGACTTACAGAGAAAAAAGGAAAAAAGCAAGGCTGGGAAAAATTTTGCAAAAATTTTACTTGTTAAGGGGAAGGAGGAAACAAATTCAGATTTCATGGATAATCAAAGACAGAGAGAGTTGGGGAGGAGGGAAAGGGAGAGAGAGGGGGTTGATCATTTGGTGCATCAGCTCATCAGCTTTTTGAACCTATGCAGGAAGAGATTTTTGGAGACTGATCATGAGATTTAGAATTAAATTTTTGCCCTTCCTTCAAATAAATGTAAACACCTTTCAGAAAGTGACATGAGTAAAGCATAGTCTTCTGCTTTGCTCATTGTTTAATAAGCCATTGGCATGTACTGAGACACCACCATCTTTGCTTTCTCTGAAGGGTAGTTTGAAAGTAAAATTCTATTATTGTTATTTGTCCTATTATATTTTGTAATGATGCTTGCATTTTGGAAATTTTCTTAGGATTTTCCTTTTAATTCTAATTGTGGTGCCTTTGTTTGTTTGATGGACAGTTAATTTTATGTATCTTTCTTCCTATTAAAGAATAGGTAATCATTAAAGTGAAATGGATACCTGAGGGCTAATTATTTGGAAGAAGTACACCCTCTTGCTTTATTTTCTGAATTCTTACTTGAAAAATTCTCCAACTACAGAAGATTTTACAGTATTATCCCTCGACTTAGGTGGTTAACATAACTTCACCAGGTTTCCAGATAAAATTCCTAATTCCTAATGAGCTAAAGCCATTCTCCTCCCTTGCTCTTCTAGATGTGGTGGTTTTGTATTCCTGGCTGACCGTAGTCCAGTTTCAACAGAAAACAAAGTCCTGTCCTACATGGGTTTGAATCCCTCCAGGCAAGGGGTTCACCTTCTCCTGAGGTGAGTGCTCCAGCCTGTCAGCTCTTATGGGAGAGGGGAGCAGTACCAGTGTGACCTACAGATTTGTCTTGTGAAAATCAAGGTACCAAATCACCAGGTGTCTTGGCCTTCTGCAGCACACACACACACACCCCTTAGAGACAATGGGCAGCTGGGGACCTGAGCTATCAGTAAGCAGCTTCTTAACCCATGCCTGGCGTTGCTTGCTGGCTGACAGTCCAGAGGTGTGTCTGATTTTCTGCATTAGATGAAAGGGAGAAGTCTCATAAGAATGGGAATTTCTCATTAAACTTGAGATGTCTTTTCTCTCACATGCTCATCAGTCATTCCTTTCTGTTGATGGGTGAAGTTTTTATTTCTGCCTTTAGATTTTGTAGTGTATAAAGTTTTAAAAAGGAACTAATGGGAAAAGGGAATATTTAAATTTCATTTTAATGAAACCTACTGTTTTTCCCATCTCTTCCCACTGCCAACGGCATCTATGGCCTCTTATAACCTTGTTTACTTCTTATTTTGACAAGTGCTCTCCACTTTGCCAATCAGTTTCTTTCTAACTGTCTGTTTTTTCAGTTCTAATGGAAAGTCAGCCTGCTATGTGGAGATCATTATATCTGTTCTTTCTTACATTTCTTCATTCCCCCGCCCTTCCATTTTTTTTGATGTGAGAGAACTTTGCAGAAGGCTTTTGAAAAAGTGTCAAAACTTCAACCAATTTATTTACTTGTTTATAAAAATTCAAATAAAAAGAATACGTTATATACAGTAGCTTAAAATGATCTTAGTGATGAGGAAATATATGCAGACATCTCCCCCTCCCAATGTGCTTTCAAGACTCTGCAGTCTGTGAACTTGATGGTTGCCAAGGTGAATGTACCCTTCTATGTAATTTTTTTTCCCTCTTTGATTTTGTATGTTATTTTGCAGCTGTTAAATTTTTGCATCTTCTCTGTCATAGACATCTTGAGAATCAACGTAACCCTTTGATGACTTTCTTCCTGCTCCTTAAAATTCGGAGCGACATGATTTTTTTTTTTTTTTGCATTAATGGTAATTTCTTAAGTGACTATGAATATTAAGTCCTGTAACAAGCCACCTTTAGGAATAGCTACATTAATCCAAAATTATGCCTTTGTTTACTTCTTAAGTTGCATTTATTTTTTTTCCTTAATTAAAGCCTATTTTTTTTGAACTCTATAATAAAATGTCATGTACAGAGAAAAGCAAACTTAATTGTCTTGACTTAGATTTCTGGAGCTCAACTTTGATGGCTCTGGCTTCTCAGCTCATGTTTACTCCAACATAAGCTGGGAGCCCATGTTGTCATTTAAGACTGCAGTCCAGTATCCCAGGAAGCTTAATAGCTCTACTGAGTGTTCATGTTATTTGAGACACGTTTGAAACCTGATCTTACGTGCACCAGGGAGTCAATAGGAAACTTTAATGAGACTCGTGTACCCAGAGATATAGAAGTAAACATGTATAGAAGGATATGCAAGAATAGAGTGTTGCAAGTGCGCAAGGGAGGTCTTGAGTGTCTATTAAATTCTGATTTGTTTGCTATTCGTTTACTCTTTTCCCACTATTTACTTAAAATATGCACTTAATATTTACTTAAAATATACCATGCACTTGTGCAAGCTGCAAGTGTTCCAATAAAGTACAGTTCAGCTGAAATTTGAATTCTCTAAATTCAAAATCATTTGTTTTATTGTTTTTGCATATGCCTTTGTATATCATGGGAAATGTAATCAGCAGCCTGGGTTAGTTGAAATGTGATTGTTTGTCATATGATTCATTTTGTGACAGGTGTCTGACTTATGAATTTTGGATCTGCTTCTTGAAATATATTGTCCTGATTGATTTGATTGAGAACCAGATTTGAAATTCACTTTTTCACATCTAAGTTAAGTATTCTTATCTCTGGAGCTCTTGTATTCTCCAGGACATAAGAAGGATTGTGGCTTTACTTTCTCCACTTTTACTTTCATTTCTTACCTTGTTGGAGACAGAACATGTGCTACTGAAGTGAATTTAGGTTTGCATGAAATCTCATTTTCCATTGGTAATTTGACAAGCAACACATGATACCCATTTCTCACATACCTGAACTCTTCATGCAATTCACGAGTGGCTTTGACTACCACACAAGGAATGCTACACTAAGTGAAGTCTTAAATTTTTTTCCAGAGAATATTAGCATTCAGTTTCAGCTTGACTATGCCAGCTTTTGCTCTTGAGTCGTCAACACATATAAAAGGCTTCAAGCCTTCCCACTGAAATTTTTTGCAGGCTCAGTCAATATTTGTTTACCAAAAACCTCTATGATATGAACATAAATGAATGTAGTGCTTTTTTTCTTTATTTTGTTACGAACCTAGACGGTGAAGAGGAATTCATTCACAGCTTAGGGTGATTTTTTATTTGTTTATTAAGGAATTTGTCCCATGCTTTTGCTTTTCCAACTATAAGAAAGAGCCAGGGACTGGGACAGTGTAGATCAAGCTTCTCAAGACAACATAAACAGAAATTAAGTTTAAACTTGATTTTATTCTTGTCATGCTTGTACATCTCCAGTTTGCCTGCAGTGTTCCTATGGCACTTTAAAGCAAATTTATGCTTGTGCCCTTTTTTACTTACAGTGCAAGGGTAAATTGCAGGGATTTGAGATGGTCTTACAATACTTTAGGCCCCACATTTCTTACCTCAAAGTTTCGAGGGGAAAAAAAGGATTCAATGGAGAGTAGCAGAACTTTTACATTCTACAAATCATTTCTTGGTATCTGGTTACCTAGATCTTTTTCTTCTGCTATCATTTAGTCTGCAGAAGGTTAAACAGCAAAGGATCGCTTCTCTCTTCATCACCTAAAGGTCTGTCACCCTTCCTTTCTCATTAGTTTCTGAAGCAGAAGGGAAAATAGCATTGAGAGTTTTTTTGTTTTGTTTTGTTTTGTTTGTTTTTTGTTTTTCTCTCTTGAAATATTTTTCCTGTTCTTTCAAATTTTGATTTCTGGGAATAAATGATAAATGAAGAAATCACTGCTAAGATCTTCAGAAACAGATTAAGATGCATTTAAAGAACTTCTAAACATCAGGTTCCTCTCTATACAAACAGTGCTACACCTCCTAAAAGCCTGTCCCTTCAAATTAGAGAAGGCTGAACGCAGATGCTTAGGAGCTATTGTAAAATGTGAAGGTACATTTATTTTGGGAAAAGTGACTGCTGGTCTGGGATAAAGAGCAGTCGAGGTGGCTGACCAGGTGAGTGACTTAGTGTCAGGAGAGATGGTGCTGAATTCTTTGTGCCTGACATTAACCAAGACTCATTGCTAATAGGAAATAATTTCAAACTATGCAAGGAGAGAGCAAAGGGAGAAGCTGGAATGGAAACTTCACAGAACTGATTGACTACAACCAGTCTTTTGCCATCATCCCTTTACAAAGAATGTGTACTTATGAGTGCAGGAACCATGACCCTTGTGGTCGGACCCTCAAAGAATTCAGTGCCAACCATTCCCACTGCTGAACAAAAATCTCAAAACAACCCTGTGGTTTCCAGACATGGCTTGAGAAACAGCACAAGATAAACAGGTACGTCTGTGTATGTTGCCATCAGTGCTTACAGGCATGAATTAAAATTTCAGTGTAAGTTACCAATAAGCTTTTTTTTTTCATTTTTAATTGGGAATGTGTTTGGTATCTCGCCAAGTCTGCAGATGATGAGATTTGTCTTCCTCCCTTTCATTATTTAATCAGTAACATGCTCATGCCAGTCTGTTTCTCAGACTCCTACACAGTACCGAAGTATTTGAGGTACAGCTCTGGAAGAAAATTGTGTGCATGTTTTTTAAATGTTCCACTGCAAGTAAAAATTTTAGTCCAACGGGATTCTGAATTTCCAATGTAAAAGATTAATTCATTGAGCTTAATTGGGGGTGGCATTTGTGTAATCCTCTGAAAATCCTTATGATTTCAGTGCCCAACAGAGGCCAAAAAAAGAAGAAAGAATATTTCTAAAAGTGTAATTTGTGTTCCATAGTTAGCTAGGCCTGCAGTTTCTTTCCTGAGCTGTATATTTAGTGTAATTCATTAGAGCTACTCTAGACATTGTTTGCTATGAAATTGTCTTGGTGGAACAGTTCTCCCCCAAACAAGAAGTGCATTGCTTGGAGCAGGAATGAACAGAACAAGGAAATTCAGTTCTCTTAGACTTTTCTTCCCCATTTACATAGCCTGATGTGGAGCATGTTTTGTCTAATAAGAAGAGGGAAGAGAAGCTGCTTTTAAAGTGGCTGGTGTTCTCTTCTTCCTTATCAACATCATAACTGCGTCCTGCTCCTGGAGGGGGATGGATACTGGCACCTCCTCATATCCTGACAACCCCCTCTCACTCCTCCAGCCAAATTACCAAGGATAGTGGATCATTCAACACAAAATACAAACTTTTGGGATAGATGCACTCCAATGTATTGGCTGTTTCAGGTGTTCTCATCACAGGCTTCAGGAATGTACCATACCTTGAATCCTGGCTTAGTCTGTGCAGCATTTTGGTTTAAAGAGGAAAGCTAAGATGCTTGTATTTCATACCCACAGTTATTCCCTGCAGGAATTCCAAAGGTGATAATAAAGTAGACAATTCAGAACTATTTAAAATCATAAGTCACGCCCTAAGAAATAATCCAATTAGGTTTTAATAATAATGTAGGGTTGGGTTCTTTTTTATAATTTTATGGGTTTGAGTCTTCAAAATTAATTCTTGTAATATATTCAAGCTTTTACCCTTGAGACTGTATATTAAAAATTCCTCTTTATTTTTAATTGAGCATAAGATTTCAGTTAATAGCCCACCTCTTGAAGAAATGTAAGAAGCCTTTTCAAATGCCATATGACTTAAAATGAACATGATGATTCGGAAAAAATCAAGACAAACTACTTGAAGCAAAGTCTAGTCAGATGTTAGAATTCTAGCTCTGTGCTCTGGTAAGAATAATGGGAAAGGAAAAGCACCCTAATTACTTTAAAAATGGAATTTGGTTAATTTATGAATATCATTGGGTTGTGTAAAGTGTCAGTTTGGCTATTTCTTATTCCAGGAATTACTGGATTTACATGGAATAGTACAGGAACACTGTTTATTTTCTGCATAAAATTTGAAAAAGGATTAAAACTCAGCTTAAAAGATAGTCACATATTTTTTAAATGAGTAAATGCTGCTAAGTTCCTGCCCTGGTCTTTGGGTGTACCTGTTTACGGGAGGAGGCAGCTAGGATGGAAGAATTCTCTGTCTTGGACCTGGGGAAGATATTTTTGTCTTTCAGAAGAGTTTGAGTACCTACAAGTTTTCATGATTTACACACCACTGATAACTGGCACATATGAAAGCTTTAAATATGCTTTAAATACCTGAATCCTCAGCTGAGTGGTCTGGAAGGCTAGAAAGTAATTGACCTACTCATATGAATAAGTGCTTCTCTGAGAGAGAGTTGTTGAATTCAGCCCTTTGGGAGGCAGAAGTTGCAGACTGAAAGTTAATTATGCTCTGAGCATTACTTGTTTTCATGAGGCTGCAAGACAAATACTCCATATGTTTCCCAGGAAACCTGCTACCAGCAGTGACTGATTCCTGGCTTCAGATGACCCAGCTGCCTAGTCACTGTCACCATGCTGAAATGCAAACATACTGAGCACAAAAAGGCTCCCAACATGAAGGAAACACTATAATTCCACACAGAAAGATTAATCATGTATGTTCTGTATTTCAGTTACTCTACCAAAAAGGAAACAACCCAGCAAGCAAACCTACACCAAAAGCCCAGTATCTGTACTTTCCTGTGTGTTCATCTTGAATCAGAAAATAAAATGCAATCTGAGGACAACAAATCTACTTCTTAAGCTACTGAGACTTGATAGTAGAAGTTGTCTCTGATATTTAAATGTCTTCAGCATCTGCATGCCTAAACATATGTACATAGCATGCAAAATTTCTGTTCTGTTCTTGAGACAAAAAGACGCTTATTTCGTCTGTAGGCTTCAACCTGTCATTAAAAGCAGCCCTTAGATTTCTTCAGCATGTGATCTGGATCAGTCATCACTGCCCAGCTCAAGTTCCCAATGAATCCAGAAACCAGAATGGGTGTTTCTAGCCTGAGGCTTGAAGATTAACTATCAGGGTGCTTAAAACTTTGGCTTAGAGCTAAGGTGTAAACTGAAGTTTTGTTTGTCCATCCCCATCTTCGTGGTGAGGGAGGGAATGCTGGAGAGACAGCCTTGATGCTGTGCAAGCACTGCTCAGCTGTAGCCAAAGCACTGGAGTGTTACAGAGACTTTTATAGCTACCAGTGAAAGCACAGCTCTATGAGGGCTGCTATAGGGAAAATTAACTCCATCTCAGCCAGACCCAATATAATGCAAACTATGTGATTTTATCCTAGGAATATCTGTGGCTGTGTTCTCATTTTCTATCTTATGCATCAGTGAATATTATAATGACATTTAGTAACAAAGGGACAAAAAATTCAGGAACATAAGAACTGTTAGCTAATCTATTCCTCATCTCACATGCATATACATGGAGCACATACTCCAAATATTTTCAACAAAGCAAAAAGCCCCTGAGTTTCTTTTTCCCATTTTTAACTGGTCTAGAATAAATCAGTGGAAGCTGAATGAAATTCTTTCTGGATATCCATTTCTGACAACAGCTATATTGTAGTTTTATGACAGTGATTAAAGGAATTAAATGAATCACTTCCCATAAAAATGTTTATGTTCACACTCCATCATTGCAAAACTGGAGTTTTCATAACAGAAAAAATGCAAGAATTTACTTGGAATTTAAAAATTTAAAGTAACCTCCCATTTAGAATAAAATATGCTTTAATTTTTAAAAATACTTAATTGTCATGCAAGGAGGGAACTTAGCTTGAGCAACTCTTTTGGAATGCATATTTTCGCTATTCAGAGAACAGTGTATCTTGCCTTTAAATATTTTTTGAAATGTTGAACCTATGAGTTGTTCAGTCTTCACTGAATATATTTTATTACTATCTAATATTGTATAAGACAATACTTATTTTGTTACTATATAACCTTTCACTAGTCTTGTAAAGGTTTAATTAACAAGGTTTTGTTCATGTTTTTAAAAGTGCATAGATTCTGAGATAAAAGATCATGCATTAATACATTTAATTATTTTTAGAAGCTACTTTGCTCCCCTGGGAATGGAGATGAATTACGGTTTAACCCAATATGTTAGATTTTAAAGAGAGGGTATCCATGCATTTACTTTGCACCTGTTCATTTCTATATACAGACAACAGTAAGTAGGTATAGAACTGTAGTATCCACTGGTGCTGATTTTTTTCTCTTGTCATTTAATTTTCACACGTATAAGTCTACTGCCCTTGTAAATGAATTAATTGCAGGACTCCATATTGATTGTAGAGGGGTTTTTTGAGTCTAGGTGTCCATTTGTACAAGGAGGAAATTTTCCTGGTTCAATTGCATGGACGTGACCTTGCAGTTCCTTTTATAGATGGAATCAAGGTTGGCATTTGCTTAACTTCAGAAATGTATCAAAGAAGTGGCTTTTGCTACATTGCTTGCATAGATTTGTTGATGCAGGAAAAAAATGGGCAGAGCTTACGATAGGATCTTACTTGTTCTTTAATTACTCTGTCTGTTGCTCCTTAGAAAATTATTTATAGGATGTTTGGGATTGTAAACTGGAAAAATGTGTTACCTTTATTTGGTACAAGCATTAAAGTTTTGCAAATGAACATCAGGTTCACTATTGAAGAGAAATTGAAGTTGTCAGAGCAATGCACTTGGGAATTGGTTATGGAAAGTAAGACAATTTTATCTTTAATGAATATTATGTGATCATTGGCTTTGTGGTTCACATGGGACAGAGAAATCACCTTTAGTAGATTACACAGCTAAACCAATTTACATAATAACATCATATGCATTAAAAATACATTGCCCTTGTGGAGGCAGGGTTCAACTGTTTGAGAGATAAAAATAACTACTACAAACTGGCATTTCCCAGCTAAACGGATCAATAGGGATAACAGAATTCTCTTGGACACCAGCTTTAGTAGATTTCAGCACTAAACCAATTTCCTGAAGCACATTATGCACTTTGGAAGAGTTTGGAATTTGAATCATACATGACCCTCTCAGGATGTGAGTTAAAATATATTTAGTTCTGTTAAAACTTTTCCTACTAGCTGAGATCACAAGGGGTCATGTAATCCTATGAAAATGGTCATTATTGAGGAAACTTGATCAGTAAACTAATATTCCTAAATAACCAGGTACAGTTGGGGCATACATATTCATTATATTAATATTTCTTCTCCGTTGTCAGTTATGACTTGTTTCCAGTGTTTAAGTAATTTATCAGAAAGTACACTACCACAACCTTGTATTAGACAATTTAAAGACATGTTTTTGTAAATGCCTATCCTTCTTAAAGAAGGATGATCATTTGTGGATCATTGCTAGGTCTATGCCAAGAGGCTTGAGTCCTGGAGTTGATCAAGGACTGGATTAGGGAATTTTTTTTGAATTATGTTTTTCTCTACAACATTTAGAAGTTGTATCATTTAGTTCCCCCAAGAACCCTCAAGAATGTAATTAGAAGTGATCTACACAGTTACCAGCAGAGGGGCTAGGGAAGCAATCACTTACAGGTGTTTTTTAAGCCAACTGGTGACACTGAAGAAAGGGTTGTGAAAATATTCTGTTTTACTCCTCTTTCTGCAGAACAAACTCTTAGGAGGACTCTACCCATAAGCATCCCTCCCCTCACTGAACCCCATCTACCTCATAAGTAGACTTCCATAGCCCATGACAAAACTTTTACATAGATCCTTATAATGAAAAATTGTGAGTTAGGCTGAAATAAGAAATAGCAGTCTGCAAGATTGGGGCTCTGTTACATATCCCCCAAAAAGTTCAGCATGAAAGCATTTAGTAAATTTCAGAAGAATTACTGACAGATATAGGCTAAAAAAGGAGCTGCTTGGGGTATATTTTATCCATATGCTGTTACTGGCTCAATACTGAGATTATTGCTTGTTGAAGTCAGGCGGAGAATAAAGTCACTATGGTCCAGGCTTTTTCACAGGGACTGCAAGAAATCACCACACCCAGGGGGAAAAATGAAAATGCTCTGTAATTTCTCAGCCTCTTCTGAAATAAAGCTTGTGCATCCAACAATAGATTTCAATGTGTTTCTTTCTAGAAAGGTACCCCTTGGTGTACCTTTGCCAGTCCTGGATGCTTGGGGCCCTTCATTATTACAGACCTTACTTGTTTTGACCAAGCCATACTCAGAGTGTTACAATTTTCTCATTTTCCCCAGGTGAAATGTCCCCTCTGTGGGGTCCCCATCCCTCTTGTGTTTTTGTACATATTTACCTTAAACCAGTTCAGCAGGGTGTGAATGGGAGTAACAGAGGCAGGTTATTCATTCCAACCTGCATAAGGAATGGTGAGCGCTGGTACAGGGATGCTGTGGAATGGAAAGACCAAACTATCCACTCAGAGCAGAATTAATCATAAATAAATTGTGTCAGAGACACAGTAATATAATGGGCACTGGCAGGCAAGCTCTCTTGGACCTTGCTAGGGTGCAAAGGAAAATAACATTCTTTAATGTCACTTAGTATATCAAGACAACATTGTTTATTAATGAAGTTCAGGTCAATTTACTAACCTCTTTAACATGGATCAATGACAATCTAAGATGCAACTGTAGCAATATATATGAAAAAGTGAAAAAAACCCCATCCTGCAAAGAATTGATTCAAACATGATTTTAATTTAAAAAACATTTAGTAAAAATTCAAATTGTTCAAAGAGGTGGACAATTTTTCAAGATGAGGGATCTTTATACAGTTTTTCAAAAATCATGCCATGTACAAAGACTGTTTCCTATTAATTTGTTTAAAAATTCATAAACTAGAATTTCTTTCTTTTTGCTTATCAACAATCACACTCCATACCTAGAATATTTTATACCTTGCAGCAGAAATAGAAAATAACACACAAAAACTTGTATTTATAATGAAAAAAACCCAAAAACCAGAGTGAAAAGAGAACTGGCTAGTTTAACTGCATATCAAGGTCTGAAGTAATTTTTTGATTATGATCTCACCCAACTATACAACATTATGAATGTGTGTATGTTTGTGTCAGTATTTGCATTTAGTTATCTTTTTTGTCAAGTAGTACCAGAAGTGCAAACCCTTTTATATGTGAAATCTAAGGGAAATATTACTTCAAGTTAATTTGTTCATCTGTTTGTTGAAGTGTGTGAATTTGGGAATTCATCTTCATCAAATTCATCAGCAGTTTTACTGTTTTTTTTATAATGATGATTGAACAAGCTAGTCCTCTGTCATTCCTACACTATCAATATAAGTGTAATCAAACCTTGAATGTTTTTAGCACTTTTGGAGAAGAGAAGGAAAGAATTTTGAATTAAATGTGCAGTCAGTAGTAAATTCATAATATGATTTTCTACTGCTCATGCCAGTCTATCTTCCAAAATGCTGCTGTAAAAGAAGTGTTATTTGAAGTCAAGCAAATGCACGATATCCTTCAGATTTATCCCTGCTATGAAGTTTGAAACAGTTTGGAGATATTCCTTTGAAATAGTAGTCTATCAAACTATTTATACATGTCCTAGATTTTCTAGCAGTGTTCATGGTACATAAATAAATGACTGGAGCTTGTATGCTAACAAGCTAGAAAGCTAAATGTTCATTAATCAAAGAAATCTGGCACAACTCTTTGTCTTTCAAATCAAAGAAATCAAATGTGAACTCCAGAAAGTAAATTTTAGGGAATGAAAGGCTATACGAAATGAACAGTGATGAAAGATTTGTTGTTAGCTTAATGTTGCATTTGAAAGCAGCCTGGTCATACAAAGTGTGATGGATTATTGGACTACTCTCTACTTTAATATCTTCCTATTTGATACCTGTGATCTGTGACCAGCACTGAGCTACTAAGGAGGTTTTTGATTAGATAAAAATCCCTCACACTGTGATTTATACCTACAACACTATAGTTTGCAGGGAACAATAAAAGGATTTTTTGTCCTCTTCTGAAATTAGTCTTCCCCAGAGTTTTTGTTTGGGTTCAGGCTCTGGAAAACTTCACAATCTTCTGTTGCTTCAGTCAGCTGCTGTGTGATTCTTTTCTTGCAACACCAAAACATGTCACAGCTTATATTAGCTTTCCCATTTTTGAAAATTTCAGTAGACAATATTTGGTTAAATATTTTAAACACATTTAAATAAATAAGTACTTCAAGGGTGATTTTTCAGAAAGGCAGAGACATGTACTCTCTCCCTAACAAGCCTGCCCTAGATTTCCTACCTGCTATATTAGTCCAAGATGTGATTCATGTTTTTTTTTCCTTGAGCTCCCCAACTGACGAGGGGTCTGTGCCAAGATCCATTTTTGCCTCAAATGTCTGTTAGAGGATTGAGGAAATAATTGGCTCAAAGACATGGGCAAGAAGAATTGAGACATCAGCTGGCAAGCCCATTAAAATGTCAGGCATTATCTCCCCTAAGTGGCAGGAGAAGGCTAAAATGTAACCTTTAATCTGTTAATCATTAATTTCAGAAAACAAATGCACAGTTCTCCCTCTAGCAGGTCCATGTAGAAGCACATCCACTTGACTGGGAAAACAGTTTTGGTGGAGCACTTACCACCCACCTGATGGGTTCTTGGCCAACTCAAGGCTGCTCACACCACCCTCCAGCCCCTTCAGTCAGCAGAGCAAACACCACTGCAGCACCACTCTCACGGGGTTAACCCAGCTCTTCCATCCATCTCTGCAGCAGCTGCACGTGCCCATCACATCCCAAATCAGGTTGCTACAGAAAGAACAGTTTCTGAGAGGCATGTTTGCTTCAACAGCAGGGATGAAAATTAATCATTACATTTGACTCATGAAAGATTAGAAGAGGTATTTGTGGCAGCTGGAATGTTAGCAGGATGAAGAAAAAGGGGGGTGAGAAGGAGCAGCACGGGAACAAAGACAGGAATTCTAAACAGGGAGAAAGAGGAAGATTATAAAGGAGAGGAAGAGGGGAACCTGGGAGTGGAGGAAAACCAGGAGTAGGTGAACTGAAGATTTAAGAAACTAGAGAAAGGCAGTAAAAATGAATAGGAAAATAGAGCAAAGGAATGTGAAAAGTAAAGTCAGACTTTACTAAGAAAATGGAAGATTCAGGAAATGGAAGAATCAGACTTAGCGAGCCTGCTCCCTGCTTTTGGCCACATAAACTCACTACACTAACATGAGCCTTCTTCCTCCTCACTCCAGTATTTCTATGTTGATTTGCAATCCTCTTTTCTCCCTCTTCCTTCCCTGCTCCTATGCCTCTCCTCCATGCACTTCTCCACAGTTTTGAGCCTTCACTGTTTCAGTCTGTATTTTACACTGCACTTTTCCTCTGGCTCCTGGCTCTCAGGATAAGACAGTGCTGGTAGACACTTTAATGATGCTATTGCATGGCAGAAGCCATGTCCTCAGAGGGAGATGTTCACCAAATGGGCTGGGAGAAGATTTCTGGGGATGTGAGAGCTGGTGAAGTGCCAGTGTGCTGGGGCTGATTCGGGAGGTGTGTGCAGGTCAGGGATAGGAGAGATTGACATGAAAAATGGTTGGATGCTCTCAGTCATTGTGCCATTATAGCCAAATGTAGACTGAAGAGGTTATTAATTTAGGAGTGATTTTTTAAAGCAAAAAAAAAAGGGATAGTTAAGCCTGCCTCCTGTGAAAATCTAGTGCTTTGGATACCTAAATCCCTTTGTGTGCCTGAAAACTTCTTCCTTTACTGCTATAGGGAGGGAAATATGGAACCAAACAGCAATTCTTTATCAGTTTCCATGTCTTTGTTTTCTGACAATGTTTGAAGACTGAATGCCCATACTTCCCATATTAGGCGATAGATTAGCTATCAATTCCAGGCTTGGAGTGAGCCGTGCTGCATTTAATGCACCAGGGAGTAATGCCTTTGACCTGGGGAATAGGAAGCACTTCAAAAAGCAGGGATACTCTGTCTGATGCAGGAAGATATGACTGTAACCTCTCAGTCACCCAGAGGTTTCTCTGACTGGAACAACTCACTGGAATGCCCTCTTGTATTTTCCTGAAATAGATAGTTAAAGCTGTCTGTAACTCTGTAACTAGCACAGAATGTGTTCATATTTCAAGCTCAAGTTGTATTTCTAAAATCTATTGCATTCTAAATTTGGAATCTGCATTCAAGCCTGGGAGGTTTACTCTATCCTAAAACCTCCTTATCCCCTCCCCTTCATGCTGCCTCCCCCTTAACACGTCTGTTCCTCCATTGTTTCTAGTTCTAATCAGAAAAGGAAACAAAGCATAAAGGGTGTTTGCCCCTATTAAGAGACAAGAGCTGTTGCCTTTAACTAATCTAGGAGAATCTGTCCATGATGAGCAGCTGGGACAAGCTGGGGGCAATGAAGATCCATGTATTGCAGTACCCTGAGACACAGAATTTAAACACCATTCTCCAGGGCAGTGAAGCTTTAATAAATAAACTCCAAACATTGTTAGCAAGCTAGGGAAATTCAGGATCCTGAATGCTAAATAGGAAGGAGAACAAGAAGGCAACAGATGTTAGTGTGTGTAGAAATGCCACATGAAACCTCCAAAGTCTTGACAGCTATGGTATTTATCATTGTGTCGATACTGCAAAAATTATACCTGTTATGCATGCTTTCTTTCACTGTCACTTAAAAAAGAAAAAAACATTGTTTCACTGGCAAGATTTTACACAAAACTCTATTCAGAGTTTGACACAGTGTTCTACGAAAAATATACATTATAATATTTTTCTGGTAACAGTCTACTTTCACAGAAAATTTTTGTTGTTATAGTCTGGTATAGTTCAGCCACATTATGACTGAAATGGGGCAAAAGGTGAATTTTTTTTGTCTGCTATGATGCTATGATTATAATCATGCTGCTGTGTTGTGAATGCTTTTTGGGCAGGTTTCCAAAGTTGAAATGATAATTCTGTCTATATTTTTTTGTGTTATACAAAAAAGGGGAAACATTTATTTTAAAAAAAGTGCCACATAACTATACTATATATACAAATTCTAGAAAGCAGTGGTTTGCAGAAAAGCAGTGCTCAAAGAAGATTTGCTGTATGCACATATGAAATTGAATTGATCATCCTTCTTACATTTTCACCTAGTTTCTCAATGAAATGCATGAAATTATTTCCATTCTAGGGCACACGACAGTCTCTTAATGTAGAAGGTTATAAAAATCACCAGTGTCTTGACCTCCACCCTCATACCACCGCTACTTTAGAAAAGTGAACTCATTTTTAAAGGTTAAATTTTGCTGAGATCAAAAACACTTTGGAATTATTGGTACATTTGCAGTGCTTGTGAGCACCTGTAATGGACATGTGAGCAAAGTCAGAATAAGAAAGACTAACTCTCCACAAAAACTTTCTATTTGATAATTTCATCTGGTGAAATATTTTATTCACTATATTTTTTTCAACTGCCTTTCTGGAGTTGACATAGAAAAGCACCAAATGACCTGGAGTCTATGAAACCTCTAAAAAGAGCAATTCTTCCTTCATCCTGTAATATAGCATGGTTCTTGTGAGTTTGAGGATTGTACATTTGGACCTTATTTCTTGCATTGTTTTCTGGATCAAACTAGTCTGGGAAAGCCCTGCAGATTAGTTCTCTAATCATCAGATTATTCAAGACTACTCTCAAATATAATTTCCAAATACTGTCAATGCATCTCAGCAGTTCCTTGATTGCCTGCACTTCTCCAGCCATGAGCCACAATCACTGAAAAACTTTCTTCCTCTGAACAAGGGTTGCCAACACATTTCTAAGAGATTTGTGATGCAGAAATTAGGCATATAGGTGTAGAAATGGGGTATATTAGGCTGATAAATCAGACAACAAACATTCTTTTTTTTTATTCAATTACAATTTCATTATTCTATTTTGTAGAGATTAGGATTGGAACAATATTAATCCATACAAAATGAGTGATAAACATTGTCTGTTAAGGTCTACTCATAATTTGATTTGTCATGAAATTTCATGACAAAGAAAGTATTACAGTACTCCATTATTCCATGCAACATATGCTACAAAGATTTATTGCTTTGGTTCCTGCCCTTTCTGTGTGTGACTCACAATTCTTGCAAATAATGGATCAGAGCCTGCCCTCACCACTTTTCCAGAGAAAATCCAAGGGCATGAGAAGACACAAAAGGTCCTAGCTGTTAATTTTAGACTTACTTGATAGCTGGGGCTTCTTATAAATCTTTGTTATTTTAACTTTCATTAGTCAAATGAAAGAGTAAGACCCATGGTCCTACCAGCCCTGTAGCCTCTCCATATCAGTGTTAGTACAAGATACTACTTAGGACTGCATGCATGACTGGCCACAGTCAACTCTGGCAGGCTTCACCTGAACCTTTCCAGCCAAGGTTTTCATACCAAACCAAATATGAGTCTTGCTGGGATTTTTTTCTCTTCTTTTAATCAAAGTAGCACATTCTTACTTTCACATTTGACTGATACTTGGCTATTAAGGAGAAAAGCTCTTAAGAATTTTAATAAAATTTTAGCACTGAATTCTTCTACTATAATGGAGTCAAAATAAGAGCCTGGCTAAAATTCAGTGACTGGTTGACTCATGCAGTTAGGAATGTTGGAAAAGCTCTAGAAGATATTCTGTCCAGAGAACTGGCATTGACTTTTATAGTATTCCCATGTAGATTGGATTAAATGATCAGCACTCTAACAGCTGTTTCCAGAGCAGGCCACAGTTGAACTGAAAAGCAAACCACAGACAGTGCTTCTGAAATGCCCATACTTCACACTTTTCAGTTAGGGCAGGAGGAGAAAATATAGGTGGAAAAACAGACTTATAAACACAAATTTTATCTTTAATTAAGATTTTGTTTGTTAGGTTTTTTTTACCCTTGTTTGCTTGTTTGTTTGTTTATAACTGCAGACATATACTAAAGACTCACTTTATACATGGTCACAATGTGAATACAGAGATTTAGGGTTTATTATATGCCTGATACTCCAGTCATTCAAGCAAACCATGAAGTTGAAGCACAAATATGCTTTCTTACTGTCTTATTCCCCATACCACGATGCTGCAGGAGGCAGGAACACTGTTCTGCTTTCCCTGTGCTCACCAATGGACTCTTTCTAGTCTGACAAGATAGATACACACCCTAAACTGGAGTAGATACAGCACCATCATTTTTCTGAATGTTCAGGCATCCTGTTAAACATTTGTTTCTCTCACACCTGTTGTGCAAGGCAAGTCTGGTGCCCCTACTGGGCTTTGTTAGTACACAAAATTATGTTTTTAGGAGGATAAAACTGCTTATCTTATTTTCAGGAAGTGGCCATGTCTACCCCAGTGAAATCAGTTAAAAAAATATGTTGTTCACTACTGATCACAGCAAACGTGGATTTGATGTAGAGCACACATCAAAACTTCTTCTCCCTCTGAGATGCATTTGGTTCTGTATCTCACAAGTCTTGAATTTCTGTATTAAAAAATTAGTCACCAGATACAGCTGTCATTGCATGTTTCAGTGAACCTTGCGTTGCCCTTAATGGCACATCTCTTTTAAGATTTCTCTGTTATGCATAACGCACTCTAGAGATCTTAAGCCTAAATGATATAAAACAAACTGTTGTCTGGCCAGTAAAAAAATAGAGCTCAAAACCACTATGGTAGTTACATAAGTAAAACATAGTGAAGCAGTTAAGCACTCAAAACATTTTAATATTCAAAATATAGAAAACATGCACTTTGGGAATGTTAACAAGGAAAAAAGGGGGGAAAATAGATATTTTCAATATATTGCTGTCCTGTTAAGCAAGAACAATGAAACCATGACCATAAACACCTTAATTACTCCCCAAGTACATATTATGGTGGTGACCTGCATCCATAGTCTCATAAGAATACAATGGTATATTTCGGTCTTGGGAAGACACAATTTTGTTTCTTGTAGATGGGTAGCTATAGCCACACACAATTAATGAATTTTTCTGAAGATGGGCAGTCTTACCCATGTACACTGTGTCATGGTTTGACATGGAAGTGGTTTTTTGCACAAAAGTCCTTCTAATTCTGATCAGAACCAATCGATTGTCTGGCTTGAATATTGGCAAAACCACTTCACACTGTAAAGGCAAACAAAACCTTGTTTCTGCCTTTAGTCCCCCCTGGCCCATCCACTTCCCCACTGCTTAAGAAAACTGCCCCATTTTGTTCTATACTGCATTCATTGCTGTGAGGGAAGACAGACAGCTATGACTCATGGAATCCCTTTCCAAAGGGAGTAATAGATAAAAACCAACATGCCAAATAAAGCCATTCTTCTTCAAACATATAATAAAAATGATAAAATTCACAGTTGTTTTGCTCTCTTCCTCCCCCCCTCCAGTTCTCTAGGGTCTCCAGGCTGCTGGAAGGACCTGGAAGGTCTGCAGTTTCAGCAGTAGCCTTTCTCCTAGTATGAGCTATCTGGGGAGAGTAGAGAAGCTTCTCTCACAGCATCCTGAAATGGGAGAGCAATAACCATGTTTAGTAGCATTGTCAATGATACAACTTCTTGGGCAGGATAATGTCAGTGATCAAGGATGGGTACTTCTGTCCTATAGCCTTCTGCAGTGGGGTAAAAATTTATCCAAAAAAAGTTTCTCAACTAAAACTAAAACTGTAAAATCCTCATGCTTCATTTTGTGCTTCATTGACTGGGAAGTGAAAAGACTTCCCCTTGCTAAATAGCAAGTGTTTTGCTGCCAAACTTCTGCAGTTCCCTTGGACAACACAAGGCAGGAGAGAGAATCCAAGGCAGTGTTTCATGCACTCTTTTGCATCATTTAACATCCTCAGGCACGTGCACCAGCCTGCTGTACATGGGCACTTACAATGGAGCAAGGTGGTTGCCAGGGTTACCACAACTGTCAAGAAACGTGGAAAACAAAAGTGAAAGAGCCACACTTCCCAGCATAATTCCTGTCAAGTGTATTGCCTCACATGGTGCCTTAAACTGCTCTAGAAGAAAAGGCAAGTCTTTGACAGGCATGCAAAACGGAGAGCTGTGTTGTAGCTAACAGCTTAGTGTAAGAGGCTACTGATCTGCAGGTTGGAAAGACATCAAATACCCGTCCCTACAAGTGAGATCACAGTTATTGGATACCTGAATAGAACTGCCTCAGCTAGAGAAATAATTAAGAAAAAAAAGTGCTAAACAATAACCCCATTAAAGTCCACAAATCAATAGCTGGAAAAATTTAGCATTGCAATCTCCTTTTTTTTTTTCCTTAATACTATTTTATTTTCTTGAACAGCATTAAAATGCCTTTCTTATACTGTTTAATATCAAACCATAATTGCATTTTCTGTACTTTGGCAGCATTGCAAGGTTAACATAGAGATATACTCTCTAGATAGGCAGTCAAAAAGACAATAAGTCTTCATAAAAAGGAGACTTTCTTTATTCATCACTGCCACAGCATCACATATGGGTAAGGGAAAGACACTTTAATTCTTTCAAGGCAACAAAGTCCTGATACAGCCTTCAGAAATGCAGGAATAAAGTGGCAAAGAAATTGTCAGCTACTAGCAACTAACAAAATCTCCAACTCAATCCAAACTGCTGAATCACCAGTTATTTCTGTAAAGCACTGACTTAGACCAGTAAATGCACTTTTCTCCACTGACTTTAAAGAGACCTCAGTGACTACTTTGCAAGCCTACAGGACAGCCATCTAAACCCAGGTAACTTGAATCCTGTGCTGAGATTTTATAAGAAGTGTAAAATCTAACTGATAAGGTAATTTGATATCTGCCAATCCATGACAACATCTAATTTCTTCACCTTACAGAAAGAAGATAAGGTTTCTGTTCTAAACGTAAATTTTTGTTCTCACAAAAGTTCACATTATTTGTTTTTCCAGACTCAGAGGGAGCAAGGCTAAGAATGAGCTAGTGGTTTTGTATTTCCTTGATATATCTTTCCTTCTTTAGGAATCTTAAACCTTTCCTGCCTTCCTGTGCTATCCTAAACTGATGTAAATACAGGTTGTCTTTTTTCACCTCTTTCTGGAACAGATGTAAAATAAATATATAATCAAAGGAAAAAATGCCATTCACTCACTACAGATGTCTGCTTAACTGACAGAAATTAAGATATCAATATCTGATTTTTTTTCTTAAATTGGTGATATACAAGAGTGACACCAAAATCTCCTTTTATTTCTGAGGCTTCTCAAAAGAACTTTCCCTCTCAGCACTAACTGATTGTGACTAGTATAATATTTTTCTTTATGTTTCTCCAAGCAGCAGTTAGTGTGATAGATGAACACAGGAAAAAGGAGAGAAAATGATGCTCTCAGGAAATCTGACGAGCAATAAAATTGTTCCATGCTTGCAGGAAAAGAAAGTCTATGAAGTCCCTTTTCTATTGCATGTGTATTTACTGGAGATTCAATGTCTTTATTTTATCTTTTTTTTTCATTTTGAACTTGGAAATATTTGAAGTTGGGAATGTGTCTCAGAGATAACACTGCGCAAAATACAGAGGCATGAAAACTTCCTGCATCTGAAGTTCCCCAAAGATCTTTGTCAGAGGCCTCTATCTGGATAAAAAGCAGAAGAGACCATATCCATTGAAGGTCAAAATGGTCACAGACTGGTAGATTTTCAAAGGGTGTTGATATATGTATACCCTGCAAGATAATATGTGAGATAGGTTCCTGAGATGGTGTAGCAGAGGCATTTCTGAAAGCCCAGACAGTATCTCTGAACAGAGCAGTGCAGCACTGTTGTGTGTGTATATTAATTCTCTGGAGTAAGATCACGTGTGCTTGACATAGTTCAGCGGGCTGTCACCCACCTTGAACCTTAAGACTTTCAGTAGGAAACAGCAGCTCAGGTACCATAGTTTAATCTTTCACAGCAGGCAAGAGATGTTGATGCTTGTTGTACACATCCTGAATGATCCTACAGTAAACCTGAAGGATAGTTACCTTGTCTGAGTATCTCACAGTTGTTACCATTATGGTTCTCATTTACTGCACAAATCTGAGTTTATTTAACTTCATTTTCATTTTATTGAATTTATTTTTTACATTTCATTTGGTGTTTTCTTGATTGTGTAATGTTGCCTTTTTCTTTTCTCTTTTCATGACCCACTTTCTGACACTCTCCTGAGCCCTTCAGTCACCCTTGAGATACACTGACTTAGAGCATTGTAAAGATAATTTATTGATATCGTGTTCCTTGTGATGCTTTAAAAAAGGGCCACCAGATTTTTTATTGAAGATACCCAAGGGACTGAGCCCTCTCTTATGTTCTGCATTTGTATCATGTCCTGATCTTAGAGCATTTAGGTGTTAATCAGTGATTCTGTGCTTACACACTCTTCTCACCATGCTACTCTCCATTTTCCTACAAGAGCAGAGCAGTTAAAAAGATCCATGTATCATATTTTGGATTAAAAGAATAATTAGAAATATATCAAAGAGGGAAAAAAAAATCCATGGCATTGCTGGGAGTATTAAACTCCAAACATCTATGCTACTAAATTAATCATAGACAAGAAACACCTCCACACATGGGCCTGCTACCATCTCCAAGCAGTTGGATAGGTTCCTGATGTGGTTTTTGCTTATCTGCTCACACTTTCTCAGACAGGTCTCAGGGAGGTGTAAAACGCCAGGAACCATTCCACAAAGACTTGATGGATGAAGCCATTTCGTTATAGAGAGTTCAACGGTATGAAACTGTGACAGTCTCTGCCTCATATTGGTGCCTGAGATGTGACTCAGGTACACCTACTTACAACAGAGACATAGTCAGTGTGTGTGCAGAAGAAAAAGGTACATGGGTTTTAATCTTCCCTACAGTGGATTGAATGTGACAATGCCTCTTCCAGGTCATAGGTATGGTGTTGTTCGGTATTCTTGACTAATGGTACTTAGGAGAAGTGAAATTTACTGTATAAACCACTTCTGACAAAGCTTTCCAGGCAGCTTGCCAAGAAGGAGAAAATAGAAGTTCAGAAGGTTCAAGAAAAAATTATGCTGTTGCTGCTTTGGAGGCAAAATGATGGGAAACTATCAAATATATGCCATGTGAATATCAGCATCTTAGGCTGTTTGAAAGAAGAGTATACTTTCACCAGTATTTTTTTCCCCTCTTTCTAAAAGCAAACTAGATTCTAAGTCGGGTATTTTAATAAAGTCAAAAAACTTACCTATAAATGGCAGTTTTAAATTGGGAGGGGGTTGTCCATAGATAGTAGGGGAAATCTTCCATCAAAAGAGAGCCACCTTTATCTTTGAAAATTCATTTACCATTGAAAAAAGCAGACGGATTGTCCCATCCAAAGGATTGCTCCCAAGCAAAGTATGGGTGGTGTTTTGCCTCCAAAGATTTCCATGTGATTATTTTGCTCAAAGTATATTACTCATGTACATGTTCAACTGAATACTTTAAATTCTAGTTAATTGAAGCCAAGCTTGAATTTGTGGTCTGTTGCAAAACAGTGTGATATAAGTGTGAGGGTTTGGCACAGAATTTGATGAAGATTTCTACAGAGATCCTGGATGGAACTTTGGATAATAGAAGGAGCTACTTCACTGTCTTCACCATCTTGATACCATAATTCACACGCAACCAAGGAAATATGTATACTACTGCAGATAGAAAGATTATCACATTTAATAGAGAAGTAGAGAAGAGGATAAAGGTCATTGAAAAGACATTTACATTTCTTCTTTAAATAAGTAATAATGCATGTGAAAAATCTTGCTGAAAATATAGGGTATAAATGAAAAAGAAAAAAGAACTGTGGCTGTTGAAAGATAGACCTAGGTTTGAATTTTCTAAATCAGCCTCTTGTGATATATTGGTTTGTGCAGGAAAGGGTCTCCTATTGTATTTTGTTTAGCTTTTTCAGTTTCTACTGTAGGCACTTGATTTTAATTTTTTTACATTTTTTGTGGAAAAAAGTAAATTAACAAATTATAAAACCAGAAAAAGCTATTAATTGTAGGAGAGTCCTAAAACTTTCGAGATAAAATAAATAGTAAAAATGCCTTTTAGTTTTAGGAAGTCTAGTTACAAAATCTATTTCACTTTTCACACACTTTTCAAATATTAACAAACTTAAAAGTATCCTAAAATTTGATAAATGCAAAAATAAAAAAAAGATACGTGTAATTCTCTGTGTTCTTAATTTACCAGCCTCACTATTGTACCTAATTTCTTTCATGGGGCTTTTGAAGATCTGTGTAAATTAGCTCCTGGATTTAAGGATTGTGATATATGCTGACTGAGGTATGTCTACATTTTATTTATGCAGGCTTGAATGGCTGATTCTGAAACAAATCATTAATTAGCCTACAATTTACCTGTTTATTATCTCACAAAACCAGTAAATATTCCCATGGTTTCATTTATTACGCATACAAGAAAATCAAATATTTCTGGTTCTAAACCTTAATCTCTTAGGACCATTTTAGACACAAAATATTTTGACAATAACTATACAAAAAGGAAGAAAAAGTCTTTATTTTTTATAGGGGTACCAATTTTTATTTCTTTCCACAAAAAAAATTACTTAAGAGGACAAATGATTGGAAAATTGGGAGGAGGATAATCAGAACCTGGATGTTAGTCTAATTTCTTGGGAATTAGGCAGTTTCTTGGAAATATTTACACCTGTGATTGCTTCAGGACTATGTCTACCTATTTACATTAAGGAAAAAGAAATAAAAAGCTAGATTTAAGCTATGTTTACTTTAATAATGACAGGAACATATGGCCCTACTGAGGTCCAAGAACTATAGAAAAGTCATGTAATAAATGCCACACAGTGAGGAAAAAGGCCACTGAGTCTTGTAAAACTGAAGTCTTTTCACTACATGAACGTTTAAAGACTATTTTCAAGAGATAGACAACAAGGCTGAAGTGTTTCTTGAAAGTGCCTGCAAATGTTTATTCATGGCTGCTGTTCACTCCACAGCTATGCAGGGAAAGCAACTTATACATATGCAAATAGCACTGAACTCTGCATTTGTGTGTGAAATTACCTGATTGACATTTCAAATCACTGTGTCTTGTGCAGTTAGAAGAGTTATTCAATTGCCTCTATTTAAGAATTCAGCCTTAAGGCACAATTTTGATGAAAATAAGAGTATATCCAAGGGTCCTCTGTCAAACTTTGCTTTCTTTCAAGATTCTTTGCAATACCCTATATGCTACTTGATTGAGATTGTCCCTATAGAGAAGTAATTGTGTTACAATTGTAAGGCATGCATTTCTTTGCATGTAGGAGCCCTTTACTATGAAAGACATTAAACATAAATGACAGTATAATTCAGCCTTGGTTGCAATAAATTATTCATTTTTTCTTGAGTACCTGGACTTGAACAATTGAAGAACTTTCCTCTTCCAGCAGAAGTCTCTGCTCTTTTCTAGCCTTCTTGGCACTGTTTCTTGGTCTTAACCTTATGATAAGAAAACCAGTTTATTTCTCAACAGAATGAAAATTATTCTGCCCTTTCATGTCTTTGTGTGGTCAGTTTATGACATGCAGAGTTCAGGGTACATTTCATCTGGGGTGGGGTTCACATTATGGTGTCACACATCTAAGCTCAGGTGCCCTAACTCAGTGGAGAGCTTTGGCTCTGTGATGGTGCCTACCCTCAGGTGGGAGGTTTGTTTCCTCCTGTAAAAGCAGCTGGATACCCTGTCCTAGATGCCTCTCTGCAGGAAACTGAATCAATTTCATCCACAGTAAAGACAATGAAATCTGTGAAAGGACTTAGATGACCCAAAGTGGTGCCTATTTCTCTGAGTGAGCAGTCATTTCTCTACATGTCATGGCTGTATTGACTGGACCTTCAGGGATTGTAGTGGTAATTTAAACACCCTACACACATCAAAGTAAGGAAAAGTAGGTTTCTTCCTCTAGTAGCTGAAACTCACCCCTGAGGCCTTTGCAAAAATCTCTAAAATGAAGCTATCAGATAAGAAATGCAGACTGTAGTGGTTTAGTTCAGATCATCTCTTACTTATTTTACCTCTGTGACGTAAGAATTAGGAGAAAACAAAGCAGGCACAAACTTAAAAGACTCTAAGAAGTTTATTAGCAGGCCTAAAAGAAGGAAACAAAAGTTAGAATCAGACTAAACCCTCAGAACACTTTTCCTCCCCTCACTTTTTTTCACGCTGATAATGTAGAAACAACCCTTGAAATTTTAGTCAGTTTAACACCTTTATAATCTTTTCAGTTCACATAAAGAGATAGGAGTCTCTGAGTCTTTCTTGCTGGCCCTATGGAGACATTCCCACCAGAGACAGCTCTCTTATGGGTTCAATATCACAGCAAAACAGCCGCCCGGGAGGTTTCTGCTTGCAGTGAAAAAGTCCCTAACCTCGAATCACCGCTTTCCCCACAGCAGCTTTTTGAGGGTTTCAATTTGAGCTAACATGGGGTGCCAATTTAAGGCTGATCCATTCAGAAGCAAGGTCTTCTTTACTCATCTCTAGGAGCAATCTTCATCTCTAGGAACTGGGGTCATCTCTGCATTGACCCCTCCTGGTTCCTTTCTACAGTCAGTTCAGTCAGTGGATCAGTCCACATCAAAGGGTGGGACCATGCCCCCCACCCACCAGGCAGAATCAATTCCAGGTGTACTGCACACCCCTCCAGGTAAAGGTAAACTGAGTCCAAACACTCTGGAGCCAAAAGAATAAAAGGAAAAAAATGCAGAGACACCTTAGCTCCCAATTGCTCTACCGACTCCAATGCTCTATGAAATTACAGCAGGGACTCCAATAGTCCAGTTCATCCCCAAAGAGTTTTTGCAACAGAATTTCAGCTTCTAGGTTTGAAGCATCTCCTCTTTTATTTTCTCTCAAGGTTTCAGCCCTTCCATCTTTACTGACTTACACCTTAGGGTGTCTCTTCATGTCCTTTCACCTTTCTCTCTGGGAGAGGATCAGCATTTTCAGGCCCATCTGCTCTGAAGAAATCTTAACAGCACTAACAGGGTTAATCTCACCCAGCCCAGCTGGAACTTCTCTTATCTCTCTTGGTCCCACAATCTCTGCCGGGCAGCCGGAGCTGAGCTCTGCCGTGGCGGTGAAGGGGGGCCGCTGCCAGCCCAGCTCTACCTGCATGGGGCAGGGCTGGGGGGCCCAGATGGAACAGGGCCAAGGAGGGGGCGGCTGCCTCCCGGGTCGGGCCAGGCCGAGCAGGGCCCGGGGACACAAGTTGGTTGTTTGATGGCCCGAAGTCCAGAGAGAGATTCCCGAGCTCTGTCTATCTTAAAATGTGATTCACAGAGGCGTTTCAAACTCCTAAGTGGCTTAAAACTTGCCAATAATCAGGCCAGACAATTGATTGGTTCTGATCAGTCCTAGAAGGACTTTTTTGCAAAAAAAACACTTCCATGTCAAACCACGACACAGACAAAGAAATGCATCTCAATAGCTGTCCACATTGGTGTTTTCCTTTTCTTAGCTGTATTCCAGCTATCTCTCTTGTGGTTCAACAAGCTTCAGTAGTCAAAAAGGATAAAGTGAGCACTGGTTTGCTTCACACTGTGTATTAAGTATACCCATTCTCAGTTTTTCATAGAAATAAAAGATGACTTTTCTCTTAGTGCTGTTGTATTATATTTGGCTACAGTCTAGCTGAAGCCTGATCCAAAGAGTATCCATGGCCCAAGTTCCTCATACACAGCTTTTTCCTTAGAGTCATTGAAAGTCAATTAGAGCATTCAAAATACTCCTAGAGACATTGTCATGGAAATTTCTCTTATTCAGCCTAATTGTTCAGTGAGTTATTGTTGTTACTATTGTCAATAATTTTATGCAAAATAAACACAGATGTCAAAGTACAATAAGAAGCTAACCAAGCTTTATTATGGAATGAGTAACTTAAAAATATTTATTTAATGATTTTCACCTTTCCTTTCCCAGTTTATCAGTAAAGAAGTCTGTAAAATCCTGTAGCTTCTAAGTTATTTTATCATCTTCACAGCCAAGCTCTCAGGCACACAGCTTTACTTTCATTAATTAGAGGGGTCCAGGAAGATTATGCCTATTTTTGGAGGTCTTGCTCCAATAACTTGATCCTCAAATATTAAGCCACCAGCCTCAATGAGGACTTATTGTACATGTGCAAAACTTGCAGCAGCAATCATGGCTTCTGAACAGACATATGCAGCTTTCATACTATGCTGTATCAAAATTATTTTGTGGAAGAGGTCAGGGGCATTTTGGCTTTTAAAAGCAGCTGCTGACCAAGTTCTTTACTCAGGGGACTTGAGCAGGAAGAACATGTACTAGAATGAGATTCAAAAAGTAGCAATGTTTTCAATAAGCAACTTTCCTTCCATAGAAAAGGATTGGGGAATACAGGAGCTGAAGGCAAATAATTATCTATGAGATGCCAAACAGTAGTCAGTAATTGGTGGCAAAATAAGATTAGGTATAGATTTATGTGAACTGAAAGTGTTCTCAAGATTACCTCTCTACCTACTTATTGATCTTCTACTGTATTATGTTCGTTAGAGATCAACATTAAGTTGAAGTACACACATACGCTAATTCAATCAGCAGAAGTCCCTCTTAGGATGTCACAGAACTGCCATGGTCTCATCTATCACTGCTTCCTACACCTCAGTGTCAGTCCAACTGACTTTAACTGGTTTTGAATTGGTGATTATTGTTCCTCTGTTATATTTATGAGGGTTTTATTAATATAATATTTGTAGTGTTGGTATACTTCAGACTTCCTTGCCAATACTATTAAAAATATCTTTCTAGATTTATTACTGGAAAGCTACAAAATTTCTCTCTTCTGGGACATTTGTGTTCCTAGCTTTCTACAGGTTTTTCCCTTGTTGCAGATTATATATCACCTTCAGACTTTTAAGCAATCCCGTGTCTTGCATATTATGCTGGAATGCACTGCAGACTGCCATCTGAAAAATACCAATGTGATTCTTTGAATGGACTTATTTTTGTTGTCTACTTGTTGGGGAGAATTTCTGCCAGTGAACCCCAAGTTAGGGACAGTGCAGTTGTGCTGCCTCAAATAAATTTGGAACTCGATATATTTCAGAGGAAAGGAAGATTTCCAAATATTTCAAAATATTTTATTACCTTGGAGTTTAAATAAATTAAGTATTTAGCTGAAGGGACAGATGTGCCTCTCATAATAATCCATTATTAGCTTAAAAGGTGTTATTTGTTAAACGAGCATTCCTAGAAATTTGTAGATATAGACTTAATCAATGAGCATGTTCATATGAGTTGCACAGAATGCCATTGTTCAATAGTGTTGAAAAGTGAGAACTTGGCTCTGTGTCTAAGAGTACAGAGTCAGTACACTATTGTAACAAGACAGGTTTAAATTTGTGCCATCAGAGTGTTTTGTTGAGGCCTTTATTTAAAGAATATTCCTTCTTTTAATATCTTTCTCATCTTCCTGTTCTTGCACTTATCTTCTGCCATAAGAACAAGACATCTGAATTTCAGTGCCCCACTTGGACTTGTGAGATATCATAGCATAACTAAGTTATGCTGCTTTCACCTTTTCAAAATTCAGTAATTTGAGTGTCTGGGGCTGTGTTTCTTTCTGGCAGCTGCCAACTTTGCAAGAACAGAGGAGATCAGTCAATCAAAGTCTAGAATAAGTACAAGGTCAGAGGAGTCAATATATTGCTGTCCTTCACAGACTGTGTGAGGTTCTAAAAACTCATTCATGTGACATGAATGGGAGAAAACATCTGTGTGACTCAATCACACAACATGGAACATAACAAAAATAGCACCAGCATAGACATTTACTCTTTGCTTTTACCTTGGCAATATCATCCTCCTTGAAGGCTATAACAAATAACTGGACAGATAAGCGATGTTTCTGGTAATCATAAAAATGGGTTGGTATCCAGTCATGAAAGTTTTTTTCTCATTTCCTATTGTTTCCATCGAGTTTGATTATTGCCTTTAAAAATACAGCTTCAGGCTTGAAGCTGTACTGATGCTACAAGGATTGGGCTAGTATCTGTACTCATCAAGTTCCACAGTGATGGGAAAAAAGTTACAGTGCTTATTAAGGCTACCCATATTTTGTCTAACACCTCTTCCTTGAAAAAACAAAAAAATCTTTCATTTTCTCACTCCAGATGTGTTTTAACAGTTTTGCCAGATATTGTAGAAGTCTCAATTCGTCTCATACAGAGAGCTTGTAAGACCTGATCATCTTCCCCAGTACACTTGACTTCCATCAGTTAAAACCTTCTGGGTATAAAAATATATTGCCGCTATTGATGAGGAAAAATGAAAGCAAGAGCCTTAAACATGGACTTTTTTGGTGACAAGGGAAAACTTCACAACCATTCTGCTGCCTTCTCCAGGCCCTACTTGGTTGTAAACTCCAAGTTTTTAAAATCACCCACAAATGGGGCAAAGACATCAATTTTGCTTCTAGGACAGCTGATAGAAAAGTGGCAGGAGTGGCCGATAGACCAGACGGCTGTACTGCCATTCAGTGAGGGCTGTCCAGGATAGGGAATTGGGCAGCAAAGAACCTAAAGAAGTTCAACAAGGGCAAGTGTAACGTCCTGCCCCCAGAGAGGTATGGCCCATTGCACCAGTACAGGTTAGGGGTTGACCTGCTGGAAAGCAGCTCTGCAGGGGGGTTGGACTAGTTATCTCCAGACATCTCTTCCAACCCCAACCACTCTGTGATTCCGTGAATCTGTGATACCGTTTTTACACCTTTTGGAAAGGGAGATTTGTCTCTATACAAAAGGGAGCCTGCCCACACTGAAGAAAGCTAGCAGATGGTGTCAAGGGCACCTAAGGTACCATTATGAGAGTCAGAGGACTGGGTGAATCAAAATAAAAGGCAGTAAGTATTACCTACTACAGACAGAGGAGAAGGCATTATTTCAAGGTGTTACACAAATTACAAATGATTGCCCTAAAAAAGTTTTCCATGGAGCCATGGCAGTATTACCTTCTCTGCTCTCAGTCTATAATATTTTTAATTCTGAGCTCATGTTCAGGGTCTCTTCAGATGGCAAAGGCACCTGCTGCCTGACTACATAATAAATGAAGCACCTCATCCTAAAACAAGCTGAGCTCACTTGATGAGATTTCCTAGGCAAATGCAATGAGCCTTTCATTGTAAAATCTTCTGAAGTTTAATTTTCATCAGCTACCTTTATTTACTGGCATGAATCTGAGATTGGTGTTTATAAGACTTCAGCTTTTGAAAAACAATCATTATGGTTGTTTCTCCTCACACTTGCACACAAAAGTTCGCATAAGTGCTTTAGGAGCAAAATCTATTCACATTTTTTGAGATAGAGTCATCACATGAATGAGCTTATCTGGGAGTTTGGGGGTACTTTTCTGCTGAATTAGAAACTTTTGTCATCTGCATGGTGGATGTGTGGGATATACTGTTGAATTATTCAGGGGCTTATTGGATCCTGTACTGGCTTTTGCCAAAACCAAGTTATTTTAACGTAGGTAGGCCTGGGACTTCTACTGAAATTTACATGATTTTACATTGATAACCATTAACATTATTTTATACAAGACTCAAGAAAATTGTCTGTACAAAACAAAATCTTTAAGTAGAGCTAGGAAATCTTTTTCATGCAGTCATCCTACTATATACTTAGTAGCCACTGTCATAACTGGGATAGTGAAGTAGGTGACTGATTGCTTTGTTCTACAATGACAAATTTATATTATTTTTTCATTTTGAAACTGCTGTGTACGTCAATCTTTAGAAAAAAATAAAGCTGATGTAATGTCTCCAGTATTACAGCCACTGCTAACAGAATGCTGTGATTCTCATAATATTGCTGAGCAACTACTTACTAGAGTCTGTTTCTATCATTATAGATAAAAACTGGTTTGGAAAGGAACTCTGGAGCTGATTTATTCCAATACTCTACTCAAAGGTTGTAGATATTTAGGTGAGGCTGTTCAGAGTCATAACAACTTTTGAAAACTACAGATGGGCATTACAGGTTGAGGGACTGACCAGAATTTTTGCTTCCATCATTCGCCTGTCAGGTAATTTGCATCTGTAGAGTCATTAAATCATAGAATGGTTTGGGTTGGAAGGGACCTTCAAGATCACCTAGCTCCAAATCCCCTGCTGTGATCAGGAACACTGGACCAGGTTGCTCAGTGCCCCATCCATTCTGACCTTAAACAATTCCACTGATGGGATACCCACAACTTATCTGGGCAATGTGTTCCTGTATCTCACCACCCTCATAATCAAAATTTCTTCCTAGTATCTGATCTAAACCTACCCTCTTTCAGTTTAAAGCCATTCCCCCTTGTCCTATCACTATGTGCCCTTGTTAAAAAGTCCCTCTCCATTTCTCTTGCAAAGGCCCCTTCAGAAGGCTGCTCCAAGGTCTCCCTGGACTCTTTTCTTCTCCAGTCTTCTCCCAGCTCTTAGTCTGTCTTCATAGGAGAGGTGGTCCAGCATCATGGCAAAAGGTCTTCCTTCAAAAGTACTGCTCTCTTGAAGAGAAGCACTCAAATAGCTCTTGTGTATGTTAACAAACAGAAAATCAGAGGAGCAAGCTGGGGAGTTCAGAGGTAGATACATGTCAAAAGATCCCAAGGAAGAAGATGCAGATGAGGAGAGAAGCAAGCAGAACAAATGAGGAAACTATCGGGAAACAAAAGAATGACTGAAATTTTCCCTCTATTGTCTGTATGTCCCTATAACTTGCACTGTTGCTGAATTGCTAGATTTTTCATAAAGGCAGACCTCTGGAGTTATATATCAAAATACAGTTTTCTGAATAATTAAGGCAGACCTTTTGCTGTTGAACTGTGCTACATGCTTAGACTACATAAAAATGACTGAGGTTAAGAACATCTGTCCCCTCAGTTCCCATCCCCAGGTCCTTTTCCATTTTCTCTTTCAGTGTGAGTTTACACAGCACAGTGACCATGAGAGTTACTGAGGTGTGTTGTGATACCCCCTGAAGAAGAGGTAAAAAAGGTGTGTATGATTTGAACAGAGAGAGGCTTGTGGTCTGCCAGCACAGGGAGCAGCTGCCACTGCTGTAGCTCATGGAGGGAGAAGGGGCATAGTGACTGCAGCAAAGGAAGGGGACTGTCACACATAAAACATGTCCAGAGTGCGGAGTTGGGAACCGAGACCATAAAGGACAGCATCCCTGGAACTAGAGATGTTATAAGCTTTAATAGCTTTAAAAGGTCCCCTTGAAGAAAAAAAAAATTGAAGCTGAGAGGGAAAGAGCTGGTACAGTATTTCAGACAGGAGTCACATGAGATTGCACTTGGGAGGAAAGAATTATTGTCATTTGGTTAAGCAAATTCTGCGAGCTGACCTTAGCTGAACTTCTGAGTGCTTCCATGTTTGACCATCATTTGATCACTCTGTATAAATAATCTTATTTGAATTTATAAAAGGCAGAAAATTCAGTCAGCACTTCCATCCTTAAGAGCTGTCTCCTGCTGAGTCTTTTTATTTCCTCCCACATGGTACTTTGGATCAAAATGCTTTGGAAAAGATGAGCAATAATATCTGGGCACAATGATAAAGAAAGAGATGCCTGTTCCCAAAGTGACAATCAAGACTGTGTGTTTTTGTTCAAACAAGAGACATATTGGCTACTGTGAGACTCAAAAAGGCTCTTAATGGTCTACAGGGGCATTTGAAGACTGCATAAACATGAAAAAAAGCAGTGACTTTGGTGAGATAGAAATAATGCAACAGTACAGATGAATCATGTTGCTTTGGCTATAAGAGGAGCAGAGGGCGTCTTACCAAGTAAAAATAAAATCAAAAGTCTTCTGCATTGGATTTTACTAAACTGAAGCAATAATGTAATTTCAAAACAGGTAAAAAACACTTTTATATGCCACTTTTGCTATAGTATTGTATGTTTCTATAGCCAGAAAACTCCACAGCAGTGTTTACCTGCACATTTGGGTAATTTAGAGCTCAGTTTGACAGTACTCAGTAATTTTATCTTCAAGGCAACGATTTTTAAGCCAAAAGGTTGCCCTGTTACATAAATGCTAGATAACACACTTATGGAATTATTCTAATATTTTGTTCAGTACAACAAACTTTGCTTTCTTATTTTCTCATTTCTGCTGTTGCAAAGGCAATGATGTTTCCAGTCCTACCCTTTACAAGTATTTATATAGAGAACTAGTGTATTACTGTTTCTTTGGGAAGTAGAAGATAATGTATGTGACCTTTGAGATGTGCCTTTGTGTGTAACACTCAGCTGACCCTCATGATGGAATAATCTCAAAAAACTTTGTCCTTTTAAAAGGATATTTGTACATTACTTGTGTATTTTCCCTCTGGACTCATTCACTGGATGAACATGGGCAATTCCAGGAGTAAATTTATCTAAATTAATCTGAACCATTTTAAATTTTTATCATATAGTGGTACCTCTGAAAACAGAAGGATTTGATATTTCAGCCTTTGAGACATCCAAATTTAAGTGAAATGAATTCCTTCTTAGGGCCTGAGGGGACTTTTATTTTCTTATTCTACACACTTTCACATTTTATGCTTCAAATCTTCCCCTTATAATAATTTAAAGTGTAAAAAAACATGAATGCATGACAACATGATTTTTACAGATATAGTCATAATAGTCCAATGTAGCTGCACTCTTTCAAGAGTTATTTAGGTCATACAATAATCTGCAAGGGAACATGAGACCAACGGCATCAGAACTTGCTACTAAAAGTATTTGCATGAATAAAGCATAGATTTTGATATACATTAACTCTTCAATGCTTGCCTTGAACAAGTCATTCTTTATTTTTCTTTTACACTATTTCTCAGTCTTATTTCTGTTCTCACACTCAGTAACTAAGGCAGAAGAGATGGAAGAGGTAATTGTTGCTTTTCTTGCTGCTGCCATGATATTTTTGTACAGCTGTGAACACTTGTGCACCCGTTTCACTGTCTGATGGCAGGGTCAGTGTTAGCTGTTGCCAGCTCATCCATCTTGCTGCTCTGCTCTTGCACAACAATGGGGGTTTCATACTATTTTCCCTTTCCCTGAGTTTGACTATTTATCACGAAGGTGGAAATAATGGCCCTAATGGCGATCAAGTCCCTCCCCTGCTTCCCCTCCTTGTTGATCAATGTGACTCTTTCATTCTTTTGGCCACACAGATATAGAAGTGTCCCAACAGCAAAGAACTCCAAAGTGTGCTCCTAGGCACACTTCTCATCGATTCCCTCCCTTTTCTTCTTCCATCCTTGCCTTGGAGGGGGAAAATTACAATAAAAAAACCCAGCATCTAAGTCCAGTAAGTTTCCACTGTCCAGGATGTTCTTGACCCAGGCAATTCCCCTCCGCCACCCTTATTATTAATTTCATTTGGACGATTAAATTAAGCAGAAAAGGTTATTTTGTTGGAAAAGAGCCTGTATTAGTTGCATGAAAGCTGTCACTGTTCCGTTTTGGCTTAGTGTCCTCTCTGGCTCCGAGTAACTAGCTGCTGTTCCCCTTTCACTGAATTTTTAGCTTCAGGCACCTCTCTAGTCCCCAAGATCTGTATTTTTTTTCTTTTCAAAAGTGACCATGACACTCCTGAATCTGGAGCCATTCCCCTAGATGTTGTTTTGATACCCATGAATACTGCTTGCTTTCTGTTGATTCCCTTCTGGTCTGCCATGGCATTGGAGGTGCCTGAGGTTGGAGGGAGCTTGGAAATACCTCACCTCACACCGGTACCTTGTGCATGTGAGAGGAGTAATGGTCTTGCCCAGGGAAATGGATTTTCTTGTCTTCAAGTAGTGAGAGACCATATGAATTGTTTGGCTGACCAAAACTCTCTGTTTTCTTGCACAGTTCCTTTGGTTTGCAGCTGTCCTTGCCTGCTCCACAGGCTCTGTTGAGCAGAGACAGCTTTTTTTGTGTACACAATTATTGCTTAAATCCTGGGCTCTTTAAAACAAATGCATTAGTGAGTGTAAAGACATTAAGTGAGAAGTTATTTTTCTCTTAATACTGAACCTTTTTAAACAGCAAAACATCAAAACAAAATACTATAGATATTTAATTGGTGCTTTAACACTCTTAGAACAGAGCAGAACACATAGAGCAAAAGAACCTGATGTTTCTTAGTTTGTCAAAGCTTTTGAAATTATATTTTGGAGAGGAAAACTTAATCTGGCTCTTTTGTTCCACTTGAGTGGCAATGATGTCATTAGAAATTAATAACAAAAATAATTTTCAAAGGTATTTTAACAAAATTATAGGTACTTCCCATGTTGGATGTTGGCTGGTATTGCCTACCTCATTGGATTGTTTTAAATTTGAAATTGCAGGCTATTTAAGAAGTAGATAGCTTAAAAAAAAATATGTACTCTTTTATCTCCAAAGTTTTGATGCAAGAAGCAGAACATAAACAGTATAGTAGGAATGACAATAACATGGATAAATTTAATTGTTCCAGGGTACTAGTTTTGGTTGCTTTCTCTATTTCCATATTTCAGGGTGGAGGAAAGCTGCCGTGTCTTGACTACCCTGAAAAACTTCCTCCTTTGTTAGAGCAGAACGATAAATTGCTCCTAAGAGGTACAAATGTATGGAAGAATGCTGATGTTGGATTTTTCTATTGCTTTGCAGAATAATCTTTGTTTTGTTCAGCATATAATGCCCTTTTTACAAAATATTGATTTGTGGTATCCTTTTGACATACTGAATTTTTAAAACATTAATATTATCATCTCTGGGTTCATTGGTATATGTAATGCAATGCATTGATTGTAGATATTGTCTTATTATATTAATGAAGGCAAAAACCATTCCACAGCTTTCTCATGTGGTTGATCTATTGCCTCTGGCCATGCAGTTGTTTGCAGCACCAACATATGATCTATAGATGGATCAAGCAAGCATGCTAATATGCAGTGTTCCCACACGGAGTAGCTGCACTTAGTCAGAGAATAACAGGTTTTGATGATGTTGTACATCTGACACATTATGACCTTTTTTACCATTCCATTTGTCGGGGGAAATGTCTGCTCAGCTGCCAATGGCAACACCTCTCCACTGCAACAGGCCGGAGGCATTTTGAGGTTTGGCACAACCTGTTAGGATCAAGATGTTGGAGCAGTCCAGCCATGCTTCTGCTCAATCCCTTCCCTGCTACCAGAGAGGAGGGCAAAGAATACAGCAAGAGACCAGATCCTAGTGGACCTACAAACCTCTTCTTGTTTTGGAGGTAGCGGTCAACCAAATCATGGTCTTCAGTTTTTTAAACTACAGCAGATCTGCCTTGAGGAGGAAACTGAGCAAACTGATTGAACTGATGTATTGCCATGAATTTGTGGTTTAATTCTGATGTATTTGGAAAGAAAAAAAAAAACGAACAAAGACTTAAATCCTATCTAAAACCTTTAACAGAGGAAAAAAAACAAGTGCTGAGAATGTAATATTTACCTTACTCAGAACTTTCAATCCTGAAGATTTAAATATTAATTTCTCAAATAAAATTACATTTCCATAAAATTTCTAAATCTATTTAAAATATTATATTCTAGTTTTCTTGCAGAAAGTTCAAGAGAATGCATAAAATCTTAATTAATTTAAATATGTCATTTTGAACACATTTTTTGAATCAACGCATTTTGTTTTCTATTGTGAGTACACATTTAATCAGGCAAAAAAAGTTCTGGCTTATTGACTCTTACATTATGTTTTTTCAGTTAGTTAAATTTATATGAAAAGATTACTTGGATAAATTCAGCATAGCCAGAGATGAACTATTCTTAGTTATCTTACTATAGATTGGAAATAAAAACATTTGATGTTTGCTTTTGATATTTTTAAATTTAATTTTATTTGACATTGGTAGTCTGAATACATAAAACTGGCTGCTCAAAGGAGTTTGCTTGCACCTTCCAATAGCTGGGTTTTGAAATTTTCTCTTGTTTTTTCTTTTCAGTTTTCATAGTTTCACAGTTTTCACAGTCTATGAATGCAAGCTATAGTGCAATGTCAGATTTCATTTATTAAGGGCATGACAGAGATTAATAAAATGCTGGACAAGCTACAAGTGATAAGACTTTTGAAAGCTTTACTGTAAAATTGAATGAAGTGGAGATAGAAATTGAAGACATGGAGATAACAGTTGACGGACAGAGGCTATTCTGACTGAGAATAGCAAAGAAGACTGTAGAACGCTGTGAAATTGAATTGATCACCTGGAAAATAAGGTTTGAGTAAGGAATATCAAGTGTGAGGTCTGAGAAGCTGAGCTAATCTTTTCTGAGAGGATTATGAGGGCCAGAAAGGGGATATCTTTCAGCTTTTTAAATGTGTGGCATACATGACCTCTCATAGCTCTGATGGCATCAATTAGCCAACACACAAACACAGTATTTGTGCTGTGTGCCTCTTTCAGCCTCCAGTAGACAAACTAAACATTAAAATGCATGTGGGAAGCTGAAATTTGCAATGGCATAGTTCTAAACAACTCAAAATGATGAGAAGATTGCAAATTAAGCGAGGCCTCTTGGCTGAACCAGAACCCAGGTAACAGAGTAAATGCTCTAATGGAACATTTACTACTATTTTGTCAGGAAATGACCATACTGACTCTAAGAAAACCAGAATAATTCCCTGCCTTATATTTTTCTATGCTGCGTCAAAGTTTAACCACTTAAGGTTAACTTTACAAGGCATTAGATTCAGGTATTTTTGTTGCCTCCAAGTACATGAGGCATATAGATAAGAAGATGACTCTATATAGACTGTGAAAAATGGCTTTGATTCAGCTGCTGAAGGTTTTATTTTCAGTAATGTAGATTGTCATTGCCTTTTCTCTCAATTCTTAACTGCTGTTGCCACAGAGCTCATTTAGCTGAATTTATATGATGTGATAAGTTAGTATTACATTTATTATCATAATTATCAGGTCTGATTAATCTTGCTTATTCTGGAAAGTCATGCAAGTTTCTTACTAGAGGGCATAATTTCAAGTTTTAATATTTATGTATAAGGCAGCTGACCTGAAGATTGAAAATAATTAATCTGGACTAAGGGAGTCTGTGGCAAATTAAAGACAGGTATTCTGAGGTGGTTTCAATACCCAGTGTTGACTGAAGCAGGATGAAGATAGATGTGGTGTGAAGTCAGAGGGCATGGTGATTGCAAGAGCTGCTACCATCAATCCAACACCACTCAATGAGGTTTTAAGCACTTTAGTTTCAAATTTGTCTGAGGTGATATAACACTTTTTTGGTCTATCCCCAAGTTCACTTAGGTACCTGTGAAGATGTAATTTGTTCTGGCTGTGCATAGCATCTTCAGATAAAATCTGCTGAAATGAGCTCAGTGCAGGCTTTGACTATTCAGTCATTCACTAAAATTCAGTAACATAGATGGTGGTGTTTCCACCAGGTGATCACAATGATTTTCTCTGGTTATCCCAACTTAATTTATGTGTTAGAATAATAAGCTTGTCAACATTCTCTTGTGTTGATATTTTTTTTTCCATTTGGTGCTGCTTTGAAGAAATGAACAGAAAGATAGTTTCTTCCTCTTCTGTCTGTATTATTATTTATGAAGTGGGGAATTACTAATTGTGCAGGGTAATTTTAATTTTATTTTCACTGACAGGAGGAGCAAAAAAACCAGCTCCCCAGGGAGTTGTAGTCTACACTCTGCAAAGCACTCAAGCATTCCCCAGTGGAAGTAGCATTGCTTGTAGTATAAAACATGTAAAACATGAACTATTTTTTAAACCTGATTTTTGCATTTAATTTTAGTAACCTTATCTATTTGGACAATACTAGCTTCTTATCTGTTGGTACACATACTCTAAGCCTATATGTAGACTGGCTGAAATTTACTCAGAAAAAAATGCAAACATAGAGAAATTTACCAGAAAGAAAGAACTGGGATGGAATCTTTCCATAGCTATGTGTTTGTGATCTCCTTACGAGTGCATTGCTTGCAAAGAAGTCTACCTAAACTATCAGAGGGAAGAAAAAAATGATAAATAGTAAAAAGAAGTAAATCAATACCACAGGCTAGTTGTGAAGAGGCTTTTGCTTATTACCTTGGTGTTTGTATGAAGAGTGAGTTACTCCAGTATAGCAATGTTTAACTTTACACTGCTTTTGCTCTGTGCTTTGAACTTATTTCACTCCTTTTTGTGGGTGTCTCTTGGCAAACGGAATGAAACTGCTTACCATCCCATTGATATTTATTTTATTTTTATGATGGGAATTGTTTTACAGTAGCTATTATTTGGTTTAGTTTTGGTTAGTTTCTTTGGCAGTTTGCTTGTGAAAATTACAATTCATGCTCTAATGGTCGACTTACAAAATTTTCTCAAATTGAAAATTCACCAGTCCCAAAATAGGAAAACATTTGGAACACTTCTGCCTAAGAGAATGGTTTCTATGTTTTTCCTGCCCCTCGTTTTCAAGTATCAGGTTATACAGGCTTGCTGAATCACTTAGTTGATGGTTTTATCTGCAATTGTTTTCTGTGTCTATTAAAGAATAAATATGTCTTCAGGGGATGGTCTTATAGGCTAAAACTTTCATATAGAACATGGTAGCACATTTCAAGATAACTTGCTCTTCTTGCTACATAAAAATATATAGAATACAACTTTTTTTTTCTGAGGTTATAGCTGTACATCTCAGATATATACTATCACAGACAAAATGTAAGATATTAATTGGGAGGAGTATTTTGAGTGAAGAGCTCTAAAACCTTGCTGTTTCCACCCAGTGTAGAACTGTCTCCAGGGACAAAGTACCTCCTTCCCGTCTGCCCAGTACAGGATTATCTGAGATGGTTACTCTGTAAGACTTTGTGTAAAGGCAAGATACTGTGCATCAGCAAACATGGGCAATATCTCTGTTCACAAAGATAGGACAGTAGGGAACACCTCAAGGACTGCTTGTTAGCCTGGTTTGATGAAGGCATCTTGAGCTAGGAGATTTCACTGGTATTTGCAAAACTAATAATGAAAGCTCATCTGAAATATATATGTGCAGTATTTTGTGAGCATTTTACATAGCAGCAGGGTTGAACTAAATCTTGCAAAATTGAACTGGGATTAGAGAGCTGTCATTTAAAAAAAGAAAGTTATTTTAACCTTAGTTCATAAAATCTGCATGCCTTTTGGATGGGATCTGAAGCAGAAATGCAGAGTATTAAATGGCACCTTTTGTCCTAAAATCATGAAATTTTCACTGATAAATCATGATTTTCAAAATTCTTCTGGGCCAATTTGTAGACAGTGGAGAGATGAATACTATTTCGGACAGACATCTCCTGCTCTCCTGTCTGAATTTCTAAACCTATGGCGATTAAGCTATTACTAGCTTAAACCAGTCATAGTAAATCAGTCCTGAAGGCTGGTAGAAGTTGAGGTCATTTCAAGGAAGAAGGGGTGTTATGAAAAGAAAATGAAAACATCAAACTCACTTTACCTCGCATATATTCTTAGTATTCACTGTTACACATCTTTCCCTCGAAGGCCAAAGAGAAAGAGCTAATAAAGTAGCACAAAGTTGCAGAACAAAATTCTAATGCACTAGATTAGTTCATAACAGTCCATTTACCTTTAGATTTTATTGCAAGATGGCAGTATTTTAGCAGAATGCTTTTAACTGAATGCTGGAATTCTGTGCTGTGAACTGTGAAACATTTATTTTAAATATTTATTGCTCCATTGAAAAAAAGTTGGTGAATGTGTTTTAGAAATTGCCAGTTCAAATAATCAGCTTTACCAAGGAATGCACTTTTGCAAAAGTGAAAATATCTGCTGTGTGACTGCCATGATGCTGAACGCTGCACTTGTGTGGAGTGGAAGCCTTTTTTTCACACTTGTGCATTGTCAGGTCCTTAATTCATTTTGATTTGCCACTCTGAGGATTTACCACAGCATTTTCTGAATGAGAAGGAAGACACTATTATTGGGTCATATTCTACCCCTTGTAATATTTGTGTCAGCACTTTGTTCAACTGAGAGAAGTGATATGCCTTGTGTTTTGCCAGGGGTTATGCCAAATCCTTCATTCAAACCATTTTTAATGCAAGAGCCTTTGGCAGTAATGTTAAGCTTTCAGAAAATTCAGATCTCTAGCAGTTACCCTAGAAAGCTCCAGGGTTTGTGGTCTCTCCTGTGGCACTGTGGGGATGGTGCTGGCTCCAGCCTCTGAAGGATGCCATGAGCTGGGAGGGGACCCCATGTACAGGAGGAGAGGAACTCTGAGGTTGTTGCTGTTCTGTAGGTATGCTGGTTTTGGCCAGCATAAAATTAATTTTTGTCACAGTGGCTAGTGTGGGGCTGTGTTTTGGATTAGTGCTGAAGATACCAATATAGTAAAGTTTTTGTTATTGCTGGACATGGCTTGCGAAGAACCAAGGGCTTTTCTGCCATGTTGGCAGGGGGCTGGGGGTGCATGGAAAGTTGGGAGACACAGCTGGGACAGGTCACCTCAACTGCCCAAGGGATGTTAGAGGCCATATGGCCTCATGCTCAGTGTGTAAAGTGCAGTTAAGAAGGAGGAAGGGGGAAAGGTTTTGAGTAACAGCGTTTGTCTTCCCAAGTCACTTACCCTTGACAGGGCCCTGCCCTCCTGGGGATGGCTGAACGCCTACCTACCCATGGGAACTGGTGAAAGAGTTCCTACTTTTGCTTTGCTTATGTGTACAGCTTTTGCTTTACCTATTAAACCGTCTTTATCTCAACCCATGAGTCCAATTTTCTCCCCAGTCCTTTGGTGGATGAGTGAGTGAGTGAGCAGCTGTGTGGTACCTGGTGGCTAGCTGGGGTTAAACCAAACCAGTAGGAAACCCTATCTGTCCCAGTGCATCTCCTTTGCTGATACCCTGGGTCTGTGGACTGTGGGGGAGTGTGGTTAGATGTGGATATGCTCTGACAAACCCCACTAATGTAATGGCCTTTTGGTAAGACAGTGCAGGCTACCACTTCTGAGACTATGCCTTAGGCAAAATTTCTGTGTTTACTTCTCAGCTGAAAAACTAAGAGAAAACCATATTTATAACTCACCCCCAGTCATACCAGACTGAGCTACTCATGCCCTTCTTGTGCCAATTTTCCTGTATATAGTTTTCCATCACCTTACAGAAACCTAATTCTGTTTGGAACGTAATGCATTCATAAGGCAAATAAATCACAAACATTAGCTATGCATGAGGTTTTGACATTTATTTAGTGTCTTTTTTGACAACACGATATCTGTGATATCCTTCTTTTAATCTGTATGAGTTAGTAGCTAATAACAATCAATAGTTAAAGAGCATAAACCAAATGACCTATAGCTAAAAAGCATTATCTAAGATGTTCCTTATGAAAACAATAATAATAAAAAACTCCGTGAGTAAATTATAAAATCTCTTGTGTATGTAAGGGGTTCTTGATTTGATAAGCAGCAAATTAATCTAATTAAACATAAAGGAAATATATGTTTTACTCCTGGAACTCTGTTGATCAAAAGGTAAAAAAACTGTGCAGACAATAAACACAGTAGCTAAGGGAAAAGATAGAACCAAAATTATTAATAGATAAGACGGAGTTTATAAAATCCAATAGCTCATCATAACCCAGAATAAAGCTTTATTGAGTAGATGTGTTGTCTTTGCCTTCCTTCCTAGCTTCCTTCTTTGCTAAATGTTGCATATTATTTTTTTAAGAAAATGTCATAAATAATGTGACTTTCCTGCTGAAGTGTTGTGATGGACCCCCCTGGCCCCCACCCCTGCCTCCCAAGCCGGGTCCCTGCCATGTGACTCTGAGATAGCTGGGTCTGTCTGATGTTCAAGCAGCCCGGGCTCTGATCTGGTTGGTTGTTTATCCCAGCTCTGCCCTGGTATCCCCTTCCCCCCTCTCTGTGACAAAACCAACTGGACACAAAGCCTCGCTCTCTTACCCCTGCGGGTTGCCCAGGTCGGTGCTCTGTCTCTTGGGACAGAGGGAATAAATGACTCTAAGATCATAGATGGGATCTGGGCAAATATTTCTCTCTCTGCTTCTGCTTCTGGTGAGTAGGTAACAGCTGGCACTGGCTTTAATTGGAGCTGCACAGCCAAGGAATATTTAGGCTATTTGTAAATGGTTTAAGATATTCCAAGGCATAAAGAGGCAAGCTTACCACAGAAATTAAGCAGTGTACAAAGCTATTCCAAAAAGCAGACTGGATGACTTCAAGTCTATTTTTAGGTGTAAAACTGAAATATGAGAAATTCAGATAAAGTCACATGGGTCAAGGTTCATTTCACAGAATCAAAAAAATTCAGAATTTTTAGGGTTGGAAGGGACCTCTGGAGATATCTAGCCCACCCCTCTGCCAAGACAGGGTCTCCTGGAGCAGATGACACAGGAATGAGTCCAGATGGATTTTGAATGTCTCCCACTTCCTAGGCAGCCTGTTCTAGTGCTCTGCCACCCTCAATGTAAAGAAATTCTTCCTCATGTTGTGGTGGAACTTCTTGTGTTTTAGTTTATGGCCATTACTCCTTTCTTCTTTGCCATGTAGTAAAGTCCTGAAGACACACAGGAAGAGTTTATAGGCTTACTCTTACTTCATGTACAGACTCCAGAATATCCAACATTAGCTAAACTGAGTGGAGAAAGGAGGTTATTTGGACAGAGTTATCTGGACCTTAGTTAAGGTGAGGGACTATTTGATATACCTAGCTCTTTTCATAGACTACATGAGAGGACTGAAGTCATAATGTGCATACTTCCCTTAAATATTTGAAGTAAAGTAAGCCAAGGACTCTGTTACAGTCTGCGTGCATGTCTCTCTATTCTCTCGGTAGTCACACCCTGATCCTCCTTAAATAGTATTTCTTCATAGAGTACAATGTATGTAGAATCATTCTCTGCATACACACCTGTGGCTTGATTATAAAGAAAAAATCAAAATTAAGGAAATAAAGACAAGATTTCCAGGGAAAAAAGTCATCAGAAGGAAGATGAGATTGATACCATGATGTTCTACTTTATGTCTTTCCCACATCAGTAGCAAGTAAAATCTACGGTGTATCTGTGCAAGGTTTGTAACAAATGCTTATGACACTAAATGTTTATGACACTGTTTTATGACTTCATCTTCTTGAAAATTTCTTCACCTCTTTTATCACGAGAACAGCTGTCACTGCTGATTTCAACAACAGCTTGTTGGGTCACTTCAGTGTATCTAAGCTCCTCAACAATGCCATACATCAAAAGTAGCTTCTATTTTTAATTTATTTATTTGCTTATTTGTATTTTCAATGCAAATATACACACTTTCCAATCTTTTTCTCTGTATTTACAGATTACTTTTGCCTTAAATCTCAACATTTCAGAAAAATATTTCTCTTAATTTCTGTCTGTATGACGGAGTATGCATGTATACAGGTGGTGTTAAAAAGAGTTGTGTGTTTATCAATTTTGTCCATTTCAGGCAGATATTTTTGTTTGGCGTAAATTATTGTCATTATAGACTTTAATTTTGATGAAGTTATTTACCTCACCTGGAGCTGTTGCTTATGTGGGTTTGGCATTTTTTGTTCTGTTTGTTTAATTTTTGGGGGATTTTTTTTCAATGAGCTATTTGTTACTGCATTTGATGTATATATCTGTATATAAGTAAATAAGAAAAATATCACCAGCCATCTTGAATTGCAGAGTTACAGCATTCAATCTGAAATCTACGGTATTAAAAAAAAATTGTTTCAGTCCTGGATTGTGATATTCATTTTCAATACTTGTTTTCTTATTCTGAGAAGCAGAAAATTCTGCCTTCATTAACACCACAAAAGAGGAACAAATGCCTATGAGAAGCTGGGCACAGAAAAGGAGAATTTACTGAGGGTAATAAAGTAACTATTTTGATGGAAAAAGCCCCTACAAAAAACCAGTTCACCATTCTTGTTAAACCTCTGAACATGGGATTTAAACCTTATTGATCTGACTTGAATCAGCTTGAATTCCCCTTTTTTTTTTTTTTTTGAGCTTCAGCAGCCTTAGCAACTAAAAACCATAGCCCATAATGGAGAATTTGAGAAATATTATTGCAACATGACATGTAGCAGGGTAAAATCTATAAAAATATCTCTGTCTGCAAAATTTTAACTGGATTATCAACTTTTTAGTCTGGTAGTTCAGAGCAGAGGGCTACAGCATATCTCTTGTCAAATGATACCAGAATATTCTGCTCCATCCTCATTATGACAATCTAAACAAGCCTTGCTAGCATGCTGAAGAGGACAATCTGATACCAAAACAGAGGCACTGAAAAAATTAACTGGAAAATACATGAGTACAAATACCATAGTAAACACCTTCCCTACTACCCGTAGAAAACCTCAGAGAGTAAATAAAAAATACCTCACTATGGTGGAGATGAAGCAGACATCACATGCTTTACAAATATTAAAGGTTCTGATAAAATAATTATTTTAAATTCACTGGATGTTTTTTGAGCTATTATCATCTGAACTAAGCTTCAATACAATTTATTTTGCATTAAACAGTGATTGGATTCTGAAAAATTATGCTTAGTGTGATACTTGTATTGGTAAGATAGAGTAATATCCCTTTGGGACACTGAAAGCATATATCACAGTAGATATGTTTAAGCCTGTGCATAAGAAGTAACCTGGAACAGTCTAAAATGCAGAGTAATGTTAAGCCTAAAGATCATGCACTGAGAAATGAGTAAATTGTGGCTCTATCAGGGATTATTAATATCTCCCTTGGCTAAAGTCTTAATCACACAAATCACAGGAAAAAAAAACTTATACATTCACAAGGTTTTGGCAGGTGAGTGAGACAAATGGGAATCAAAACCCCTATAGCATTGAGATGGATGGTAAAGACCTTCTGATTATTTCTGTAGAGCTAGAAAAGGATCAGAATAACCCATGCCTTTTGGTGGCTTCTGCAAGAGCAGACAATAAAAATGGGTTTTGTGCAGTTCTCCTGTACAGATCTGATCTGAAGACTAAGATAACTTCTTCTGTGGAGTCCCTGGGAGCTACAGTTATCTCTGCATTGGGTTTCTTTGAAAGTAAACCTGAAAAATGCCAATACAGTCTAACAGAGAATTTGTATGTTAGCTCAGATAAAGGGAAATGGCACTAAGGTGTACAGTCATGCGGAAAAACTCTTAAGTGAGGATGTTTAGCAAGATTCTGCAGCTTTAGAAGATGGAAAAATTCTAAAGCTGGATAAACCTTGTGATATACTCTATACAATAATGTTAAATTAAGTGCTATGTGGATTAAAAACCCGTCAAATTCTTTTTTATAGGGATCTTTGTACAAATTGTCAGGTGGAGAGGAGTTCGCTGGGCTTCTGTCACCAGAACCAGGAATCAACAGGAATCAGCTGTACTGTAGGGAAAAAAAAGTCACAGAATGGACCTACAATAAAAAAAAAACATGCAGAGTTTTTCTCTTCAAATAAGCCTAAGAAAAGTTGTTTGTGTCATTTGAAATAAAATTGTGAAAGAACAGCAGCAGCAAAAGCTCTGAAAAAATCTGGATAGAAGAAAAAACAACAACAAATTGTGATAATGTGAAATTCTGTGGGCATGTAAATAGGTAAACTTAAATCAAACTGAGACATTTCTCACTAACCTTAAACTTTAGCCAGTTTTTCTTACAGTAGCCTTTCTTCATAGTGAATTTCCATATCACTAGGACCTGCTCTAGTTCCAACACATAATAAAGATTTCCTTGTTCGTATCAGATCATATTTCTGGCAATTTTAGAAGTTGCATAATACTTATTACAAATAATAGAAATAATTTCTCATGGGAAACATTACCCCAAGAAATATAGATTGTTGCAGTTAGATTTATCTATAAAATCTTTCCTTCTTCCCTGCAAACCAAGGATTTTGGCTTACTTTAAAAATTCTGAAATCTACCATTCTGCAAGAGGTTGGTCAAGAAGACAACTATAAACCATAGACAAAGAATTAAAATGCTGAAAAAACTTTCTGAACTGTAGGGTTGTTAACGTTCTGAGTCTGTTACAAGTTCTTTCAATCTCTAGGAAATGAGATGCAGATTTAGCAGGACTGCTGCAGCATGCAATAGGGAATGTCCCAAGGAAATCAGAGCTCCAGGCTGTCACACAGAATGACAGTCATGGAGCAGAATCAGCTGCTTCAATCAGGCAGCATCAGCAGGGAAGAAGCTGCAGCACAAACAAACATACATAACTTTTAGCTCCATTAGCTTCCGAGGGGGAAAATCAAATACACTCTTTAGGAAAGCTCTCATTTCCAGCCTAGCAAATCAGTAACTGAGTATGGTAATTAAGGAAGAACATTTCCTTGACAAGGATCGACTATGAATCTTAAAAGAGGTTTTAAAAAATTAAAAGTAAGGAAGCAGCTGTGGCTAGCAACAATTGTTTCCTTTTAGCTGCAGTCATAGATTTGCTTTCTACTTGGCATTTATACTCAGCTCACCACTTTGCTGTGCTGCAGTAGTTCTTTCCTGACTAGCTGAAGAAATCTATGCAATAAGATTTTATTTTCTCCAAAGAGTTCACAAATCCTTTAAAGGTATATGAATCTTCTTTCATATTTCTCATAGGATAAGATGAAATTACTGACTGAAACAAAGTTGGATGGGAAATGATGTTGCAATACCTACTCCAATGGCTGAAGTATATCCAAAGAGCCCAGTACCAGAACCATCTTAAGAGTAATCTTCATTTTTGCTCTGTTTCATTGCTAAAGGAGTCTTATCCAATGTCTGTTCAGGTCATAGAACTTCAGGTCCTAATTTTAGAGTAACTTCATGGAAATTAATTGCTTTCACTGGACATTTTCAATGGAAAAAGGAAGAGAAAAACGTGTGCTTATATATTTGGTGAATCAGTCTGCCAGCTCTAGCACAGAATTTTAAATACAAAACTGTTATCCACATAACAAAATGCCAAACTAAATATTTTGTCTCTCAGACATAGCAGTCCTGTTCTTTTTTGTTTTGGGGTTTTTTTTTTCAGTATTTTCTTTGTTTGTCAGACACTAAGCAAATACTGAATCCAACAGCCTTGAGTTCAGCATTTGTGATGTTCTGCCTTTTTGTTTCCCTCTTATTCTTTAGCTGTTGAGTTTACTGGTGACAATGTTGCTGAACAAGGAAGAAACATGTATTGCACCTCACAGAAATGTCTAGCTTGGTGAAGGGGTGGAAAGTTAAACATGATTTGGACTAGGATATTTTTTTTTTCCATAGGTAGAATCAGGTAGGAAACCATTTGGACCTCAGCAAAAACTTTTATTAGCTTTTGCCCTGTATGATATACTTTAAATGAAAACCATTTCTGAAGATATTACAATGTTCCCAGCTGCATCTATAGTTCATATAAAGCAGTTACTGAATAATCCAGCCTGGATATTGATTATTATCATAGTTTTAGAAGCTATGTGATTAATATTCATGGAATTAAATATTTCAAGTATATACATTTAAAGGTGCTGTGATTAAAAACGAGAATGACAGGTTTGGCTATTTTGAAAAGCTTCTTACTACAGGGAAGTCAGAAGCTCTTTCACAGAAAGCATCAGAGCTTACATAGTATTTTAGCTTACAAGCATGAGGGCCATATGACAAAGAATCTATATGTATATGCATGAACAGACACAATGTATATATGTATAAAGATAGGTTTATATAATACATAAAAATAGATATATACCCTTATGTTCCTATATAGATATACACTGTATATCCATAAATCCATATACAAGACTCTCTCAAGAATTGTTTCCAACAATGAAAAAGACTTGAAGAAAAGCAGCATCCACCATGACCTTGCAGTAACAGATACACCACCTGTTTGTTGAGGGTTTTTTCCTTCACTTGAATCTTATTATGTACACAGGCTCAGGCTCGACTTCCTTTCTGGCATGCATTTTCATGCCAAGTAATTAACATGGTCTAGCAAGACATAGGTCAGATTCATAGTCTAAGGGCCAAATTCTGCTTATCCCTTCCACAACTTGTCAGGAATTTTTCTTTTCCCTCTTTTTGTTTGTGTTCCCTCAAAACTAGTCAGTGCTCAGAAAGGAAGGAGAGATGCTTTTACCATCACTTCATGGGCAGGACAAGAAGGGGATTTGTCAAGAGCAGAAGGCAGGGACCCTCTCGGTGGACACGAGGGCAGCAGCAGGAGCAGATGCAGCTGGGTGTGAGCACACTGGGATGGGAGCTGCTGAACAGCAGGACTTGGCTGTGTGGAATGGGAGAGCCCAAGGAGCAGACATCAGCCTCGGCAGGGGAGGAGGAGGAACGTTATCCTTCCAAATCAAGCTGGAGAATTAAATTGCACCTTAAAGTGTCCTTGGGGTGCTCACATGCAGGGAAGTAGAGGGATGCAGGCAGAGCCCCTGCCAGTGCTCACCATTCTATTCTGGCATATGTGTCTTGTGTGATGTATAAGATATGATAAGATATGACCCATCACTGGGTAAAGAAGAGCTGAACTAAGCAGACACAGTGCTTCCCTAATGATAAATACTCCTTTGTAGGTGTGTGTTATTTTTCTTCAAAGCTCTTTTAGCTTTTTCACACTCTTTCTATCTTTTCACATACTTTTACTTAAGTAACTGAAACTTAGATTTGGCATTTTTCATGAAAATGTATCTTCATGCTTCAAAACATTTTCTTTAGCAAGACAAAATAAATTTTAGTGAGTTTCCTAGGATTCATTTCTTCACATAGACTGGAATTTTTTTTGCCAACAAAAGCAATTACATTTTGCCAGTAACTCTGGAAGGCTGCTACTGAGACGGCATATAGTGAATATTGAGCATTTACCAAGAAAAGATCTAAAGGCCCACATTTAAAGCAGAAATTTATTATCTGATAATTAAAATTTGCAGGGAGTGTGTGTCTGGGGGATTAACCCTGTTGCAGTTAGTTTTTAGCTCCTTGCCAGCCTTAATTTCACAAATGCATTGTCTTTTTTGACATTTTAGCATAACAAAATAACTCAACGTGGTTATAAGTACAGTGCCTCCCCAAGGCAATTATCCAGAAAAAAAGGACAGAGGAAGCTTTTTAGTATGTGATCTGGTCTCAGACCATCCGGTCAACCATGGCAGAACACTATTGAAAATACTAATTGGTAAGATTCTTTTTCAACAGTGAAAGACTTCAGATGACAACAAACCAGCAACAGATCAAATGTGTGCAACAGCAGTGACACAATATGCATTTTAAGAAGGGAGCTACAATTCCTGCTGCTAACTTGAATTTCCTTTGTGTTGAATTATTTTGGAGATCAGAAATCAAAAAAACATTTCTGGCCTGTAAAGAAATTGAAATGTTTTTCATAATAGACTTATGCTTCTTTTGTAACCAATACCTACTTAGCTTTTTGAAATGTCCATTTCTGCACAATAGCAGTTTAGAGTTTTGGAATATCCAGTAATTCTAACATGTGAAATGAAGGCTTTAAAGCAATCATGCTGCTAAATTGGTTTTTTAAATGTTGACCCAATCCTTGGTCCTCTGAAACCAGCTCCTCCTCTTCTCATACCTGTCTGCTTAAGCCAGCTACTCTCTGTCATAAAAGGTCTTTTATAAAGCTCTTCCTAAATGGGGTGATGCACAACAATCTTGATTTTATATTCTTCTATTTTATATTCTTGTATTTGTTTTTAGATTAAGTTAACATTAACTTTCTGAGGTAGAATTTCAACTTCAATAGGACAGAATCATCAGGTTTTCATGGGTAATGATTTTTAAAGCTATATTCAAAGTAAAATACAAATATATTCTTTGCTAATTTGTTTTTTAAATTCCTAAAATAATTTCTTTAGTTTATAAAAGACTTCTACATAAAATAAAAAAAAATATTTAGCTCTAGAAGGCTATTCTAGAGAGTATTTATAAAGCTCTTCTGAAGAGTATTTCAGTGTATCTATAGCAAGAGCTTTGCACAGCTGATGAAAGGCATAAGGAGGAGTTAGGAAAATCAATTCTTTTTAAACACCATAATTTCTAAGAAACAGTAGAATTCCTTTATAGAAGGCTTTGGTTCAGGAGTCTATTCTAAGCCAATTATCGTTAGGATGCTTTTATGACCATGGAGCAATGAAATGCTGTTACAAGACAGCTTTTTAGTATTAAAACTAGTGTAGGACATTTTATTTATTAATTTTATGACTAACATAAGGCTAAGGTTTACATATATCTCAAGGTTACTTTTAATTGTGGATTTTCTCCTTTTGCATATGTAATCATTTGCATCTGTAAAAAAAACAGGAATATGTCTGTCCTTAGTGATGTTCTTACTTTGTCAGTCCTTCATGCCAAGTGTATTGTCCAGCCCCAGCATAATTTTGCCAGGAGTCAGCAGTCTCAGCAGCTAATAGCCAGATAACATTTAGTTCACTTAGAATATAAAATCAAGATTGTTGTGCATCACCCCATTTAGGAAGAGCTTTTTAAAAGACCTTTTGTGGCAGAGAGTAGCTAGCTTAAACAGACAGGTATGAGGAGAGGAGGAATTTGTTTCAGAGGACCAAGGATTAGGTCAACATTTAAAAACACAAATTTGCAGCATGATTGCTTTAAAACCTCCATTTCCCATGTTAGAATTACTGGATATCCCAAAACTCCAAACTGCTATTGTGCTACTTTTCTCCCTTTTCTCCATGCAATTCCTTAGTTCTCCATTCTCATCGTAAGTGGATGCTTCTTACCAACATGAAATGGTGACATCATTTGCAAGTTTCTTGGGTGGTTTGGACAGCAATGTGACATCAGCAGAAAGGCTCAGCAAACCCCTCAAAAAGCAAGATGGGGAAATAAAAACTCTTTTCCATAAAACTGTATGGTAACTTTTATTAAATTCAAGCATTTGCACAACTTACTGTCCTGCAGCACCAATCCTTAGCATCCAACACTGATGTGTTGGTTTCTATTAAAAAAAGCAATACTTCCAGAGTGTAAAACCTCAGCATGCAGCAGTGAATTTAAATGAGCATACAGCAATTGGAAAGAAGTTAATATTTCAGGATTTGCTGTGTGATGAGACTGGATAGCATTCATTCAGTGTGTGCTGCTACTCCTTAGTACCAAATTTAAAAATTCACACCCAGCAGATGCTAAAAGGCTCTGGTCATATTTCTACAACTGAAATATCATATGTTAGGTACATTTCAGTGTGATTCAATTCCAGCTTCAGGCTTCTTACATTCAGGAGTGACAAAGAACATATCAATTTCAGAATATATATAATCCATCTAACCTGTTTTCTTCTGAAGAATAATGTTGTAATAGCAGGCATCTCATGAGTGCACCAGGAAGGAAACTGCAGAAAACAGCACAGGTATAAGCACCTACAACTTCTTGACATATGCTACTAACATTTTTCTTTCATTTTCTTCATAATTTAAACTAAAAGTAGTCATTCTGCCAATATACTGTCACCCACAGATGGATCTTCTATCTGAGACATGTAAATAACATTTGTGTAGTCATTTTCAGTTATAAGCTGGAGGGCAATATCATGCTTTTCTCTTGTTAATAAATTGTTATAAACACTTAAAGGGACTTTGACAAAGATTTGGAATTTTGACTAGAAACTGCCAGAAGAAAAATAGCCTTTTGCTCTCCATGCAAATAAAAACAAAGCAAAACAAAACAAAACAAAAAAACCCCAAAACAAACCACTAAAACCAAAAAAATACCAAACCAAAGGAAAAAAAAAACAAAACAAAACAAAAACCAAACAAAAAAAACCCCACAAACAAAAAACCCACAAAAGATCAAAACCAAACAAAACCAAAAAAAACCCAAAAACCTCAACCAAACAGAAAAAAACCTAAAACAAACAAAACCCGAACCAAAAAAATCTCCAAAAGACCCCAAGCAAAATTTAACCTAACTGTAAACCTATGGTGAGCATAAATTATTCATGCTTAAAAGTGTTTTTTTGTGCCTGACAGGAGTATGCACTGGACAATACTGCATATGCTGTCTCTTCTCATAGTGCTTATGTATTAATCAAAACAAATTTACTCTGTTTCATAAAAGAAAGGACTGACCTATTTTCCAATGTTTTATCCTTCTTTCAGTTGCTTGTTACTGTAATACCCTGTACCAATATTCTTTTTGATAGGGGATGTCCCATAAAGGGAAAGTTAAACTCCTATGGCTCCCAGCCACTGTTAATTCAAGCAGTAAAGATCTGTGCTATCTGAAAGAATCACTTATCATAAGTACTGGTAAAAAGTTTAAATATTTATGTTTTATTACTTTTTAAAGGGTTAATTTGAAAAAAATAATTTTCAAGAGCAATACAGTGGCACAATGAAGAGTAATTTTAACAAACCTTTAATTTCTGAGGAACTGTAGAGATAATGTAAAAAAAATGAGCGAGGAGTTGCCTAAAGAGAAACCAAGGACTTTCAGTTAGGGCATCAAAACTCTGCCCTGAAGATCTTGGACCTGCTTGTGTCTGTCCCTCAGAACACACTGGAAAACACTGGACTCCTTTGATAAGTGATTACTTAATTAAGAGGCAGCAATGTAAATCAAAGTCACGGAAGGGTGGGATTATGACTGTAGAGGGAGTCATCATTCCTGTATGCCTACATTGCTGATTGTCTACTGGGCACAGCTATAAAGAAAATTCGCTAAGGTAGACGTAGTATTTCTTCTCAAATGCTCTTTTTTCTGCTGACATAAGTACATATTGTTTCATTACACATCAAGTAGGTGTAAGTCAATGAGGCATCTGTAGGAGGTAACTGGGTCTAGAGTGGGTGAAGTAAATGTTAATTTATTGGCAAGAGTGGAAGCCTAGACAGCCACTTTTGGCTGAGCATAGAATTCAATTTAGGGATTAAGTTTTTTAAATGTAGATGTCTCCTTGTCCATTAGGTGTCCAGTCTCTTCTCAGTGTAAATTAACAGTCACACAGAATCACAGCATAAGGTAAGGTTGGAAGGGATCCCTATGGGTCATCTGCTCCACCCTCCCTGCTCAAGCAGAGCAATACCAGAGCTCAGGGCACAAGAGAGTGTCCACATCATTCTTGAGTATCTCCAGTGAGGAAGACTCCCCAGCCTCTCTGGGCAACCTGTTCCAGTGCATGGCCACTGCTCAGTAAAAGAGTTCTCCCTCACATTCAGCTGGAACTTCTGTGCATCGGTTTCTTCCCATTGTTTCATGTCCTGTTGCTCAGAATCACTGAGCAGAGCCCAACTCCATCCTCTTCACACCCTCCCTCAGATACTCATAGATATTGATGAGATTCCCTCTCAGTTATCTCTTCTTGAGGCTGAACAGGCCCAGCCCGCTCAGCCTGTTCTCTTAACAGACATTTTCCAGTCCCTTAATTATCTTTGCAGCCATGTGCTGGACCCACCATAGCCAGGTAAAAAGTCCTGAGTTATACCTGTCAGATTTGGGTAAGTTATACTCTTTAATGCTGTCAGATCATTCAAACAGTATCTCAAAATCCTGCTATTAATGACTGTTACTTGCAATGCTTTCCACAAAGTATCTACAAATTGTAGCAAACTCTGGACCTTCAGCTGTAAATTTATTTCAACTTGGGATAGTTTGGATAAAGTCTTTAATTTCCTTTATCAAGATATATTGTCACCAAAACTTGGAAAATACTAATTTTTCTGTCTAAAATAGAGTAATATGCTGGTCTAATGAGAATGAAAAATTTAGAGTATACCCTAAGAAATTATGTAAACAAAGAAGGAAAAATTTTTATTGTAAAACACCATTTAATCCATGTCTTAGGGTAAATAGCTGTGGAAGAGTACATTAAACTAAAGAAAATAATTTGATTGTTACATTCCATACCTGTTATATATTTAATACAATGAAAATCCCTGAAAATAAGTCATTTTAAAGTAAAATAAGTGGAAGAATATAAATTATTCTCCACATCTGAAATTATTAAAAGATTTAAAATATTTTTAAGGTAGCTCTATTATTACTACACAATATAGCCCTTTATTTCATGGAACAAAGTAATAATTCTCTTGTGATAGTGTAGTGGGTTGAATCTGAGTTGATAGACAGATTTTTAGACCAATAACGCTTCTAACAGTTTACACATTTAAACCACACGGAAAGGCGGGAGTTTCTCTTGTTCCAGCCCGCCTGAGGGAGGTGGGGCAGCCTCGGAGCCACTGGGCCGTGCCAGGCCGAGGCCCCACCGGGCCAGGTTGGGTTGGGCCAGGCCAAAGCCCCGGCCCCCTTCTCCTCTTCCTGATGCCGCAGCGCGGACCCTGGGCCACTGGGGAAGGAACCATCTCAGAGCCCAGGCGGCTAAACTCAGCCATGGACTGATAGACAGCTGGACCCAGCCGTGGACTGGCACACAGCTAAAACCAGCCATGGACTGGCACACAGCTAAACCCAGCCATGGACTGGCACACAGCTGAACCCAACCATGGACTGCAGACAGCTAAACCCAGCCATGGACTGGCACACAGCTAAACCCAGCCATGGACTGGCACACAGCTAAACCCAGCCATGGACTGGCACCCAGCTAAACCCAGCCATGGACTGCTGCACAGCTAAACCCAGCCATGGACTGGCACACAGCTAAACCCAGCCACGGACTGGCACACAGCTAAACCCAGCCATGGACTGCTGCACAGCAGAGATCTTTCCAGAGCGGCTTCTTGGGACCAGTGGGTCCCCCCCTGTTCTCCACAGTGGAGCTGTCAGGAGCCAGCGGAAGCCTCCTTTCTGCAGCCAGCACACTTCGGGCTGAACTGAAAGGAGGACACCCTGCAGCCAGCAGCACAGGGGGAGTGAGGCTTTCTTCACCATAAAGCCTGAACAGCAACATTCTTCAACATAGAGGTTTCGGAGTCAGAGAGAGAGTGAGCCATGTGAGACGGAGCTGGAAATGGCGACGGAGAAAAGGGGCGGTGCCGCGTTCCTCGCGCGGAGCTTAAAAATACTTCTGGCATGTGGTGGTAAGAAACTGTAATATCTCAGTGTTTGTCTCTTTAATCCATTTGAAGTACATGGGGGGATGGAAGACATATGTGTGGCCCATGAAGTTTGTGAAGACAGAGTGCCTATGCCAGGATATATACAGAAGCAGTGAGAGGCTTTTGAGGATTTGTAGCAGAAAAAAAGCCTTTGTGTTCAGGCCAAAATGACCCATCCTTAAAAAGGTTGATAACCCCATGTGATGGCCTATGTGTGGCAGTGTGAAAAAAAATGATATTTTTTCATAGAAGAGATGTATTACACCACAGCAGATTGTTTCTTTCTGGGCGGGTCTGTTGTTGGGGGCAGTTTGAGAAACCATGTGAAGTAAGAAGAAGAAACCCTTTTTCCTTAAGCATAAGAGAGAGACTTTTTGAGAACAGTAACACTGACTAGAATCCTATGTTGTGTTATCTTTTGTGCTAGTTAAAAAGAAAGAGTAAAGTGCTGAGAAGAAGGGAGCAGGGGGGAGAGTGTGTGTGTTTTAATTTCTTGTTACATCTTTTAACTTTTAATTCTGTTAGTAATAAAACTTTCTCATTGTACTGCAACCATTTAAGTTTGAACCTGGTTTTGCCTCGCAGCTATCTAGTTTTCCTCAATATTTTCTTATTTGGTTTTCCTTATAAAATAACTGATATTTTAGATGCTTGACGCTTAGTTGTGTCAAACCACAACAGATATGCAAGCCAAACAGGGTTTAATTGTGATGGAAACAAGCTGCCTGTATTGTGAAATGAGTGTGACTTGTGCAGATTTTTACCCTTTTGATGCCAGCTCAGATCCTGTCCAAAGCCTTCTCATTCCTCTATGCATGGACAAATCCTGCTAACGCCAGCAATTGTCTTCACAGAAATTACTTGGTCTGGGATCTCAACTCTTTCTTTTTTGGCAAATAAGAGCATTGTGACTGTAAAGTGACTTCTTAGTCAACAATGAACATTAGTTGCCTATTGATTCACCCCGATAAATGTAGAGGTCGCAGAGGAAAGTCCTGATGCTTTAGACACTTGTGCATTGAGAAATAGACCCTGTTTCCAGACTTTACAGTGAGAGACAGAAGGTGAGAAGGTAAATAAGTGATGAAGTGCTTTATGCAGAGACTTCCATTGGAAAATGATGTAATTGAGAAGTTTAGTAGTTTATTATTTGGATGGCCACATCCAAAGAGTTATAGTCAATGGCTTGGTGTCTGAGTGGAAACCAGTAACAAGAGCTGTCCCTCAAGGGTGTGTACTGGAACCAACACTCTTCATTGTTTTGATCAGTGACATAGCTAGTGGGATCAACTGCACCTGGAACAGGTATACAGATTATATCAAGCTGAGTGTTGTAGTTACTACACTGGAGAGCAGGGATGTCATCCAGAGGGACCTTGACAGGCTTGAGAGGTGGACCCATATGAATCTCATGAAGATCACAAAACCAAGTGCAAGGTGCTGGACATACGTAGGGGTCATCTCCAGTGTCAATATGATTGAATGGATTGAGAGCAGTCCTGAGGAGAAGAATTTGGGAATACTGGAGGATGAAAAATCGGACGTGACCCCTCAATGTGCGCTTGCAGTCCAGAACACCTACTGTGTCCTGGGCTGCATGAAATGAGTCATAGCCAGCAAGCAGATGGTGGTGTTTCTACCCCTGTATTCTGCTCTGGTGAGACCTCTCCTGGAGTACTCCAGAGCATTCAGCTCTGGTGTTCCCAGCACAGGAAATTCATGTTGGAACAGGTCCAAAAAATAATCAGAGGCTGTAACACCTCTCTTAAGAGGAAAGGCGGAGAGAGTTGGGGTTGTTCAGCTTGGAGAAGACCTTATTGTGACCTCTCAGTTCTTAACAGGATCTTCCAGACATTTTACCAAGGCCTGTAGTGACAGGACAAGGGGCAATGAAAGAGGGTAGATTTAAAATGGACATAAGGAAGAAGTTTTTTATGATGAGAGTGATGAGACACTGGAACAGGCTGCTCAGAGTATAATTGTGTAGTGTAGTACAGTATAGATACTTGTCCCCGGAATTGTTCAAGGCCAGGTTGGATGGGGTTTTGAGCAACCTGGTCTAGTGGAAGGTGTCCCTGTCTGTGGCCAGGGAGTGGAACTATGTGTTATTTAAAGGTCCCTTCCAACACAAATAATTCTATGACTCTATGGGGAGAAAGTCCTGACTCACCACATACCCTGAAAGTTTACCGACCACCTCATTAGATAATTCAAAATTAAAGTGGACAAAACCACTTCTTAAGAGAAGTCTTTTAATTCTCATAAGTCAGGGAAAAGAGTGTCTTTTCTATGAAGCAAATACGCCACGTCCCCATTTAGGAAGCAAAATATTTTGATAGTGGGAGACAGAGGCAAAAGTAAGACAGTAATTAATGTGCACCATTAACCATTCAAGTGCAACTCATAGGTATTCTTATAATTTTCAATGATACATAAACTTATTTCCCTCTCTTTGCTTTTACTTTTTTGATGAGACTTGAATTCAAAATGCAATTCCATCCTTATTTCACCATTTAACATCTGTTTAGCCTGAGTGACTTTATGTACAATTAGTGTTGGAAATAGAAGAAAAAAAGCCAACTTGAAATCAATTGTGGAAACTCTCCTGGGTGGATTGAGTCACTTCCCCCTTGGGATATATTTTCCATTTATAAATGGAAAAGGTGAGAAAAACTGTTGTGACTATAATAATAATTAAAAAAAAAGATATAAAAAATATATGTCTCCATAAGCCAATTACTAATTCAGACTATTGGTTTCTTACAGAGGAAGTAATCCCACCTACCTTTCAATATCTGCAGTGCTGATGTCTACTTTTGAGCTGTCATCAAGGCTCCACTGGTAGTAAGTGAAAAGAAATCAGCACTTTTAGGGTATGATTCATCCACCATATTTTAGGCATACTTAGGATGCAATGCTCTCTAAGTCTGATCACATAAATCTAAATACACTACCAAAAAGGGCTAAGAGACTTATTAGAAATTAGTCACAGTGACTGTAAACAGAAAGTAAGAAGTGCCAATAGTTCAGTGATTGTAGCAATAATGTAGTCACATGTTTGGAATGGGTGATGAAAACTATTAAGAGATTAAAAAAAGCCACCATAAGAAGTGCGGAAGAACTCCTCTATGGTGAGAGTCTAGAGAACCTCTTTCTGTCCAATTTTCCAGGAGAGAGTTTAAAATTTGTCTTGTTAAAAAAAAGAGAAATAAAATTTCAAGACCTGCCTGTCAGACAGGATACTATATTAAAAATAAGATCCTCTCTCTAGAGAAGAAATCAATTCAGCTCAAGCAAGTCTGGATTTTAAAACAGTTTATTTTTGAGGGTAATTAATAAAATGGTTAGTACTAGTAAGAGTATAAAATATGTCTTTTTAATACCTATCTGTATTTTGACCAGATGAAGTCCCAAAATTCATGTGTCTTAATAAAGAAAAAGTCGGGAATTCAGAATGCTTTTATTTTATATTGTTATAGAATAGCATGAAGTCATAATTTCTAGTGAAGCCAGGTCAAAACATGAAGACTTTAAATGTGTCTCCCTGAACCTCTTATGTTACCTGAATCAAAATCACACCATTCTACCGTGTTTTTTGAAGTAGTTTTGTTTCATCAGAGAGTGCTTTTTTGGGGGGAATGATTCATCGAAATATTTTACAAATCAGTTTTAGTAATTGACCACAGGGACAGCTTGCTAATGATCCAATTGATTCTTCACCACTTTTATTCTTTAAATCTGTTTAGGATATATTTCTGAAATATCTGTCATAAGGTAATCAAAAGTTATGGGTTTGTTGTAGGGAAGATTAGGTGAAACTGCAGAATCTGAGTTATTCAAAAGGTCAGACTAGATAATCATAACTGTTCTCAGTGACCTCATAGGCTATTCATCTTATGCATTAAGCCTTCTGCATTTGATTTTAAATATTCTTGGCTTCCCTAGACAGCAATGGAGGGTATTAAATATATGTCCAGGATTTAAAATTCCATTCTCTATGCCATTACAGTTGCTGATAATTTCAGGCAATGTAACCTCATCTGAAATTTCCCCAGAGACGCTAGTCTAGAGGTAAAGGGATGGGAAAGGGAAGATACATAACAAGAATCAAGTTTTTTATAGACTTTTTTTTTTTAACAATGAAGGCTTGCCCTGGTGGTATTAGGGGTTCCCATGCAACCTTATCTCAGGAATCAGGATTTCCATCGATTGATCTTTCTCTTACCTGTCCCTTGTCAGTCATTGGTAAAAGGTGTCAACTCCAGTAGTTGTTAGGAGAGAGGAACCAAACTAACCTTTGGATGTAAAGATATGCTTTAAGCTACAATTAGAAATTAGCTTCCCTATGGGTCAGATGTACTCCACATGAATAAAGACCTTTTTTCCCTACCTACCACTCACAATTTTTGGCTTTCAGTCAATAGCAATTTAAATAAAGAACTGTCAAACAGGGAGAATCAATTCAGAGTCCAGCTTGGGCAAACAGAGGGAAATAAGCATGAATGTGAGCTGCAGGCTAATTTGGCCCATTATCTTCACTTGCATACGGCTCGTTATTCACCTTTCACATATTTACCTTGAATCCCCTTACAAAAAGCAGCCTCTGCAGCCTTGATTTCAAGTTCCTGTCCCTGCCATTTAGTTAAAATTCTCCATGGTGCACTATGATTGCACTCCAGTTTCTTCCCCCACATGCTACTCATCAACCCAATTTATTGACTCATAGAGTTACTAAGGAGATGCTTATCAAGCAGAATAAACACCCCTCTGCTTGCCAACTGGTACTGTGTAAATTGGCTTTGCTTCAGTGTCCAGCCATATTTTAGCAAACCCTTGACAGTGCCTCAAAATACTTTGCTTTGTGTCTGGATTTGCCAGCAGAGCACATTTCTAGTGGCACAAAGGAGGTCTGTATTTTGAAACCTTTTTTTTAAACCTATACTTTCAATGTGTTTTCATGCTTTATCTCCAGCCTAGCTCTTTGTAGTCTCTAGGAAAACATTCAGCACAACTTCTTATTATTGTGCTATCCAGCATCATTAAATTTGTTCACTGATGCACATATGTAAATGTATTTTGTCACAATGGCTGTTACTGGATTGACCTGGCAACTGAGTGTTGCATTAGAGCTGAGCAATTCTGAGTTACTGAAGTATACAGACAACTTAGGGAGTCTTTTTACTCTAATGTGTTGATGGACTGTTGCTGTGAAGTTTCAGTAGAAGCATTGTGTACATTGATTGTATTGATACATGTTTCATTATCAAACTTGCAAATTCTGAGTACTAAAATGTCAAATGAGTTATTCCAACGAACAGTGCACTCTGCCATAGTCTGTATGTACTTTGGGGATGCAACGAGGTTTTTCTGAATGTCTCTGTGCCCAAGCTCTGCCATGCAACAAGAAATCATATTGTAATATTGAGGGTCGTCTAATGCTTGCATTGTTCCAATACTTTCATGTAAAACACAATCACTCAATTCTTCACAAATCAGAGCGCACAAAGTTCACTGGCACCATTGGGCTGTAGCCAGCCCTTTCCCCTCTCCCTTTTTCTTTCATTCTTGTAACACAGCTGTTTATACAGAAGAGAGACAATGTTGAGTTTGTTAACAGCTGGCAGTTAGTAGTAATTTATTATGGAATGGGTCTTGAAATGGCCTGATCTCCTTGACGATGAAAAACCAAAAGGCTATGTTGCTTTCAAAACCTTGTTTTGGGACTAGAAGTAGAGCTTGAGGCCGTGCCAATTCCAGACTCATGAAAACTGCATAGAGAAAAGGGGGCCAATTCCTTAGCTTCTGCTAAAAGCAAAATGAGCTTTGTGAGACAGGATTTGTTTCCACCTATTAACATCACTATGTTGTACTCTACCAGCACCCATTAAAATATCAGTCTTACTGGTATTTGGCATACCTTTTTTCCCGTACTTTGAAACAATAGAATTTACTTGACTTCCCCTGTTACTCTAGGCCTTCAGACTGTTCATTCCATTTGGTTTTTGTTATTTTGATCAAAGAGGAAAGATAATAATAATAAATGGTGGCATATAGTAGTCTAGTAGAAATCAGCTCAAAGATTCCAGTGAGAAAAGATGGAAAAGTTTCTGTAGAGATTTCCTTCAACAAAGATTCAGGGAGAAAAGGAGAATAAGGATAAAAGACAACAGGAATAAAACTGTTCAAGCACAGATACATTCTCACAGAGCAAGAGGTTAGGCTACTGAGAAATAACCCCTCCTCAAGTCATAACTGACTGGATGGATGGATGGATGGATGGATGGATGGATGGATAGGATTTTGCATTTACTGCAAATGCTCTTCTGGAATGTTTGGGTTTTTTCTGAAACAATTTTCTGGTGCTGTGGGGGAGAGGCTGGTGGTGTAAAATCAGCAAGATGCTATGCCAGCACATCAAATGACACTGCAGTATTCTCCACTTCCCTGCTGTGGAGTTGAGAAGTGCTGGGGAGCTTGGGAGAGTGCTCCTAATGTGGTGGCCAGGGTGCAGGGACAACACTGATCCCTCAGTCACAGCGTGGGAAGTGCATGGACAGCACCTTCACACCATTTGTGCCAACCATCAGGATAGGAGCATCTTCTGTCAGGATAAAGAATACAGAGAGGGAAGCAACAGAGCAGGTTTCAGAGGAAACTGCTATTAGTCACAGAAAGGATAGGAAGAGTACACTTGAGCAACTGAAATTGCAGGATAATAAAGATCAGGACGCACACAAAAGTTATCCAGGATATAACCTGTATTTTAATTGGACAATTTTTGAGAAAAAAAAAAAAGTACTTTAATTGTATAAAGATGTAATGAGAAGCAAACTTATAACGTTAGCTTAAAAATATATTCCATACCTTGGGACATGAGAGCTTTGTTCAAGAAATGATAAAGCATGACAGGAATATAGATATTAATAAATATGTATTTAAATTTGTTTAATTAACAATTTGATATTTATTTGTGTTTTGTCCAATAATTTCTTGTGAGAAATGCGGATTTCCAAATGTAGAGATGACTTTACTGAATCAGACACCTAGTCCTTCTGCATTTGGCCACCCTCTATATGGCAGAGTAACACATTGCTTGGGTAATCTTAATATTCTGTCTGGCAGCTAAGAGTTTCCAGTGAGAAATAAAATTATGAGGAAGGCCATGGGAGACTTCTGTCACCCCATTAAGTCTCACTCTTCCTTTCCCACCTCCTCTTCCATTCCCTCCCCTCAGTAGCAAAGATTGGAGAGGCTGGTTACTCAGAAGGTGCATTATGGCACCATGATGCAGTCATGGCCCACGCATAACCCAGTGCAAAGATCCTTCTTCATCACACGATGAATTTGAAGACATTCTCTGTAGGGGCTCTCAGAGCTGCTTCTACAGATGCCACCAACTTTGTCAGTGTTCTCTCTGAGATTCAAAATCCTCTGACACTGAAGGGAACTCTCATGACATTCATTCACTTCTCTCTCTACTCTCTGTTCTTGTTTACCACATATGTTTGTCCCTATGACCTGCTACTGACCCTGTGTGTTTAACATTTGAAATGACCTCTTCCAGCCTGCACAACTCTCCCCAAGTCCCTTTGCTATTAGGAACTAATTAATGCATCAGTCAATCAATTATCAATATTTTTTGTTAATCTGATAAGTGTGGTGCTTTATTTAGACCTCCAAGTACTTATTTACTTTCCAATGCAGTGAAATAAAGAAGGTAAATTAGACTCAAAAAGTTCAAAGCAGTTCTTGTCAGAGTACAAACCTGCTCTTGTCAAGGTCAGCAAGGGTTTCAATGCTGGATAAAGGATTGGGGGGGGGGGGGGGGGGGCTCTCTAATATTAACATCTGGGAACAGTAGTGGGATTTTGCAGTCATATTATCCAGTATCTTAAGCAGGACCACACCCTTCACTGAATAATTTAAGTGATGGAATGGCTAGTATTTCTTTACTCCACCAAACAAATCCACGCTTGGCTTTTTGTCCTTTGTCATATCATGACTCCTTGAAGTTTTATTTAATCCATCCTCAAATTTTATTCTCCAGATCACTTATCACCTTTCAAAAAGGTAGCTTTAAATCTTTTTCTGTTTACAAAGGTGCTGGTTTTACCCCTATGCCTATCAGTGGCACTAGAATTCAGTGGTGCTCGCTTTACACTGGGATGAACACACAGATACTCAAGCCTAGAGGCCACAAAATATCTGGCAAAGTATCCGCTCATGAGAGCAATTTGTTATAATATCATACAGAATAAATCACGGCTGACATATCTGCTGGAGCTATTTTTAAAGGAAATAATTCATAAAACTGAGAGGTGTGAAGCAGTGAACATAATCTACATTGATTGGGGGGGAAAAAAAAGCTGTACCTCAGAGGAGACAGAAACAAGGGGTTAGCAACAAGATCAGAGAGCATTGCTCTGGTGAGGATCTATCTGAAGGGCTTTGTGCTGGTGATATCACTGCTGTGGGAGGAAACAGCTCAGCAAGATGATAAATGGAGAATTATACAGTTTTATTTTTCTCCCCACTTTCAAATGACTTAATCATGCTGACAGGATCTCCACTAATTTCCACCGTATATAGAGTATCTTCTACTGGAGCCAAGCAAGTGTCAGTCTAATAACTCAGCTTTTCCCATCCATTATATTCTTGTATGTCATTGGTATAGATTGCTGTTTGAAGCATTTGGCAATTTGGGATTGTTATATTTAGGAAAAAAACAAAACCACACACATAAAGAAAATTATTTATTTTGAAATTGAGATAGCTTTTATGCCTAAAAGCCAAATGCAGCAGGTAGGGCTTGATGTTCTCTGTAAATACAGCAGGGAGATGTGGTGGGTTGGAGGAGCAATTAAAATTCATATGGCAAAACAGCAGCTTCAAACATCATTTAAATCAACATGAGCAGCACCTAGATAGGTTAGGGTGGAAATAGATCACTGGACCAGAATCTCTGCTCACTCCCACTGCTGGAGATCAAGAAAAAAATCTGGTTTTATTTTTTTCTAAATTTGGTAAGGGAAGAAATACACTTGGTGAGGAGCTGTCTGGGTGCTACTTGAGTGTCACAGAGATCAAAGACAAATTGGAGCAGAATGCTGCTCATACAACAGGAGGAAGAACAGAAATGAAAAGAAATTACTTCTCATCAAAGGATGTAAAGCAACATTCCAGCTTATATGTTCCTCTAGGGAAAAAAAGCCCAGACTCAGACATGCTGTCGTGACTACCTAGGGCCAACTGAGTGTCACAGGGACTCCTCAAAGGCAGAACAGGGCACAAAGAAATATGCAGAAATTATGACAGGGCTTAAAGGGATGAATCACAAAGGGAAGCTGGAACAACTGTCACCACAATATATTCATGCATTATGTCACAGCTTACTGTTAGAAAGTAATAAGGACAAAATTATAAAATACCAATTAAACATTGCAAATGAGCTAAACAATTCAGAAAATGGTTTTAAAAGCTCTTAAACTACTAGTAAAAATACCTTAACAAATGCACAAATGCACCTTGGAATGAATGCATTATACATTATGGATTCAGGGCTGCCATTATAACCCTTATAATCACTTTTTCACTTGGTCATGTGTTGTACATCTGTGACTTCTTGGCAAGATACTTCAGTGAGAGGAACTTGAAATTTCAGCTAACCTTTTCTTGTTGGAAAGCTTGTCTGGTTTTGCTCTTTCCATGCTTCAAAACCTCTGCAACGCAATCTTTTTAATAGCATATGCTGCAAGATGCTTTTAAAAAAAAAGTTTCAGTACCTAAAATCCAAAATTGAGACCATAACTGACAAAAGAAATCAGCTTTATGATCTAATTTCAAACAATATAAAACCCAGCACTGATAATGACATAGGTATTGGAATCCGATGAACCACATAACATAAAAAATCTTCCAGCAGTTCTGAGAAGTTTCCTCTGCTTTTAAAGTATGCCTGATTGTCCAGCATAGAAACGGGCACATCCCCCTAGCAACATTGCTGATCCTGTTCAGTAAGGAGACAACACAATCAATAACTAAAATACATAGGACAAGCCTCTGCCTTGCATTGAAAGTTGAGGTTTCAAAGTAAAAGCACACAGACAAAAGTGGAAAACATATGTTTGCAGGCATGTGACCATAAGTTCTGCATTGCAAAAAAGCATTGCTAACAAAACCCAGGCATATGTTGTGACAGCATGGGGAGAAAAGACTACAGAGTATAAGATGGCTTATCTGTCCGTGATCTGTTTCACTTTCCAGCATAGGGAGATTTGGTAGTTTTGAAAGGATCTTCTCACAACCAGGATTCTCAGCACCATATTAATACATTCTAGAATTTCAAACACTGCAGTGTAGGGACCTCCAGGTACATGGCTTGGATATAGTGATGCAGCACTTTTTCTTAATCCACTTCAATAGTGTCCTATCAAGCTGAAGAAGAAATGATTTTTTTTTTTTTTTATGATAGCATTTCCCATATTACTTCTGGTGTCTAATTAACCCATCACTACCTGAGTTTAGGAGTAAACAAAACATGTAGAAATCAGTGACAGTGGGCAACCTGGTATGTTTGCATGAGAGTCAGAAAGAATAGGTCGATCACATAATTAAACAAATTCCAAAAGGCAAACACTACTCAAAAGGCAAATACTGTTCAATTTTAAAACAATTTAGATGAAAAACTATCCGTCTTCCCCCATTTTTAATTTTTTAAGAAAATTAGGAAGTTAATAGAGAAGGTAGCAAAATTTTCCTGGAAAATACATTAATTCTGGTGCAATGTGAATTAGTAGTATCTTAACATTTTTGGTAAATTTCATTCAGAAGGTGGGATCCATTTCACCTAATGTGCAATGTCAGCTGTTAGCTGGCCATTCACAGTGTTCTTTATAGTCAGTGGGGGAAAAAAAGCAATTTTAGGACATGATTGATGTGATGGCTTTGAGGCACCTGCTTTCAGAGATGAACTGAACCATAGATGTCTTCATTATCTATAAAAGAGACCCAGACACTAAACCTAGAATTGAGCATCTCCTTTAGAAATAGATTTCCTGTCCTTCCTGTCTCATATGAGAAAAGAATATTTCATAAAGTTCCAAGGCACTGAATAAGTTCCACTTGTAAATAACAGTATCCATAAAATAACAAGTCAATAATAATATTAGATATATCTCCAAATGTTTTCAGAGTAGGCAAATATACTTATTCCATTCTTATGAGAGAATTGTGAAAAAATTCAGCTAGGGTGGTCGTGCAGAAGGTCAGTGCCAGAGGCAGAAACAGAAGCCAAGTCTTCTGCCTTCCCATGTGCTTTTTCAGCTCAACAAACCTGCCCTTAGTTCCAGTCTTCTACTTAAGAGATTTAACTTTATAGCTCTAGTTAATCTCTCTGAACTTTCCTGAATGTCTCCATGGATAGTCTCTGAGGGAACATTATCTGCCTTTCCTGCTGACGTTTAGAGCTGTGAATACAATTGTGTCACCTCTTCTTTTCACCTTGGAATGCATCATCATCTCCCACATATCTGCTTCGGGGGCCATTTTGAGAGATGTCCCACCTACTCCTTTCTGCAGCAGAAGTTCAAGTAGAGTTTGGCAAGAATACTGACATCCACAAGGCTGGTTACATCATCAGTCTCTGGTCTTCTTTTGAAACACAAAACTGAACAGTAGAGACCATTGGGAGTAGGGAAGATTAAGAGAAAAACAGAAAGTAAAATTGACTGAATGATGAAGTTCTTTCTGGCCAAGACATAGAATGACAAGTTTCAGAAAACTTTCAAAGGCTTATCAAGGTTGCTGACTTGTACAGTTGTATTCACAAACATGGGACTTAGGTAAAAAACCCTCCAGAAACAGAATGCATAATTTTATTTGAAATGTATACAGTTTTGTGATAATATGAGGCTTTCTTAGAAGCCTTGACACAGATCTGAAACAGTTCTCTGAGACACACAGCTTCATGAGCCGAGCCAAAGAGATTCTGGGGATTTACAGGGTACACCAATTTTAACAACTTCTATTCTGCTGCATAGATATATAAACTCCACAGGATACATGTACATACAGGTAAGATACTTAAATTCGGCCCCACAAAGCCATTTACTGATCAGAGGGGTGGGGTCAGTAGTGTCCAGACAGGCAGCTAGTGTAAACTCAGTGCCCAAAGATGGGCGGGATTGCCATAGGGAAATCACAGAATGACAGGAGGCTCTGAGTTGGAAGGGCTCATCAAGTCCAACTCTTAAACAAATGGCCCATACAAACCATGATCAGACCCACAGTTGATGTGATTAACATTGTCCTCTGACCAACTGAGCCAATCTTGATTAAAATGAATCCACTATTCCTACTCCTACCCTCCTAAGGCACTGGGTGTAGGCTTGCAGGGCACTCTACAGCATCTCACCTGGCACAGGAGTCTGTGCTTGGGCAACTGCATCCCCTGTGAGAGGCATTTCACTGATTTGAATGGGTATTGCTTGACATCTGTCCACATGCAAAGTAAGTAGAGAAGTTGGGAGTATCAGATGAAGGAAGAATGGATTTTAAAAAATATACAATGAAAGTGAAGGGTAGGACCTGTGCTTCTCAAGAAAAAGGGGTTTTTACGTATTTCTAAAGACAGGAAAATATTTTTGCCATTATTATGTCAAATTAACCAGACAGAGGCAAACCAGAACATGCTCCCGATCTCTCATGTTGCATTTATAAACAAAATGTAGTTCCATTTATGAGTTTTTCTCTTCAGATTTGTCAAGAATGTTATTACATCCAGACTTGGACACAGTCAGCTCAAGTGGTTTTGCAAAATAAATAAAAAACCAAATTGAGTTCAGCATATTGTCAGTTTGACACACATAAATACCAGTTGCAGCAGTGCTTAATTACAGTGAGGTGGTATGATGCTGAATATAAGTAACCCTTTCTTAAACCAGCTAATCGATCCTGTCAATTGTTTCTGTCTTTAAAACTGTTCTTAAGTGCTGTGGAAGGAACACAAACCTCAGTTACTCTCTATAAATGAACATTATACCTAATATGGTAAGCAGTAACCCTGATTTTCCTGCACAGTCCAGATCATTCAGAGAAGCTTTGCACATTAAAAATCTAAAAGGGCCCTGCTGTTAGCTCTTACATCCTGCATAAACAATCCAATGACATTTAACAATTTATTTGATCAAGCTAAGCAAAAACACTCTGTTGAAGAAGTTTGTTTTAATTCTTACATTTGATTCCTACTCTTCCTCTTCAAAATATATGAAACACAAAAAATCAAATAGCAAAATCTGTGAAGTAACACTATTAATTTTTAGGAAAATAAGAAAGCAAAGGAAAACAATGTTTCCAGAATCACTTCCTTGAGACCATACAGGTAATATTGCATCAGCTCAAGTATATATTTTTTATATCTATCCTCCCATATGGAATTATTGAAAAACTGTGGACTGCGGTACAGAAATGGCACTTTAAATTAAAGAGCGAAGGATGACAGAGCTATGGCATTCCTTTTAACTTCTTAAAATGATTTATTAAAACACTGTTTCAAAATATTGCATCTGATGATACATGAAAATATGTCTCTTCTTTGGAACTTCATATGAAAAATCAATCTTAAAAAAGCTGGAAGTGAGGATGTATAGATTTTGAAATCCCCATTCTTCAAAATTCCAGGCTTGTTTGCCAAGATGGAAACTACATTTTGCTACTTTAATGCTCATGAAGAATCACACCAATTGCTAATTCATCAGAAAAGATGCTTAAGCATGTCTGATGTAATGCTCCCCTTAAAAAGTTATGATGATGACTTAACAAAATACAATAGCTTTTGCAAACCATGCCATTCTAAAACTTTAGGTGATATCCTAGATCCTGAGGGTGGTTTAGGCAGGTCACTGACTTCCATAAACATCTGTTACAACAGTGTTAAAGAGAATGAATCACAACATAGCTTCTCTAACAATCATAGTAAGAAATCAAAAATGTAGATATTACCTATTTTACAAATATTTCACAAACTGTTTAGAGCACAAGTCAAATGTTCCCATGGACATTCTGATTTTCTTTGCAGTTCAGCTCTAAAACTAAATTTTCCAAATAAAATGATCCTGTGAACTAATTCTTACTCACTTCCTACTTGTTCTTGAAACAAACAGAAGCATAAATTATTTGGGAGACATTCAAAGTTGTTTGAATAGCTTTTTTTTTTTTTTTTTTTTTTTTTTTGACCTAAGTCACATAAGAGTCACAGGCGTGCAGGAGGAACTTGGGTTGAAATTAAATGTTCTAGCACTCGTCTAGAGAACAGCATGAAACACATAGGTAGGTCACATGCCAGATACCATGTGACCCTGAA
>JACBWW010000005.1:35859671-35937067 GCA_020086605.1 Lanius collurio
TGTTTACAACTCTGATTTGCATATACAGTTCTTGGAGAGCAGTTTGAGGTCAGGTACAGACCTAGGAGTTTTCTCCATTCCTCCTCAAACTGGCCTCTGAATCCTGCTCCACAACTGATGCTTAACTCATAGATGTATAAATCCTTTGTTTTCTCTTCCAAATGCATTAATAAGCATAATTACCATGAAGAAAGAAGTAAGGCCTGGTTCTACACTGTTCTGGTTCTTATTATGATCATTTCACTTTATGAAAGAGAAAGGGTAGAAGGAAGGCAAAGAAATGCTGTTTCTAGTGCAAGCAGCATTTTAGAGTTAATTTGGTTCAAGAGTGTTTTATATTCTCAGACACAAAAGATGATATAAGAGGCACACTGTACAGTCAATCTGGGATGTCTGGGGAAAGCAACCCTAAAGGGCAGACAACAAATGCAACAGTGACCTAAGGAAGCACGAGGACTTGGCAAAGCAGCTGCCTCAGGCCAGCTCTCATTTGTGAGGGGCACTGCTTGGACACTGCCTCATTAGCAAGGCAATAGGAAACAGACAGAAAAAACAACACACAGACTGCAACTACACAAAATGATTGCAGTGAAGGAAATCCAAATTTTGTGTTCTACTTACTGACAATATCTACTGCTCAGCTTCAGTGAGTAATTTTGACAGTCATGGTAGTGGCAAAGGGAAGGGACATATAACAAGACAATAACAAGAATATAACAAGAGAGGAAGCAGATGCCACTCCCTCCTTTGCAGTTTATGACCAGTTACAGGATTTCCATAGTCTCCATGAGGCAATTAAAGAGTTATGCTTCAGTGCCCAATTAATATTCACTTGACATCATCAGTTTACCAACATTTCAGAGAAACAGCCCTTGTCTCAAGTCTGAAGTAATTGCATTACAGCATGGCAGTTACAAAAAAAAAAGAAAAAAAAATCACAACAACAACAAAAAACAAAACCAAACCAAAAAAACAAAAAACAAAAACCAAAAAACAACCCCCCCAACCTAAACCAAACAAAAACCAGAACTGAAAATCAGAGCTTTCTTGATTTAGAGGGATAATTTTTGTCAGTATCTTTAAAAATACTGAAACACTGGAAAGCATAAAGATTCTGCTTAGTACAGTACATTAGGAATATTTCTATAATGTGTTTTGAAAACAAAACGAAAACATTTAAACCAGCAGAGGAAAACTTCAACTGACTCACTGTAGCCTAACTAGTCAAAGCTTTCAGGTACATTCTGGAGAGGAGGGGAGAGGCAAATCCTACATAAATCACACTACAATTCTTTTAAGAATTTATTGATTTACTCTTGATAAAGAGAAGTTCGTGAGACCAAATTCATTAGTCCATACTCAACAAGCTTCCTCATAAGTGCAACTTTTCCTCCTAATACTGAGAATCAAGACAAAAGCAGCAATGGCTATGGGTTAGTTAGATTGTAACTCTAAATTGTTTCCCATTTGGCATTATCCCCTGATTCTGCCTACCTGTCTGTGCTGAGTCTAGAGGGGCTAAGCTTAAAAAGGGGCTCTAGAGGGGCTCCTGCTGTGGCCACCTCCACCAGACATCGAGTGGTGAGCAGAACCAGTGTGGGATGCAGAGCTCAGTGAGAGGTTTTGCAGGACATTTTCGTGTGGGCAAGAGAGTACAGCATCTGCACCCATCCTGTCTCACTGCAGATCAGCCTCCTAACCCACAAGTCCGCAGTCCCACATTCACTAAGACCTGAATTTTAGCAGCCAGTATGCTAAGTTTTTTATTTATTCAAGCCGTGATTAACAACTCTGAGATTCCTGAAAGGGCTAGAGATGCTTATTATTTACTAATTAGTGGGCTGCCAATGTTCTCAGGTTGCCTGGGTTACAGCAAGGTTATTATTAATGCAAGGTACTGCCAGGTTGCTGCTATTGCCAAGAACAGTCCTCCATTTGAAGAAAGAGAGCCTCTCAGTGCCTAGCTCCCATTTAGCCCAATAAGGTTGTATGAATGAGTCACCCACGTGTCAGTTCAAGAGGGAAGAAACACTGATAGATCTAACTCAGTACAAAACTCGGAAAATTCATGTCCTCTCTTTAGCATTCTTTTAGTATGGTTGACTTAGGGTACCTTTCAGCTGACATTCACAGCTGAGTGCTGCAGTCACTGGTGTAGAGGCAGGGCTGGGTTGTGCCCCTTGACAATGCCTAATAAAATGGCATCAGAATACATAAAAAGCCAGAGGGTCAAAGTGAGGGATCATGAGAGTGGTGCAACTGGGAGAACAAAACCTGAAGAGCAAGGTAGTCTATGGCAGAGGTGACTACAGCCCATTCCTTTGATTGGTTAACATTTCATCTGATGAATGTCTAATAAAAAATGCATAAGGCAGTCAGGAAAAGTGGGATTCTGGGAATCAATGGGTCTTGAGGGGGAGTTAGTGTTTAAGCCATAGATATATGCTTTTCTTGCTCTTGAGTTATTTTCTTGACCCCAAAAATTTTTCATTATCTGGTGTGAAGTGTCAGGGGTCATATGAGCTGTGGAAGTCAGGTCCTCACTCTCTCTTTCTCTTCCCTCTCTCTTCTCCACTTCCATGCATATTAAAAGCCTGTTGTTGTAGGGTACTGTTCAGGGAAAGGAGGGACACAGGTGGAAGTGTGGTCATTAAATAAAAACTGAGTTCTACTTCTATTGAAAAATTTATAAGGAAAGGATAAAGCAGTTATCTCTACCTAAAGGCTGAAGAATTTTATGAAAGCTCTCAGTAACATCATGTTGCAGGACCATTACTAAATTCAGGACAGAGGTAAGATTTCAGTTCAGCATTTCTTATACCCAATGTATTTGGATAGTCTATGAGAAGTCTGAGCTTGGTAGAGAAAATGAAGACTCAACAGAAGAAAGTTCTCCATAATGTACCTCCAGAAGGACAAAAAGTCTATATTCTTGGCTCTCTCCTTGTGATTTTTTTTGTAAAGCATAGGAGTTATGGAAGAAAAGATAAAAAAAAGCTATACCTGGCTACATTGCTTCCTTTCTAGTAAAGCATTGTGCTGGATGCCATGTTGTAAAAAAATGTTACACAGCAGCAGGTATTTTTGTTATATTGTTTAACTAAAACAAACGAACAACTCCAGGAAACATAAAAAACTGCACAGAAAATGTAGATGCAGAGGACTGACCTAGTAAGGAACCAAGCACCTAAGTCTTTGCATGTCAGTCGCTGTGCATACAAGATCATCACCCTCTCTCCTTAGTGCTTACAGGTTTCCAGAGTAAGTCACCAAGTTAGCTTTGAAGAGCAGGTGAGAGATGTAAACTTCTGATTTCATAAAGACAGGAAGCTAAGGAAATTTTGGAGAGAACATTTAACATGTTTTCTTTCCAGTTTTAGGAATTCTAAGAAAATGAGAAGTAGGGGAGGGTTATGTGTAGTAGGGAAAGGGAAAACAAAATTTTATAAGTAATATGTCTTCTCTAGAAATGGGAAAGGGAAGAAGTTTCTTGGGAGTTTTAGCTAATTTGAATTGTGTGCTGGTTTTGACTGAGGTAGGGTTAATTTTCTTCATAGCAGACGGGAAGGGGCTGTGGTTTGGATTTGTGCTGAAAACAGGGATGCTAACACAAGGATGCTTTTCTTAGATCTGAGCAGTGCTTACACAGGCAAGGCTTTTTTTGTTTTACCCTCCACCCCTTTAGAGGTGAGTTTGGGGGTGCACAAGGAGTTGGAAGGGGACACAGCCAGGACAGCTGACCACAAATGACCCGGAATACTCCAGACCATGTGGTATTATGCTTAACATATGAAGCTGGGGCAATAAGAAGAGAGGGGTGAACACATATTTGAAGTGGTGGTGTTTGTCTTCCCAAGCCACTTTTATGCACGATGCAGCCTTGCTTTCCTGAGTATGGCTGAACACCTTTCTGCCCATAGGCTTTGCTTTGCTTGTGTGCATGGTTTTTGCATTACCTGTTAAAGCAAAAACCTGTTTATCTCAACTCATGTGTTTTCTCACTCTTGCTCTTCTGGCTCTCTACCCCGTTCTGCTGGCAGGGGACTGAGCGAGCGGCTGTGTGCAGCTTAATTGTCAGTGGTTTCAAGGGAGCTGCATTGGCTAACAGAGGCTCAGAATTTGTCTCACTCGTATTTATATGAAGAGATTTATATTCAAATGAGCATCCAGATAATATGTTTTTGGAGTTTTTTTCCCACAACACTGGGTTTCCAGTTTGTTTCATTGTTTCCTTTTTCACAAAGGAAGAATTCTCAGCTAAGTTATTCCCCCTTGAAGAATAACTGAATAGCAAGAGGAGAAGCAAGTTGGCAGCATTTGTCAGTGCTCTTGTTCCTTTATTATCTCTTGGGGCCCTGTTTCTGTGTTATCTTCCATTTTGTTTCTTGGGGAAAGCTCTGAGTTTTCAAAAGAACCAATGGTTATGGCTACAGTACCAGAGTTTGGTCAGAAAAGCCATGCAAGTCTGAGTCTTGATTTTAGGCTGAATTTTCTAACCTTTGTGAGGTAGCTCTGGGTGATGACAATGCAGCAACTCATAAAAAGCTCCTCAGCATCTCACCACTTCCTACTTTTAAGCAAAAAGTTACAAAAATTTTGAATGTTAGTGACCTTCTAAGATATTATGGCCATCAGAAAATATTGGCATCATGCACCAGACTTTAAACTGTGCTGAAACATGAAGTAGAGCCCTACATAATTCTTTCAATGTATTGCAACTTTTAAAGGTTTTGATATTCAACACTTCAAAAAGACTGTTGACCTCAAGTAATCCATTTAAGAAATGCGCACAACATAACTTTGAGTTCTTCTGAGTTCCTTTGCAGCAGATTTTTCAGGAAAAAAAGAGCTTATTAAATCCTTTATCTGAGTCTTAGCCTATGTTTTTTTGTTTTTTGGACAATCTGAGCATGGTATGTGATGTGTAGCTGTGAATGTACTGATGGTCTCTCTGTTCTCTTGCTTTCCAAGAGGTAATCAGCATTACACAAGTCAAAACTCAGTGTACTGTCATTTAAGTCTTCTTAAAAATGGTTAACTGCTTACCCACTTAGGTTTAAACTGTTGTTTGGCCATGCATATTAGATGTAATGAATGGATGAAGAGCATCCTGCATGGAGAAAACATTTAAAATAAATTACAACTCACATTAAATCAGAAAAGAAGATCAGTCAATATTAACATATTTACATTAAATGTATAGTGTGAAATTCACAGCTGTAGACAGTGACTCACTGACAACTCACTTTTGTAATTAATCATACTGAAAAATAACAGATAAAAGAAGACAACCAAGTGTGCAGTGAGGTGTCAATAGTTTCTATTGCTACAAAACCACACATGAGCACTGTGAGTATGCAAAAGTATTTATTTTCACTTATAAAGCATTTCTCCCTATGCATGTAGAAACAACTAACATTCCTTACAGAAATTTCCACTGCAAATAAGGATATTTTTAGAAAAGTGAATGTCAGAGTGAGAAAAAACACAGAGAAGGAACTACTGTGAATTGCTTGGGATACCCAGCTGTCATTGAAAATGGCAAGCATCTCAGTTAGTTTCCAGCAGGTACTGTAAGTCACCAGTTTAAGTCAGGGTGCCTCTGTAAACAACAGGGTCAGAGTGGTCCTTCCTGAGGGCAGTTCATGCTGTCCTACATCTGGTGTCATCATTTGGTGCAGGGAAAGAAAAGCTAGACAGTGGAGATGCATGACATCACATGAGGATGTCTGGGGAAAAAGGCTTGCTGCAGCAAACACCATCAGAGGATGTGTGGCAGATCCTGGATGTGAGAAGAATGTGGGATGGGTGGAAGGATGAGATCAGAGGATGTGAATGGAAATGGCAGAGGGAGGTTTCTTGATGGAGAGAATATAAAAACCTTTTACATCAAAGAGAAGGTAGGAGTCAAAGGCAAGATATTTTATAGAAAGATGAAGACCAAATGATTTTATATATATTTCTATCTATCTATCTATCTATCTATCTGTATGTATGTATGTATGTATGTATGTATATATGTATAAGCTTCCTGTCTTGGAATATTCTCAGCTCTCTTGAGAAAAAAATTCTTTGTCACAAAATGGTGTGAATGTTAAAAATAAAATATGATAGAAAAGTCCAATAGCACACATTTGAAAGGTTCCCTCCCTACTGCTTAAATGGAGGAATAAAATGTGCATGGGTTAGGGTTAGGGAATTTGGAATAAAACAGATGAAGAATAACCTAAGTGACTCTGTTTTCACACACTACCAGAATAAGTCTTTGGATGTTTTTTTTCACGAAATTTAGAATTATGGCCCCACTGGCTTCACTGGGGCATTGAAAAACTTCTATAAGTGTACTTTGTTGCCTTTGGTGAGGATTTCCATCTCATACACCTCTTCTTTCCACAATACTTTTCTTGCTCTTTTCTGGTACTGAATGGTGGTGAAAAAACTCTAGCTATAAGCTCCAGCAGTTGCTTTGTAACTACTGCTTCACTCAAAGGGGCCATAGGTTTAGGTCCTGGTGCATAACTTTTTTCTGGTTTAAGCACAGTAATAGACATATAATCTGTTTTAAGCACTTCCAGTTTGGAGGAAGTAGGCCAGGAGCATGGGAGTGTTGAAGAATGAAAAAGGAATCCATGCTAAATCGCTAATTACCTGTCACTGCATTTGTTTTCAGGTCATATAAAAACATGGTGGAATTCCCAAATAATTCATAATGCCTCAGGCAAACAAGCTAGCCCTGCAATACTTTGGAAAATTGAAACTGATGAAGTGGAAGACTGGAGAGGTTTATTTTGAAATAACAGTGTTAAAGTAAAATGCCAAAAGACAGAGATAAACACTGGGGATCTTGAAAGGAGTGAAGAAAAGCAGAATAATCAGTCATAAACACTGTAGCAAACAATTTAATTTTATTTTAAATTACACTAAAGAAACAAATTAAACAAAGATCCTGTGATTGTTGTTTCCTGGCCTGGATGCAAGTTCAGCTGTCATAAATTCCTTCAAATAATAGTACTTTGAACTGGAAGGCATTAGTTGGCTAGGTCTACATTAGCCCCAAAACCTTAAAACTCAGCAGGGCAAATTCTGTCGCCAGGTACATACATGAACATCTTTTCAACTGAGTTTTTATTTTTTTTTGGCTTTTTTTTTCTTTGTTTTTATAAAAAGCTTCAGATCAATAAAATTTTTCTTATTTCTTTCCCAGTGATTCTAAGAAAAATATATCTTCCTTTTTAGATGCTGTAGTGATGCTGATGGGAGTTATATAATGCACATTACAAGACTGAATTTGGTTCCTTGTCAAAGTGTGCATGTCATTAAAAAGAGATAATTTTTTAAAAGAGATATTCCTTTCCCAGAATGTGAACCCTGTGTCAAGAGTATTTGCATGCAAGTTCTGCTCAACAAGACCATGCCTACTTCAACATCTTGAGGGAATCAGGGCAAAAGCAAACCACTGACATTACTTTGCAACACATTGGTTTATTATTTTTATTTCTTTTCATTGTGGTGACAATGGCTGGGGCAAGCTCATTCTAGGTCAGGAATATGGACAGAGACAGCCCCGTGAAGGGGCTGACAACCTGCAGCTGTGGCATGGGTTGGCTGGCAGGTACCAGGTAACTGGCCACTGTTAATGAGAAGGCAATCAGCTTGCAAGTGCTTCAGGTGCTGTATAGATTCATGTAGTCCAGTGTTTCATTTACTTTCCTTCTCCATTCTCTCTTTCAGTCAATAAGCAGTGACCTAGGTGCACACAGTTTTGATAGCATTCCTTACAAAACTTTTCTGTAGGTCATTTGCCAATTTTCTACAGTCAATCACACTAAAAGTATCATAGCTCCAGCACTAGCATTCAAGGTCACTTCTGTGCAATGTTTTCTGCTACTCTGCATCATACAAAGCCAAGTTTCCCCTAATAATATAGCCTGAAAGAGGACAAACAGTACTCTCCATATTCCTTTTGGATATCCCATAACAAAGAAGAACAAAAACGGGAGGACAGGACAGGACCCCCTTCATTATGAGGGGATGCTACAGTGAGGCAAGAGGAGGGAGGGAAATCATCTCTTCCCCCTGTCCCTGCATTTATCAGGTGACAAGAACTAGTTACAGGGCTGCACTTCTCATGCTTACCTCTGCATGAGCCACTGCTGGAATCAAATATGGAGGATTTCATAGTCCTCCTTAAAAATATCCCTATATCTAAAATTAAACTGGGGCCAAAGGGCCAGAGAAGGGAAAGGATACAAGTCTTCTGCCACGTACTCTGAAAGGATGTAGGAGGAACTCTCCCAATAATCTAGCTTTCTACTTCCTTATCTGATTTCTTTGTCAAGAAGACAAGCCCAAACTTCTTTATATTGTGTATTACAACAAGATTTTGTTGTAAGAGGAATGACATTCAGTAAAACTGGGACAATTCTAACCCAAGATATTTAAGTGGTTTTATATGTGACTTCAATGGTTAGGCTTAAACACATAAAAGGGGCATTGGCCAGACCCACAGGCTCCATTTGACAATACCTGTATTTCAGCATTTGAATGGGAGTTTCCTGGATTATTTAATGAACACTCTAATCCTAAAATTTAATAAAGGAAAAATTCTTCCGTAATCTGCTGTCTTAGGTTACAATATAAGATGTAACCAAAAGTATGTATTCTATCTCCATCTGTTAAAACCAGGTGGGGCAGTGTTCTTTATCTCTTCCATGACACATCCCTGATAACTCCCTCTGGAGGGATATTTTTCTCTTCATGTGCCATCAAGCCTCACTCCATGACTCATGAAATTACATCATCCTATTGTGAGATGCCCCGCCCAGGGGGAGGAAGCATTCCTACTTGGATATAATCTGAGATTTGGAGCACCACAAGTGGTCCTTACCTACTGGGTTCCAGAGGACAAGAGCAACATAACCACCACTGGAGCTTCAGAGGAAGACCAAACCCTTCTACAGGATCACTGGTTCAACAGAACCCCATCCATCACTTCAGGAGGACTGCAGCCACCGTTTAAACAGACTGCTACCACCACCCTGACTGACAGGGTGTCAGGCTGTATCCTGACTCTGTCAGTGTTTCTATACTATTGCATTTATTTTTAACTTTCCTATTAAACGTAGTTCTGATTTCAAGTCTCTCAGTGGCTTGCTTTCAGACTAGTATATCTAGTATATCACATGGGAAACAGTGAGAGGTAGTTTGCTGGATCAGCATTGCAAGTGGTGAATTTTCTAGCACAGAACAAAATCCTTTCCTTTTTTGTGTGTGTGTCAGTGATGTGTGGTTGGTAAATAATACATAAAGAAGAATCAGAGTTATGGTCAAAATTGTACCTTGTTATAAAAATAGAGCTTTCAAGCTGGTTTGCTGAGGCTGGCAGAGGGAGGGCATTAGCAGAAGAGAAGTAGATGGTTTTTGAACAGCTGGAAGATGTTTTGTGACAAAAAGGTGAGAACTTAACAGTTGTGTGGTAGAGCAGCAATGGTATGAAATTAATTGGTTGGATTCATTGCATTACAAGCTCTGGTATAATCATTCAGCTGTGACAAATGAGGATAATGCTACAGTTGAGACCTTGGTGTTGTAGCTGGAGCTGGGTATTGGCATGAATTATTGGCCCCAAAAGTGTATTTTTGTATACAATTTGCTGAGCTGTAGTCAAAGCCTCAGCAATAAATAAATAACTATTCCATCAGAATAATGGCAAATGACAGTGCTAATACACTCCAAGACCATTCACCTCTTTAGTCCCACTAAAGTTGATATTGGCTGGAGAAAAGGAACAAGGGCAATTCCTTCCTTGGTGTATAATCCTGTATTTGTAATGAGACAGGCAGCCAGTGGGCTGCTGGCAGAGGAACAAGAGGTCTGTCTCGTGCACAGCTATGGGAACATGTCAGCATTCTTGCTCTGAAGATACTCCCTTTTGGTGAGGACTGAGAAAGCTGCAAGTACCTGCTACTCCTGCATTACATATCGTGTAACTAAATAAAGCTATTCATGCTCAAGGGCTCTAAACCATTGATATCCACAATCAGTTCACTGCTGTTTTGGGGGACTGTTGCAGTCAGACAGTACTGCAAATGCTGGAGCAGATCTTCAGGCTTCCTTCTTCCTCAAAGTAAAAGTTAGTGTTTTTTCAGGAGGGAAGATCTATGTAACTGATAGTTCTCATCCATCCTCCTGGCTGTGTGAAGTTCCTTTGGATGATACCCTTCATCAAAGCTCTAAATCAATGAGATAAATCCAAATTTCTTGGATATTTCATTCCTGCTTCTTAAACAAATGAAAAAGAAATTACTCATTTGAAACTCATGTTGGATAATAAAATACTCAGAAGTCTCCTTGGGGCAGGCAGATTCACCCACTGGTGAGAATTTATGGACTTTTTAGGGGGCTGCAAACTTCCTTTTCCTCCACTTCCCACTTTTACGGAGTTTTCCTAAACTAAAAATAATGAGACTGATGGACCCTGCAGGTTATGGGTCTGTCCATATCCCCATGTCACATGTGCCCCATCCCTGTTCCAGATTGGGTGGTTTGGGGTGCCCAGGCCCGGAAAGAGGGAGGGTCCTATGACTGGAGTCTGCCTGGGAACTCCAGCCATGCTGCTGGAGGAATAAATCATCTCTGAACATCTAAAGGAATATCGCTTCATCTTTCCTTCCAAGTTCATCACTGTCTTATACTTGTTGTAAGCATTCCCCCCATTACAACAACTGGTGTCTCAGTTCCTGGAAAATACTCTGTCCAATGTATAAAATTTCCATGAACAGAATCACAGTTTCTCTTTAAACCTGAAATATCCCAGTTGAGTTTAATTGAGACCAAGAAAGAAAGCTGTCTTGCTTATTTTATGCCAAGTTTCTCCAAGTTTTCCACAAAACTGCTTGTCTATTCTTACTTATAAATTAAGTTGTAGTAAATTTCTGAGTAAACTGAACTAGTGGATATAGAATACAGCTACTTTTGGGGGGGTTACAAGTCAGATAAGCACAAGGATTGGTCCGAACAAAAAAATGATTGAATGACGTTGTGTGACCTGTGGTGAATTACAGCTTCCATTCTCTACCTGAGACAGTATATGGCAGGATTTTTCCAAAAAATTTTTTAGTGGTCAGTGAATCAGAGCTTGCAGATAACGCTCCAAATTCATCGGTGTCTCAATGTTTATGAAACACACAATTTCTAAGGTCCTAGAAAAACATTGATAGTTTATTACACTGAAATGAGAATCTCCTCCTGAGACTATAATTTTTCACATTTGATTATTCATGCTTCAAAACAAACTTCAAGAGAAATGAATGAGCAAATAGTTTAGGTTGCTTTACATCAGTTGTAAATACCTGTTTCCTGAAGAGAAATCCACTGTAAAGGAGCTCCATGGTTTGAAAACACAATCAGCTTTTCTTTCAAAGGGCCTCATTCTTACCTAATTCATAACAAAAGGTTTGTTTTTCTTATAGGCTGTGGCACAGTAAGAGAACATAACTTTTTTGTAACTCATTTGCTTTAATTTTTTCCTTATTTAGATGAAAAATGGTACAAGATTTTAGTGTTTTCAGGGGTGATTTGCAATTTTGTTATTTTCAAGGCTATTTTTCTTGCATTTCCCAAATGATAAATATCTGAATGTTGTTATTTGGCACTAAAGAGAATATAAGCTGAGCTGATTATTCCTTCAAATTAGGAAGGCAGCTTTACTTACTTTTAATTCAGATTCGGTGAGTAATATTAGCATGACACTGAATGGAGTGAAATGATGTTGTATATAATACCATATTTTATTAATACAAAATAAACCCCTTGGCATTCTATGAAACACCAAGTTGAAAAGAAGCTTGGAAACACTAGTGTCTGACAGCTTATGCATCCAATTACTGATATGTCACCAGAAATACGTGGGAATAAAGTAATGAGATGGCAGTTTCTGTAACAAAGGGTAACATTGTCTTCTTACATCTGGATCACCACTTTCATGCCATGTATAAATATATTTTTTCCTGTTAACTCCTTACAGTCACACAGCTCACTAGATGAAGACTCAGAGTGCAGTAACACAGGTTCAATGAAATTAATATGTACCTGTGACTACTCTTACAGCAACACAGAAACTTATTACAGTATTGATATCACCTTCACAGAACTATATTTTATTTTAAAAGACATAGTCAACATATTCTGATCTAAAACTGAGGCCATAACCTGATAGAAACAATTACATAGAGAGCATTTTCTCTTTTTGATGCTTTGGAAACCAAATTTCTTCTAGTCGCTTCAACCACTTGTGATGAATTTTCTCACAAAATTTGCTTAATTTTCAGTTGCTCTTGTAAAATTTAAGATAGGAGAGATGAAACATTTAAAAGCAGCATGACATGAGCAATCAAATCAAATTTTGGATGAAAACAAGCTCAAAGCTGCCCAGTTCTGGTCAGATTTTCAAATCCCGAGGCCCATTCACTGCAAAGAAATATGTCTTCATAAGCCAATCCCTTTTTTGTGCTTGCAGGACACCACAGCACTTAAGTATATTTAGATACATAACCAGTTAAAGTGCCTGACAATGAAGAGAGGGTAGAAGTGTCCTAAAGCAGAGTTTCTCCCTTCATGGCTTTACATTTAATACATTCAAACCTCATATACCTTCAAAATACATATACTCCAATACATTCAAAAGAGCCTTCAGCTCTTTTGTGGCTTTCATATAGAAATGCCAGGAAAGCAGTCAAAAGGATGTGAGGGTGTGCTTAAAGGCCACAGCACCGTGCTGAAGATCTCTGGTCTAAGACTACAAACACAGCACTGCAATGTCAGGCCAGAAGGAAGCAGCTACAGGGATGAAAGCCATCCTTTCTCGTGGAAAGATGACGGTCTCGTGAGAAAAAGGTTTGTGTTTTTTCAGGTTCATGCATCTCTGAAAGACAATACACTGCTTGTGATGGGACTGTCAGTGCTCTCTGCACCTGCCCAGGTCAGGGTGCTGTGCACACCGTGACACCACACGTTCCTGAGCAGACTGACTGCCAGTGCAGTGCTGGAGAGCCTGTGCTTGCATGTGCCTTTGGCCCTGATTCTGTTGCTAGGATATTGTCCTCTCCCTGGAGAAACAGCTCCTCTGAGTCGACTGTGCTGTCAGCAGTTTCCCACAGCTCCTTGGCCCTCTCTTGTAAGACCTCAGCCCCCTGACTCCTGAGGACCATGCATGGAGTTACTTTTGCAGAGATTACAGTATGGAGCTTCCCAGATAAAGTTGTGCTTTGATATTTCTAAAGCAGTAGTATGGCATTAATCTATGCAGGGTATCCTGGCAGAGCTCTGCCCCTCAATCAGAGTGTCACATCGTAGGGCACCGGCATTGCCAGCGCTGGCACCTGGGAATCAGCCTCTTTCCTGCCCCACGTGATGCCCTGTTTCTCCTCAGCCTGACCCTCATCCTACTTCTCCTCCTCACTGCCTTCTCTGCAGGTCAGAGAATCCTCCAAACACACTTATTTCTGCTTTGGAACCAAGCAAACTATTAATATGTCTTTGAATTAACAGAGGCGTGCACATAAGGAAATTATGGGGTGGAATTAGGCTGCAAATGTTGTACCAACTATAAAATCAGAATTCTTTATGGATAGCAGCAAATTTGAAGTATTAAGATGTAATGTTATGAAATCTTTATCCAGAATTCACCTGTGTTTGCTTACATTATGCTAGAAAAATTGCAGATGTAAGACGGTGAGTATTTATTCTCAAAATGTCTCTCTACTAGGTTTCCATCTCATCCATACTATTACAATCAAACATCTTTCATATATAAAGTGTGTCCTAGTATGTCCTTTGGGGGTTTTTAGAGGAATTATTTCATATTGTCCTTTTGGTGAATCTTGCAATATTTGAAGTAGTAATTACAGAATGCCAGAATTAATTTTTCTCCAATAATTATGTGTCTGACAATCCCAAGCAGTTAGCTGATTCATTAAAATTCAATAACGATTTCTCCAATGGCTTTCAGCAGCAGTAATGACATACATTGTTATGCCCACTAATTTCCATGAAGAACAATGGAACATTATTTTATTGGCATCTAGAATTACTCCACCACACTTTGTTGCTTTCTTTTCAAGAGATGGTGAAAGGGAAAGTTGAGCAGTCTGGATTGTTTCTTTCTTTTCAGACCTTAGAATGTTTTGTTACATCAGCAAACTGTTAAATAGACACCCCAGAATATTCTTAAACTGTTTCAATCATTGCATCACAATTGAGATAAGTGTCCAAGTTCTTAGTACATGTAAAATTTCTTAGCTGTTAAATTCCTTGGGAATTTTTACATTATAAATAAAATGTAAAAGTATTTCAACCTTCTGTTTAAAATTAGATGGATTGGCTGAAGTGTTAGAAAGTTTTTTGTTGCTTTTTAAAGATGATTTGGTTATTTAACTTTTATTTTTCCTTTCAGGGCTTTCTAGGGCATCCTATGAAGAAATATAATTTTAGCAACAAAGCTGTATATTTAGAACTCCTCAAGGATATCTTAGGCATTCTCAGGAGTCTTACAAAACCGAATTCTTTATGCTAGGTGTGTAAGGGTGAGGTCACTAGGTGTTCCTTCCAGAACACCTTAATTTGTCTCAAACTGGGACACTAGGTTACTCCTGCCAGGAAATATGGTGCAATAGAGGAATGGAGCAGAATGGGATCAGAGAGAGAAGGGGCAGCCCTGGTGACCCAGTACTGCAAGCTCAGTTCAGTGCAATACATAATCATGAGGGTGAGGGCAGCCAGGTAAGTAACAGGTTAATCCCCTCACCTTAATTCCTCTCACCTCTGCCAGCAGCTGCAGTATTCCCACACCACAACTGCTGTGGGACACAGGAACTTTTTTATATGCAGCTGCCCGAGGTAAGCAGTTATTTTGCCTTATTTTTGCACCTAGACTAGATAGGATATTTCTGTCTGTTTGGGTTGGTTTGGTGTTTTTGTTGTTTGTTTAGGGTTTGGCTTAGGTTTTCTTTTTCTGTCCTTGCATCATATGCAAGTATTAGTATTCAAATTAATGATTTATTTCTGCTCCTGCTTACAGTGGTGGAAATCTTTGCCAATGGGCAGCACACAGCCTGTAAAAGCACAAACTCTGCTCCACGCATGTCTCCGTGTGCAAACTCAGGATCCCAACTGTTTGCTATATCAGTGTAACCAAGAGTATAAATGGTTTGCTGGCCTGTTTGCTGTTATACCTTTTGCAGGGTTTGGCACACAGTGCTCTTAGTTATTTAGCTAATAGATTAATTCTCTAATGGAATTGCAAAGCAAGAGGATTATGAATGCTCAGAATTCTTTTCCTTTTCTGCCTAGTTGAGACACATCAAGTTATCCTTTTAAGTACATTCTGCTTCTGTTAGGCATTTACGTCAAAGCAATTGTTAGATTTATGTGCTTGTAATTATTATGAAATTGCTGAATTATTAGTCACATTTCCCCCAGTCAGGAACTGAGGGCCAAACTCATTGCCTTTGCCTGCAAAGATGTCACCCCAGGGTAGATGTTACCTATTGCAATTCAGTCCTGTTTAAACTGAGTAAGAATGACAGCCTTACAGCTCCTGACATGAATGTGTGTTCCTTGGGGGATGCATCAGCAGTCTGGATTCCCAATTCAAAAGTGAAAGCATCCAAATTATCATTCTACAAAAGCTGTGTCTAAACTATTTTCAGCAGATTGCTCATTGGAATCAGGGCAAGTTAAAAGATGCTTCATGAATCTCGGAGATCTAGTTTCCTCACTTGGGGGTAAGGAAAGGAGCCTTTTAACTTCAAAACATCATATTTGATCTGGAAACCCAAGAATAAACTAAACATTTTGGTCTACTTTTGTGTTCTCTGAGAATAGAAACAGAACTTTGAATATTGTGATTTTGGTTTGAAATAATCAAGGGTCCTATTCACATCACTGGGATATCCATTTCCACAATATTCAGTCAGGATTTAGGGTATTTAACTAGAGCAATTCTTCCTGCAGGTGTAAGATTTTAGGTAGATATATGTTTGAATCAAAAATCAGTTGTAAATGTTTCTTCTACACAGAAGAAAACTACACAGTTATTCATATAACAAAAAATGCAGTTCCACTTTTGTTAGAAAAGTCAGAATATTCAGTATTTTCATTTCTTATTAATTGAATACTCCATGTAAAAATAAGTTGTTTCAAAGACAGTCTTTATCCCTGCCACTCATCCAGTTCTATTTGCTACAAGCCTAATAAAGAGTAAATTGATAAGTGGCTTGTTGTAATGTCACTTAAACAGAAAAAATAATACTTTACATATTTCCAGAGACAAAAAGTAACCAACTTTTAAGTCATGGTACATTGGAGATATATTTATACTAGGAGATACAAAGCTCTCAGAAGCTCTTTGTTAAAGATTAGCTCACTGATATGTCATGGATTGGTTTAGTCCTGGCTGTATTTGCTTGAATTCAGGATGCACGATGCTTAACATCCAAACCAGTCTTTCTAGAAGTGACTCTTCTTTCTGCATGCACCACCAGCAGCAGAACACCCCATCACCTTTATGTGGTGCTCCTGGAGTGCTCCTACTGTACAATCAGTGTGCAGACTGACATTACCAACACAGCTGAATGTTCCAGGTACTTGTTTACTTTTAACAGGACAGCACAAGAAGACAGACAGGCAGGATCACTTTTGAAACCCTAAGCCATTGGATATACATATGAAGTGCTGAAGAAGGCATGAACTAAATTCAGAATACTACTGAGTTGCATTTTCCTCTGTTAACACACTCCTGTCCAGCAGCTTGATAGGATGATTTCATCAGGATAAATTCCCAAGCACATTTGCTGAGTGTGAGTAAATAACATGGCTAGTCAGATTATTTTTTTTCCTAAAAAAAAATTCCCAAATTTGGTAGGGGGTTGGGGAAGGGATAAGTGTGGGTTTTTTTACAGTTGAAATTAAAAGCTAATGTCTGATTTTATTCTGGGAAAGATAAAACAACAACCACAAAAAAAAAAAAAAAAAACAACCAAACAAACAAAAAAAAACCAACAAAAACCCACAAACAAAACAAGCAAACAAACAAAGCCAAACAAAAACAAACCAAGAAAAAAACCCCAGACCAAACACCCCTCCCCATCAAACCTCAAATGCCCAAACTATCAGTAAGAAGACACATCCCATAATTAAGTTTTTTATAATGAAATATCTTGAAAAATTATTTCAAGTAGAAGTTTACATCTAAAGCTACCACGGAGGTCAAACAGCGTAAGCAAACATAGGTAGCAGCAAGTGGGATTAAATAGGTTCCATTGCTTCACTCATGAGTGTGTCTGTGTGTTAGGTAATCAGAAAAGATGAAGATGCTAGATTTTACAGAATGTGGAGCAGAACAACAGTAGGATAATTCAAACCAAATTCCTATAGTATTTTCTGTCCTGAGCTCTGAATTCAGCCAATAGATGGCTAAATGTATTTTTTGTTTAATGAAAGGTATGTTCCACCTTTCAACACACACCATTCTTTCAAATAATATAAGCCCTTTTTATCATTCTTCTTAATAGACTCCTAGAAATTAAACTGCCATCTGGCCTATGAAGACATTAAGATATAGGAGAGGAATTTTACCAGCAGGGAAGTTACACAGGCACTCTCCCCAAGCATTCTGAAATTTATTGACCTACATCTATGGTGCACCAGGTCACCTTGAGTTCCAGGGACTTCTAAAATTCTAAAGAATCAATATTTGCAGAGACATGAATTTGCTCTCAAGCAATGACCTGGATGCAAGCACATCTATAAAATCCAGCAATGCTTCACTGATCTTTTATAAAGACATAATAGCAATCATGTTCTTTGGCCACAGTTCTTTAAAATTAAAAATTTAATAGAATAGGAAATTATTTGAAATTTATTTGGCCTTTAAATTGAAACTGAATGAAAATGCCACAGGAGAGAATATTGCTTATATGTGAGGTAAGGAAAAACAGGATATGAAAGTGGTGAAACCGATTGTAGATATAGACAGATCTATTTAGTGCCCCAGAACCAGTAGAAGAAAAATATTGCCTTAAATACTCAGTTTTGCATTGAACATGGTTGATTTATTTTCCATTTACAGCTTTTTATAATGTCGTGCGCTTGACTTTTTGCTACTGATTTTTTTAGTGCTTTTTGAAGCTTTATTGAATGAGAAAGGCAGCAAGACACATTTTGTGACAGTACCAATTAAAGCTTCTCCCTTAAGAGTTTTGCTGGGAAAGATGCTGATCAACAGGCTCATGTATTACAAAAAAGGCACACCACACTTGCCTGCAGCTACCCTCATCAATGCAAAGTGGAAGTGAGGAGGCTCTTCCATTACCACATTAGTCACAAAGTGTGTTCTGAAATGCTCCTAAAGTCCTGATAGGAGAGCATATTTGTATATCAGATTCCAGGTTTGCCTTCATTGTTGAAAGAGATGTGAATTCCTGCCTCAGGGCTCTTCATTAATGTTATCTATCCAGCTGGTCAAAAGACAGACCCTCTCAAATTATTACAAGATAAACACGCAGAGTTCTGCTCGATTTTCTCACCTGATGCAGAGAAGTTCATCCAACAGCAAAACAAAAAGTATCTCATCTCCATTGTGCTTCTGGCTTCATTATGTTAACAGAGATTCAGATCTCAATCCCAAATACAGCTGTTGCTGAGATTGTGGACTTCTAACTTCTGTTTCAAAAACACATCCACACACAATTTTGTTATTTCCCCCACTCTAAGTTAGTCTAAGGGTGAGAAACAAGAACTGACAAGGCTAAGTATGAAACTGTCACTTTGATTTTTGCAGAAGATTGAGAGAGGTACAGATGTCCCAAAGTCAGATGCATAGGTCTTGATAACATCCTTATCTTTTCCAGTGCAAAAGAGAAGCAAAGTAATTTTATTTCCAGATAAGTTTATGTGTAAAAGGAGAAATAATGAAAATTGTCAAATATGTCTGAGCTGTATAGACACTGGACAAACAGGGGAGCTCTCTAGACCATATGGATTTACAGACAGCTTTCAGCCAGCCTGAAAACTGTTGACTGTAAATACCATCTGCTTTCATGGCAGGTAGAGTTGGTGCATTTTCAGGCAAAATGTCAAGAGTGCTTCTGCACAGCCCTCTGTGGCCTTCTACTCTGCCCAGTGCTGCAGCAGCAGTCTCCCCAGCTGTTCCAAATCTATCTCTGTATGGGAAAGAAAATTGCTTTTCTGTGTGCTCTAAAGCTCCTTATTTATCTACAGTTTTCTTCCAGGGACACTCCAGCGGGGTCAGCTTCAAGCCAGCCCTGCAGTCTACTTTGCAGATAGATAATGCAGATGGGAAACAAATACGACTGAGAGCCCATCCTAGCAATGATTTCTTCATTGTATGAATATAGCTGTAGCCTAGCTGAAACTGCAGACAAAATGGAAGCTGTGATGGTTGAAAAGCACTACACAGAATAAAAGTCTACAAAATCCATACTATGAAACTTATTTTTAGTTAGGTGGCCTCATCTTTGTTGTGCTGCATACTAAGGTGTGCCTGGAGGAAGGTTTCTGTAATTCTTCCAGAGTTGGACTGTGAGCTGCTTGAATTCCACAAACCCTGGGAAATTCACATTTCCAAGGATACAGGTAGTAATTAAAACTGGAATTTTTTTTTTTCTTAACTCTAAGCTAAATTTCAATCTAATTTTGTAACCTTGGGATTCTTTTAATGAAAATGGTGTGTAGTGAACAGGCATCTAAAACGGGCCAGATGACTCCCTCTCCAGGGGTGCTTATCTCTCCTTGTCTAACTTTCTTGTCTAACATGCACAGGAGGCATATATTTGATGCAGATACTTATTTTTTTCAGGTCTAAACTTGAGGAAAAATCACTCAGTAAATTCTGCTTGTCTATAAATTTTCATTTTGCAGCTCATAGATTGTACTTCAACACCACACTTTCTTTGTGTGTTAGTTACCTCATACAGCTTCCTTTTCTCAGGCAGTTACCTCTCAGTTCCCAAAAAATTTAGAATGGCCACTATTTGTTACTAGGTGCACGAACAGCTCTTAAAAGGGAGATTTCTGAACTTAATCAAAGTTTCTAATTGCCATCATACAATAAAAGTCACAGTAGTTAGGATAACTCTTTTGTGGCTATTCTATTAATAAGCAACATAAATGTAGAAAAGACCCACTGATTCTTTGCTAATGTTTCTGTGTTATGTATTAAAATCCCATTGAAAAAAAAAACATTTCAGTGGAAACCTTTTTGATTGATAAATTCTTAAATGCAAGAAGACTCTTATCTTTTTCTATAGTGAGGAGGCTTTATACACATACAGCTTGTGATACAAAACAAGAAGTTAGCAAAACCCGGTACTTAAGCTGAAAGAACAAAAAAAGAAGTATACAACTTGTCAGTTATAGAATACAGGGCCCAAATTCTGGGGAAGAGGATTTTACTTGGAAGTTTTTTAAGCTTGGCTTGCATTATCATTAATGTAAGTCTGTGCTCTGGGAGGATAACCTTCAGCACTGGAAAAAGTACTCAGAAGTCTCTCCTGCATGTCTTTTTCAGATGTGTGATCTCTGTGAGCTCACAGGCACGTTTTAATATTTGTGATCGCAAAATGGAAGGTGTACACAGATACTCACAATGGATAACTACCCTCAAGACAAATTCCATTCATCATCAATTTGTCTTCTATCTTAGGATGAGGATCAAGTGTAGATTCTTATTATTGTTTGTACCAGACTATGATCTAGGGGTTCAGGTCATAACCTATGACGTCCCTAGCCTGCCTTCTAGAGCATGTTGTATACACAGCTATAGTTGCAATCCTGTGGTAAACAGGAGTTTCAGGCTAACACAACTGTATATGTGAAGTGTTCCACCTGGATGCTTGCACCAAAAGCAAGAACTTCTATTTCCTCTGTGCACATTACTAACCTTTCCAGTCGTACCATTTCTCTCAGCACTTGTCTTAAAACAGAAAAGCCAAAGACAGAAAATCTTTTCAGGCAGCCTTGAGAAAACCAGAAGATAATCAGGAAAACAAAGAATAATCCTTAGCATTCTTAGCAGTACTGGACTTCCATGAGGGTTGTTCTCCCACATGGCTCTGCTTCTTATGATTCTGATTCTGCAGATGTTACTGGAAGCGCTTAGTTGAATTTTGAATGTAGGAAACACAGTTGCTCCATTTTCTTCCTCTACTTACTTGGGAAATTTGGAAATACGGGCACATAAAGATACTAATTTCACTCCTCAGAATTATATCATGTTATGGAGAAACTGAAAATAAAGGAGATTATTATTTCCAGCTTCAGTGACTCCTTGTAAAGCTAATGCAAAAAGGCTATTGAAAACAAAGTAACTTGTTCCCTTTAACTGAAAAATCATTAACATCAGTGTGTGAACCAAAGACCAAGCCAAACGGCATCATCTTTTTCTAATATGTCCTCTGCATGAGATGCCAGGGAGGTTTGTGCCCAGAGAGTGAATGTGCCTACAATGCTATGGGGTGCTGGTGATCCCTGTCATCCTAACGGACCATTAAATTCTGTTACTAATGGGAACACATTACAAAGCCATCTGTAAGTTATTATGAGGTTAATAATTGTCTCTTAAGGGCTAGACATTTACTTAGATAATAAAACCACCCTGTTCTACTATAGTTAAGGTTAAATAAATAAAACACAAAAAATATTTTGAAAGCAACGTGGAAAAAACTGGCTTCAAGGCAAAAGATAACCTATAACCGATGACAATTCTCTTTGTGTATTATTCTTCCATAATTCCTCTCTGCTGTAGAATTTATTGTACCTTTATTCTAAACATTTGGTCCCAGACCCACCACTGACAACATATTGGCATAAAGAGGCAGAGAAACACTCTTCCAGCATATGATTTATTGATTTCTAATGGAGTGTAGGAAAATGCAACTTTTCAATATCTTGCAATCAAAAGACATTCAACAAAAGCTATGTAGACTGTGAAAGAATAAGCAAAATATGATCATCCATATTCATGAAAACACATTAACCCACTTACCTAGGGTATTCAATTATTTCCCTACTTATGGATAATATGTAGGCTAAATGTGTGCTATAAGTGTCAAGATGAATTTAAAAAGTGAGTAAATTGCCTTTTTATGTCCTGGTATTAAATAGTGTCCTGCATGCATGGCTGTTACTTCAAAATTGTTTAGTTTTCTTAAAAGCTCCAGCTATTCTATTACAGTACATGAATAGGAAAATGTAATGCACAGGATACCATTGAGCAGTTAATGACATAGATTCTTTATTTGCTTCATTCAGAATAATGCACAAATGTTGGGAGACCTCAGAAGTGACTGGTAGAGTGACAGTCAGTTTGACAGTGATGGAGGGAAGAAGGGTTTGTACCTATTGTGTGTAGTAGTATAGAGAGAGCACAGACAGAGGTAAATACTTCTGTAGTGTTCATGAATTCAAATTTGTATAGTTTTCCATTATACATCCAGGAACTCCTGGTCAAATATTGCATTCATACTTTCTCAGGAAATACCTCCCTGTTAAAATATTTTATATAAAAAACTTCGAAAGGCAAAGAAAATCATGGAATTGATTGAGCATGCAACTTAAAGAAAGACTTTGGCTGAAAATCTACACTGCTGGAAAGTTTTAATTATTAAGGTATGTTCCAGGTGACCCAAACACCACATCTACAAGCACCTTTACTGTCCTGCTGGTGCCTTAAAGAACCTAGAAATAAAACAACACACTTTTGAGACAATATTATTATAGGAGGTAATACAAAGTCTGGTCTTTATTGGAGGCCTCCGAGGGGCAGATGTGGAAAATGCCCACCCCCACGTGGAGTGAATACAGTTTTATAAGTTTAGTAAATTAGCATAATTGACAAGAATCCCCAGTTGGAAGCGCAAGTGATGAGCTAATTCTCCCCTTTTGGTTCCACCTGTTCTGTAGCCCCCCTCTAGATAAAAACTAAACATTGTTTATGAAAATGTGTCTCAAAAAGCTAGTTTAAACCTTTTGCTACCAGGGAGAACCTTGATAGGATAGGGGCTTTGGAGCCCTGGGGTTTGGAGCCTCTGGAATGTGTTTTATCTTTCTGCCTATCTGGGTAGGGAAAAAGGTAGGGAAAAGTACTGGAGCTGGATAGGAACTATGTAAATATATAACCATAATCTACAGAGCTACAAATATATATAAAGGAAATATAAAAGCAAAAATCATTCTGGCATCTCTACAATACATCTGCATAGCAGTACACAGAAATCTGAGTGCCAATTATAGGCTACATTTTGCTTAATAAGTGAGAAAATCATTTTGGCAGCTGCATTACTGATCCAAATAACATTACCTTTACATGCCTCTGGTTGAATACCCACAGAGGACTGCACAGAACAGCAGAGATGAAATGAGCTAACCTTCCACATAAATAGAGATGATTGGAGAGTGTTCTGTCAAAATTGTGGTAATCTGAATATTTCCTTTTTCTGTTATATAGAAAAAGGAAATTTTGATTAAATTTGATTCCTTAACTTCCCGTTTTTCAAATAAACAAGAAAAGAGAAGTGTGTCGGTATGTTTTTTGGATTTGGTTGTGGATATTTTGTTTTGTTTTGCTTCTTCTTGTTTTCCTAAAAAATGAACTTTTTGATTTCAGATTGTCATTAAGAAACGCTGAAAAACTTTCAATTAATTTTTTTTACAAAGGTCCTATGAAAACACTATTTGTATTATTCCAGCATCTACATATCTTAGTAGAACCTGAAGAAAGTTTTAACATATTCTCTCCAGTTTTCTCTTTTTTTTTGTATGAGAATGATTTTATCTTTCAATAGATAACTAACCAGCAGAGACAGATAACCTTTCCAAGGCAGGTTATAATGCTAATACAGTACTAGTTGAATAATGTGGGTTGGTAGCTTATTTATTTGCTTCGTTTTTAGAAGTAAATTATTGAATTTGCAAACACGATTTTTAAAAATCAAACCCGTGCTTTCAAAATCATACATGATAAGAAAGATTAACCACATTCCCCTGGGTTTTATTTTGAAATTTCTGAGTGAGACTGCATTTAGTGCTTTATGGAATAGTTTAAAAATGCTAATATTTTCAACAGAAGCTGAGAAAGGCTTAGTAATTATTTTATGCAAGTTAGTATGATAGTTCGGCCACACTTTCTTCCAGTATAACATATGGAGAGAAGTAATGCATGATAAAACTCAGAATAAGGCTTTTTATAGCAGCAGATTTCTTGCTTTAATGATAACAGCATTTTGGGGTAATTTGTGAAGGCTTAAACATAAACACTTAGAAAAACAAACCATATGCTCACAGGACCTGACTTTCCTCTCATAACAGTTTTGTGCTAATGTACCCTAATTTTTGTTCAGACACAACCACGTAGAAAAATTCAATTCATATTTCAAATGTAGTGAATAAGGACGAATTAGAAATAGTTTTTTCTATGAAGAGGTTCTTATGTTATACTTGTAAAAACATTGATATTTAAGTGAAAGTCTGAGTAAATGTCAATAAGACAAAGAGCGCAGACTGTATTTTACTGTCTAACTCCAATTTACTCTGGTGTTGAAGACACCTACAGATTGGGTAAACTGATTCTGAGGATATCTTTCAATCTGGATAGGCTTCCATTCCCTCTCTGAAAAACAGGGGTATAATGGGTGCCTTTAAACATAGTGCTTGTGAGAATATTCCAATGATATATCACAAAGATTTTGTAATAATTATTAATAATTCTCTAGGATTGAATTTATAAGCACTGTATATATAAGAGTTGAAACTCTTCTGAGATCATGATGAATTTATCTTAGAAACTCCCACAACCAGGTAAAAGCAACAAACGTGTTCATTGAGATGAACATGTCTCTTCAGAACCACCAAGGAGAGAAGATTTTTCTTCACAGGTCATAGTAAAATAATCTTTTCCCTCCTATGTCACATTCATTGCTGCATTTTTTGGCATTTTTTTAAAGCACGTGCATTTAAAGGATGTTATATTAAGACAATACAAAACATTTAGTAAATTGATATATTGTGATTGAGGTATGAGATGTTAGTACCTACTCTGGCTTTAAACCACTTGCAGCAGCTAGTCATAGCTGTGCACAAGTCAAGCTGAAATAAACTTTCAAACACTTAATTTTGAATACCCTTTGAGATTGTTCTGCTTTGGGGCTCACCAGCACTGGCAACTGAAGTGACCAAGAAGCCAATGGCATCCTGGCTTGGAGCAAAAAGAACTGTGGCCAACAGGGCTAGGACAGGGATTGTCCCTCTGTACTCAGCGCTGGTGCGGCCACACCCCAAGTGCTGTGCCCAGTTCTGAGCCTCTCGCTGTAAGAAAGACACTGAGGGGCTGGAGCATGTCCAGAGAAACTGGTGAAGGGTCTGGAGCACAAATCTGATGAGAAGCTGCTGAAGGGAATGGGATTGTTCAGCCAGGAGAAAAGGAGGCTTGGGGGGGACCTTGTCACTCTACAACTGCCTGAATGGAAGGTACAGCCAGGTGTGGGTCAGCCTCTTCTCCCAGGTAACAAGCGGCACAACAAGACGACATGGCCTCAAGCTGCTTCAGAGAAGGTTCAGGTTGGATGTCAGGAAGAATTTCCTCACTGAAAGGGTTGTTAAGCACTGGAAACAATTGTCCAGGGAGATAGTGGAGTCATTATCCCTGGAAGTCTTCATGAAATCACTGGACATGGTACTTAGTGCTATGCTTTTTTTGGCTTTAAAGGCTTATTTGTGATGCTTAAAATATTGCAACCACCTACATGGCTATTAGAAATCAGGATTTCCCCACTGAGTGCGTGAGAGTGACCCTGACCCTAAGGTAACAATGGAGAAATCTTAGTAAAAAATTTCTATTATGCCCATATCCGTATAAAACCTTTTCCTGACACTCTAAATTATATTAAAATTCTCCTTTCATTTGTACCTAATTCTGACTTAATTTTCTTTCAAGGACAAGGTAAACCCTCAAACATAATAATAAAAGACTTAAATAACAGTCAGGAAATCCCAGCTTAGAATTTCCTGGCCAGTAATAATGACATGGGTAAGTAGCCTAAAGTGATATCTGGAATTATACTCCTTTCCTAGACATTTATTTCCAGGAGTGGTCTGACACCTTGATACTTATTGCTCTAGCAAATAACCTCATTAAATATTTCTCTCCTGCTCATGTTTTTATCAAACTGAACTTGTAGGTTTGTGTAATCTAAAACTTCTTGTGGTATACAATTTATTCAAAGGTAGGATGGTTCATTTCATGTTCACTAATTATGATTCCTTTCTTCAGCAGAGCTATGTCAGATCAAAAGTGTGCCAGCATAGGGAGTAGAAATAGCAACTGAAAATTAGATATCACCATTGTTATCAAAAAGTTAATGAAATTTTTGCAAAGCAATGTAGTGTAGCCTTTTTTAATGCTTTTAAAAACCCTACTTCTGTTTTTATCACAAAACTCACTTGCTCTTTTATTTCTTTTGTCTCATTATAGAAACTGAGAACTGAATGTAGAAAATTTCATATCTTCCACTTTGTTAATTCCAAGCTAGAATGAGACTTTACCTCTCAGAGGTAAAATATTTCATGGCTGACAGACAGATCTGGTTTCCTGTATTTATTTCTCTTTCAAAGCAGAATGAAGCAGCTATATTACGTGGTAGATGAAAATTTGGTGTGCAGGTTTTGGAGTCTGACAGTGACCTTTTGTGCCCTTAACCAAAGAAAACTACTCTAAATTGCTAACAGGCTGAGATAAGAGTCATGTAGTAAATAGAGAATACTGGAAAATTGTGTAGAGTCACCTTTTAATCAGATTTCACCCCATGCTAATGTGGTTTAGTTCATCTCCAAACAAGACATCACTCCTAGCAGGTGCATTTGCACAATAACGAATTGACACCTTAATGGAATGTAATATAATAGGCCAGAAAGAATGACGGATGAGTTGGATTGGGAGATCAGCTGGGATAGTTTCAATTGACTTATTTTCCAGGTGGCAGTATTTATAAAAGTCACTTTTCAGCATGAGGCATTCAGCCATGCCTTGATTGTCTGATTATTCCTGTGACTTATATGTATTTCTTGCTGATAGATGTTGCAGCAAGAAAAAGTGCTAATACTATGACCTAACATAATTTTTTGAAAAATGCCATATAAAAAATGTCACTATGTGATTTTTGGCATCAAAACTGTACCAACTAAATGACTAGGACATAACTGTTAAAAACACATTAGTGGACAAAGAAAATTATAGAATTATAGAATCATTTAAACTAGAAAAAACTCTTAAGACCATTGAGTCCAGCTGTTAACCTAGCGCAGCCAAGTCCATCACTAAACCATGTCCCTAAACACCATATCTACACATCCTTTAAGTACCTCCAGGGAGTGGGGACTCTGTCACTTCTCTGGGCAGCCTACTCCAATGTTTGACAACCCTTTCCACAAAGAAATATTTCCTAATAACAATCTAAAGCTTCTCTGGAGCAATTTGAGTGTGCTTCCTCTCAACCTGTCACTTGTTACTTGGGAGAAGAGACTTACCTCCTTTCAGGTACTTGTAAAGAGTGATAAGGTGTTGTAATGAGGGAATGAAGGCACCTCCACAATAAGGTATCCCCTAAGCCTCCTTTTCTCCAGGCTAAGCACCTCCAGGTTCCTCCAGTGGTCCTCACTGGATTTGTTCTGTAGACCCTTCACCAACTTCATTGCCCTTCTCTGGACACTCTGCAGCACTTGTATGTCTTTCTTGTAGTGAGGGGCGCAGAGCTGAGCACAATAGTTGAGGTGCAGTCTCACCTGTGGTTCTTAGACCAGCAAGTTTGAAAGGGGAAACTTAATGGCTAAGAAATAGTTAATAAGAAGAAATCAGATGCATTTTCAGCCAGAGATGGGGTAGAGTGAAAGATAAAACAGGCATGATAGCTACCGTGCAATTTAAATCCAAGAATTTAAATACCCTTTTGTACAGTGTGTTCATAGGAACACCACAAACTATTCCAAGGAAGAAAGAGCAACCTGCAGAAAAGGTGTTGGTAGGTTTTTATATTCCAAGGCATCTGGCTTTCTTCATAAATTTCAGTCTGTCACTTATTTTGCCTGATTCCTTACTTGCTAAGGATATTATTTTCCTATTCACAGGGCATTTGAGGGGAAAAATGCCATTAGTAATGATTAGGGATTTTAAAATTTGGATGTTATCCTACAATTATCTAAGTCCTTAGTTATCTGTGAGTTCAAAAGGAAATTAGATTTGGGAGATGGCTTTGTCTCTATCTCAAACCTATAATTTAGTAAAAATAATGAAATACTGGGACTTGGGTGGCTGAATAAACTGGAGAATTACATTATCAACTGAGTTTCCATGAGAGAATTGATGCTCACAAGTTTGACTACTACAAAGTGTTTTGAGGACTATAAAAACTAAATTTTGAAGTTAAAAGAAGATACTAATTTTGTGCTACTTTAATGAAACAAATATTTTGAGAAAAACAATACATTTACTTCTTTGCCTATGGAATAGCTTTGATTTTTTAATTCCTTTCTTCTCACACCTTGACTCTTACAATCAAATACACATCAGCCTTCCGGTATGTCAGTCATTTAACTGTGTTACTTTTTAAAAATAATTTTACTGTGTTACTCTTTTTAAATAATTCATTGACGCCCTTTTTTGGAAAGGCATTTTGTTATTCTTTAATATGAACACCAATTTTTATGAAATCTGAACTTCCATCTTTTTTTTTAATTTAGGATGAAATTTCTATCCAAAAATTCTAATTGTTAGGCAAATATCAAAATAGACAAATATTCCACTCATTTTCTCACACAGGCTGTAAATGACAAGAGAACTGATCTCTTCTAGAGAAGTATCCTTAACAGTATAAAAACTGTAAAATATACTTTTAATTAAAATCCTTATAGGACTTCTACTCAGTGATATGAAAATTTGAAAATCCAAAGAGAAAATGAATTGTAGTCTATCAATATGTAGAATAAAAGAGTTGCAGGGTCTTTGAAGAAATATTTTCATTTTCAGAATATTCCAGAATTAATTCAGAACAGATGCTTGATATCAAGAAAAAACTCAAATGGATCAGTGCAATAAAAGCCTTGTGCACCTGAACGTTAAGAACTACATTGACATTCAGGTACAAATTGAAAATACACAGTCCCTTAACTCACATTTAAATTCCTAATTTCAGATACTGTTAAATAGAGAAGTTAAAGAGGAGTTGAGAAATAAAAATCTAAAGATTTTGCTGAAGGTGTGCCCTTAAGCTGAGCTTTTCTGCATGGAGCAGAGACTACTCCAGGAGAATGGCAGATCATAGCATGGTTTGGATTCAGGGATATGTGTGACAAACTTCCTTTTGAGTAAGTACTTTTCATCCATCAGTGATCCTTCTGTAAGGACAACAAAGACAATATCTGCGGGCACAGCCCGGTCTCCTCCTGAACAGGGGATTATTCCTGAATATTCTTCCACATGTAGGCTTGGCCAGCAGCAAATCCAAGGGAAGTCAAAACAAGAAACCCTGAACAAGGATCAGCATGATTTATATATACCTGCCTGACAGTGTAGCTGTACCATCCTCTTCAGTTAAAGAACAGGAAAACTCAAAGGTGATTCTAAAAATGTACAGAAAGATATTGCTGCATATTTGGAGTGCATAACTGACTTTCTCCTTAGGGGTACCCACTTCTTTCACTGAAGAGAATTTGGTTGGCTTGACTGTTTGATATTTTTTAGCATTCTCCTAATAGTGATTTAGTTTTTTCCCAAAAGATGTTTTACCCCAATAATGTCAACAGGCTTTAAAGAGCAACAGAAACACATATCCTCACTCTCAGCCACATGCTTTACCTATTTGTATACTAAACCATGCTCCTTAACACTAGTTCTTTCCATTTGGTTCCATGACAGCTGCCTCCTGGAAGGAACATGAAAGAAGTCTCAGAGGAACCATTCTCCAAAGTTTCAGTAATATTGTTTTTTATAATGCAGTGGAGAAGGTGCATACTATTCCAAGGAAGTTCTGAAAGAAAAGAGACAGCCCATGTATTTTGAAAAGAGAGTGGCCCTGAGGTGTGCTTACTGCCCCCAATGAGTATTAGCAGCTCTTAGCTGTATATAATCATGACAGTCACAGCGCTACTCAGCTCAGTAAAAGCTAGGATTCCAAAAGTACAGGTTATCAGAAAATTCAAGCTCAAAACCTGTAACACCTTGAGACTTTTGATTCTTTCAATACAGTCAAGAAAGGAGTTGGAATACCTATATTCTGGATAAAGACAGTTCAATTATGCCTGATTCCCACATTTCTCTGTGCCTATGGCAGAGGGCGTTAGGACTAGGTGATTTTAAGGTCCGGTCCAACCCCTTAAGGTTCTCTGATTCTGTGATTTGGGGCTTAAGGTAGTTTATGAGTTTAACCCTATTTTTACAATTTTATTGTTATGCTTCTTAAAATTATTGCCTAATGAGTAATAAGAGAGACAAACCATATGTAAGTAGTCCTGTCATTTCTTCACAATTCCTCTCTCAGTGGGAAAGAACTGAGCACATTCGGTATGCATTAATAAAATAATGGACTGATTTTGAGAGATCTGCCCTACCTCTTGATTTCTTATTAATTTCCTGAATTACTTTGGACTCTCATCATTTTATTTGGATTTTCTATTCACATTAAGCCTAAAATAATTCTGCTGCAATTCTGTTCTTTCAGATTATAGCTATTTCCTACCCGATAAAGTGTCACAAATGCCACTCCAGGAATTTATTAAACCATGTAAAAAGTAATCTGTCCCAAAATACTACATGTGCTATGATTCCACAATAGTCTGGTCTACTTTGGAATTAGAACCAGATGTTGCATTATGTTAGAAGGGAAAATCTGACTAATAGGGAGTGGAGTAGAAAAATCAGGATTTTTTACCATTACCATCTGCTTTTTAAAACCTTGATGTATATTGGTTTGGTCCTTAAGGATTTTAAATACTTTAAATTAATAGAACTTATGCTCTGAAGAACTTGAGGCATATGTTGGTATTCTCAGTCTAGGATTTTGGTTTACATAGGTAAATATTCTGGAATAAGTTTCTGTGAATTATGACAGTGGGAAGAGATTTCAAGTGAGTGATACATAGTAGTTCATCCTCCTGAGTTATGGTAGAACTGAGGCAAATATTTCTTTGTAGTTCAAGGACTAGCAGTGAATATTTCAAGCGAGTTAACTTTAGTCAGCTTCCTTGAGATTGCTTCTTCTGCCAGAAATAATTATTAGCCATCCCCTATTACTTAAACAAATTCTCCCCCACCAGGGCACAACTCCCTTCCACATCTCCTAACAAAAGGTACTGTCTTGGGACATAAGTTTTCCTTCTTCTAAAATTGTAATATTTGCATTTGGGGGGGGGGGGGGGGGGGGGGGGGTTGCAGTAAGGTTTTTAGGGTTTTCACAATTTCATATTGCTTTGTTCTCTTATCCCACCCTCATGGATCAAGATTTTAAGTATCTTAAGAAGCTTTCTGCTCTTCTTTTGATTTTCTGCAGATTTCTATTCTCTTTGAAATGCAGCATCCCAAAATGTGTGTGTTATTCCACATAAAGCCAAAGCAGCACTGTATGTATACAGGCATTCCCAGCAAGTTTGACTTACTGTGATAATCCTATTGATACAACCCAATAATGGAGCTGCTTTTCTTATGATTGCTGATTCATCCTTAGTTTATATGTACTTTAATCTTTACATATTCCCTGATGAAACCAATTTAAGTGTGTTCTTAAATTTGATTACTCAGTTGTGTGAATTTATTTCCATATGTCCTTACTGATTCTCCTCACAGACTTTAGAAACTTGCTCCATTTGAAGAATATTCCATGTTTTAATCCAAACTTCCAAAATAATTTTGATACTTTTCAATGTCAACGCTTGCATATAAAAGTAATGTATGTTTTACAGAACCCTCCAAGTCTTCAGTGAAAGTATGTGTTGGTAAAATGTAATATTTTACAGGACCTTACATTTATCATCCCAATTTATCATTGGAATGTCAGCATGACTTTATTTGATTACATACAGAAGCCCGTGTTTACATTATAGGATTTCCAAGTAATTCCTGTATGGCCCACAACCATATAAAGTTTTCAGATTTTCCCCAACAAGTGTCTTCATGACTGAAGTAGTAAAATAGACTGAAGTCAAAAGGTAATATTTCCTTCCCCTCAAAATTACCCAGTCAAATATTTAAGGAACCAAGAGATATTCTGAATAACATGCAAGGAGCAACCAGTAGCATCCTCCTGTTCAGGCAAACCCTCTGCCAGACTTTTTCAAATATCAGTGCAAAACTAGCAAATATTTATCTCTCCCAACATTTTGAATTAACTTAGAAAAATGTCCCTACCATATTAACCTCTGCATTATTACTTGTCCTTTCCTCATAGTGCACCAAAGATCACATCCAGTTCCTTGTTCCCTGCTGTTCTCTGCTTTCTCTCTACTCAAAGACAAAATCATCTCTTCCTCAAAATTTTCACTGCCTAAAAGCGGTTCTTTTTCCTCACACTGCTTCTGCCTTTTTGAATATTCAACCCATTCAAGGCAAAACTGCCCTTTGCTAGATTCTTATTTTTCAGCTTCACAAAAAATTACATCTGAAACCTACTTAGCAATTGGGCTCACACAAAGGATTTCTCAGCTGCATATTCTTTTTATGAATATCTCTTTCCTCTTATTGCTGCTAACATACAGACTGAGATCAATTACCAATCTTTTGAAAATCATGCCTTACTCCATCATCTTTCTACCCCTAGGTTTACCAAGAGTCTTCCCAGGGAGTGTTGCTTAAATTGTGTTGCTGAAGTCAGAAATGTTCAGGTTACAGGGGCAAGCTCTTTTGGCAATGAAAGTTGATTTGCTCCTGGCCTCTGCAGGTCACCTGAGCAAAGTGTTTTGGAGAGTGGTACTGAATCTATTAAGGCATAGATGTAATGTATTTCCTTACCCCAGATACCAGTTACAACAAAGCAAAATAAAACAAAAAAAACCCACCAAACACAAACAAATCAAAATCAAACAACACCACTACCTCCCACTAAAAAAAAAAAAAAAAAAAAAATTAAAAGAAGAACAGGAGACAAGAAAAAAAGCTGTTTGCATAATGTATAAAGTGGCAAAAGTAGATTTCCTGCATGAGGAATGAGAGACCATGAATAGGCACACATGGCTGTATAATTGACCAAATGAAGGACTGAAGCACTGCTTTCAAAAAGTGAGGTGGAAACTAAATTTCAGTTTGGTCACTGGCCAGCCCCTGCAGTAATGCTTTACATGAAACAAATTGTACTATTTTGTACTATTTAGAGCATGTCTCTTTAGAAAGATTCACAACATACCATCACCAGTAAAGAGCCTGAGAGGCAAAAAGGCAGTTTAGTAATTGGTGCAATGTCAGATATGGGACATCTAAGACGAGCATAAGATTCTCCAAAGAACGAAGGAATCCTCAGAGCAGAACAGAAAAATGGTTTGATAAAGTCAGTCTGTCTGTCAGCAGTACAGACAATACCAGAGAATAACAAGAGACCACACACAGATAAACCACCTAACAGAACACCAGCTGATGGCTGTCTTATCTCCCGAAGCACAAAATTTTATATTTCAAAATTTCTGCCCCATCAACTTCAGGAAATATGCTTTATTAGTTGTGGAACCAGCTGTTACTTAGACAACATGTTTGGTAGTATAAGGTTAATTTTATGTAGTGACAGAAATGGGATAACATCAACAATGAGTACTCTATTTGTCCAATGTTTTCTGAGAATAGAAGGTGTTGAAGAGTGAAAAATGCACCTTTAAATTTAGTTCAGATATTGGCATCTACTGGTCACTAAATTTTTGGAGCTGAATTCTAGATGCCAATATTACAACAGCAATATATATTAAATAATGGACTTTTTTTCCTCAACAATAATGCCTAAAGTAATGATGTACCAAAAGGTCTTTTGCTAAAGAAATTTATTGAGATGAATGAATTTCATGTTCATACTAATCATGCTGATGTATCGTCCTGAGGCTCAGCTCAAATATTTGTATTTGCCATCACAGCTGACTGTGCCTTACTTTTAAAACAAGTGTCAATGCATCTGTTCTGTTCTCAGTACATAAGGGCATGGGGATCTTGGCCCCTGTGACATCTTGCTGATAATAAGATATTGCAACACTAAACCTAATTAGATTAAATACTCTGGAAAAATTCAGTGGTAAATATTACAGCACAAATTGTACCTTGACATATACCTATGGTGACCTTACCAAAGTCAAAGCATAGAGATTTCCCAGAAAAATTTGGTCTTTTGAATAAAGGCTGTATAATGTGACATATGGCTATTTTTATCATAATTTGAAACATGAAATATGGGAGAAGCACTTTTCATTCTTTGCAGAGAACTTCAACATTATCTAGTCCTCTTTTTTTCCAGTGATCCTCTTGAAATCCTACTCAAAATCAGTTGGGATTTTGCCCAATAAGTAATATACTCATGATTCATGAAGTGTATATTCGAGATCAAAACAGCACTACAAAAAAAAGTACCAAGTCTTCTTTGAAAGCAATGGGAGTCTCTCTGGTAAATTATTCTTCATCTAAAACCATCTATCATTTTATAGAACTTTTAATTAGATTGAGAAATTAAAGGTAGAAATGATGATGGGAAATAGCTATATAGGTTTGAGCAAGAAGTGAATAAGAATATTGATGTACTTTCCTTCTCTAAGTTCTTGCCAGCTGTAGAAAGATTTGAACCTCACATCACAAAAATAGCACTTTTGCTGGTACTTCTCAGTGCTAAGAAAGAAAAAAGACAATTTGAAGTGAGCTGTCCTCTCATGCTTTCTTGAATTCTCAGGAAAATCACTTCCACTGATTTATAATACTCAGCTAACTTAATCTTGGCCAGGTTTTATATCTATTTTGTCCCTGTCTACCTGGTAGTGCTCTTATCTAATTTCACAAAGTTTCTGTGGTGCCTGTTCCCCTTGGAGATGCAGTGAAGGTGCATGTGATGTGATAGCATCTGCTCCCAGGTCCGAACCAGACTTCACATGGGAGGGCAGAACAAGAAGGCCGGCCTGGTGAAGGGGCTGAGCCGTGCCCAAGCCAGGCCTGTGGAAAGTACTCTTTTCTTGGGCTCACTTGCAGTGGCAGCCTCTTATCAGGTAAAACACTGCCAAATTCCATGTAAAAATTGGCTTGAACTTGTGCCCAGATTTGAATGTATTTTCTTCTCTGTGACTCCTGGTAAATAAATGCCATTACTGATTTATCTATTATCTGGTAACTATTGCTTAATACCATCTCCTACATCAACCTTCACCGGCAATTTCTGTGCAAGAGCAAAAAGCACCAGGTGATAAGCATTTTTCTAAAGCACTTTTCTGTACTACTGCTGCAATCTGTGGGGTCTGGCAGTGCAACTTGTTACTCATTTATAGTGGTACTCATCTGGACTCCACAGAAGAGTTTTTGTGAAGCAGTGCTCACAAGGATGACAGTCAGGTTCACAAACTGGGAAACTGTTGTGAGGTGTTTTTAATCATGATAGTCTGCCCCAGCTAAACCATCTGTAGCTATTCCTATTGGAGCCCTCAGAGAGAGACCAGGCTGGAATTACCCTCACCAGCTTCACCTGGCCATCCACCTTCAGGTGTAGCAGATCAACTTCTGGAGGGCTTTTAAGCCCAGTCAGAAGGTTCCTAGCCGCTCTCTGTCCTGTAATGCCTTGTAGCTTGGATTTCCTGGACTAACTTGGCTGGTGATGACTGCATGGGTTTTGTTGCTGCCATCATCTTGACTCTGCTTGCCTGGATCTGGAGCATCAAGGACTGAAAGGTACTGAAAGATAAACTGTGCTAAATTGGAATTGGGAAAGGAGAAGCTGAAAGGCTAAATACTAAGACAATAAGGAATAGATAAAGAGGACTGTGCTGCACTGGATTAGGAACCAATTGTATTATCTGAAAAGTGTGTGTGGAGCTCTTAGACAAAGTAAAGAGACCATTTAGGCAATGTGTAATCTCATGTACTGCAGCTGCAAAATGTATATGTGCTGTATTATAGATAAGTTGTAAAATGTATAAGTACTGTGTTAGGTAGAAGTACTGGGTTAAGTAAGTGAACTATACAGGTTATGCACAAGTACGTAAAAGTAGTATAATGTCTAAGTCTAAGATAAATAAGCATAATACATAAGAGACGTGCTAAATATCTGTTATTGAACAAATTAGAAGATGTGTGAGTTCCTGCATGATGCCCAAAGAGGTGATGTATATTTTAAACAATAAGAAGCTTCTGTGTAATCACATTGAGTCATTTAACAGCAGTGCTGAGTTCCTGCAGGAAACTCCTTTTACATGGGTATTCCTAGAAGGCCCTAGAATGATGTGGAGTACAGAATTTCATACAGAAAAAATGGCTTCATAGTCATAACCTCTGCTTGAGCTGAAGCAATTTGCCCAGCATTTTGCCCAGCATCACAGCCTGAAGAGTGTTGAAGCAGCTGATAATATACCAGTACGGCCAATGATATAAAGGAGGTATTTAGTGTCCTTTAGCCTTCATAATGGCACTGAAAGTAACCCTGCTGAACTAATAGTGGGGAAAGAAGGGGGAACGTGGTGAGACTGGGCAAGCACATGTACAGAATAATTAGCAGAGGTCTGTGCTGAAGTGAGTCCCCACTGTTAAGTAGTTATTGCTTGCACCTCAGACAGTGCTGTGAATATTACCTTTAACTGCTAATATTTGCCTGGAGACAAAGTGATTCAAACCTGACAGCAGGCATTACTAAGTGAACAGGGAATCAGCTTCCTAATGATTATTTGCTCCTGGAGTAGTTCTCTGGCTTTTTAGTGGCAGGCAAACGCAGCATGCTACAACTAAATTATTATATGCTAATGACTACAATAATTTCAGATTAGGCAAGGTACTAAAGCAGGATGCAAATCTGTTCAAATGAGCAAACAATTTAACACCTCAGTGATGGGATGTGTTTCTGTTGGCAGTTGTATACATGTTTTCCTGTTTTAAGGATATGCTATAGGGCTCATCTTGGTATCTTTAAAAGGCCTCATGCAAATATGCATGAGTTTCAAATGGTCACATAGTTAAGAGGAAATAATAGAGGTGACAGTTTTTTATCATTGCCTGTGGATTTATGTGTATGTTTATATTTGACCTACAGGCAGAGAGGAATTAAAACAATAATTTTCTTGACATTGTTATTTAAAAATTATATAGGAACTGGAGATCTGACAGTCATTCTCTAGGACTGGACTTGGACTTCTCAACTGCACATCATTTCTAACACATAGCAGACCAATTTACTTAACTTCCCTCCCTCTCACAAGTGAATCATCAATAATAATAAATAGGTAAACCCACAAGATAGGAAAAGAGACTATACCAATTTACTGTGCCAAAGCAATTTGGACTATCTTTTCTGCTACACTTTTCACTTCAAGTATTTGAAGATGGATTTTTTTAAACAAAGTTGGTAAATTCAGAACTTTGTTGGACAAGTTAGGTCAAATTAGATCTTTCAACACTATACATCTGCTGTATCCTTTTCAGTCTATGGATTAAGATAAACATGGTGGCTCTTACTGAAAAGTCATAAGAACTATTTTTTTAAGTCTAGTCAATTCTTTATAAGTCATTTCTAAAGGTTTTTATTCTCATCCTGCATTCTTCCTTCATTTTTGTCTCTAAAAATCCCTCAGATATTTTAGGGGGCATGTAATTTGTCTGTACCATGTTAACACCTGGCAAAATAATGTGTGGCATATGGCCTAATATTATGAGCACAAAAAGGAATTTGGCATTGCATGAAAAATTAATATCAAATTCCTGTGTAAATTAGTGGCAAGGGGATGTGATTTTCCAGCTCACATACATATCTCCAATAACAAATTGCAGTTTAGGGCCAATGAAGTGTCTGCCACAATAGAAAAAAACTATATTTCTTACTCTGCATCTGCTGGTAATTTCTTAACAAGTTCAGTAATGTAGGTAATTTTCCATGTGCAATTAAAAAAAAATAATCTGGCACAATAGTAAAGAATGCTAATGATAATTGCAATTTTTTCAACCAATTTTTACTTGTAGCTGATACAGTAAAATAGTATTTCTACCTGGTACTTGATCTAGTCTATCCCAGTTACATTTAATCCAAAAGATCCCATTCATGAAGGGAAATAAAATGAGAGGAATTAGTTCTTTCTATCCCAATTGCTTTCCAAGGACTTTTGAAAGAACTTCCTTCATAGTCATTGTTTCCCTTTTAAAGTCCTTCAGGTCACTTTCATAATGGAAATTTTTAACATAATATGCCCATTTGATCCAAAGACAAATTATTTTCTCTTTTGGAAAGGCCATGGCAAAATAGTATTGCACATTTTTTTCTTTTTACTCTTAAAATAGTCACATTGAAAACATTTAATTATTTTCTAAAGTTTGATACTTTGAATTTGACTCAAGGAAGTGACATCATCCCTTTAACAAACTAAATATCACTGGCTGTGTTGTCAGGAATACAATGCTTCACCACCTTGTCTTTGCTTGGCATGTCTGAAAGAAAGAATCTAACTTCTTATTTAGGCACTAATTTGAGTCTTCTGAGTTGGAAGTGCTGCTGTGTTCAAAATCCCCTTACAAGATGATTTTATAACCTGTACTGACCTCTGCCAGGGAGATCACACAAGGTTTGCATGAAAGGCTGACCCAGGACTCAGCTGCTTCTCATTTTCTAGACTGGCTTTAAAATCCTCTGAAGACGCTAGCTCACCACAGGTAGGAGATGAGAAATTTGAAGGGTTGTTACACACTGCCAATGTTGATGTAAGGCTGGTGGAAAGCTATTGGACACAGCAGGGCATAACGAGAAATTCACTCTCAGCTCGGTGATCTCTTCCATGCAGGCCACAGAGCTGCTGCAACCTCACAGGCAAGGTCACATTTCTGAGACTTTCTCTCTTTGCTTTTGAAATAAAAGAGCCTACAAGACACATGCTCTTTTTCAAATCGTAGAGTGATGCATCATTGCATGAAGAATAAGACTTTTTACTCCTACTGCTCTCCCAGCTTCCTCAGCATTCTTCTTAGGGATTTTTCTTTTCAGCATTCCCAGTGGAATTGTTTTCTGTTGTTTCCTGCTTTCTCACCTATTACTCCACTGCAAAGATTTTGTTTTACCCTGACACTCTTGCTTTAATGTTCTCACTGTCTTCTGCTTTGGATTTCTGCCTTTCGTATTTCTTCCCCACTTTAAAGTTTAGCTTCACAAATTTAATTTTCCTACTCAAATCTAGGCTTTAGCTGCAGCTCAGACCACCAATCCTCCAAGACTGCATACACTCTGCTGCTTGTGTGGTAGGTCACCTTTTGTTATTAGCTTGAATACAGCCATTAGGACTGTGCTAGAAACACCAAATTTGTGCCACTCAGCTGGCAGGAGATGGAAGCCCTGAAGGCACAGCAGCCGATGTGGTAATTGGGGAGGTGAAGAAAGTTCATGGCCAGTAGAGGAAAGACAGAGGTTGCCAAGGGAACAAGACAGCCCTGCTGTTCATTCCTTTAAATTAGAGATTTTTTCTTTCTTGTTTTGGTGGCATGCTCTTTACAATTTAATTTTTACCATATATTATCCAGAGATTACATTAAGAAAGATGTATTTCAAGGATCATCTGAGCATTTTCAAACACCCAGTGCCCTGGAAAAGAGAATACTGGCAAACCTCTTCATCTCCCTTATTCTTAATTGCTGTTATATTTTTGGTTTTTGATGACTATTTACTGAAATGTATATTGCTACTGGAATAATCAATAGACCTGCAGTTCCTTGCTTCCTGTTATGGCATGAAAATCCCACACCAGGACCACTCAATCCTATTTTAGTACCAGGCAGTGCCAACAGAGGCATTGAAGTCAGCCTGGTCAGCATGATTGGGCTGTCTGATCTAATCAGTAGTCAGCGGTTCTCTAGAAGCAGTTTGCTAGTTGCATAGACCTGGACTTAGACAAAACCTGTCCCTCCTACCTAGAGCTCTTTGACCAATTCCACAGTAAAAATCTCCATTATGTATTGCTCAGATGCACATTTTGCTCCTTCTTTTGTCATTTCTGTCTCATTAGCAGTCTTGTTTCTCTGTGCCTTTGAAGAATAAAATATTTTATGATTCACATTCAGCCCTAATTTTAAAGCAATGCAACTGTGAACAGTTGTTTAAGAAACTTCCTAAGCCTCTTTCAGGAGGGCTGGGAAGATCAGCCCAAAATGTGGCTGATAACAAGAGAGAAGTGAGAGTGTTTTCCTTGGATTTTTATCTGCTTCATCTAGGTTTTTTTCCCTTTAAGAAAAGCACTCATTGACATGGAACTGCTTTCATAATTATATGAAAAATAAAGAATACTGACTGACTTTGAATTAAGTTGCAACTTCAAAGGTGTAAGGAGCTTCTTAGAGTATCAAAATGTCTTTTTCCTCATGATATAGGAGCTGTTGTCTCCTGCATTGCTGCAGACTGCCATTCTTTTACCCCCAAAGGTATACTAATCAATTCTTAAACAGTCCTACTTCATCCATGTTTTAGATGTCTGAACTACTGAGTGATCTTTGTAGCAGACACATCTGAAAAAGCAGCATTCACAATGCTTATGCATAATTTACAGTATAATTCTTTACACTTATCTAGCACCTTTCAGCTTAAGATTCCAAAGCTCTTTGCAAATATTAATTAATTTATCCTTCCAGTGGTGCTTGAAGATAGGGGATATTACTATTCCTCAGGAGACGTAATGATAAAAAAATGAAAAAAAAGAATTTAACTTTCAGCAAGTCTTGTTGCTATATAGCTTTATTTTTTTCATAAGCAAAATGGAGATAAAGTAAAGTAATTTTCAAAAATGTTATTAAGAGTTATTATTTTCAATTTCAAGAGAAATCTGAATAATTGTAGAGCAAAATATTATTTTTTAATATGTATGAAATTGTGAATGCCCCAACTTTTGCATTCAGGTAATGTAATACTGAAATAAACAGGAGCTTGACACCCAGCCCCTATGTACTTTTGAGTCTTGACCAAGGTCCCACCAGTACAAATGGGTATATCAATCCCTCACAGTCCTGTGGCGCTCACCATAAATTCAAGGCCCTTATTGTGTATTTTTATTTTTAAATTTAAGCATTCCAACTTGTTTCTTGTGCACTTTTCTTTTGTGCTGTTAAGAATACTGTCTGCTTTGAAAACCAAAGAACTGTCATTGAGACTCTAATTTTTTTGAGTTTCTGAAAGCATTTTGACACTTAATCAAGTCTTGCTGCTCCCAGCTCCCTTTATTATGATAATGTGTTACACCAAATTGAAGATGGCAAGAAGAAAATTACTTGGATGATGCCTTAACACACTGAACGAAGGTCTGCTTTCACAGAAGCCCGTAGCAACTCACATTATTTGCTTAATGCTGATGTTGTATTCTCAGCCACGACACACAGCAAAGAAAAGCCAGCTACACTGTGCTGAATATATGAGGGTGTTAGCAGCATTGGGAGCTTGAATTCTGTGCTGCTATGGTGTTCTAATATGATATTTGATGCCTTGTTAAAATGGAGTTGCCTTATCTATTCCTAAGCAGTTATTCCTATGCCACCTTCCACTGACTTGAGTATTTCATTGGGACTTTTCATTTTAAAAGGATCCCATTTTCACACTTCTCTTTCACAGGACTTGTGCATAAAGGAGAACTTTTTAACTTGAATAAATCTCCCTCCAGCAATGCTGTGTTTCTGTAACAGCCCCAGAGGGCAATATCTATTCCAGTGCTGAGGCATGTTGGCTAAACTTTCTTCTAAACTTAGGAGTTTTCATTTCCAGCTGAATGTTTGTCTTTGAAGAAACACTGTTGCTTTTCTTTTAACAGATATGTAAAATAGCAGGGAATTTACCTCTTGTTATGTTATAAGAAAACAAATTCTTTTAAATCTTTCTAAGAATATTTAGACTTTTGCTACTCATAATTCAAGTTATCTGTTTCCTAGTACATTAACCATTGGCAGGTATTGTAGTCATAATTTAAAACAAGTCTGGCCTGAAATGTTTTCACTTAATCTAACTGGCAAAATTATTGTAATAAAGCAAGGAATGGAGAAACAAGACAGAAATCTGGCTTGTTTCTGGGGACAAATATTGTTTTAATATTAGAGTGAACAAACATATAAAAATAATTAAAATATTTACATGTTATATATGATTTTTGCATCATCAATGTGGTATTCAATATAGCACAAAATAAATCTAAATGAAGGGCTATTCAGCTTGCTGGCCTTGAATCTTAGCCCTACTAGATAATTTCTTCGTAGTACATACATTTATTATATATATATGAACATATGTTATGTACATCCACACATGTTAACATCCATCTTCTTAACATCAAGTACCATACCTGTGAGTTAAATGTTTTTTGTGGATTGTGACTTTTAGTATGTCAAATTGTAAAAGCGTTAAGATTTCCCCCAAAACGCTTTCTTTTTGATAGATTCTACCTTTGTGCAAACGAGCTTCAAACCATATAAAAAAAACAGGACTCATGGGCAGCTGACTGTTTCACCTTGTTCTCTTAATACTCACTTTAGTGAGTCATGAAACTGTTATGCTTGATTGAGTACTTCACTGAAATCCAAGTGGATGACTCTCCACTCATGCAAGCATACCAAGCCCTCTCTATGCCAGCTCACTCAGTCACAGGTAATTATACAACTTCAGACTGCAAAAAATATAGTATGGGACTGGAACATACAGCAGAGTGGACAGAAATTGTATTATAAGTTATCATGACCCAAAGAGTCTCAAAACTGGAGTAAAAAGGATGCCACAAGTAGTTTGGGCCCTTTCCAGAGGCTCACCTTTCCTGGCTTACTGGTCACTCCTGAAGTCCTTCAGTGATAATGATTGTAACTTGTGGAGACTACCAGAGGGCACTTGTGAGGCCATGGTCCTATGTGAGTTAGAACTAGGTCTGCCACACACTGCAAGACACCTTTGTTTTGGATCATGGATGGGCAGACGTTCTCTCTATAACATTTGTGCTAGCTGTGCTCTTTTGCATTGGTTCTATGCCAATTAGAAAAGTAGAGAAAAAGCCTGATCTGGCATAAAGTTAGAGATGCAGACAGATCTGGCAGGTAGCCTGGCAACATGGAGTGAATTTATTAATGTTTTAACATAAACTTGAGTCAGCAAAGTATGCACATACCACGTCAGTGACTTTAATCCTATGCTTACCATGGGTTTGATCCCACAATGGTACAGCTTTGTCATTATGGTGCATACACTTCAGAGGTAAGTCAGAGCCTATAAGTTCTCCAAACTTGTTTTTCCCAGAACTGTCAGTAATATATGTTTTTCAGGAGGCAGACTCCCAAGGTGTTTTTCCAGTGACTTTAATAAACACATACTGGAATTGCTGAACTCGGTGTGATTGCTTCATCCTTCTTGTTGTACCAAATAAAAGTATCCATTGTTTTCTTTTTCATTATTGTAATACGGTGACTGAATGTTATTTTAAACCCCCTCCTTTAAAATGCAATTTTCTTCCTGCAAGAGTAACTTGTTACAGAAACTACTGCTTCACACCAAATGAGACACACATCATTTTTTATTTATTGTTTTATACTCAAACATTTTTATCACACTTCCAAATTCCACTGCTGATAATTCTTAATACAGAATATCTGCACACAAGACAGATAAGAAGACACAGACATATGCATGTTTTCCAGTTATTAATTATAATATGACTGTTGACTTTGTGGCAAGTTTACTTGGCTTTCCAAGATTTAAGCCTATTCCAAGATGCAGAGCTTTGCCAAAAGTGGTTGTAGCTTTCAAAATGGGGAGAATCTGCAACTGTGTTCAGGATTTTTTCATTCAGAAACTTTTCTAACTCCTCACTATTGCAATAAATTTCTGTGAACCTCAACACAATCTCTACCCCACATCCTTTTGCTGACAACACTGATGTTTTCAATTCAAAGTGTCTTGTAAGGTAAGTGCTAAGCACATGACCTTGTGCTTAGGTACCTAATGTTTAAAGTCACTTGATAAGAGAGGTAAAGTATGTCCATACATAAAAAAAAGCAAGAAAGGGAGCGTCCAAATTAATTACTGGTATTTTGAACCTTTATGAATAGCTATTTTTACTATGCTTTTAAAATTTATGCGATTGTCTTACTTTTCCACATGCATGCTCTTTACTAAACAAGTGGGATGAAGAGAAAAAAATACTGAAGTTATTTGTCTTCCAGCAACTCAGATCTCTCTGACTTGATACCTCAAAATGTCAACATGTTCTAAAACTGGTCTGCTATCAATATACTGTGTGATGTATGTATGTAAAAATCCATAAGACTCTGTTTGGGTTCTAGAATGAATATGAAAGGAGTTTCTCTTCATACTTTAGTTAGGGACTTCTTTTCATGTTCTTATATTCATAGAAATTTAGAAAAATGTGCCTGAAACAGACTACAAATGACAGCTGTACCATGGTTGGACCAAGACAGACTCTCTTACACGTTGATCAGTCCTGAAAACAGGTTTTGTATAAGTTGTGAAGACCTACAATGATGAAGATTCCTAATCCTCCTCAAGCTATCTGTTAAGGCTGATAAAATGAATCCAAGTGAATTTCAAACTAATCCAGATGTCATGGAATTTGCTCTAAACTGAAATCTCCAGAGGGTTTCAGTGTGGAAGAACAACCAGCTGTGTAAGGGCTCTGAGGAACCTTTTCTCCTCTACTCTTGGATTATGTGCAAGGCTGAGAGACATTTAAATTCCCAGTGGTGAAAGCATTCTCATTCTCTCCCACTTTTACAAATACAGTCTCTCTTGTTTCTATCATACAACAGCATAATCCCTCTCCTACTTTATCTAATGATGTTCCCTCTCGTTTCATCACAAATAGCTGTGAGGAGAAAATACGATTACATCCCATAATCCCGTGTTAGGCTGCCAGACATTGCTTTGTATGTGTAGGATCCGATGCGCCATAAGGAAAGGAAAAGCCACAGAGGATCCTATAGATATTTATTCCTTTTCCTCTGTACTTTTATAAAGACTTTGAAAGCTGGAGTAAAAGATGTTCCTCTTTCAGCTGCAGTTCCATAGATCATGATCTATGACTACAAAGCTAAATATTGCCAGCCAAGAGCTTTGGTTCTATTGACATAGCTGCCTCCTGAACAGATCAACTAGAAAGCCTCCTTCACTAAAATATGAATAAAATAAGGCACCAAAGGTGATCACACCCTGACAATGATGCCAGCTGATGCAGAAAACCTTTTATTCTGTGCTATTAACTATCTTAATTTTCAGAACAGAAACCTGTTCAAAGGCATCTGGGAGTGATCGGGGGATGGTATTCCCTGGTCATCTCAAGGAGACATTTGGAAGATAATTGTGACCAGGATTGTTCTGAAAACATAACAGCATAACATATGGTTACTAGTGCCTAGCAAGCTCCTGGAGAAGGCATACAGTATTCCCACAGGTATGAAAATGTTTATTTTTCTTCATCTGAGCCCACATTTCTAAGCTGTACCTTATGGCTGTCCTAATCAGCGGTATAGACACAGGAAAAAAAAAAAAAGACAGATCATGAGGATCATAGGAGCATATTTTCTTTCCCTGGATGTAAGCTGGGTCGTAACAAATGTAATTTAGAAATTCTTGCCTGAGTTAGAGCTGACTCCCCAGGCTGTCATACAAATGAAACCTGATGTTCCTTATTCACATCAATGCTGTGGGCTGGGGAAACCTGCAGCCCCAAGTCTTGTGATCCAGGGATAAAGTTTACCCAGATTCAAGGTTAGAGGTCAGGCAGGCCCCAGAGTCCACAATGCATCAGGCCTTTTTACTGTTTTTGATATTTGCTATCTTCTACTCCACAGAATTAAAAGAGATAGAAAAGGTAACAGAGCATTTAAATTATTTACACCCTTGACTGAGGTTTTCAAAGGAATATATTCTGAGGCAGGACAAACCCAGGAGCTCTATTGACTAATTCAGCTAATTCTAGGATTCCAGTTAGGAAAGATATGAGCTTTTTTGTTTCTTAACTGCCTGGAGACATGAAATACTTTTGAGGCTTCAAAAAATTCCATATAATTCCAATTAAAGGCTTTTATATTTACTCCTAATGTGACACCTATGTAAAATAGTTGTTTGCAGTTATCTTTGGCAGGAAGAGATAGTAGGAAAGCAACCAGAATTGTTCAGTAAGCCCAACAGGCTACCTGGGAGAGAGAAACTGTATGAAACCATCAGCAGTGGCTGCACAGGAGAAACAAATGCTCCAGTAAGGCTCTGAGGAGCAATTCCCCTGTGGTGTGCTGCCTCATCCTCAGAGCAGGATTAATGTCATTTAGGATAACCAAGTTATGTAAAGATGAGAAAAACAACAAAATGAATCACATCAGAGGTGATCCCTGACAAGCCCATAGCTGAAAAAAATTTCATTTTGCATTGATTAGGAATTCTATAGATTGGCATGTTTTTCCCTGTCTTAGAAGTATTTATATATATGTTTTGTGGGAGAAAGACTGTGGCTTTCCCAGAGTTTCTAGAACCTGATAAGACTTCACTTCTGGTTGTAGGCTTTAATGATTATAAAAATGCTATTAGTTATTTATCAATTATCATTGTTACTGTTGCTAATTGTTTCTTATATTACTGCATATCATCACACATTATTGAATATTATGGTATCATTATAGCATAAATTTTAACAATATTAGATAGTAATAATATGGACAAAATGAACACTGCCATTAACATTAATAATATGCTCCAAGGGTGAAATAAAAATCATATCATCATCAATGAGAAAATGCTTTATGTACCAGAGGGGTGAATCAGAGTCATAAGATTTCTAATGCTGATGAACTTTAATCCACTTTTTGAGAAATACAAATTTAAGTATACAAAGCTCAAATTGAAATAATTATACCTGGCATATTATACCAGATAATATCCAGATGTCTCCTACAAATTACTGTTAGGAAAGAAATGAGTCTGTATGATCAGCCCTAGGATATTTTTTCTTTAGATCTCTCCTCAAAGTCAGAATTTTTTAAAACAAGATATGTTCTTCAAGATTGTGTAGAATTTTGTTTCCATTTATAATGAAACCATCCAAGAAAGGAAATTATATATTTTCAATTATTTTCCCATTCAAATGTTTTCTCAGCAAAATTGCATTTTTTTTTATGGTCTACAAATAATTTTTTAAAAATAATTAATTCAAAAAACAGGCGTAGTGATCTGTTGTTGTAAATGTCTGTGCATCTAGAGTAATTTTTTTCTGGAAATAACAGGCAATTTGGTTAAGTGAATTGAAGTAGTAAAGCTTTCAGTATTCAGAATTTGGGGAGTAGAGGATAGGTACAAACAAACTCTAATAAGCAAACATATGCTTATACATGATCCATTTGTGTCACAGCTGATGGCTGTCATTTGTGACTTATTGTCCTGGGTGGGCAGCTCATTGCTCTGGAAATCCAGCAAGAGCACATGGATTTCTGGCATCTCTTATGGAATGGAAGAAATCTCCCATTTGCATCTTCCTGCTCAACATAGCAATTGCCAAGTATTAAACTGCTATAATTTTGTGTGTGGTGGGCAAGGCAGGTAAACTCATGAGGAATGTGCTCTTTGTAGTAAAAATTATGGCCTTGATCTTGCCTCATTAAGGTGAGCAGAAGTTCTGCTGAGGTTGTGGGAGGAAGGGATTCATGCAATCAACAATCAGGAGAGGAAATAACACCCACAGCACTGAGATGTTAATGGTTTGATTTTCTATCAAAGGAATTATTTTTACCTGGCTTTACTTAAAAAAAACACTGAAAAATATTTAACTCATTTCTAACCGTAATCAAACGTGCTTAAACAATTTGGGAATGACAGTCTATAACAGGAATTATATATGCAAAAATGCTGTGAGCATATGAAAATAAATAAATCACTACACCTGTATGAGGTAAAAGGAAATAGTTCTTTTACTTGCATTTATACCCTCCTAGCATTATCAACACATTGCTTATCTAAGTGTGGTTTGTTTATTATTTCATTAAAAAATAATTTTATTGAGGCAAGGCTTTAAGGAGGAGTGTTTTTCCTTAGATATAATTCTTGCACAGTTGAATCACATCGGAAATTCTTAGATACTACATGTTTCTCCTCTGCACAAAAGGTGTAGTGTAATAAAACATTATTATATGCAACATTATTTTGCTGCATGATGAAGCTTTTAATTTACTAAAATACGAGTTCTTTGGGATGTTAAATTTAATATATGCTTTAGTAAATAATGAGAATGGGCACAGCTGTAGAGGAGTTGCAGCTCAGAAAGCATGCATATGCTGCAAAATCATATCTGCTATCCAAACTACCAGCTTTTAATGTATCAAAATAAGTATATCAACATAATTATTACTGTTTACTTCAGTTTTAATGAGGAGAAAAATATAATAATACATGAGAAAAAGAAGGCCAATGGGTGTATTAGCAAATGGGATTATAAAGAAACAGATGCAATTTTGTTTGCAGCAGGGATTTAAAATAACAAAAATAATTAATTTTAGGAAATTTCTAATAATTTATAATAATAGTCAAGTTCAAACATTCTTAAGCAGTATTCAAATATCTTAAAACATGCCCTTCATCTGTTGGACATCAATATCTGCAGTACAAAACATTTTATGGATGGTTTTATGTCACTCTGAATAACTATTTAAACATGTTATTTAAAAGGAAAACATCCTCTGTGGCACAATAGCCAGCCAAACACTGTTGAAAAGCAAGTGAGAGCAGTTCTTCCTTGCCACATAAAATGTGCAACACCCAGTTTATGATAAACCAAAGGGCCAGCATAAAGCCAGGGCCATAGAATGAGATGAAGCATTCAATGGCCCAGTGACATACTCATGTCCCTCATACAGCTTCAATTATTTACACACTTTAATAGGTGTTTTTCTATCGTATCAGTTTTTGTTGAACTAACCTATTGCTTTTGCAAATTCATTCACTCAAGTATTAGTCACTACCAGCATTGTGCTTCTGATTCATGTGCTCAGTCACACAGCTCTTATTTTTGGAGATGTTCTAATTTGTTTTTTGCATCTTCCCTTGTCTGCCTACCTTAAATCAGGAGCCATATGGGCAAACAACAGTGATTCTATTTAAACATGGGGATTGTTCAGCTACCTATTCAGTCATCTTCTTTACATCCCACGACTTCAGCTTTGCCACACAGAAACTTAGAATTCCTTTCTTCATCCTCACATAATCTAAGTCAGGGATAAGTCTTGACCAGATTTGGTATATTTTGCTCTAGCCTCACTATGTATAAGCCTTATATGTTTGTTTATGCTTAAAAACCAGATAGTGTAACAATCTTCCATATCTGTGCTGAGATACAACTGATTGTAGCACTGTGTGGTGTTAACATACATTAGCTTGGCACATGTGAGGCTAAATTTAAAGAGATTAAATTAGTGTCCAAGCATGAAAACATCATGGAAAGGTAAAGTAAAAAAAAAAAAAAAGTTAGAAGGTGTAAGTTGAAAGTTATATAAAGCAGCAGAATGAATTCTTAGCTCTTGTTAAGCCCAGAGCTAGAATTCTTGTATAGGAATTGAAGCAGAAGAAATTAAACGCAGAACTGAAACTTGCATTTGTTTGGGCCACTTTTGCAGTACATGCATAATAAATATCAAGTAAATATAAGCATGCTTTATTTTTATTTTACATATATATTTTATATATATATTTTTTTTTTAATATATATTTATTATAGTTGTATATATTTAGTGATGCTCTTGGCAGTTTCAGGTTTACTGTAGGACTCATTGATCTCAAAGGTCTTTTCCAAACAAAATGATTCTATGATTTTATAAACATTTCTTTATAAGCACCCAAAAGCATTTTCAGCCACTGGCAATCAAAGACTAGTCAATGGATGAAAATGAAGCACGTGGGAATGTGTGCCATCCTGTGACTCACAAAATGACACCTTGTAAGACACATGTTGTAACTGATGCTTAAAAAATGTTTGTTGATATTTGTAAGCCCTGCGCTTCTTTAATTTTTATTGTCAAGATGAAGTCACGGTAGCGACCCGCAGACCATCCTTACTGCATATTTAACTAGGCAGCAACACAATTCAGGCACAATAAAATTATTGCCTCTCCCTACCTTTCAGCAAAGAAAGAACAATTCAACATTGTAATGCTCCATAACATAAAAATATCCCTACATTGGTAAAAAATGCTATACTATACTTTCTGGATCTCTTTTGCCTGCTTTTTCCTGTTTTATTCATGTTATCAATTAAAAAATAGGGAGTCAATTTATTGTGAATTACTACAGGAGGCATGCAACAAAGAAAAGTTTCAACTGCATAATAAGACATGAGGGCATGCACATATTCTTACAACTTAGGACGATGCTGGGGAACAGAAAGATTTTCTCTTTGTAGCATTAATTTTTCAGCATACCTGTTGTGAGGCAAACATCTCATGCAACAGAGTAATTCATTGCATGGATGCAGGTTTCTTCTCCATTTAAATGAATGCCAGAAGCACATCTGCTGAGTGCTTTTGGTAATGGAAAGGGAAAGGAGGGCAGGCACTGGACAGTCTCTCCTGCTCCAGCTCTCTATGGTAAATATTTTACAGCATCATAATTTTGCAGTATTGCTTTAAGACAGTGAAGATTTTGTGAGACTGGTTGAGAAAGATATGAGCTGGGCCCCCTTTTTACCTTGCCAGTGGCTTGATCAAAGTCTTACTACTAAATGAAGTCTGAAGCAGCCATCTCATGGCCCGATGGTGTTTCAGTGATGCACAGAAGAGCACCTCACCTCTGTACCAGCCAACAGCCACACTCCCCTCACTGTGAAAAACAAGCCTTGTTATAAATCTGGTTCATTAAGGAGAAGAGACTGTGCCCAAAGGTCCTCTGATGAAAGTCAGAGAGCCTCTACTGCTCCTTCAGTACATGAAGGAGGACCAAGCGGTTTATTCTACCTCTTTTGTCATCTATAAATCTGACCAAAATCAAGAGACCCTCATTAAGCTTCACTTACATATTAACTTTCACAGTACACAGGATGCAAACAAAGGGGAACACGGAACTTGTAATGCATGTTTGACCAAAGCCACCAAATGCTGTAAGGTGTTTTGAACCATGATAGTGTGCCCCACCCAAATCATCTGTAGCTGTGCCTATTGGAGCCCTCAGAGTGAGACCAGGCTGGAATTACCTTCACCAGCTTCACCTGGCCATCCACCTTCAGGTGTAGCAGGTCAGCTTCTGAAGGGTTTTTAAGCCCAGTCAGAAGGCTCAGTCAAGAGAGAAGAGGAGAGGGGTGGCATTGGACAGGTTTGTATCTGCTCTCTGTCCTTTGCTGTCTGGTTGCTTGGATTTCCTGGACTAACTTGGCTGTTGATCACTGGATAGGTTTTGTTGCTGCTATCGTCTTGACTCTGCTTGCCTGGATCTGGAGCATCAGGGACTGAAAGGTAAGCTGTGCTAAATTGATAAGGAATTGGGAAAGAAGTAGCTGAAAAACTAAGTACCTGGACAGCACGGAATAGATAAAAAAGGACTGTGCTGCATGAGACTAAAGCCAATCTTATTTTCTGAAAAGTGGATGCAGAGCTCTTGGACAAAGTAGAGCAATCAAGCAAGGTGTAATCTCAGGCACTGCAGTTGCAAAATGTATATGTGCTGTATTATGGATAAGTTAGTAAAATGTATAAGTACTGTGTTAAGAAAGTGAGAAGTATAAGTAAGTAAAATGTGTATTGCTGTATTATGGATAAGTTGATGAAATGTATAAGTACTGTGTTAGGTGGAAGTCCTGTGTTACGTAAGCATAAGTAAGTAAAATGTGTATGTACTGTGTTAGGTAAAAATAGAGTAAGATGTATAAGTAGTGAGTTATGTCCAAGTAAGTGAACTGTATGGGGTATGTGTAAGTAGGTAAAATGTGTAAGTATAAGATAAGTAAGCTAAATGCACAAAAGATGTGATAAGTGGGTATTATGTCAAAATTGGAAGATGTGTGAGTTCCTGCATGATGTCCAAAGAGGTGATGCATGTTTTAGAGGGCTTTTAATCTTATGCGTAATCATGATTCGTTGTGCAGCAGTGCTGAGTTCCTGCAGCCAAACCCCACCTATAACATGTGATTGTTCCAGTCCCTTGGGATGGGCCAAAATTTATAGTGTAAATGGAGGGGTTTCAGGGCAGAAAGAGCTGGAGGAGGAAAATACCACTGCCTGCTCAGGATCAGATGACACACTGTGTCCCTCCTGCTCTTGTGAAGGGACATCTTTAGATGAGCTTTATTCTTCCAGCTGCATTGGAACATACCTAGGACTATCCAGGGCTATTAGACCTCTCTTACTGTACTTTCTGTCATGACACATGCCAGCCCTCTGTACTCAGTGCATTTACCCCTGAATCTGCTTTCCAGTTGCTTCAACAAACTGCACTGTTTGTGAATCTAGATTGTGTAAAGTCCTTATTGAATGTGATCAGACCTACAGTACTGGATAAAAACCCTGCATATTTGTGCATCTGTGTTGTTGCAAGTACTTCTTTTGATTTTGACCAGAGTTATAGTTCTAAATTGGCTCTAGTCAGAAGTTAAACCCAGCTGCACCCAGTCTCTCTGACCTCTGGGGACCAGATGGAATGCAAAGGGGTTTATCTTCTGCTAAATTCCTATACTCTCAACACAACACACACCTACTCGATCAGTATCATATGAAAAAGTCTAAACCTCAGTTTTTCTTTTTCCACATTAATATCATTGTCATCAGGCTCTGAAATGATCCATTTTATGCTCATGGATATGCCTACAGGGTCTTTGCGGACTGTGACAGAATGAACCTTGGTTCTTAAGCCCCCTGGTGTGTATGTGCCTACATTCTTACTGCTCAAATATAATACCTCCCCCAGAAGGCTGACTTCAGCCACACTCTCTGAGGACCTGGAAGAAAACTAGCCTCTATTAGGAGGGAACTAATTCATTCCAGAGGAGAGACCACAAGTAGCATTATATGAAAGCAGAAAACCAACCAGGAAACTAGAACTTATGCAGCAAAACAGATATAAAAGTGAAATTACTGAGTAGAGCCATTTAGTGGATTTTTACATGAATGAACACCTTCAATAAGTAAGAATGTGAGGAGCTCTCCAAATTTCCCTAGTTTTTTTGTTTATACCAATCAACTTATGTTTAGAGGCAAGCCTTTTCCTCAAAAGAGGACAAACAGCAAATACAAATCCAAATCTCAAAGGCTAGTGGTTTGATTGATGTACATTATGGAGTAGCATTTTGTTCTCCTCTGCAACACATAGCCCAGGTTCTGCACACTTAGCTCTTGAGATGCTTTTAAATGGTGCGTTCATTGCATAGAAATGCACCTGTCTGATGAGGTAGGAGCCTTCTTAAACAGAAAGGCACACACTGTAATACTCAATGATGCAAAAGAATTTGTGTGGACTTTGCCAAAGGCAATATCTTTGACCTAGATTTGTTGCCTTTGGTTTTTAGACAAATTATATTTTAATACTCATTATCTCTTGCATGCTGAGCTTTTAGGTTGGGACAGTACCACCTATAAATAACTTCAAATAAATAATCACAACTAGATGGGAACAACTAGTCAAAATGGAAATGGGATATGTTTGAACTGCAGAAATAAATAAAATGAGGAACCTACCTTGTAGCTCTGCTTAAGAAATTTAATAGCTTGCAATGACTGATGCCATGACAGAACTGAGCTGACAATTTTCTGTCAGGGAGATATTAGTCTGTCTTAAATTATTCCAGACTAATAAGCACATTAATATTGTGTTGCTCATTTATCTATGTCTACAGGTTAATAGAAAAAGGAAAGGAAAAGAAATATTAAAAGGTGAAGGCAAAATACAGTAGTTCCATTTGTCCATAAGAACATTGTTTCCTGTCTCTTTTAAGTCTAGAAAATAATTCTTATAATCAGTATTTTAAAAGACAGCCCTTCTTTATTCCACTGGCACCATACCTTTGTAGCTTTGAGGTCAAAGAAGCAAACAGCTGTGGCAAATGAACCCAAGCAACTAGTCTGGTAGCTCCTCATGGGGAAGAAATGGATTGTGGCAAGGCATCTGTAGAATTTCCCTAAGGCCACGGCTATATAGTAACTTAAAAATGACATACAGTCTTGCAGTGTTCAAGGGACCACTTAGATTAGATTAACAGAAAGATCGGTCTTTGTAAGGAGAACAACAAACGGCAACAAAAAAATATTGGTGCTACAGCAGAAACACACGTACTTACACTGCATCTGCTTACCTCCCACAGAGAGGAGAGAAAACCTTTTAGCACTTTTAAAAGTGAGAGACGAACAGCACTGTCCGGAGCCAAGTGTTGCAGAGATGGCAGCAATGTGTGAACCATCCCTCCCTCGGCAGCGCAGCCAGGGCTCCCGACCCCCATCACCGTGGGGCTGAGCAGGCTGCCAGCCCTGCTGTTCCTTTGTGCTTGGGAAGATGATGGGTTTATGATGCAAATGAAGGTCGACAGAAAACCACTGCACCCATCTCCTCCTGATCACTTGCACCACTTTTTCTCCTCTGAGACCTGAGGTCTCCTTGATGGGAAATGTATTCACTTTTTCTGTGGCTGCTCTTTGTGACTGTGACAAGGCACCTGCTTTTCTGTAGACACCTTCTGTCTGAGTCAGTGTAGCCCAGGGAGATTTCAGGAGTCAAAGAAAAAGAGGATTGAGTGCCTATTTCCACCAAGGTCCCAGCATTGCTGAAGTATAACCACTGCAGAATTACTCAGCTTGTTCCGTCAGGAGTGTTCTCTTTTCTTTCCCCAAAATAAATCTCCATGTTTGGGGGCTGGAATCAGCCCTAAGCAGGAAACCCTGACAGTCATGCAGATTGAAGGGTGCAATTGAGGTTTTTGCCCTTGCTGTGGTTTATCATAGCCACACCATAGAGACACAGAATTTTCTGGTTTTGACAGAACTGCTTTGCTGTATCTGCAAGAAGCATTGCCATCAGCAGGAACCACAACCCTGTGCTGCCTGGAAAGGCTTTGCAATGCAACACCCAGTACTGCCAGGGCATGCAGCAGAGGTTTTGCCAGTCTGCAAAGGGCTTTTGGTGCTGATGTCCCAGTAAATAAAGCTTCTCTTACATCAGAAGAATCTTAGAGTAATACCTCTACAGTGTATTTTTACAAAATAACGTTCTTGCAACAATGCCCCTGCAGTGGACACTCCTTCGGTGGACACCAGAGATCAGCTTCTGGTGCTAAGCTCTGGCATTAGCATAAATGATAGCTGAAATGTAGTAAATTTTATCTTTAAGAAAGCAGACAGTAGACTGTATAATGATCAGAAAAAACCCTTAAATGCCCCTGGTGAATTTATATTAACTCGATTATTGACAGCTAGAGCTTTTTTGCTAATTAACAGTGTGTCTTTTCAGCAAACAATTTCCTGTAACAGACTAAAGAAAACTTACTCTTGAACTTCATCTAAAAAATAAACACTGGAAGTGGAAAAAAAGCTATATATAAAAAATGGGTGGAGAAAAAAATCAGGACTATCTTTAGTTGATAGTTTGGAAGTCATATTGAATAATTTGCCTAAATAACAATAATGTGCTATCCTAAAAGCACATAAAAAGCACATGCTAAATAGAGCAATGCACATATTTTTCATGCATTTTTAAGAGGGTTGACTATGTGGGAGGAGGAAGAAACCCTAAAAGAGCTTCAGCTGAGAAAGGAACTACTAGTAATTATCTTGTATTTTCACCCAAACTCATCTATAAATATCCAGTGATGAGCTTACAGATTCTGAGATTAGAAAACTGTTCAGCTTCAGAAATTGAGTGTGAAAGAGATCTAATCATGTGTTTAGCTATTCCAGAGCCAATTCCATTTAAATAACTAGATCTATTTGAACATGTACTATCCAAATTATGAAAGGTTTGTTGAAGTCATAGGATTCTGTTTTCTTAATGAGCATAATTAGCACTAGAATCAAGTAGAATTGCAGGAGTCTCCATCATGACTGAACAATTAGGTCTGCTTCTAGTATCCAAAACTGAACCAGGATTTTTGCACTGAAGTAACTGGATGAAATTGTGAAGTCTTTTTAAGCAATTTAGCATAGTTTATTTATTTATTGTCCTTACATTTTATATCATTATATGAATATTTAGGTCTAATGTAAAGCAAGAGATATTTCTGTTTCCTATATAAAATACAATAAATTAGCTAGCATATTATAGATATAAGCTCAAATCTTAATTCAAATTCATCTTTCCTAATTTGATTAAAGAAGCTTTCTCTAGAGGCAAACATAAATCTTACCTCACAATGTCCTTCCTGAGGTAGTGATTGTTAGGAATGTTTCAAGAAGGAATCACTTTTGCCCATAAGGAATCTCATTTTTTAATACTTTTAGCTTGACACTAATATTTGAGTTAGATGCCAGAATCAACAAAATAGACTCTCTCCTCCAGCAGGGCCAAAAGCTTGACAAGCTGCCAGTGGCTTGAGGGTAAAGCAGGTCAGGTATACTCTGATGGAATAGACCTTGGTGTTTGAAATGCTACTCTGCTGCACACAGCATATTTCATTTAAAATACCTCATATTTTAATTTTCACTCTATTCAAGATTAGTTCCAAGGGACGCCCATCTCCGATCTGGCAGGTCCATCCCAAGGCAAACTTCTGCAGCTGGCTGCTGAGTAGTAGCAGAGAAGCCCACAGTAATGATCATTTTACCTCCAGGTTCTGATAGCTTTTGGTTAACTGGCAGGCTCATTTATTTTTTGGCTTTTATATTGAGTTAAGGCCCAAACCACCTAGGTACATGGTAACATTGTGAGCTAGAAGTGCTTACTGTCCTCTAACTCAATACTCACTGAACTCAAGCACTGATTAAACAGAGGTCACTTTGATAGGACAGCTCAAACAAATAAAATTCTCCAGCTGAAAAGAAAAACAGGTGGAGAATAGAATGGAAGATGACAAAGGGAAATATAATAAACAGAAAGGAAGAATAAGTTATTTTAAGAATTTTTAGGCAGTAATACCATGATTGATAGTAAAATAAATGTTATTCTATAACTGGGGGGTGGTGCATTGCAAGTAGATAAAGGTAGATTTTTGGTGTGTTTTCATTTGACGGACTACCTTCTGTCAAATTCAATGTAAACCCACAATTCTGCAGGGTTTTTTACATGATTTGTAGAGTTCAAGTCTCTACAGTTGCTTCTGAGTATAGTTGCTAGCCATACATATATTTGCAAATTTGGATTTACACTGAAGTAGTACTCCAGGAGGAAACAAAGCAAAGTCCTCAAACAGTTAAAAATTACTTTATTTCTTTCATTTTATTTACCAAAGAAAGGTTAAAAAAAAGGCAAGCCCTGCAGGCAGTAGGACCTTCAGGATCTCAACACACAGTGCTGCCTTGTGCAGGATGAGGGCAGCCAGAAACAGGCACTGAGAAGGCACAAACTGCCCCTATTCATCTGAAACCAGGCTCTGCTGGACTAAATGCTAGTGCTGTTAACCCTTTCATCACCAAGGGGGGGGGACATCAGAAAAAGCAGGCTGACCTACATGCTGCCTATGCTCCCTTTATCCAAATGGACTTATCACTCAAAGAAGCCTGTGTGTTTGTGGGAAGTCAGGGGTTCTCTCAGGGGTCTTTGTTATACCCAGGTCACTGGCTCCATCCTCAGCAGCAGGTCTGTTTTAGAGTGGATGATCCAGTGTCCAAGCTGCAGTAACCTCGGGAAGCTAAGAAACCATTTTATGTTGTAGTGCGGGGAAGGCACCTCCACAATTATAACTGGAGAATTCTATCCCCAAAGACAGAAGTCAAGCTTATCCACAGCTGAGCAGAATTCTATCCTTTTCTTATACCTTCTTTCTTCCTCTTCTATTGCCAAAAGCCAAAGGTAAATATTCCTCCATATGAAACAAGGACGTCTTAAGGAGGAGTCAATAGTTTAAGAGACTGGCTACCCCATAAAGCTTTTCAAAAGCAGCGCTCTGCAAACCTCTCAAAACTAGTCCCAGCTTTGACAGACTTGTCACCAAATTGTCATGGACTACCAGGAGGCTGGATGCAGACCACTGCACGGGGAATCCCTGTCCCTTCACCTTCCAGACACTGCTTCCAACAGTGCTGGCTGAACATGGCCATGTCTTGTATCACAGGTAGGTCAACAACTGATGTCAGCCCCAGCTTAATCACACAAGCCTTAAACTGAGGCATGAGTGATGCCTGTTAAAGGAAGCCCTAAATGAGAAATAGCTTACTCAGAGGTCGCACAGGCATCTAACAATCTACAAGAAGATTTTTTATAGATAAAAGGAGACTCCACAGAGAATCACCATATGAAATAAAGATACCTGAGCCAGTTTCTTGTAGAAAACTCCCATATTTCAGCAAGGAGACACCATTGTTGCCTGCTGTATCATGATTTGCATGGTAGGTAAGCCAGCTTTAAGTCAGAAATACATGCTGTGGTGTGGATATTCTGGCCACAAGTCTTGTACAGATTGATGAGATGTTTTTATTTCTGCTAAGTCAGAGAAAGATAGACTGCAGCTTCCTTATTTGTAAATACTTTCCACAGGGAGAAGGACTGTTCACCATAAAGTCTTCCAGTGGATAGATTGTGCAAAATGAATAAGACTTACTTACATGTTCAATTTAAAAGAATTGATCATCAGAAAAACAAAAGGATTTTCCTTTGCTCAGGGGAGAGTTAGCAAATGAAATAAGACACTGAAAGGACTGATAAGAACAGTCAGTAGAAATTGCTTCAAAATAGACAAAGGAAAGAATTTAAGAAAAAAATGTGAAGTATAACTGGCTACAATTACAGATAGGATACCTCCTTTCTTAAGATTTTGTGTTCCCTATACAACACTAAAAACACCAAATAGATTCATCTAGCACACAGGTGTATATTAAATCATATTGGAAGCACATTTCAGCGAAAAATTAGCTCTCTGCTATAATAACTAAGAGGCTAAAATCTATTTGTTTACTTAAATATTTCTATTGTGTTCAGTAGAGACTATCACATGCACACCCAGCTACTATTAGATCATTTTTTTCCAGGTTGTATGTATTTTGAAGTCCCTAGTGAAAATTATGAAATTCAACCACAAGCTATTGTTGAACTGTATATATCTCCCATCTCTTAAAAAGTTTAGGCTGGTAAAACAATACTTATTTTTTAAAAAATTATGTTACCATCCCAGCCTGCAAAGTTTATTAAAATCTTCTCTCTTCAAGATCAAGTTAGTCATGACCATGTTTCTAACTGAGTATTTACATTTCCTTTCTCAATGAACAATGGGCTTAATTCACTGTGGATACAAATGAAGATGTCTGATGTAAACTAGTGATGGAATTTGCCTTACTAGACAAAAGAATCAGTGCTTGTGGAATTTTTGCATTTTGTTTAGGAAAAAAACCCTTTGTAATCACAGAAAAATAAAGGATAAAATATAAAGGACTATATGTATATATATAAAGAAAAGCTTTCCCTTTAGCTAAAATTACCTAGTACCTTTAACAATACTGCCACCAGCACTTATATTAAATACTCTAAACTGAGAATCTTGTAACTCTGACGGGCCTGATTTCTACTTTTAGAAAAACCCCACAAACATTTTAGTCAGGATATCTTCTACTTATCACTAGTAAGGAGCTGTGATGCACAACACAGTGCACAAGGACAGAAACCTTTGACCTCTTCCTTGAAAGAAGCTGGGACATCCAGGCATATGGGTCCTGGCACTCCAGGTAACACTACAGAGGGAAAGTGTCACCAATAGAAACAGAGCACTGGCTTTCTATGTTGTCATGTAGAAAATGCCAGGGAGTCTTTGTCGCAGCTTTTACTGCCTGCAATCCAAAAACTGAACGAGCCAAATTGTATCATAGGAAAAGCAAGTAGCCTGGATTTTAGGGGTTAAATGCAGAGCATGATTAAACAGGGCTCTCCTGACTGGTGAACCTTCAGCTCTCAACATGAGTCAGTGGTTCTGTAGCAGAGATGCCTGGGAGTCCTGGAGTATCTCAGTCTGTCTTTTTCATTGTTTCTAATATATTACAAAACATACCTCGCTTTTGAAAATTTTACATCTGCCAAGGATAGGTGTTAAATGACTCAATCAAATACAAAACAGTAGTGAAAAAATACAGTCCCTGAAGACTGAGACCATGCATGCAGGATATCATTAAATTTTAATGATTCATATCATCTGCTCACATTGACTTTGGCTGAGCTTTTCATAGAAAAATAAGGAAAAAAGTTTTAACTCCTCCTAATGACATTTCTCAGAGATATGAGGAAAGAAGGATCATTTCAGCATGCAGACATAAGAAGTCAGGACATAGCAGATCCACTTCGAGCTCCCTGTTTGCCTTTGCAATTTGGGCAAATCATTAGGTTCTCATGGAACTAAGGTGAGTCAGCTTTCTGCAGGAAGTTTACTTCTTACAGGTTCTCCCTTCTGTAATATCACCAGCAGGTCTATTACTACAGCAGTTATGCCTTTCTGATGGCATGTTGAACCACAAAATTTCAAGTCTCACCTATAAATTAAGCAGAACAGAATTTTGAATCTTGCTCTTCCATGTTAGAAACAACAGCACCCTAAATTTTTGATTCATCAGAACATGCCCAAACTTTTACATGCTGATGCTACTGTGCTAAGCCTGTATCCACTTACAGCCTGTAACCTTAGATGTGCTCTCCACACACAGCCAAGACACAGCCCAGCTAAGGAGACAAACTTATTTTGAGCAGGTTTTGCCTTCAGTGTTAATTCCAGCACAATAACAAGAGGATGATTTAAGTGGTTTTGGAGTTAACGCCACCTGGCAAAAAAAAAAGCCCAGAAGCAGCTCAGCGATGTATCTCAGCACATCAACAGCAGTTAGGCACCCACAGGGCAAGCTGCATGTATTTACACTCTGTCTGAGACAATGGCTCAAAGATACTAGGAGAGGTTTTGAATACTCCTGTTGTTTAATGAATTTGGATAAACTACTCTGAATTTCAGTAGCAATTCATATTTCATAGAATCTAGTTTGCTTCTGAGTGTCATGAGCACTGAGGATAGTCTCACCATGGAGCCTTGTCTTGGGGTGATTTTATGAAAATACTGCATTCCTCTATTGTTTGGTTATCTCCCAGAAATGGGTCCCACAGTTTTAAGCTGGGTCTGAGAGAAGAGTGGGGGGAGCCAATCCTCAGCGCAGTTCGTGGCCAAGGACTCACACAGACTCCCCCATGCTCTCACTGCTACAGAGCTGAGGGAGTACCTTCCTGCTTTTAGCCAGCCTTTTATCTGAGGCAAGAAATTTTCCCACATCAGCACACTGAAATCCTTCAGTTCCTCTTCTGGAACTGTTCAGCCTATCTGAGATCTGAGAACCAGACCACTGGACCCCGTGGACCAGCAGGGAGGCTGCGGGGACACCACATCTTGGCCTCGGACCTCGGGAGGGGCCAAGCCAGCTACAGAAAACAATTCTGAATCCACCATCTTTCTCCGCATCGAGGAGGTTAATATTTTCACAGTTATTCATTTTTTCTGTGCCCTACTGGTACTTTGTTTGTTAAATAAATTGGTTTTTTCACTTTATTCCAAGAACTTCCTTTCATATGGTGGAGGGTGGGAGCGCTGAAACCTGCCTTCTGTGGAAATGTTCCTTCCAGGGCGTTTCCCCCTAAACTTGTCTCAAACTGAGACAAGCCTAATGAAGAGATGTAAGACATGCTTGGAAACACCTGCAGTGTCTATAGGAGCCATTCTCAGAGCTGCTGGAGCAGCAGCTGTGGAAGCTTACATCATAGTCCCAATGACAGAACAGGAGCCGAGCAAGTAACAGATGTCCTTTAAAGGCAGGATTTATTTAAGGTTGAATGTAGGAATTTATCTTGGAAGTGGTAGCGATTTCTCAATAATTTACCATTTGTACTTTGGCCTACACAATTGTATTTTGCTACTGGTCAAGAAATGTTTTCATTGGAGATACTGAAATACATACAAGAGTTTCATGATTTATAATTTCTCAATGGGACTAGGGCTGGGACAATTGGTGCTAATGTATTAAAGGCTTACGTACCTGAGAGGTATAAAGTTTTCCTACCTTACAATCTGATTTTTCCATTCCATCACTCTTCTATGTTGATCACCATGCTCTGCAAGTTTCTCTAGTTTAGGTAAAAAAATTAAATCTTTGCAATAAGCAAATCTTCAGTCATCAAATGCCCTCTTGTTAATAGACAAATGTCTGACAGAACTGGATTCAAAACAGACAGACGCAGCTTCTAAGAATATTAAAGAAAGTAATTAATATTAAGAATATTAAAGAAAGCAAACACGAGAAAATTTCAAGAGTTCAGAGCATCAGTCCCAAAAGCTGGAAGAAATGCTGTGCAGAATTGCTTCTTTAACATAAGGAATCATTTATCATGACACTTGAATGGCTGTGACAATACAAATCTGCTAATGTGGTATTAGTTTAACCAATTTAGAGAACAAATTAGAATAAAAGGGCATCTTGCATGTCAAATTGCTGCAGTTATCCACGGCAAGGCAGAGAAATAGCTGTGAAAAATGCTCTTTCAGCAGCAGCAAAGGCAAGGTTACACAGGGTACAAAGAAGCCCCATTGAATACAAGGCTGGAGAATGCTCTGCCACACAAGTAGGAAGATGTATTTACAAACGCAGCATTACATCTTCAAATCCCATCTTCTTCAATGACTTACTACATCTTTTATGTGGGGGTGGGGTTTTTTGCAGGGTGTGGGTTTGTTGTTGCTGTTGGGTTTTCCGTTGGTTTGGTTTGGTTTTGTTGGGTATTTTTGTTTGGGTTGGTTGGTTGGTTTGGCTTTTTTCCAGGACTACCATACACATATTGTGGAAACGTTCAAATGGAGAAGAAAACTGCACTTCTCTGGGACACAGAACATGTAACCTGGGAGCCAGCAACAGTACTTTGCAGATCTGACACGAGCCCACTGTCGAGTGGAAAGCTGGAAGCACCTTAAATCCAAAGCAACGTGGACATTTTGTGTCCCGGTGCAGTCTTGCACCTAAAATAGCAAAATGTGATCATTTAATATTCCCAAGTAAATTCTTTATTTCTTTCATTTCTTTTAAAGTGCTTCCTCCCATTCTGCTGTTCTTTTCCAAGATCCTTGAGCCCCTGGTGTAACAGAAAATGCAGATGAAGAAAAAAATTCTCTCAGCAAGGAACAGAAAGGGAGTTTTTGTCCCATTCTTTATAAATATTGGCACATAAAAAAGAATAGCAAAAATCAAAATGCAGAGAGGGGAATACGTATTTAAGGAAACATAGGCACCAAAGTGAGGAAGATTTTGTTTTCATCTTTTCTCTTTAATCCTTTTCATACTATATTGAATGTAATCAAGCAAAGTCAAGCCAATGAAAGGTTTTATAAGGAAGGGACAGTTCCCATCTTCAGAAGTGATTGAACATGTTAAATAGGTTTTTTAAAACTTAGGTAATTTCTTGAGTTCTAAGCAGAAACAAATGCCTGTGGCTAAAGCAGACTGCCTTGCTAGGGCACAATATCTGATTCAGAAGTTAGAAAGAGAACTCAAGTGCATATATGTTTGGATTCATATCCATATTAATTAATTGCAACTGTTTTTTTTCAGTTGAAATTATCATAGGTTAAAACGGTAAAGAAAAATAAGAAATACTGCTTGCCCAAGCAGATACCAAGATTAGACATACTAAGTCTGGAATCTACAAACGAAAAATAGAGTCCTTTCCAGAAGTTACAGCAAGTTCTTTAACATAAATAGAAGCAGGTATCATGAAGGTAAGACTACATCAGTTACATTCACAGCTAATTTCATGGCATGAATGCATGAGATTTTCTTTCTGCTCAATACAGCTGCATTATTTATTTAATTAGTATTAAAATACAAGCTATCTATAAAAAATTCAGTTCCTCAGCGTGTGTCTACCCTTCAGCCTGCTGCCCAGTGTAAATATGAGCCAGCTTGCCTGCCAAGAGCAGAATGTCTACTTCAGCCAGGAATGGGGAAATAAGCTCTGCTGATAAAGATAGACACTTTTCAGTCTCCAATCTGGCTTGCTTATAACAACTTTAGATTTTACTATATCACACTGTTGCTGGCAGCGTTGACATAACCCTCATTTTAACAACTCTATGGACAGCAAGAAGCCATCAGCAAAACACACCATGGCTCTCAAAACCAGCTTCAGAGCTGTTAGTGAATAGCAGTCTCTGGGAGAGCAGCATGATTCTGAATCACTATACAGAGCCTCTGTGATTAATATTCATGATACACGTCCCAGAATAAACAGGAGATGCCAGTCTGATTCAAAGCTCTCTGAAATTGATGGAAACCTTTCCACTGACTGCCATAGGCTCTGGGTCAAACCCCAAGTGTCCAAGTGTCTTTATACCTTTTAAAAAAGAAGGAATTCACTCTCCACATGTTTCAGGCCCTCACATTTATTGTCAGCAAATCTCTGGCAAAAAAAAATGCTTTTCTCTGCAGTGAGACTCACTGAAGCCAGTAGGAGCTACATATACAGAGACTGAGGACATAAACTCAAATGTAAAACCAATAGCATTTTCTGGAAAGAATCTTGATTTTGAAACCACACAAGACAAAATTCAGTGATAAAGTGAGTGTTTCTTTGTAAGAAGTATAAAATAACTCAAGATTTTGTATACCTGCAGGTTAAGAAAATTTTCAATGAGGCACATTGAACCTTCATAATATAACATTAAAAAAGCCCACTTCTCTAAACCTAATACCGTTATAACCATCTTCCTTAAACACTGCAATTATATCCTCCAAGTGTAAGTACCCAAATGTTAATTAGATATGGCCACCTAAATTATTATACGCAAAGATTTTTTTACTTATTAAAGGAATTTAATACTACTCCTAGGTGTCTTTGTCAAATGCAGATTGACAATCAAGGTATAGAATAAAACCTCATTTATTTTTATGCTACTTTATAAATTTTCTGAAGCCCAAGTCCTCTCAAAATAGTGTACAGTAACTGGATTAAAACTACTTTCAAATACTTTCCACCACATCTTTAACATGAAACACCTTGCAAAGCCCACAATGTCTATATAATCACTTTACAGTGATTATAAAAAAAAGTACTAAAGAATTAAAAAAAGTGGATTGATATGGATCCTCCTCCCCAACCAATGAAACCCTAGCACCATACAAAATCTCATTATTTAAAAGTGAGTGCTGGCTCTCCTTCTCTTTCTTTCTCTCCTTTTAATTACCAAACAAATTATTTTCCACAGCATGACTGTTAATACAGATTGGTTTCAAAAGTAGTTTTTAACAGTAGGTTTTTTTCCTGCATTTTGCTTCAAGAAGAAAAATATGAAGTAAAAAAAAAAGAAAAAGGAAAAAGACACAGGAAATAAAGTCCTAAGGTCAATTAACAGTGAGTGCCCACAGAGGCAAAAGTCGACATTTCCCGACGGATGGTACTGAATGGGGAGAGCTCCAGTTCTGTGGTGTACTCATTGTCATTGTCATCACTCGTCACTGTGGAAGACTTCTGGATGCACTCATCACAGCAGCAACAGCAACACTCCATAAAGGCCCGGCTGAAAGGTTTACAGAGACAGAACAGGAGAACTGGGGTAACACAGGACTTAAAGAACAAAAGGAACTGACTAATGAGATGGAGGAGGTCCATAGTCTGTCGAGAGACCCCTGTGGACATGTAGGCAGTCACAATGTTGCAAATGTTTTCAGGAATGATGCAAAACCCATATAAAATGGTCAAAGCCACCACTGTGCAGTTCATCTGACTTTCCAGCTGAATTTGTCGCTTGTTCCCCCTTGTGCAGGCTTTTTCTGCCCTCCTGATTTTCCTTGCTGTCACCAGGGAGCAGGTAATAGTGAATAGGGTAGGCAAACAGAAATAGCAGCCGAAGTACCACCAGAGCCGCGCCCCATCGTAGGTGAGAGCCAGCACGTAGATGGTGTCGGGCAGTGCTGTGGAGATCTTCACCACGCAGCGCTCGCCGGGGGGGCTGCCGCTGTACTCGGGGTCCTCCCTGGCCAGCTGGCGCAGCACCACCTCGGGCAGGGCCAGCAGCAGGGCGCCCACCCAGATGACCGCCAGCTTGGCCGTCGTCGAGGTGCAGTTCTCGATCATCTCGTAATACATCTGCACGTTGGTGGCCGCACGGAACCGGTCGATGCAGAGAGCGCACAGTGTGAATGTGGTGACTCCCAGAGAGGCCACCTGAGAAGGAGGAAAGGAAACAGGTTAATACAGGTGCTGTCTGGGGGAGGAAAAAAAACCCCACAGTGGAGAAAAGGGAAACATAATGAGAAAAAAAGGGGGGGAGGTGGGGGGAAGAGAAGCAGTTGAACACCATGGCGCTGAGCACCATCAAAAGAAGCACCACAGACAGAACTTTGCTTCCCCTGTTTGCTGAGCTACCATCCAGCATGCATTCCAAAAAGAGTATATGCTTCTATTTTTTCCGCCTACAAATTCTTATTCCAGATTGGTGTCAACATCTCCTGGAGATCCAAGCAAGCATCTGTGCAACACTGAGTGGAAAAAAAAAAATAGAGAGGAATTGACTAAAATTTAAAACTAAACTGCTTCCTCCCTCATTTTTTTCTAAGGGGTGTTTTTCAGAAAGATTGGTTCCACCACAGGGGTTGGAATTTCAAATCAAAAGGGGAGAGATAGGAAAGGTTTCCTTCAGCAGAAGTACAAACTTATGACCACATTACAAGTTCATCATGCATGCAGGGGATCAAAACATTAAACCTTCCGTATCTACAGAAGTCAGAAACCCTGGGGATTAGGCATCTACCGAACTAAGTAGGATCCAACAACTACTTTTATGGACTTAGACTTTTAAATGAAATTTAGATGGGAGGTAGGCGCATAAAGTCATCCTCTACTATGAATTCAAAGAAATTGTATTTGAAACCCTCAGATTTACAGAGCCTGTGCAAAATCAACCTTCACTATAGTAGTTAGGCTCTATATAAACTATAGTCAATATTTCATCTAGAAAAAATTCAAGGAAGACACAGGGTTAATTTCATAGGAAATATTCTGCAGAACAGTGTACTGTAGGCCAGGACAAATGGAAGAAGTTTCATTCTTTAAATGATTTGAAGATGAATTGGACAGAGCTGTCAATTATATACTGTGAGGAACAAATACAGAGCAATGCTTATGTTCTCTAGCTTTAATAATCATTATTCTGAGCATGAACAGAAATCTTGTGCTGTCATGAAACATCCTTTCCTACCATTTTATCCTGTTTATGATTCAATTTCCTAAAAGAAATTTGCAAGAAGATTATATGCATTTTGGCCTAATTCTATTAACAATAAATTCAACTTCAGTTCAAATTTAAAGCAGAACGCCCATTAACTTCAATTGGAGAAAGATTAAACGCCCTGTTGAATTTTAATTCACTTATTTTCTTGGGTTTGCATCCTTGGGTTATGCTGAAAATATGTTGATGCAGAAGAAAAAAACTAAGCTAAATAATATTCCTAATAATTGTAAAGAATGCTTACTTTTATCATGAATGAACTGTATCAGTGTAATTAACTGGGAAATCTTAAGTAATATTAAGCAGTTCACTGTAATTTTGCTTATCAAAATTTGATGTGCAATGCTATATTTAAATTTCATATAGGCAGATTTTAAGAAACACTTTCTGATTTCCACCATAATATTGAAATGTGTTTGTGCATCTCTGAAAAAAGTTCTGCAAAGATAGCACAATTATATAAATGTATCATTAATTTCAGCTTTTAATATTTAATGGCCATATCAGATTGCTAAAATTGACTACCACTGAAAAATATTAGGCCCTTGGGATTAGAACTGTAAGATGTTGGCTTGGTTGGAGAATTCTTTGAAGCAGCTTCCTAAAAGATGCAATAAGTAAGATGCAATCTCTTACTAATTAACTAGCAGAAATATTTATTAATGACAAGGCAGTACTGTAAACATTTTTAATAGGCAAACATATTGATTTGGAAGTTAAATTGTCTGACAAGATTCAAAGAAAGCTTGGTAAATACAGCAAAAAAAACCCAATTAATGAAAAATTAAAGAAAAATCGTTACAGGAAAATCTTAATGAACAGTGATAAACTTCACTAATGAAATATGACTTTCCTGTACCACAGCTTCTCAGCTGTCAGATTTTTTAATTCAAGATTAGCAACTTTGTTTTCAAAACAATTAAATGTGTGTGCAGTCTTCAAATTTCTTAGTGACAGCAAAACCTTTAGCCTTAACATGCAACATGAATAACAAAAGGGTCAGGACTCTGCTTGATACAATTATAAGAGACAGGGAAATAAGTGAGATTTGGAAATTAATAGGGAATGAAATAAAAATCAGCAGAACAAAAGAAAACCTGAGCTTTTGTACATTAAGATTTTCCCTTTCAGCTCTTATGTGAGTCTCCCCCCACCCCAACGCACACACTTGTTTTGCTTCAGCATTTCATTGCAAACAGAGTGTTACACAGCGGCCAAGACACTAAAACTCTGCAGCTGTTAGGGCTGGGCTAATGAAAGAAGACATGTCTGCCATGAACAAACATAACCTACGGGGTTCCTGTCACATTAATTGACCAACAACTTGGAGGCTTAAAACAGGGAAATAGAGCAAGAGGAAACAACTAAGAATAATGGAAGGCGGATTTGAAAACCCTCCCGTGGATTCACTGATGAAATGAGCTAAACAAAGCCGGTGTTTCCCTGAAACAGGCAACAGTTTCCTATTTTCTGTAGTTTAGCAGAGTTAGTGATGCCATGGAAAAGCTTGCAAAAAAACAAAAACACTCAAGCAGATGATCATGGATTCACTCCAGCTGACTTGCTTAAATGCAGTAGAGCAATTCAAGGGTCAGATTACTTACCCCACACAGCAGACTATGAGCACTAGCCAGCAATATCAATGGGTGCTGCTCAAAACTTACATGAGTGAGAACTGGGAGGGACATGAATTCTGCATGTCCACACAATTTCAGTTTAGGTGTGTTTCCTCATACCAGTCATACTAATAATTAGAGTTAAGCTGAAAGTGTGAAAGAATTCAGAGAAGTTTTCTTTTATTATGTTATATTGCCTTGAAATAACTACAGAATTAAGATCATTAATTTGACAGGGAGAAGTTAAACCAAAAATTAACAAATTGTAAAGTAGTGCAAGGTTGCATGGAGTTTAATGGTGCTCTTCTTGTAACAGCTGAATGTCTGACAAGCTGTTGCAGTCATAATTCCACCAACCTGGCAAGAAATGAGGCAAGGTAAGGGCAGCTCAGGCTCGGTAGTTTTTGATCATCATTTAGTTATCCGGTTTATTTCCAGATGGTCCCTCTGAAGATTCTCCTGCAGTCTCTAGATATTCAGGATTTTACAACTTTCTCTTACTACATGAAATCAGAAAAGTCTCCAAATTTCCAACTGAATGACACCAATCTGCTTTGAGGATGTGGTGAAGGAACCCCTGCTTTGGTCAGAGAACTGCTGTTGAAGAGATTACCAGTTACAGAATACACCCACAGAGGAAGACATTATTACAAAAGAGTCTCTTTAAATACTGTTGCTCTTTAAAAGGCACTGACAGGGTTAGTGGGCACTGTGATGCCCCTTCAAGACACTACATAAACCTTTGGTCATTAGCTCACCAGCTATTAGTCAACTGTGTCAAAACTGATTTGGGGAGCTGAGGTCACAGAGAACAACAGCAAACTCATGAAATGCTCAGCATAATTGCATCAGTTCTCCTGTCCATCCTTGCAACATATTGGTTCCCCTTTCACAAACTTTAACAATTACCAAAATGTTCCCAGGCCTTTCCCGGCCTGCCCTACTTCTTCTGGCTGTGGTCCCACGGCTCTTGGCCCAGGCCTCCAGGAGCAGAGCCTCTGGCTGACCAGCAGAGCAGTGTAGATGTATTACAGTGAGCTATGGCTGCGGAAATAAGGATGAATTTTCTCCCACTAATTTCTACTCAACAGTAATGAAAACCAGAAACAAAATCAGAAAAGGGGACTTGGGTGAAAAAATCAATGAAGACCAAATGCTGTAAGTGAATATAAAAAAGAGGTTGGGTCACTCCATCCAGTAAGATAATGAGCAAGAGTGATGTTGCTGCTATCTGCCAAAAAAAATCTATTTTGAGACACAAAAATTAATTAAGTCAAAGGACAGTGAATGTAACAGAATGAAAATCAACCAGCTATGAGCAACTCCAGGTTGTAAATGAGAATGACCATTCTGATGGAGGAGTGGAAACAATGTAGACTAAGTTTATATTGAACAAGATAAAGTAAAGGCATTATAAGAAGTGGACACTTCTACCAGCTGAAGCTGAATTTTCTAAGACAATATATTCCACGTTGATAGCAAAGAGTTTCTCAAAACTACATGGCACTCTTCCTTCCTTTGTTACAACACAAGATGGGTACTGAAAACATTTTCCCATTGTAATGGGAAAGCTGAACTACAGAAGAGGTTGATGACTACTATCTAAGCCACCTCTGAGCTATCAGTGACACTCTCTATATATGACTCTTTATATCCATTCCTCTTATAGCATATAAATAATAAATATTTTCCTCAAGCCATTATAGTTTATAATTTTCTTATGACTGTTCTACATCCACATCAAACTTCATAGCTTTTCAGCATGTTAATGCAACATACCAGGGGGGCTCCTGTGGATTTATCAGTTTTGCCTAAGATAAATAAAGTTAGCACAGACTGCAATACTTTTTTTTGTGCTACTCTACACTTACAGTACAGAGCCCAGTAATAAGACCCATCTACTGCAAAATAAAAGATCATCCCACTGTAAACAATTATGTAATATTTATCTAGATTCTGTTCTTTTAATTAAAAAGTCCCACTTGCTCCCAAAAAAAAAAAAAAAAAACAAACCAAAAAACCCCAACCCAAAACAAAACCAAGAAAAACAGTCATTATTATGAAAGAACAAAATAAATAAATATCTCTGTATTTCTTACAAGAAGTGCTACTAAACATTAACGTCTTTATGCATTAAAGTTGGGAAGAGTCATTCAGTGAAAACACTACAGTGGTATGGCAAGAATAATTCACTGGCTAAGAAGATCTGGGGCCAGGGTACCACTCTGACTTTAGCAATTACCTTAGGCATCCCAAATAAAATTCTACATCACTTATCTAAAAGACAAGATGGTAATTCTGAAATCTGCTATCATGGAGATGGTCCTACACATATGGAATAACAGGTACAATACTTCTGTTTCCTTTGTAGTACTATCAACATTCACATCAAGGAGACACAGAGCATACATGCTTTATGTGATATTTATTCTTCTGTATATCCTAAAATATACTGTTCAGAATCAGAGTCTACTTCCATATGCCACTCTTGAGTTCTGCTGGAAGTGAAAGCCAACAGACTACCAGGGCACTGGAAATACTCATCAGTACACCACATGCTTATCAAAGGGGTTGGAAATATCACAAAACACAAAAGGATTTAATTTTTGTTCATTTTCCTGTTTGCAATCTACCATGCTACCACATAGGTAAATTTAATTTTTTTTTTCATTTTAAATAAAGAAACAAGTGTCATTTTCCTCTGGTGATCAAGTTCTGATCACACTGCCCAAGGGACTCCTGCACTAATCCTTAATATTAACAATATGGAACTACTGCTAGAAATCTGCTTCTTCCTCCTTTTGCTGGAAAACTCCTGTCATATGGAGAAATGACATGCCAGTGTTCAGAGCAGTCAATGGTGCAGGGATCACAGATGCTGCCTTCTCCTCTCCACACATATGTAACTTATATATTACTGACCCGTTTTAAATCTACTCTGAAACAAATTCATTTTCACGCTGAAATGCCACAGGCAAAGTTTAGCCAAAAACAACTGCTTAGAAGACCTTAAGGACAGGGTTTGTAGAGGAAAGACTGACAGAACAACCAACATGGCAGCTACTATCATCATGCCATTAATACCTAAAGGGCAGAGATACATTAACACTTTTCTTTTAAAGAATTATTCATCGTATGATAAGCACTGAAGATATTCTGCTCAGTTAAAGATACATGTAGCCATTGCTCTAGAAAACTCTCATGATGAAGCTTTGAAACTGCAAATGTCTCTGAGTGTCTTTGCCTATGACCCAGAGGACTCACTGGAGGTTCAGGAGCACAGCTCTGACTAGAGTCAAAGAAGAGACATAAAGAAAATGCTGCATATCAAAAGACACAGAAAAGACAGATAATACACAGCTTTCATAAACTCCCGTAAAAGTGTATTTGCTTCCCTAAAGTGAAACTTAAAATAGGGATCTCTTCTGACAGCTTTGGAAGATGCAGAGAATGGCCACTTTCTCTGTGCTTCTAACTTACCTCTGTCAAGTAAAAGAGAGAAATGGGAAAAAGCCTCACCTCAAATTGCCCTGGAGGATCAGCTCCAGGGAACAAGAGTAATTCATATTTCAGTCCAAATCAATCCTCATGCTTTCCACTAAGAATACTAATTGTGATAGCTTCCCTGAGCTGGAACTTGCCCACCAGAAACAGGAGTGATGCTACGAATTCATTGCCAAAAACACAGGCAGAAACTGGGCATCAGATTCCAAAGGCTTTTACTGTAAGCTTGCTCCAGAATCACACCAGTCTCATATGCATGATATGGTCCAGAGGAAGAGACCACAAACTTTGTCTTACTGCTCTTTGTGAGGTGTATGGGAAAGGCAGAGGAGCTCATGTTTACAACCACTGAATGCAGGGCTTTGTACCATCACTGGCCTCAGTAACCTCCTGCTCTGTGCTGGACTGCACAGGATGGGAAATCAGCCTCTGCAAACCCTCATGCTAGACCACTCTCCAATTCTAAATCCTTACTCAGCTCGAAGTAGCTTCATTCAATCTGTTGACATAGAATGTGATACCTACTTCCAGTGACCCCTCAAACACATAAGGCACCTAGTGTAACCTCCAAGAGCAAAATGCAAACAACTCAAGCAAACTTCCATCTAAAGCCCAAAAGAAGGTTTCTCGTCCTACCTTACAGAATTCTTTTGTCATCTTGTGCAAATTGCTGTAGGTCTTTAACAATTTAATCTCTTCACGATTGGCTTTCAGCATTAAAATAAAAAAAAAACAACAATGCAACTTCACATGACAGTTGTAAAATGTTTAGAAGCACAGTAACAGTACAGTTTTTGTCTACATTCATATTTCTTTCTATTAAGGCCTAGTATAAATCTGTAACTAGGGAAACTGGAATTATAATGTTCAAAAGACTGTGTGTGCTTTAAACAAAACAAAACAAAAAGGATTCCACATCAGCAGGAATTAGCCAAAGTCTTTGTATTGCCATTTACCTCATGTCTCCTGATTCTGAGTAATATTGACAAAAGTGTATGAAAGACAAAATAAACATAGTGCGCAGGTAAACACTTTGGACATGCATGCCAAAAGCCAGACTTCTGAATAATGCAGTAAAAGCAGCAAAAAAATTAGGTAGAGTATTGAAACTGCAGAGGAGAAGCACATCTCCACACATTCTTACAGGCACAGTAGCTGCATCAGTTGTTCTAATGCCCTTCTTAATTCCTTTTCAGTACTTTCAAAACTAGTAGTTACAAGTGGCCATCCTGTGATGCAATATATGGCTGAAATGACTGCTTAATGTACTTCTCACAGAAGGTCTTTATTAGGTGTGGGAAAACGGCCCTTTAAATTAAATTTGTGGAGACATTCCACTGCTGGATGCTCAGTCTTTACCTATACAAATGTGCAGGAAGATATAATAAAGCATTTTCCCCAGACCGTGTGTGCATATGTGTTATCACTGGCAACAGATGCTTTGTTGGAATTCTGCACAATATCCATTAAACAGCACAAATAAAAAATGATTGGCCACAAGAGGCTGAACTAAGAAAATTCAGAGTATTTCCCTGGGATCACTTAAAACCTTCAAACAACACAAAGCATGCTTGAATTATGTTAAAATGCTGTGATCACCGCATCACTTGCTGTGGAAAATCAGACATCCCGTTCTCTAGTTATGAAAGTAAAAGCTGGTATGACAGAAGACTTGGGCCAATAAGGGTTTTCGATGCTTGAAGTATTTCTGGATGTACAAACCTGAGTGAGATATGTAGCTCTCTAAACAGAATATGCAAAAAGTAAAAAAAAAAAAAAAAGAAAGAGATGAAAAGCATGGAATAAAGAGACACTTAACTAAACACTGAACAAACTTACAGAAAACAGGTTAAAATGTGTCCATCTTCTGGACAATGACTCTATTTGTATTCTAAGAAGGTCTGGAAACCTCTCCTGAAGATATCTGCCTACAGGTTTCCTCTCAAGGAGCTAAGAAGGCTTCACCCTTTCCCATTGTGTGAGAAGGAGATGGGCCTGCCCAGGTGAGTTACAAAGGAAAGGACAGTGTTGTTCAGCTGTCAGATGAATGCACTGCTGTAAACAGCCCCTGACAGAGCAAGGAGCAGCAGCTGCTCATGGGATGGATTCCATGACATGCTCCACATCTGCACTGCTCCTGGTGGTATCATGCCTGTGTAATGCCTGTGAGGATAGAACAACACCTGGAAAGGGGTGAACCTTTGCTCTAACTGCCTTCTCTGCCACAGCAGAGTCAAATCCTGATTTACAGGACTGTCCTTCTCTCCAAGCTCCAGGTGAACTGTGGAGAGTCATGATCCACTAGTGTTCAGTATCTGCCACTCACTGCTGTAGTTTACAGAGAGGGAAATCCAGCCTTTTACTTACTTCTCTCAGGATCATGAATATACTTTACATACATCAGTATTATATTTAATGACCACTGAATAAAAAATATACAATTCTGAGAGCAACATAGAACCCTAAGGATCTCTATTATTCGTACCTTAGATCTAAGTTAATTATATTTCCTCAGGGACAGAGAAAATGCTTTACTTTTAGACACCAGTCATAATTAAGCCCAAGATAGGGATCAAGCGACTGGTTCAACCTGACTGGACAGGTGCCAGTTCTTGAATAATAACAACTCTAGACATTCACAGAACTTTAAAGTGAAAATATAAGGTAACATTAAATTATAATGGGGTATAGCAGCAGCTGAATATTTTTTGAGATTTCAGTTTAGAACTTCAGCAACTACATTTCACCTAAACTACTTTCAGTTTGACAAACTCCTTAGTGCCCAAAGCTGGAAAGCATAAGCAACTAATTTTGAGGAACAACGTGGCCATGTAAATCATTTAAACTACTGATCTTTAATTAGAATCGACATTACAAAGAATTATTTCTGTTTTGCATGGGGATACACCAAGAAAGGGTTAGGGAATATGAAATGTCACATGAAAGTCCTTGAAACACAAACAACACTATCTATTTTAATTGAAATGGTTACTTTCAAAACACTACTACTTATTTTATTGGTTAACAAGCAGCCCTAGAATCCATTTCAGAAATTTTAAAGGATTCAAACACTATCAGTTTCCCAATAAATACGTATTTACTGCATCATGTCTTCTTAAATTCAAAACAATTAACTGCACTCTGAATTTTTCAAATGTAGTGGTATAGTATTGGCCTTGGATTCAACTAAGCGTAGCACAGCTCCACCCTTTGTCCAATACCACCAGTACTAAACTGTATCACGAAAGAAGCAGTGACAATTTTATGGCTACACATGTCACACAGTATCATTGACAGTTAATTCTATGTTACTGTCTACTAACGTGCTGCTGAAATTGATACTCCGTGTGTTAGTAACAGGTTGGGTATTTGAGGGTTTTTTGGGAGGGGGATACGGGGTTGCTTTTTTGTTTGGTTGGGTTTTTTTCTAATAGCTCATTCGTTTGACAAGAGAATAATCAGTTGTTTCCTCAGTTCTCAGTTACGGAATAATGTTGAACATAAGGTTTCGGGAATACAGGAAAGCCCGTCAGAACTCCAGGCTACCGTCCTAGCAGCAAGTCTCAGTGTTCAGTTCCAGTAAATAAATAAAGCGGACAACCTGAGCACTGCCGGCAGGACTATGGCCAGCTGTCTGAGAGCTTCTTTGACAGAGCCTCTGAACAACTGCCAAGAAGCTGCAATTTTAATGGAACTGGTGCCTTAGGGGAAAAAAAAAAAAAAAGAAAAAAAAGAAAAAAGAAAACTAAATAAACGTGAGATCTGAACACTGAAATATAAGTTAAGAGCCCAGACATGGCATTGATGGTCCTTTTTACAATCACCTCCTTACAAGCTATCCCCTCAAGCCCTTCATCAGCTTTCCTGACTCCACTTTACTAAAAAAAAAAAACAAAGCAAAAAACTTGAAATCTAATCCTGAGAGGACCACTTGCTTTTCAGGGTCACAGGGGACTAGGAAAGTTTGGCAGAAGTCGCGCGAGTGGCAGGAAGCGCCGGTCGCACTCAGCTGGAGCAACAGAAATCCCGGTGCCGCTGGACGCGGCGCGGCCACTGCCGACTCCGATCCCTGGGGGGCCCCGCTCCGTCGCAAGAGTACCCGGTAAACCCGGACGTTCCCGGGCCGGCAGCAATGACGGCGGGCAGCGCCGGCCCCGCACACGGCTCAGGCTTGCGGCGGGGAAGCGGCGGGGACAGGAGCTCGGGGTCCACGTATCCCCACCCACGGCCGTTACCTCGATGTACGGGACGATTTTGCAGGAGAAGTCTTCTAGAAGCCACTTCTTGGTGAGTTCCTGGAAGATGACCAGCGGCAGGCAGAAGAAGACGATGAGGAAGTCCCAGAAGGCCAGGTTGGCCAGCAGGGAGTTGGAGATGCTCCGCATGTAGTAGTTGTGACAGACGATGCACATCACTGCCATGTTGCCCATGATGCCGATGCCGAAGATCACCACGGAGAGGCACATGACGGCATAGGCGCCGTAGGACTCCTCGGTCAGCGGGTAGAAGGGGTTGCGGAGCCGGGCGCGGCGCCCCGTGGCGTTCCCGCGGCCCCCGGCGCTGCCCTCGCCGCCGGCCGAGCCGTTCAGGGGCAGCCAGCGGGGGCCGCTCGCCCCGCCCCTCCCCACCGCCGCCCCGGCCCCGGGCTCGCTGTATTGGGAGGCCTGTGACACACAA
>JACBWW010000005.1:35937394-36132004 GCA_020086605.1 Lanius collurio
CTCCGCCGCCGCCGGGCGGCGGAGGAGCCGGGGCGAGGGGCGGGTGTGGGGCCGGGCAGGGCTGGGGCCCGCGGTCCCCGCCAGCCCCCGCAGCTCTCCTTGCGGCGATGCGGCCGCGGGTAGAGATGCGGCTCTTGCAGGCGCTTCCCCGCCGCCGGCCCTGCGCAGCCCACCGGCGCGCCCCGCTCTCAGCCTCTCGCTGCCCTCCTCGGGCCGCGAGTGCCAGCGGGGCCGAGGGAAGTGACGGGCGAGCAAAGCGCCCTGCTCTGGTACCGGGAGTCTCGCCCCCGCACGAACTGCGGGCCGGGGAGGCGAGGGGGAAGCTGTGGGCACCGGAGGAGCCGTGAGGGCACCTTGCTGCGGCGGCAGAGGCCACGGACGGGCGAGTGTTCCCCGGGGAGAGCGCAGAACGGAGCAGTAGGCTGAGCGAAGGAGATGGTGTTCACACATCATCCCGCAGTGGGACAGCATCAGAAGCGTCTCTACGGATTTCTTTCCTGCTGTGCACATTTGTATATGGTTTTCTTTCTTGCATTTGTACAGTCAGATAAACTTCATAGTTCTTGTTTCTCTGATTTTTTATTTCATTCAGGTGACAGCTTGCCGAATGGGGATGCAGTAACTGTATAAAATTATAAATACTCATAAGGATTCTTCATCACCACTGTCAGTTGCCATTTTTTATAGCTTTTGTGCAAATTATGCTAAACTAGTGCAAAAGTTTAATACTTTTCCCATAAAGCAGTTTGAGAAGGTGCTGTGCTATTTTTCCTTGAAAAATGTCCATGACAGTTACACAGAAAACACAAACAAGACAAACAGAAAGTTTTTCCTGTTCTCAAACCATTCTCTCATGCATGTAGGTGAGGTGTAACTGTGGAAACCTTGAGGTGTTTCTAAGCTTATGGGAGTGTGTAGTAAGCTAGGCACTGCTGTGTTGCATGTCCCTAAATACAAGTCAAGCCATTTTCTTCTTCCTTAGCAATGTAAATATAATCTCATGGGGAAAAATGACCAAAATAATTTTAAGACTTCCTAATAAATAATAAGTTTAATCCAGTAAAGTGATCTATGAATGTTAAAATCTAACTAGGAAATGTTAAAACCTACCAGGAAAAGATGAGAATGATAAATACATTTAACCTTTTTTCCCCTTACATTTTTTCTCCCATTTGTTCCTTCTGAGCTCAGCTGGTGTATAAAAGGAGTTAATGATGATAATGAGCTTACATTTACAGTGCCTTTCCTCCTGAAGAGTCCCAAAGGGCATTATAAACAGATATGATAAATTCACTGCTTGTTCTTAAAGGGTACTGGGGATTATTGCTGCTGTCTTTTATGTGAAAGGAGCAGACAGGAGCTGGCAGACATACTGCCCTTCTAAATACTTCTACAAGAGATATGGATCATGAAGAAGAAGGTTAAGCAGTATTTGGTTGACATCACTGATCCTTTATGGTGAGATAAGAACTGAGTTGTGCATAAGTTTTCCAGTTTCAGCATTTCACCTGCTTTACAATGGAGAAAAGCTACTTCTGAACAGAAGGAAAGTCTTATAAACTATTATCTTTGTCACATGTCTTTTGCTTCATTAAGTATTTTGTTTCCTGCAAAGAATAGCACATATAGAAAATTTGGATTCTGTCGATTGTATTCAGCCAGTCTAAAAAGGCCTTCTTTTGCTGGCTTTGAAAACAGTTGATTTGCCATTATGATAGTCCCCTGATTACTATTGGTGCCCTGTTAAATAATGAAAGTTAGTATCTGAAAACTGCATTTTTCAAATATCTTTTGTCCCATATGTTTTGTTGAAATGTTGCTGCAGTGCATATGATTTATGAGTTGTTGTTTGTTTGATTTTTTTTTAGGGGAGGAGTTCACTGTTTTTTTGGGGCTGATGATGCATTTGTCCCATGTCTCTCAAATAATTCTGTACTTCTTATAAAATCTTCCTTTAGGATAAAGTTCCTACCCGGTTATTTTCTGATACAATGTACAGTTCATTCAGGCTTTCAGAACTCTGCTGAAGAAGTTGTTCCTGGTTTGACAGTCTTTCTACCAATTCATGCATCAGCCTAGAAACAATCAAAAACCACAAGAGACTTTTATATTTATAACATGTTTAAAGGGAAAAAAAAAAAAAAAAAAAACCCAATATTTTTCTCTGTTAGATGGGAAAACTAAAATTCATATATGTTTTTGCAGCCAAAATCTATAAAAGGAACACCAATAAACATATTCTTACATAAAAAAAAAAAATTGAAAGGTTTCCAAATACATTCATTCTGTTCTGTTGGTATTCTACGATATTTCATCTATGATAAAAAAATCAATAGATTTTCAATGCCTGCACTGCTGTTTTTTTTAACATCTCCAGTATTCATTACCTGAATAAGTAATACTGAACATGTTACTGTGTTTCAGCAGGAAGGGATTACTGCTGTTCTTTTTACACCTCTTCAGAGTTCATGGAATCACAGAATAGTTTGTGTGGGAAGGGGCCTTCAAGATCATCTAGTTCCAACCCTCCTGCCATATACCTTCTGTGGACCAGGATGCTCAGAGCCCCATGTAACCTGGCCTTGAACAGTTCCAGGGATAGGGCATCCACAACTTCTCGGGGCAACTTGTTCCTCACCGCCCTCACAGTAAAGAATTTCTACCTAATATCTAATATAAACCTTCTGTCTTTCATTTTGAAGGCATTCCCCTCCTGTCTTATCACTACGTGCCCTTGTGAAATGTCTCTCTCCAGCTCTCTTTAGGTAGTGGAAGGTTGCTTTAAGGTCTCCCTGGAGCCTTTTCTTCTCCAGCCTGTCTTGGTAGGAGAGGTCCTCCAACCCTGTAATTATCTTTGTGGCCCTCTTCCAGACTAGTCCCAACAGGCCCCTGTTCTCGTTATGTTGGTGTCCCCAGGGCTGAACACAGCATTCCAGGTGGAACACAGCATTTCACCAGAGCAGAGCAGAGGGGCAAAAATCCCCTCCCTCAGCTTTCTGGCCACACTGCTTTGGATGCAGCCCAGAATACCATTAGCAATGTTCTGCAGTTCATCACTGAAGAAGAAAGTATGTTTCCCAAAACAACTTCCTTCCTTTTTGGTTTTGAACTAGAGTGTGTACTTCACACTGGTCTCTACTTTCTCATTTAGGCAAATTTAATAGGACAACTTTTTTGTCTATAAAAAGGGTAGATTTGTTCAGGCTATCTTCTTACATCTCACTGGATTTTGATGTGTGTTGTATTGTCATAAAAATCGGAGTTTGGAGGGAACACAATTAGTGTGATGTGGTATCATTGGGCTTTTTATTTCAGACAGATAAATACAGTCTAATCAAAAGGAGGAATTTTGTTGGTGAAATCAGTTTCTTACATGTTTGGGCCAGGCTCTTTAACAATAAAAAAGCTGAAAAATTTGAAATTTAAATTCAAGGAAGAATTTGAAGTTTAATGATAATATGGTAAGTTTCTTTTAATTAGTATTTTGATTGTGCATTTATTGACATCCCTTAGGAAAGCTTCTGATGGCTCCTGAGAATAGGTTGCTCTTCCTGTCTAGTTTCACATTTTAAATTGTAATGCTTTTCCCTTTAACCTTTCTCATTTGCTGAAGTTTGAGTTCTGTTTTAAAGGATAAACATCAGTGCACCTGTCACACAGTCCAAATAGATTTGTTTGATAAGTTATCTTAGTTTTTAAAGAGAAGTTTCAGCAACTCTTCAATTATTAGTAATAATAAAAAAAAACCAAAACAAGTATCTGTGTTATGTGGAAAACTGTGATGTGCTTGATACTTGCATTGATGCTTTTCTGTCCTACTTAATATATATATTATTATATCTATATTGCCTATTTACCAACAATGATCATTGGAGTGAGAGGTCATTAATTCTTTTTTTTAAGTTGAATTACTTGAGGAATAGGTTATATTTATATGATATAGAGTTGTGGGAAAGAGTATCTTATTGGTGGGTATCCTTGATAGAACATAGTTTAAGACAATGAGGGTGAAGCCAGTGTGTGATGTCCACCCACAAAAATTCATTCTATTTCAGTCTCTTCTGTTAGCATCATCCCTTTTATCCTTATGATCATCTTCACAAATTTCTGTACAGAAAATGCTCAAACAGTAAAGGTCTCAATACTAAAGGTGAGATGCAAAGACGTCTTTTCTTTGCCTGGCTATGAAATTAAGAGAAGTGAAAGAAATAATAAAACCTCTCCTTCATAAAAGTTTATCTAAGTTTTTCACTCTGTTATTGGTAAGAAATGTAGAAAGGCAATGAGTCATATGGACACAGCTTAAACCTTTACAGACTTTGAAAGTGTTAGGTCGTGTTCAACCTAAGAGATTTTTCTTTAAGTATCCAGCATGGTGAAATTCTTGTGATCATTGTGTTTCAGAGAATTCTTAGATATTTGTCCATTTGGTTATTTGTTTGTTTGTTTGTGTGGGGTTTTGTTTGATTTTGCTAGCTGCTTTATACAAAATATGTTTTTCTATGTTTACTGGAGTTTGACTATTTCAGTTCATTTGAATTGGAGCCATAAACCCTAAAAAGCACAAACTGGTATTCAGAGTTTCAAGTCAGACTGCCATTGTGATACAGATAATCAGCATGAATATTGCTCCTGTGAGTCACTACTTGCCCTAGTTTGTTGTTTAATGCAAAACTGAAGTTCAAGGGCAGTTAAGATCTGAACTGTGGTGACTTCTTAGTTATGCTCTATGAACTGTGGAAGATCTTTGAGGCCATAACAAAGCTGTATGGAGAAACTGCTGGAAGAGTGAAAGCTCCATTTCCAGTTACAACGGTGCTGTGAAATTCCAAAGAATTTCAAAAGGCTTTGGCAGCACTGCTGTCCTTGGGTTGGCTGAGATTGCCCAGCACAGCAGCACCTCCTGTAATCCAGCCTGCAGTCCAGCCCAGAGTGGGTGATCACAGGTATCTCAGAGTGGCAGAGGCAGTTGAGTGGCATCTCAGTAGCTGGTTTTAAGTGCCTTGTGCAGCTGTAAAGAGAAAATAAGAAAATGAGAGGAAGGAGAGCTGAGAAAGACTTCGAAAGACAATGAGGGAGAGAAGTCAAGAAGCTGGCAGAAAAAAAGTCATTAGTGAGGAAGAAGGGATTCTCTTGAGAGAATATGAGGAAAAGAAGATGAAATAAAAGAATAAAATGGGGAAGGGAGAGACTGTGGTATGGACACTGCCTCATCCCTTGAAATCATGGAGCAGACATCTTTAGATTATTTGTCCCTAGCTTCTGTTGTTATCTCCTGGTGTTGTGGTCCCTGTGTCTCCCTTCTGTGTGCATCTCAAGATTTTTCTGTACTTTAGTGTGCTAAAATTTATTTAATAGTTAACAATTAAAACCTTGGGGTTTTTACATGCAGATGACTTTCTCCTTTCCCGTGCCACATTAAGCTACTAAATATGCATCTGGGACATACATTAACTTTTGTGTCCAATTAAGTGCACTCCAAACTGTCATAAGTAACATATATTAGTTACCCCTTCATTCCTAAGGGGTAGGCCATTGCTTTGACTGTAGAAGATGCTTGGTTTTGTCTGCTGTGGGCTCTCCCTTCTCCAATGCAGTAGCTTGGTGCTTCACTTCGTTTTTTTTTTTAATTTAGGCCTTAGTTTTTTATTTTCTGTCACTTTAACATTACTCTCAGTAATTTCATCTGCCTAGGCAATTTACCTATTGTTTACCTTTTCTTAGAGCTTATTAAAGAAGTTATTAAAATATGAGACAACTTCATACCTTGCAGTAGACCCATTGCCTATTTCCCCATGACTTAGTGCAATCTGCTGCCATTTCTCATCAGCCAGTGTTTGTGATCCTTCAACCTGTTTTCAATTTACATGACAGTGCTTACATCCAAAGCAATTTGGATTCATTTTGGGAGATTTAGTAAGACACTGTATTAAATCCTTTATTAAAATCACGCTGTGTATCTCTCATCCAGGATTTTTGCAGTTCTATCAAAAAAGCAATCATGTTTCCTTGGCACGACATGTTCCTTATGAACCCATGCTGCTTATTGCTCATTGTACCATTATCCTTTGAATGTTTAGAGGAGTGTTTTGGAGTCATGAGTTTTGTTTCTTTTTTTTCTGTTTATTTTCTCTTTCCCCTCAGCAAATGTTCTGTTCTTTCTCATTACAGAATATGCTCGAAATTAAACTCCTTGTTTAATAAACCACACTTCTTCCCTTTATTGGTGTTTGAGGCTATATTTGCTATGCTATGTGACTTTTCAGAAATAGTTTTTGAGGGCTTACTCTTTTCAGTGAGCACTCAGGGATGCCTTTAACCTGGGCTAATTGACTGGATACAACTGTTTTCCTTACTTTTGTACTATCCATAGCAATTTTTTGTTTCTTGTCCTGATTTTGACTAGGATAGAGTTAGTTTTCTTCCTAGTAGCTGATGCAGTGCTGTGTTTTGGATTCAGTATGCAAAGAATGTTTTTAACATGTTGATGTTTGCATATTACTGCTTACCCTAAGTTTCAGTGTCCCATGCTCTGCTGGTGAGGAGCTACACAGGAAGCTGGGAGGGAGCATGGCCAGGACAGATGACCTGAACTGGCCTGGCCAAAAGGATGTTCTATACCATAGAACACAGTATATAAACTGGGAGAAGTTTCCTGGGAGCTGCTCAAGAATGGGCTGGGCATCAGTCAGTGGATGGTGAGCAGTTGTCTTGTGTATCACTTGTTTCTCTTGGATTTTGTCTCTTGGTTTTATATCATTATTACTGTTGTTACTATTATTACATTATACTTTATTTTAATTAATAAAATGCTCTATCTCAACCCACAGGCTGTACCTTTTTGTGATCCTTTTTCTCATCGTGCCAGGGAAGGAACGGTGGGGAGTGAGTGAGGGGCTGTGTGGAACTAAGTTGCCAGCTGTGATTAAGCCATGATACTTGTTTTCAGTCAAACCTGTTTTCAATAGGAACAAATAATAAACACATGTATGTGGGAATCGCGAGTTTTGCCAACCTCTCTTCCACCAAAGTAGCCCATCATTTGAACTATGTTTGCATTTATTTTATATCTTTCAGCAATTCCCTTTGGTATCCTTAACTTGTTCTTGGCTTTATCCTGAAAGCCACTGAACAATTTGGTGGAGGTCTGTTGAAATGAAATGGTAAGAATATATTTCCTTTTAATTGCTGAAGTAATCATGCAGTGTTTTTGGGACTATTCATCCATTCAGGTTAAGCACAAGATCTTATGCTTTGCTATTGCTCATACAAGTTATCTTCTAGAGTTATCTTTTCCCTGAAGAGTAGCTCACTGTATGTATTGTCTTCATAAGTAAACACAACACCCTAGGGAGAAGAGTTATTTAAAACTATGATAAATGCCGTACACATTCTCCCTTTCATGACTTCTTAGTTCTCTGTTAAGGTGTTGTGGCATTAAGGACAGATCCAGAGTGAGTTAAAGTTGTAGACAATGAATTTCTATCACACCCTTTCTTATCAAATGTCATATTTTGCTTCAGTTTAGGGTTCTCTTTCTGGTTTGGTTTGGTTTTTTTTGGATGGGTGGGGTTGTTTGCTTGTTTGTTTGTTTTTCTTTTTTTTTTTTTCTTTTTTCTCTCTCCCACTTCTGTATCTCATGATGAATTGATAGCCTCTGAAGGATGACAGAGAATAAGAAGATAGCTAACTGCATCTCAGCAGCTGGTGGGTTACTTTTTGTGCATTTTAATGTTACAACCTTGTGAAAAACATTTCTGCAACTTTTTGTAGATATTCTGTATTAGAAAAATTTCTATGTTTGTTTTAAAGGCTGAAATCCTTCCTCTCTATTGCATTGTTCCAATTTGCCAGCATCTATTAATGAGAACATAGTATAAAGTCAGTGGTAATGTCAGCAGGTCATTGAGGAGAAGAAGCAGTCAGGGATGCCAGCTCTTCTGTCACTGGTCTTATGAATCACACATGTTCTGGACCACAGAAAGCATCTCAGGGTGTTGGTAAAAGCTGCCTGTGATGTTAAATTAGGCTGTGCTTTTTCTACCTAAATAGCGTCAGCACTTATCTCTGTATAGGTGGAAACCTCAGTTTGCTGCATGAGTTAATATATTCTTCTCTTAAAATCATTGGTGAATACCCTGATTTAAACAATGACTACTGGTACTAGAACATGTCGGTCAAATAAAATATCATCAGGAGGCACTTGTTATCTGTTCCCAGTAATAAATTCCAGGATACTTTTTACAAGACTGAGAATATCTTGACACTGAAAACATGGTCATTTCCTGTAGCAGAAATGTCTTCACTTGAGTGGTAAGTAAATAATTTGTATAGTGGGACACATTTTTGGCTGTGGCTGTTCTTTGCTAACTAGGCCAGCAAAGATAGAGAGAGTTAAAGTAAATTTCCTTTTAGCTACTTTGACTTTAAAGCTTCTAAAACTGCTTTGAGGTTCAGGGATGCTCACAGAAATAGTGCTCTGGCCTGTTATCTGCCGTCCTCTTTCCTCCTGAGGGGTGTCACAGAGCCATGCTAGATGATGTTTGGCAATCAGCAACTTTCTTAAATCAGGGAAAACTCACTTGTCTTGCTTTAGCTGCTTTTAAATATGTGTAGTTCATAGCACAAGGAGACCAGAAAAAAAAGGTCAAGGATCCACTTTGATCACTGTAAAGAGCTTTACAAATGTGTTATTGACCTCCCAAAGAACTTAATTCCATGGAAGCCTGAACACCAGCAAAAGCCATATGTTTTCTGTAAGAAAAATATATTATTGGCTGGAAGAGGTTATTAAAATTGTTCTGAAAAAAATTAATTTAAACTTCCAAATAAAATAATCTTGAATTCACTTTCAAATATCTATGGTTTGAACAAAAGCTAATGGCAATTATTTTTCTCTCTACCTTTAGTTCCAGAATGAAAGTTATTATAGTCTAACTGAGAAATGAATGTTATCTCTTTTGGTAATGCTTTTTTTTTTTTTTTTTAAAGCAGCCACTTTGAAACTGTATTTCATTTGGATGCTGGCAAAATTTTAGCTTCCTGTAGAGTGAAACACATGCATTTCATGTGAAACACATGTATCTTATATGAGCCTGGTTGAATTGTATGTTGCTGTGAGCTAAGGCTTCTGTCACATCCTCTCTCACATTATAAAGGTAAGGAACAGCAGGAGAGATTTATGTGAAGAATTTTCAAAATGTATTTAATTTATATTTTAAATATGAAAGGACTATGCTATTATGTTTGTGAAGATCCTTCTGTTTTCAGGCTGAGCCTGTCTGAAAAGCACTTATCGTTGAGCTCAAGTCACTCGCTGGAACATCGCTTAAAATGAAGGGCTGCTCTTTCTAACCTCTTGCAAGGAAGGCTTTAGCCAGAGCCAGAAAAACAGAGCACAGCCCAAGCTGCCAGCTTGTTAGCGTGAGAATCCCGCCTCCATAAAAGTCTTTGGATTAATGACTTCAGACAGACAGATGTGAGACTCGGAGGCCATGTGTGGGGGAAGGGGTTTCTTGTCAGAGGGCCCTGGAGTGTTCTTGGTGATGAGAGTAGCTTTATTCCCTGAAAAGCACAGGGTGTTGACTGAGCAACTCTGAAGGAAGGCTGGCAAAATGGAAGGAAAAGTATAAATATTGCGGGTATCTTTGTGCTGGAAAGAAATGCACAGCAGCTGCATTGAGTCCATCCCTCCTTTCTTTGTGTTTGCTGTAAAAATCTTAAGCTGAGTTCTCCACATCTGAATACAGTAACGTTACCAATGCATCATTGCTAATGGAAGTGATCCGAGTTTCCCATGAGCCATCACTGCAGGAAAACTGATTTCTGTGGGGTAGAAGATTTTATAAGCACCAGATCTGTCATAGCAAATCCATCAAGACTATCCCCTGCACACTGGCCTTCCTGCTATGCTATCAAAAATAAATAAAATCAAATGAAATCTAAACATCTTCATCAAGCCCTTATAAATGAGGGAATACTCTGTGGGGCACAAGTTACAGGATGTGCATTGCACATTAAAATATTTGCATGTTCTGTGACATCTGTTGAGTGCAAGAGTCTATAGTCTTGAACAGCATTTAGAATGCAATTGTGCACACAGAAGAGGTAAATAGAAAAGTTACACAGTATTTCATAGTGTGGTTATAAAATTATGATAGGAATATAAAAATGCAAAACACTGATATCCTGAAGTAGATTTCTTTACATATTGTGCATTCCAATTGAATATTAATTAAATTTTTATAACCTGTATACTGTATGTTGTAAGTGCACATATGCACAAGCACTATTTCTCACAAACACGTGTTCTGTCATACACTTATTAGAGTGTATGTCACACTTTCTATTTGTGGTGTATGTTAATGTTAAAACCAAGAAAGTAGAGGCATATTTTCGGTCTAAATTCATAACACTGGGAATGGGTAAATGGGAACAGATGTGATGTAGAAGGAATTTTTTTCTGGAGGGCTGTCATAACAGAATTAAGCTATCCAGCTGACTTCATTTCAGTGGTAGAAACTTTCAGCAGTGGGTGGTGTATGAGCAGAAAGTCACACCAGTTTAGAGCTCAGTGAATATCTCTTAAATATAGCCAAAGTACAGCCTGGTGGAAGATTTAGGAATAATAAGCAGCAGCTGATGCAAAAAAATAAAAAATTGTTGGTGGACATCATGTGTCACAATAGCCCATCACACTGAGATAATGTACAGCTGCAATGACATCAGCTGCCCTGTCGAGAGCCCCGTGATGGGGTCTTGGAATGATGCAACTGAGTGAAATAATAACAGAGGCTCTGTCAGCGTGTGCAGTGTGGCAACAGGCTGGAGACTTCTGAGTATCCTCTTGAGGTGTGTGACCTCTGCCAAGAACACAGATCTGTCTTCTCAGGTCTGGGCACTAATAACTTCTGAGGCATTCAGTTAACTGTCTTTCAGAATTTCCCATGGACCTGGCCCTGCAGCTACAAGGCCAGGAAAAGATCTTGCATCATCAGCATAATGGTAATACTCTGTCCTGTGTTCAGTAATGATCTCACCCAGAGAAATCCTATTTACAGCATGGGAAATGAGAAAGGAAAAGAGCCTTGAAGGGTGGCACATTTCAAATTCCTTTACTCTGACATATAATTACTCAGCAGAGCCAGTTACCTCCCATTTTTCAGACAGTTGGAAGAGGAAGGATGCTCTTACATGTAAGAGTGTGGGAAATATAATCTCAGTAGCTAGCTCTGAGAGAGCTTGTTTAGTGTGCCCTTGAGTGAGTGCTTCAGCTGGCCACTACTTTGTCCTTATTTACAAGACAATCACTATTTCTGGTCTTCTAATTGTCTTGATATTTCTAGGCCCATGGGTTGACACCAAACACCTACAAAGTATGAAACACACAATGTTCCAAGCTCTTTGGACCTGTATGCACTTCCAAGCACACAGTTCTTGCACTGCATGCAGTTCATTCAAATGAACAGTGAATAAGACTGCTGGGGAAAAGCTTTAGACACACCAGCCCTTTCCTCTGTCTGCTAAAAGGAAATATTATGGATTAGATATTTTATTTACTTAACATTCCCAGGAAAAACTAAACAATAGTGAACTTCTTGAGGGTCCAGAGAGGTAATGACAACTGTAATTAATGCTTCCTTCAAATTTAATTCCAGAGTTTTTTCCATTTTCTAGAAATTGGCAAAATTGAGTAGGATTATTTGCTGAATTTTTAGATAATTTTCTTTAAAAGTTTCTGGGTATAGCATTAAGGAAATTATCTATTGTTTTGATTGCTATGAAATGCTGGCACCTGTTTCCTTTGGAAGCTCTCAAGCAGAAGCTTGAAATGTATTGCAAAAGGGCTAAGAAAGAGGAAGTTCCCCTTTATTGTTTCCTGAAACCTTATTCCACCGGGCTGTTTTTTCTCTCTGCAGGTGACAAGTTGTGCCTTTCTCTCTTGGTGGTGTAAGGGCAGGACCTTGAGGCACTGTAGGCTCATGGCAGGGCTGTATTTGGAGTCCTCTCCTCTCTCTCTCTCTCATACACACACACACACACACACACAGAGTACCCTGCCGCTGACATACCCCATCAGGAAATTTCTCTGTGTGTCTGCTGGTAACAATACCAGTTGTTACTCACCAGAGACAGGGGAGGAGGGAATGCAGGGCAAGTCAGAGGAGGTGATGCTGGTGAGCACTGCAGTACAGGTGTGTGGGCTGTTCTGCATGCCCTGCTGGAACAGCAAAGGCTCCATTAGCAGTAACTCCTCTAACCCTGTACCTGCTTCATACAGCAAATACACACTGAAATGGCTTGTGAGCCTGCAAATATAAGATCTGAGCAAAATGCCTCTTTATCTCAGCCATATATGCTGCTAAATGTCTTTTTCTTGGGTCTATGTGATTGATATTCACAAAGTGAAGGAGAGGGGAGCGGTCATGGCTGTCAGCACGAAGGGGAAGCAGCAGGACCCTGGCTGTGTTAAAAGACTGAATGCTAACATCTCCAACAGCCCTTCCCTGAAACAGCATCCTGGATAAAACAAGGGAAGCCTTCCTAGTATTTTATGGACCAGCCTGTTAAATGAGTGACTACATTTTCAATCTAACATGTTATTGTTTCTGATTGCCACTTTTTGATGTACTTCTATCCACTTGTTCTGGAATGCCTATTGTATCAGACTGACATGGACTAATAGCTTGCTAGATTATCAGAGCAAGTAGACAACAATTGAGAGAATTATCTATGCCTATTAATACAGGAATGCTATTATGTTAATTGTGTATTCACAGAAGAGCCAGAGGGCAAATATATTGTACCTTCACATAACAAAGTGTTTCAGTTGATGCTATTAATGATTATATCTGAATTCATACTTTTCAGAACATTTGTGCTTTTTTACTTATGTGCTTCACAGCAAATTTCTAAAATTATATTTGGTGATACATCCTGGTACCAACTGTGCAGTGTCTGCAGTAATTTGTTATCCTAGAGAGTCACTGTCAAGTTGGACAGTTCAGCTCAGAATGCCAGGACTGTCAGGAATGGTAATGTCATTTCATTAACATCTTCCTTAGTGCTTTCTTTTTTAAGGAAGCTGCTTACCACACACAAACACACACAAAATTATGAATGCTGCATTGCCTCTCTACAAATATGTCTATCATTTCTGAAATCATTTCTGCTGTGACATGCTATGTCACTCAGGGGTGCTGGTATATGGCTCTGCATAACTGAGACACCCCAGCTCCTAGTTTTTCTTGCTGGTTTCTCCTGCCACGTATAATCATAACAAGTGTAGAAACAGCTCTTTTTTTGTCTTCTGCTACCAGGATATTGCTATATCTGACATCTTAATATCTAGACAATGTAAGGGAAGACTAAACAAAGCATTCTTGTCTTAAACTGCCATGATGGGATATCACTGTAGTATCCTCTTCTCTAGATCTGGGAACTGGAGAAAGATCTTCAAAAAACCTCATTCTTCAGCAATTTTCTGAGTTAAGTAACAACTGTCTCCAGCAGACACTTGTGAGGCTTATTTATAGAATTCTCCAGCAAAGATCCCCCAGCCTCTGTGGGAATGGCCTCAGAAAACAGGATTTTTGCTTTACACTGAGATGTTAAGGGAACCTGTTCTAGTTTACTTAAAGGTAATGACCAAGACAGGAGAGTATAAAGACTTAAAGACCACAGTTAACTGTCTCAAATGCTGTTTAGGCTGCAGAAGGACTTTGCCATGGGAAAAGCACAGAATGGAGTGGCAGGATGGTGCTGGCTCTGAGTCTGGTGAGGTCAGTCATGCACATCCTGGATAGTGCATCCAGACAAAAATTCTCACTGTGGCAAACTGTGTAAAGAAGCAACTGCTGGTACACATATCACTGGTTAAACCAAGATCACCCCAAGTTTTGGGACAGATGGCACCTGTGAATACCAAGGACCACTGAAGCCTCCCTGAGTATGCCTCCATGCATGCCTGAAATTTGGACTGTAAGTTAAGCCACCATGACAGGAGCTTGAGATAAGATAAAGGTGGTACTGTTGCTCAGGTGTTATCTCAGACCAAGGGGGAGGTCAACAAAGATGGAGGAGAGGAACGTATCACTGATAATGGCACAATTTATGGAACACAGAGAAACTCAACTCAGCAACTGTGCTGAAATTATCCCAGACCAGGTAAAATGTAATTCTGTTGGGGGGAATATTGTGATCACCAACTCACAACCCACTGACTCAAGAAATGCATCAACCCAAAAGAAAAGAAACACTGAGGAGAGGACTATTTGGCATTAGAAGTGAGGTAATCATTTTGCCAATAGACTAAGAGAACTGTGTAGCCAATGATCATTAATTCCTTTGTTTGCTAAAATTTAGAAATAGCAAAAAATGTTGAATGACCTCAGGATCCCCACTACCAAGAAGAAGCCCAGGGTGAAGAAGAAACAGTGACACCTGTTGGATCTACAGGTGCTGACTATCTTTTGCTTGATATCTCTTTCCTTTCCTATTCAACCCCCAGTCCCTTTCTATTTCTTTCTATTTCTTTCTATTTCTTTCTATTTCTTTCTATTTCTTTCTATTTCTTTCTATTTCTTTCTATTTCTTTCTATTTCTTTCTCTCTTTTTTCATCACATTTTATTGTTAAATAAAATCCATATGATTGACTTTACCATATGGTCTCACTTGCACCTCAGTTTGGGCAGAGGCATTTCTCAATAGTCAGATCATAACAGAAAACAATCCTGAGAGAACATAATACATCTGCAGAAAAGTCTTTCCATTCTACCTGTGTTTTTTTTTTTTTTCCTGAGGCTACAATAAGTTGAAAAGAGATAACCTCTGTCTTAATAAGTAATGGAGGATGTTTGAGGGCTGCTGGAAGGTGCTTCTACTTGCAGTGATTATGCTGTTGAATTTTTTGCCTGAAATGTTTTGGCATGATTGAAAAAAGAACTAAGGAAAAGAAGTCTGACATAAAAATGCTAGTAAAATGAGAAGGAAGGAGTAACATGTTCTTCTCTTTCCCTGTCATCAGACCAATTAATGCACAAGGGCTTTTTAAATACCAAGCACCTTAGTTGGAATTAGTGAGACGTTTTAACCATTTCTGCTGACATGTGCTTTAACAAGAGAAACGTTTCATGTTCTTTGGCAGTTCTAAAGAAATATACTAACTTCATTGCAAAACTGATGAAGTTTGAGTACCATTAGCAATAACCATCTCTGAAAATTCTCTAAAGATGCTACTGTTACTGCTATTGAAAACTCAGCAATCCTGCTGTAACAGCATAAAAATTAAACTGATGAGCTGCAACTCAAGTGTTTGACAATGAGGTATCAAGTGAACCATTCAAATATTCTGCAGCATAGCAATTCATAGCTGTAACTAACAGAATGCAACAACAGGTATTTGGGAGATGAGTGAGAAGCATGCAGTGTGAATGCTGAGGCAGCTATAATGGATGGCTGAAGAAATGAAGCAGCAAAGAGAAATAATTATTGAAGGAACAAGAGATTTTAGTAGCTCTGAAGTTCACAGGGAGCAGTGCATTAAATGACTCATCCAAACCGAGGGAAGTTTATGATACTGTAGTAGAAGCAGACAATTGTTTAATTATATTCTAATGGTTAAGGTTCTTGGCCAGAAGATGACTGTTTCCCAGTGCAGCTTTTTATTTCCTTTGCATAGTCAGGAGTGTGAGAACACAAAGGAAGAAAGAGTGGATCCAGAAATGAGAGCTTAGACATTCATCTTTTAAATTGCAGATTAGAGACTAGTAGCTTCCATAGGGAAATAACAACCTACCTTCAGTTCCCCACTTGGAGTCATTCAGACACCTGTCTCCTGCCTACTTGGCACCCTAGGGCTAGGACTTTCCTGGGAAGCAAGTGAACATAGCCCCCATCTCTGCTCTTCAGCATATTTCTGCACATTCCAATCCCTACTCACTGAGAAGTGATCCCAAGGAGCACGGGCAAAACCTGTGCCACAGAAACCTGCTGGTGACTGGGCAGTGGCTGAGCTATCCATCCACGGGGAGCAGGAAGCCCTTTTTGAGCAGTACTGACAATGTAAGTCTTAATGTGGATGGAAAAGAGAAGTTATTTGGGATGGAGTGTATGAGATACTTTGTCAGCAGCACTCCAAAGTGGGGAGCTGCAATCCTGGCAGTCCAGAAACCCTGGGAATGCTGGAGGTCTGCTGAGCTCCTGGTGTTCTCCTGGGAGTCCATTCAAAGATTCAGGTATTGGTTTCTAGGTTGAACTCAGGACTGTACCCTGTCACTCTAAATAGGCATTTCCCAGAGCCAGAAAAAACATACAAAAAAAAAAAAAAAAAAGGATTTGACTGATCAGACATTTGATCTGACACTTGTTTGTTCCACTGCCTTCAGGCTATTTTTCCTGTTTCTACTGAGGTAAATAACCATGAGTGAAATCAGAGACAAGATGTTCAAGTTTAGCCAGAGGGATGGTGTTTTGCAATGATATTCAGTTATTAATCAATCTTGTGGAACCCTGAACCTGATGTATGCAATGATTGTTTATTCTATTGCTGTTATTGCTTCAATTGACGGGAGGGAACAAATAGAGCTTCATATCAATATCAAGCAAAAAGGATCCATGGCCTTGAAGCCCTGAAGCTCTTTTTTCTGAGCTAAGAGAAACTCCAATACAAAGTGAAATGCAAAAGAATTTGTTAAAGTGTATTAGTCATGCAACTGAGTGAATTACAATACTTGAGGAAAAATGCTGTACCAAAAATGGTGCATAAGTTTTTTAATGAAAATACTGATCATGAAACTATCTTACAATAAAATAAAACTTTTTTTTCCTCAGTAACGACCTTAAAATTTAAAGTTATATCAAAATTATTTGTATATAGCTAGTGAGTATTATTAGGTGGTGAACAAATTAGATTCCAATACAGAAGCAAGGGATGGCTATTTCTGTACCCTATGTAATAATGGGCACAATTTTCATGTTTTTCTTCAACATAGTTGTTTTAAATAGATAAAAACTGAGCTTTAAAGAGGATTCTGTAGGCAATTTATACTGATGTTTGTAGCTGTTTTTGCAGGTGGAGAATTTGCACAGAAATAAAAAGCCTTTTAATATCTGTAAGTACAATTGCCCGAGAGAGAAAAACGACAGAGGAGGATGCCATTCAAAATTATGACAATTACTGTAGAACTTTTTCTTTTAGTGGGTTTCATAAACAATTGTCAGTCAGTATGAAAGTGAATCTGTTCTTTATCACAATTCTTTTCCTCCAATTTGTGTCCAAGTTGGCTTGCTGAGATAAACTGGAGGGCTTCTGGCCCTCACATTTTCACATTTTCCCTTTGGAACTTAAAGAGAAAATAAAAAAGATTAATTTCTAAAAAAAAAAAAAAAACCAAAAAACAAAAAAAAAAACAAAAACAAAAAACCAAAATACAAAAACAACAAAAAAAATCCAAACAAAAACCCAACCAACCAAACAAACAAACCACATAAAATTGCTTTAATATTACAGAGCAAAAATGAGAACAGAGGAAGTTATATTTCAGACCTGCTACTTTCAACAGTGTTTCCCTAATTTGAAATTGCAGTGGTTTTATGAACTTGAGTCACATTTGATTTTTTTCTTGACCTTTTGTAGAAAGAAGTAGGTGTGAGGGAATAGTCAGTTCCCTGTGTGCATGTTATGCTAATGAATACAGCCTTAGGAAGGTAAGGCGAGGTTGGGGTGATGCTATAAACACCAAGAAGTTATTCTCCACTCCCCTGCCTCCCACCCAGAGAGTGACCAGGGCTTTTCAGAAAGTGTTTAGCTGATACAATCCATCCTATTGTGATTGTCAATTTACAGTGCAAGTGATTGACTGATGTTGCTTGTTAATGCAGTGAATACGTTTCTGCATGTTCATCTGTGTGGTTTAGGCCGTGTTGAAATTGTATCAATTTGCAATGTTAACTGATATGCAGCATAAATAGAGCCTGCATGGAAATTCAAATTGGGAACTAGATGAGAAGATGCAGAGATAATTCCAGCTGTCACTATTAATATTTCCTTTTTTTTTTTTTTTTTAATGCATATTTCTCCAATTTTAAATACAAGTTTGGGGCTATGTGTGGATAAAACAGGAATCCTTTTTTTTACAGATATGACTCACCCAGGTACCAGATAAGCTGGTGTACCCACAGAGCACACCAGGGGTGCCACGTTCTGATTTGCACAGAAGGCACTGGCTGCCTGCCCTGCAGGAAACACCTGTCGTGTGCCCAAGGAGTTGTGTGCTACTGATACTGCAGGTGAAGACATTAACAATACACAAACAGATTCTCCTTCAGCCCTTTGTGACTTTCCAGCTCATAGTTTAAGGGCCCTTTAGTTCAGTTTCCCTCTGGGGCCATACCAGCTGAGGGGGCACAAAGATTGGAGGGAAACTCTCTGCCAGATGCCAACAAATAGGCAAGATTTGGTAGAAGAACCCCAATGGGTTTTAACATTGTATTTTGTTTATATAGACAGTAAAAGAGTTTGGCATTAATGTCATCCAACGTGTGCAGACATCTTTACCTATAAACAGACCTGAATCCTCAGCTAGATATTCCTTCCTCCCTAGATGAGGTGAGGATATAGGGAAAAGCAAGTGCTTGGAACATATGGGTAAGATGAAGGTCTGCAGAAAAGAACACTTCCTCCATCATTATAATCTCATTTATCTGTTTTAATTTTGGAGACAAGACAAAATGTTTCCTGGGCACCCCTAACCTACCCAGCGTCGCTGCACTTGCTGCATATTTCTCCTTAGCACACTGATTTTACAGATCTACATCCTAAAACTTGTAGGGAATAGCTCCCTCCCCTGCAAAAGATGAGGTACTACTGCAAGTCAGAGAGGACCAATCTTGCACCTATTCTGTAAGTGTTAAAGGGAAAATCAACCCATTTAATTGGATTGCAGTGGTAAACTGCACTTGCTGATACATCTGTACAGTATTTACTATGTTTAGAGTGTCTAATTTGTGAGTTGTACTCAGGCATCTAAGTTTTAAATTAATTTACAAATATAAAAATCTTTTAGAAACACAATAGAAACAGCTCATTAAAGAAATTTTCCCTAGAAAAAAACTAAACTTCTGATAGGCTTATCTTCTCTGATTGGGGGACTTATACAGTCTTTCAATGAAAAGAAGATAAAAGAGGCATCTGTTTCATAATCATAATTTAGACAGCATAATAGTGTCAGAATGCAAATACTACAAGAACTGCAGATGCTGGGTCAGTCCTCAAAAAGTATTTGATATCCAAGGCTTTGAGAACAGTGTAAGATTAGCATATACAGAGAGCAGTATTTTCATTAAAAAAACACCCCCAAGCCCTCAAAACCCCACTTTCCTGCAGGATAAAGCTTTAGAGTTCATTTTCATGAATTGTAATATGCCAGGTGTTTGCAAGAAAATGTATGAAGTACCCTAGCAGATTATGCATCCTCTGGAAGAGGTATGGCCTAAGAAGAAAATTAGTGGGTTTACCAAAGATGAAAAGTGATTTAGATAATATTTTCCATTTGCATTTGCTTAACTGGTATTTGGAAGTATCCATACTAATTGAGACCCCTGGGTAAAACAGCAATACAAATAATAAATGTATTGTGAACAGTGATCAAAGTCCCCTGCATCCCTTGTCCTAGAATTAGAAGTATGAAATGACAATAAACATTATAATAGATTTTTTTTTTTAAATATAGATAATATTTACAACAATAAACTTCTATATTGTTATCCAGTGCATTTGTAAAGGTTTTTTAATGGGTATATCCAGCTGCGGCAGCACTAAGGCCTGCTCATCCCAGAATCAAACTGGTCCCCTTCTGGAGCAGAGTGGGCAGAAGGGGTAAGACACTTGGATTTTAAAACTGGATGAAGAAGTTTATGTGTTGACCTTAGTTAGAAATTAATATATTATAAGTTTATCATATCCTATGCATTTTGCAGGCCCTCATTTGTAGAAAAGGCTATTAACCTTGTTCTATAGCAGCTGCTGAAGAGTCCAGAATTTTTACTTCCACTAATATGTTTCTCTTGGTTCTGAAAGTATGATTATTAAGAAGCATGTCTTTAGCTCCAGCGATGCTCACTCTATCGATTGTTAAAGCACATGTAAGAAAAGTTATCAGAAGGAAACTGACTATTGTAAGAACAATAAAAGTTGGTGCTGTGCTAACAGGTCAGTGTGGATTTACCCTGCCTGGACACCAGGTGCCCACTAAGCTGCTCTGTCATTCCCCTCCTCAGCTGGACTGGGGGAGAAAATAAGATGGAAAAAAAAAGTGCCTTGAGAAAAAGGCAATTTACTAAAGACAAAGTGAAGATTGCACATGTATAACCAAAAGGAAAACCAAAAGATTTTATTCTCTACTTCCCATCAGCAGGCAATGTCTGGCCTCTTCCTGGGAATAAAGGTTTCAGCACCCACAGTGGTTACTCCAGAAGGCAAACATTGTAAAATAACAAGTGCCCTTCCTTCCCCTCCTTTCTCTTAGCTTTCATATTTGTTATAAAGTATGAAATATCCTTTTGGTCAGTGTGGGTCAGCTGTCCTGATTTTTTCCCCTCTCAAGATCTTGCCTGCCCCCAGCCTACTGCTGGAGTGGTGCAAAGTTGGACTGACAGCACAGATGCTGTGCCAGCACTGCTCAGCAGTAGCCAGAATAGAGGGGTGTTACTGACACCTTTCTAGGTCCCAACGCAAAGCACAGCACTGTGGGGCTCTGGGAGGGAAACTGCCTCCATCTCAGCCAGAGCCGTACACAGGCTACGTGTCTGTTCCCATTTCCATGAGAACTGGCTACCAGGCAGGGTACAGGGTACAGAGCACCTCAGGTCTCCACCTGTCATGCTGACATCTAACATTCTCAGCCTTTCCTTTGCTTCCTGATGAATCTTTACAAAGATGAAATAGGAATTCAGATCACAGTTGTTACCAAACTGTTCCTGGAATATGAGAAATAACCCTGGCAGAATTAGTAACGTGGGGTTCTGGATGCACTGACCTTTGTTTCCTTTTCCTTTTCTCATTCATCAAATATTTTAAAACCTGCAAATACATTTTGGTTATTGTTGGCACTCTTTTGTTGGGTTGCACATCATACTCTGGAGTCTAATTTTTCAGCCATGATAAAGGGCATAACCTTACTGAGACTGATTATGCTGCCCCAGATTCTTCCAAATTCCTCTCTGGCCCACAGCTGAAGACAGGGTGTAAATATATAAATATTGCAGTGCTTATCTTTCAAAGATATCTCATTATATATCCCATTAGCAAAGACAACATAGTGAGAATAGTACAATATAAGAAGCCAGACCCAATTACAATAGGTGGGTATCCATTTATTTTATGAACTTTAGGATAAATACACTATAGTCTGAAAAAAACAGAGTAAAATCTCATTAAGATTATTATCTTCTTTTACATTATAAGACCCAATATTAAGCTATATTGAGATATGCTGAGACTTACAAGGAGCAGCTGAGGTCACTTATTTGGTTCAGTTTGGAGAACAGAAGGCTGAGGGTGCCTAATCACAGTCTACAACTTCCTCAAGCAAGGCAGAGCTGTTGATCTCCTGCCTTTGGGGAGCTGCAACAGGACATGACGAAATAGAATGAAAAAGTTCAGATTGAACATTAGAAAAATGTCTCTCATCTGACAAAAGCTGAGGAAGAGTATAAGAACAGCGCTCATGAATAATGTCCTTTGATATGGTTTAGTGGTTTAGGGGTATGCTGTGCCAGAGAGTTCATATTTCTAATTAGTCAGGAATAGCCTGGAAGTAGGAACTTCTAAGCAATTAACTGTGGGTGTAGATCCCATCAGGAATTAAGCACAGGGAAGCTTTTGGTAAAATCCCACTCTTCCTGAAATTGAAAGCAAAATACACCTATTGATTTCAGCAGCTTCAGCAATGTATTGACTGCATCATTTCCCGGCTCACCAGACAGTTTGTCCTTGGTCTGTTTGCTTTTCTCATCCTTAATGCATCCAGTGTGACTATCACCTCCCATTTCATGCTAGAAAAGCCATGTAACCAGCAGCTTTTTCAATCCACAAGAACATAATATTGAGTTTCAAACAATGGCCTAAAATCCTGGCTCTGTTGATTTGGTGTCTCCTGCAGTGAGGTGGCATGGTTGCAGTGGGTAACATCAACCTTGTCAGCAAAGCAATCTTCATTGCTTGTGGCCTTTGGGACTGGAAAGAGTTAAAACTGAAAGGAATGAGGTGAATTTTAGAATGATGTCAGCTCTCACGCACTGCTGAATAAAAAATTCCCTGTGACACTGCAGAGACTGAGGACCCAGTGCTGGGAATACAATGAAAGGTGAGCTTGTGTCATGACTACATTCTACTAAAAGCTGGTGTCTTCTAGTTGCTTTGTCGATGGAAGCATCCAGAAAATTCCTAAATGTTTAAAGGAAAAATTAAATTTGTTATGGATTTTTTACAGTCTTTACACTGGGAAGAGTTCTGTGCAACATTAAATTGATTTTCAGTTTTTGAGCACTGGTTTGGACAGTGGATCAAATTAGAATCTACAGTTATTTAAATAGCAGAATTGAATGCCTAGGTTGCAACAGTTCTTGTTGGTTTAGAATTATGTTTTGTTAAGGAAACTCTTCTTGTGGTTCTGAGAGATTAATTTAATTGGGAACTGTAAACATCAAACAAAATCTGCCTTTGCTATTTAAGCTGTGATAGTTTTGCCTGAGTACTCAGATTAGAAACACACAATGAAAACAGAAGCTGAGCAACAGAAAAACCCAGCTGCTGTAAAGCACATCTTGTGGGAACCATAAATTTATATTTATAAAGAGCTTAAATTTGCCATTATCCTTTGTCAGTACATTTGGGTTTTTGAGGTCTTTTCCATCAGCTCTGTGCAAAACAGGCAGAAAACTGGCCTGAGTGATACCTGTGGATCATCAGAAAATTCAAATTCACTACATTCTAAATCAGAACTCCTTTCTTCATCCTGTGTAAAGAAGGTATTTTGGGACTCAACAACTGCTAAAATGGGTCTTGGGAGAGCTCTGGGTTTCTACTTTTACGTTCACTGAAGAAAACAGTCCCACAGGAGCTGGGACATGATAAATCTGCCAGTTGACTCAGAGAAGAAAGATACCTGTCACAGACTGTGCAATCCTTAGCTAGTAGTTACGTTTAGACAAAAAATTATGTGTGGCTATTACGTGCTCATTTCCTTTCAGAGTGAGAAAACAAGACCAATTTGCAACTAAATGTGTGTGACAGACTTCTCACCTAATCCTTCAGCTTCTGAATACCCTCTGTTCCCAGCGAGGTCATGTGAAATATAGGAGTTGTAGCACCTTGCAAAGACATGAAGGAAAGACTTTTCAGGGGTTGCAAGTTCAGCAGAGTCAGTGACAGCTTTGGTACAAGGGTCACACCAGGGATATCACATATTTTCCTTACCTTGTGATTGCATTCTGGATGAGTCATATTTAGGGTGTGGGGTTTCTTCTCTTCACAAACCATTATGGAGTTATAATAGTAGCAAAGTGTAATGTTAGCCCCTATGATTTGAGTGATGTTCCTCTAATTTGCAATCTCTTAATTAAGGTCTGACACAGCTCAGCTATTATTTACACTTACAGTGGTTGGCCATCTGGGCTTCACTAATAAATAAGCACTTTGATGGCTGAACTACTTAATAAACCTTCAGTGAGAGAAGACGAAAATTAAGGAAATTCTTTCATTATGAAAATATGCTGTGCCATCTAATTGTTCAAAAGCAGATGTCACTCAAATTCAATTAAGCTGTTTAATAACCTGCATGCTTATTACTAACTTGATGGAAGGTTTGACACAGTTAAAATAAATAGAAATGGCTGGTATGATTTTATCTCGTCATGTTTCTGCTTTTTGCTACTTTCCCAAAATATTCATGTCAATCTGTGTTTTTTTCTTATGATATATGAAAAATTTGCATTGTCTGGTCTGAAATAAGAGCTTATGAAAATTGTTAACAAACATATTTTTCTTATTTTCTCTTCCAAATGTGTAGTTTTTGTCTCACAAAGAACGTGTCAAGTTATTCAGATGTGAGGCAGTCATGAATGTTGTTGGTTAGACAGACAGCAAAGCTCCCCAAGCAAGATCTTAGTTTAGTGATTCAGCTTCTTTTGCTAGTGACAGATAGGGAGAAATATTAAGGCTGCTTTTTCTCTGCAAACAATGTCTTATAAAGTGCCAAGCTTTATAGCACATTAATGAAATCCATATTCAGGTTCCTCCTGGTTTATTAAGAAACAGATGTGCAATATTCACTGATTATTAAAATGTTTTTCAGCACTTCAGATTTTATAATGGGCTTCCCTCTTCCTTGTTTCCCTCATCCTCATGATTTTTTTAATTAGCTAATTATTGCTTACTTCCTATAACTTACAAAATTAAGAATGGATTACCTTCATTACAAACTTAAATCCACGTTGCAGACATCGTGGCCACACAGCTTTCATTGCATTAGGAGGTGACTATCCCAGTCTCTCCCGACAGAAATATGAAGTTGTGTGAATGAGGTGTAGTTCATCCTGGCTCTGCAGTGGTGATGGACTTAAAGAAGTTCCAGAGGCGCTGTGCTTCCCACAGCCATGTGTACATGCCAGCTGCTGGCGTGCTGCAAAACTTCTCCTCACAGAAGTCACTGCCCACGTCCTTTCCTTGGCCTTGCTGTGGGCAGCAAGGTCGGCTGCATCTGCCCAAAGCAAACATCAGCAGGAAATGTTTAGTCCTACATGGAAGTGAGGGAAGGACTAGAATGTCATTTTTACAATCTGTTTTTTTCCACTAGATCTGCTGCAAGTATCTATTTATTATAAGCAAATTGAGTTTTTCAGATGTGTTGGTAATTCTGAAACAATAACAAACCCAAGAAGAAATCCTGAAGTGAATCCGAATGCAGATGCTCTGGATGGACAGCTTCCTGCAGAGGAGTAGGAAGAGAAGCCTGTCCTTCCCACATTGATCTCAGATCCAGGATCTGATTTCCAGACTCCAGGATGGGAAGCAGATGACCTGGGAGCCCTGGAGGCCCAGAACCATCCACGTGGTGGCACAGCCCTAGAGCAATAGAGCCTGAAAAACAAGGCTCTTCAGCATCTGGTGCTGCTAGGCAGCTGGCAAGCCCCCAGCTGAGCATAGTCTATGTCCCAGCAGAAGGCTTTGAATGGGATGCATTTCTGCAAAATGCTTGCATTTAGATTTGTCATTTTTCATTTTATAAAGCAATTTTAAGACTGCTTTTGCCACATCCCTCTGGTGGTGGATTGGCTTGTCCACTGCTTAATTTTGTGGTGAGCTTGCCTCTTTACGTCTTGGAATATCTTTAGACCATTCACAAACAGCCTAAATATCCCTCGACTGTGCAGCCCCACTTAAGCCAGTGTTAGTGACAGCTACCACCAGAAGTAGAAGTAGAGAGGAATATGGAGCTAGCTGCAAAGCACTGCTCCACCCTCTAATTCTTCAATGTGTCCCTGTGTTTCAGAAAATAGCCGAAGGTTCTCTTTGAGTAAAGGTTTTGCAACATGTATTTTGAGGCCACTGAAACTGTTGCGTCTTTTTAACTGTTAACATTTTGGATTGGATCTCACCCCATTTGTGCTTTCCCTTGTACAGAAGACATCCATCTGTGTTAGGAGCTACGTATGTTTATTTACCTATCAATGTACTAATAACAAGATTGGAATTGTGAGGACTTTATAGTTCAGATGTGGCTAAAACTGGTGACATGGAAAAATTTAGAAATTGCTCTGGAAAAAAATACAGATTTTTTAATTTCATTTGAAATCATGAGAACATAGCCAAGCTAAATTTACTTGACAACTTGACAACTGTGTACTAGAGATTTGCTAGAAACCCTTCTGAATAGTTAAAAGAATGCAAAAAAATAAAGACCAACCAAACCAGCAATTTCAAAGATGAGTGCCATTCTCTGTCTCATTTCTGTGTCTATGGTCATCGTCTGCAATTATAATTTCTTTTGGAAGGTGAATCACAAGCATGTAAAATATGCTATTGTACTAGTCTGAAAGCAAGGCACTGAGAGACTTGAAATCAGAACTACGTTTAATAGGAAAGTTAAAAATAAATGCAATAGTATAGAAACACTGACAGAGTCAGGATACAGCCTGACACCCTGTCAGTCAGGGTGGTGGTAGCAGTCTGTTTAACCGGTGGCTGCAGTCCTCCTGAAGTGATGGATGGGGTTCTGTTGAACCAGTGATCCTGTAGAAGGGTCTGGTCTTCCTCTGAAGCTCCAGTGGTGGTTATGTTGCTCTTGTCCTCTGGAACCCAGTAGGTAAGGACCACTTGTGGTGCTCCAAATCTCAGATTATATCCAGGTAGGAATGCTTGGTTCCTCCCCCTGGGCGGAGCATCTCACAATGGGATGATGTAATTTCATGAGTCATGGAGTGAGGCTTGATAGCACATGAAGAGAAAAATATCCCTCCAGAGGGAGTTATCAGGGATGTGTCATGGAAGAGATAAAGAACACTGCCCCACCTGGTTTTAACAGATGGTGACAGAATACATACTTTTGGTTACATCTTATATTGTAACCCAAGGCAGCTATTCTCTTTTCCTCCAACTCCTATGCTTTCTCTGTTCTGTACAGTTTATACTTCTAAGATGTTTAGCCAGTAATTCTACTGAATTATGCCACGACACAAGTCTTCCTTAAGAAAGTTCCCTTTTTTCCTTGGTTAAGTTCTCCTCATAGGTACTTGTCTGGGTGAAGTCTCACTTAGGTGGACTCATCTGGGTGAAATCTCACTCTGTCTGCTTCAATGTAACATGGGCCTTTTCCTAAGGAAGGCTGGCCACATCTTATAAAAATGATGATCTTTGCACCAAGTGCTGTGATTATTCAACAGAGGACTGAGTCTTTCACTTGGGATATTTCATAGGAAAGTGGAAACCTGTCCTGCCAGTGCTCAGAGCTGACTGAAATCCATGCTGGCATATTTAGTACAGTTCTGAGCTAGGTCTGTTCATTCATATTCCTGTGGCTCATGGTAAGGGTGGTGTACAGCTTGTGCAGCTCTGTACAACACTGTCTTTTTTTAAGTCTGTAAAGAAGGGTTGTTGTTATCTCAGGATGTGATATTAAAAAGTTAGTCTGAAATTAACAGAGACAATTCTGAAACTCGAACTGATCTCCAGATGTTCTCCAATACCACAGCTTTTAAAAAATTAAGTGCAAATACTTTGTGATATGCTACCCAAGGGTTGCCCTGTCCACTTGGTCTTTTTAACTGTGGCTACGTGTCACTAAATGCTTATCAGCAAATCCTGTTAAAAAAAGCTACAGCCACCTATTCTGTCACTTGTTCCCACTCCTTCTTAGCTCTGATAACCCAGCTTTTCATGTGACTCTTCACAGGTGCATTTGTGGAATAATGCAGACTAAGTGATTTCTATTTCTAATATTTCTTTTTTAAGGAAATCTTTTATTTTAGGCCAAGGCATTTAAAATTTCTTTGGAGAGCTGCCATGATCAAATCCAGAGGAGTTGATAAACTTTTGTAGAGGGGGTATAGGAGAACACAGCTGGGTACAAATGTAAATCTGGAAGTGGATTTGCTGTCAATACAATACAATATCAGTGCTTCCCTCTAACTCACTATCATTTAAAAATTGAAAATTCTCAGTTAAGCTCTTTTAGCATTTTTCAATGATGATGTAATTCTCAAAATTCAAAAAGGATTTGCAGAATGGTACAGTCAGGAACAGCTGCCAGGCTTTTAATGACTTCTGAAGCAAGAAATAATCCAACAGGTTTTGGTGATGAATGAACCCAGGATTTATTAAAGAAAAAACCTCTTTCTCTGTATGTTCTCAGGATAACCCTGCCCAAATAAGAGTAGGTAAGGGAAAAAAAAACCCACATATTTCTATTCACATGCCCCCCCATTCATCCATTTAATTTATCAGTTGCATCTCATCATAAGCACAGACAGCCTGCAACAGAGAATGTCTTCAAATGCCTGTCTGTGAGGGACAACAGCGTACATCATTCCTAAATCTGGCTAGACTGGCTTAAAAACTATGTATTAGTCAGATGTTTTCTGTCCAAGGAGATAAAAAAGGAAACACTTCAGGATGTACTTCTAACAAGAGAATGTGTTTGCTTAGGCTGAGGTCTTACTCTTGTAAGCAAATTGCAATAAAATATAGTTGCTATTGTGATTTTATAAATATATGTTTTCTGACTAATTTTTCCCTTTCAGCTTGTTGTGTCGGAATTAATTTTTTCTCCGCTGATCTGTGTTTGAATATCACTTGATGCTCTCAGCTAAGTTTGAAGTATTACCACAGGGAATTAAATTGCTCTATTGTTATGTCGATTATAAAAAGAAAAAAAAGAAAAAAAGGCAAGTAAAGATCTTACTTCCCAAAGAGCATAATATCTAGCATGATTTTCATTCGGGGCTGTCATTGTTTACTTCAGATACTAGCAATTACTTAAGATATTGGGAAATAGTTTAATCTGACCACTTGTTTCATCCATCTGTCCTGAATGAGTACCTAAATTTACTGGCACACCTTGCAGCTGCTTCAGTTTCATAAAGCTCTTTGTAATTCATGTGGCTGGAAAAGGCAATAGCTGCATGCATACACTGACCTGTGCAGATGATGGCCACTGCCTCAATAAATACCGCATATGTTTGCACCTTGGACTGCGCCTAAGTGGATGCATTGCCAGCCAAATGAATGAGCCTATGGCAAAACTTATGCACAAAAATAAATGTCATCCTTTTCTTGGACAGCACTGCAGCACTCACAAAAGACTTATTGTGCTTGCATCTATGCTTGTCTCTTGTCTAAAGCAAATTTTTGGTTATCATTCTCAGTTTGTGTACTGTGGATTTAAGTGGATTTCCCTTTAGACGCATCCTGATGCATCCAGAACAATAAAGGTAAGCATGAAAAACTTAAAAACCCTCCAGATATATGCCAAAGAGATTCCCATTACAAAACAGAGGAGGAGTAAAATGCTCATAGTAGAGGGTCTGTCATGAAGATCTTATTTACAAGGAAAGCACTTATCTTACAGTATCTGCAATAATATAATATTAATAATAATAATAATAATAGTAGTAGTAGTAGTAGAAGAGAGAAATCTGTAAAGAATCTCTCAATTCCTTCTTTTACATCTTGATAAATAAATCAACATTTTCTTTCACTGACTACATAGACCTTTGGGGCTGCAGTTCTTCCAGTACTATTAAAAGAAGGGATGTGATAATCATTTGCTCAATTTTTTGAAGCCCTTTCCATCCACTTGCATGTCTCTTAGTACTAGAAGAATTAATAGATAATAGTGCTGCTGTCCGAAGCACAGCTGGGTAGAAGTGGTAACAAATTGTCTAATTTTTAAGGGGCTGATTTAACCTTAAAATATGGCTGTGGTTCTGCACTATACGAAACAAATGGGTTGTTTGTACAATTAGGCCTTACGTGTTAAGTTCTTCTCTTGATTAAAATGCCCAAGACCTCTATTACCAGCTATCAGCTAAGGTGTGTGTGTCTAGTACAGGAAAGGACACAACCTTGAGTGTTAAATAATGTTTGTCAGACAGCTGGGGACAGAAGGGGAGCACACTGCACATTTCTGCCCCATTGTTATGCCTGCTCTTAATTTGGCAAATCAAACCATTTATGGATCATAACCACTTTTATTTATGTTTATCAAAATCCCACACCTCATCAAGGGCCCGACTCTGCTCCAACAGTGAACATGCCAGAATTTTTGGATTAACAACTTTCCAAGTTATTATGTTGTCAGTTTTCCCACTTTTCTCTTTATCTACGACCAGGACATCTCAGGCAGCAGTGGCCAGACATCAGTGTCTTAGTGCAAGCATCTGCTCCTGAGCCTGCAAAGTTAGAGGCTGTACTGGGCACAGGTGCACACTCATCCACATGTGTTTGGAAACTGTTCAGACACAGTTATTGTAAACTGTGATTTAATCTGCTTCTTCTATTTTGAACTTGTCAGTGCTCCCTTTTAGATCAACTATTGCAATTTTTAATATAAAACTGTGGGGGGTTATCAGCTGCCCACTGCTTAATTCTTGTGGCAAGCTTGCTTCTTAAGCCTCGGAATATTCTAGACCATTCACAACAGCCTAATATTCCTTCGACTGAGCTGCCCCACCTAAGGCAGTGTTAATGGCAGCTGTCCCCAGAGCAGAAGTTGAGAACAGAAATACAGCTCATACCTCCTTGATGTTAAGTCATTTATTCCCTCTGTCCTGGAGGGGAACAGAGCACCCGACCTGGGCAGCAGCCGGCGAGGTAAGAGGGCTGGGCTTTTCCCCCTCCTGGCTTTATCACAGCCAGGGGAAAGGTGATACCAGGGGCGGAGACGGGACAAACAACCAACCAGATTAGAGCCCGCGAGGCTTGAACCTAAGATAGACTTGGCTCAGTCACATGGCAGGGATCTGGCCCAGAGGGGTGGGGGCCCAGGGGGGTTCACCGCAACATACAACCTTATAAAATGATTTTGAAGACCAACAGGAGAGTACTGATACATTCTTTGAAATTGGTGGTGTTTTACACCGAGGAGGTGCCAGTTCTTTTGGGATCCCAGTAAGAAAGGCATTGACACTCAGAGCTGGTTAGATGATTTATTAAGTATGGAAATTGTAGAGGAGGTGACAGCAATCTGAGTCCCTTTGGAAGATGGGACGTGCAGCAGTTGCAGAGTCAGAGGAGTCTCTCCTTGTGCCAGCCCACCACACAGCATTCCACGGGGGCTGGGATTTGCCAGCTCGGTGTTCACTGGCATTCCCAGGTACATCTGTCATTGACAGCTGTCAGGTTTGGAATCAGGACTCAGCTTTGAAGAGTCCCAGGGACAGTGCACTCCAATACTCTTACCTCAATAAACATACAGTTCCCAAAGAGGTGTATACATTACTTGAAGTGCACAAGATAAGGCACTACACATGTAATAATGGTTAATACATATTGAATACATGAAAATTGGTTACCTGTGATTTTTTTATCTATAACTTGATCGGTTATGCTATGGTATAAAGCAGTTGTATGATATCTATAAAAAAAAAATTGCTTTTCAATACAGTGTCTTTTCTGGGGCCTCTGCTGTGTTTGAGGAAGTAGTCTTGTTGTGCTTTTCATCAGATTAAGTTTTTATTTACTATTTGCTTTAAGTTTCAGATGAAAATTCTGTACCAAAACTGAACTACCAAAAGCAGAATATATCACTGTCGCATTTTTCTGTGTGCCAGTTTCAATTATAATTGTTTTCCAATTCTGATTTGCTTTGTTACATGTGCTCTTGACAGTATTTGGTACAGCTCTGTGCTTTCCTGACACATATTAGATAATGACCTCGATACTTAAAATGAGGCTTGTGTACCTTTGCCATAGCCCCTAAGAAAAGAGTTCAGGATTCCCTGCTCCATCACATCACATCAGGTACCTCTTTACCCAGACTGAAAAGTAGGCCAGACATTCACATTTTTCTAGGCCTTATAGCAGAGCTAAATGAGTTTTGAAAACTATTGCTATTTTTACACTGCCGTGACAAGCTTGCTGTGGAAGGTACACTTTGAAGGTGTCACTGTGGAATATCGTCCTTGTCAGAAAAAATGATCTGATGTTAGTAGGTCCTGACACTTGGGGAATGACAAATATTGTAATTTTGCCAATTCTTTTTCCATACAGCTTATAGAGGATAAAAGCAATTTCCAGTAACTGGACTCAGAGGAATTAAACTTGTTTAGAAATATAATTGTGAGTTAGTCTAGTTAATCACTTACAACAGATTGGAATAATATTGAAAATGTTATTTATAATCAAATCATATAGAGCATGGCAGTCAACAGATTTGCATGAGGATTTGCAAGGTAAAACATCTGATTTATAGAACTGCCATGTTAGACATTAAAGGTTCACTCCTCATTCCTCATTGTGCCTTCATGTGTAATTTCTGACCTTTCCCAACTCTTCAAACAAAGCTTTTGGAGCTTTCTTTTCTGTTTCTATTTCCTGCAAGAAGGACCCAAGCCATGGCACAATGCTAAACAAATGCATTGACTGACCTGTAGGGAAAAAGCAATTCTTCACCTCTCTCCTTACTTTTAAGGCTATTTGGTTTACTCTCAACAAACAGCAAATAATGGAGCCAACTGTTTCCCTTTTAAGTCAAATGCAGTTTTCTGGGCAGCAAGACCTTACACATGTCATGGCTTAGGAATGGCAGTCTCCAATTCAGAGCCCCCCCTAAGACTCTCCAAACCGTGTCCCGCTTTCTTTCACTCCCCCATTTTCCCCTCTCCATCCCCTGTAGCGTAATGGAGAAGAGAACTGGAGACACAAAAGGCAAAGGTCAGAGGTTGAGATTAGAACAATTTACTGGAAACAGCAATGAAACAAGAAAATGGACAGTAACATCAACAATAGCACAATAGCAAAAATACTACAACTGACAGTACAAGAAAAGAAATTATATGGAAAAAACCCCACGATAGTAGAAAACACCAGAGGGCTCCTCTGGCATGCTTACTCCACTGCAAGGAACCTCTTTGTGGTGGCCGATTGGCCTGTGGCACAAGATACAGAGAGAGCTCTTGGTAACACAGTCTCTGGTGCCAGAGACTTACTGGTCAAGGTTAGGGTGACCAGAAAGGCTTCTCCCAGGCTGCATTGTTCTGTTCTGTTAATCTATCCCAGTTTGGATTCCCCAGCTGGCTGTCAGCCTCTACCCCTCGTCACTCCCCAGAGCTTCCACATCGGTCCCCGTTCCCTGGTCCCACCTTTTCCCTGCCCCTGGATAAAACTGAGTTTTGGGATCATGTTGGTATTTGCCTCTGCACCCTCGGACAGTGCAGCAGCAATAAATGCTCCTGCTGGAATGCACCCAAATGCCCTTCTTGACTCTTTGCTACCGACTGTAACACTGAACCCACCCGTGCATCTGTGGGGGCACGCGGGACCCCACAGAGCTGGGACAGAGACAGTGATACCTCTTCCCCCAGAAGAGAGTCCCCCACCCTGGCAGTGATGTGAGGTGGTACAGAATGAGATCTGCATCCCAGCCATGCCCACTCCTGGCTACTGCAAAAAATTACCCCTGTCCTGACCAGAACCAGGACACCACATCATTTCACCTTTGCATGATAGGAGATCCCAGGGCAGCATGTCTACATGGCCTCTGACATCGCCATATCGTGGGATTATGTCAAACACAATCACTCCAATGTTTCCATTTTTATTAACGGGATTTCATCCCTTTAGCATAGTAAATATGTTAGGAAAAGCATCCTTCAAGATGAAGTAGAAAATGTATTTATGTCAGAATGACAGCATTAAAGACAGCTGGGTGGTGAAAGCCCCTCACCCACCCCGCTAAGAACAATAAAGAGCCCCTTTAATTAGTAGACGCCCTGTGAGTGACTGATTGTACTTGTCACTTCAAACATTGCTTCAGAGGGGCTTTGAGTTGGTTAAGGGCTCATTGGTAGACAGAAAGAGAAAGAAAATTTGTAATTAAATCTGTTCAAGCAGCAGATTTCAGTTTGTTTTGCTGCTCTTTTAATCAAAAAATTCAAGCAGCAATTTATAAACTGCCATCATCCAAAGAATTCCTTTCAGTGAAGTAGCACCTCCATAATTCAAAGCTATCTGATAGCTGGCCTTTGAAATTACAGCTGAAGGTGGACTCAATTCTAAAGGTGTCACTTGTACAGAACTGTATATTTTTTAGCAGTGTCAGTCTGCAGACTGCACACACAGTAGAAGGCACAGAACAAATTTATGCTTAAAGCATAAATAGAACAGTTGATATTAAAAAAAAAACCCAACTTTTTCCTTGCTGGCACATATTTCCCCATTCAGCTTATTTCCTCCTAGATTACTTGTAAAAAAAATCAAATTAAAATAACCTACTAGATGTAGATTTATTCCTAGACTTTCAGTCTACCTGCTTCTGTAGACAAATGGTACTGAAACAGCAGTTTTATGGAGACACCTCTGTAGGCACATATCAGTTGCAGCAGAAAACAAGGAAAAACACACTGTTGCACATCGCTCTGGGGTGAAGTCCACCCATACCTTTATCACAAATATGAATTCACTAATTATAGCATAATTCTGCTCTACATTTTTCAAGCACTTGGGATCTGGTATTCCATCATCAGATGTCTTCTCAAACCATAGCTCTTCCTGGGAATGTAATGTATAGGAAATGCTGCGAACAGGAGCTGCAGCAAACTGTCTCACAGAGATTCTCTAGCACCTCTTGTTTTTATTACTATTCTCTGGAACTGTTTTTTTCTTCTCACTCCATCATATGCTGATTTTTTTGTTTCCAATTCTTAACATTCACTGTACACTTTGAATAACAGTGGAAGTAAATTCTTACTTTTTTTTTTTCTCTTCTCCACTGAACAGGATTTTTTTTCCAGTGGTCCCATTCCATTCCACCTGAAGAACTTGAACATATATATTTGCTTAATTTTTTTCACACTCCATTTAAATGTTTGGCCTTGCCCTACAGGCTGGTATCCTAGCTCCTGCCCGTTTCCCATTTCAATGCAATGGCTTGGCCAAAAAGTGACCTAGTGTGCATAAATTCTCGTGATCTAAACCACTGTGGTATTGAAAAGCCCTCATCCCTGTTAAGACAATAAACTCTCTTCCTTCTGTTGCAAACCTCAGCTTGCACCCCGTGGGCTCTACTGGCCTTCTTACAATCCCACTTCCTGCTGCTCAGTAGCCAAAGGATTAGTATTAAGCTAAGCATTTCAAAGCCTTGTCTGTAAAATCTCTGGATCCATAACTGCAAAGGCTGATGAGAAAGTTCAGTCACTACTGAACAGCAGGTCATAAACAAGGAATGCCTCCCTGTTTCTGCAATATGTTATTTATTTACATTCTGTCTTTCCAACTGGAGTTTCAAGAGTATGACACATCCAAGAGCTTAAATTCATCTGAATTTGGAGAGACTTCCAAAGTCTTTTAAGTTTTTAAATTTCCTTAAAACACAAACTGCAAGGAGCAAAATTACACAGGCACTCCTGAAAACACTATTCCAAATCTATTTTCTTATTTCCCTAAAAATGCCTATTTTCTTTATACTTACAGTTTTATCACTTTTTCTTCACTTATCCATGTAATTGGAGTGGGAATGGGTTCATGTTCCTTTATTGGTCTTCTATAGTTCTATTATTTTCCCTTACAGCTTTTCCTTTTACATTCAGATATTCTTCCTCCTTGATGATGTTGATGTGCGTGATACGCTTCACATTCTATACATATTTTCCATTTCTAGTAGGAAGGTGATGTTTTGATTCAGTTTTCCTATATGTTGGGATGTATATGGAAGAAGAAAGATGTGAAACCAGCAACACATGCCTGGAGTTCTCACTGGTTCTTAGTGTACCAGGATTAACGTGATCTCCTATTGGTTCAAATTTGGAGTGTCTTTACATACGTATTTCAGTAATTAAAAAACTATTAGAGTAGACACTTGAACTTTTATTCATGTTTTAGAAACTGAAATCACACATGTGGTCATGAAACTCACCAAAGGAAACAAGACTTTGATTTGTAATTAAGAAAATTTTAAGTAATGGCTAAAAGTCACTGCTGTCTGAGACACTCATCTTTCAGAAGCCAGAGCCTGCTGGTGCTGCACATTCAGGACCCAAGAGTTCAGGATTTCACCCCTCAGTCAGACAATGGCAGCTCTCAGCACTGACCAGGACAGGTAACCAGGGTCCAAGTCCCACCTCAGTGACTTCCACTGCTCCATACAAAGGCTACCAATGAGGCCCATTTTTAAAAGTCTATCCAGTGATTCTTTTCTATACAGTGATCTTTAGTATGAACAAATACATAATTACTAATTTATTCCTATGCATTATATTTAGAAAGAGAATGGAACATGTACTTTTCAATCCAACAAACTATACATTCATCTGGAGTATTTATTTGGAGCATTCAGATGGAGCTGGATGAAGGCTACTGACGACAAAGTTTTCCCAGTTATGAAATAAAAACTAAAAGACAAATACAAGAAAACCCCAATTATTTGGAGAAATCTTTATTAAACATTTTAATATAATATTCAATAGTAAAATAAATCATGTGATGCATACATAGAGTTTTTAGGCAGGGATCTCAAACAAGGCATGTGGTGAAATTGATTTATTTTACACTGAATGCCAAAGTATCTTTTCATTTATTACTTTATAAAGACTCATTTAGAAAAAATGTACAATATCTTTCAGAGTTGTTAACGAAAATCTAAAAATTCACATTTTCATATACTCTCTACAATAAAAGCAGAAAAGATTGCCTTCAATTTAACCTCGAACTTATGAAAACATGTGGGTATGGCCAGTGTCTAAAGTTTTATAATATTCATTTGCTGGTAAGTAGTTTTTGTTGATGCATTTATGCAAAGATTCTAGAAAACTTTTTTAAGTCAGTAGACTCTTTGATAAACTGCTGGTTCAATTCCAAAATGGTTTTATTTTTCAGAATTTGTAAAGGAAATATGCACTCACCACTTTTAATACTGGTTGCGCTTATACACTGATCAATAAAGAACAATATCCTTGCTTACAACATACAAACCTAGCAAATTTTTTACAGTAAAAGAAAATTACCAGAGGAAATTTGATGAAACTTTAAATGACAAATTGCATAATCTACTAAACAGCCCTGAAAACTGAAAAAAATAAAATGTCATCTACTATCAAAGTAATAATCTACTTACAAATAGTCCAACTTGCTTCTGAACTCCTTTAAAAACAGCTGCTGTAAATACTAAGTAATTTTGCTCTGATGTAAAGCATTTGATTTGACAGGGATTTCTACATTCATTATCCCTACGGAAACATGTCCTGAATTTGTCCCAGAGACTTCTGAACACAAAGTAAGATCACCACCCAATTTTCTAGTCCAGCAGAATTTTCAATCCATGATAGCACCAGATCAGTTCTGTATCTCTAAATTTAGCCCCACAATCTGATTATGTAAGATGGGAAAGGCAGATTGAGGCAGTGCAATCTGACAGTACTTTTAGCCAGACACGAGGGCCTTTGAAAACACAGACCCAGCTAATAAGCATGCTAACAACTTTGGTGCCCAACAGGGCCACCCCAGAATCATTATCATCTACAGATGTCAATACTCATTTCACAATTTTACACTATCTTACTTTCATGGCTTGACTGTAATTTTAGTGATAATCATTACATGGTCATGTTCACAATCCCATCAAAACCTACAGTAACTGGTACATGTAGCAGTTACCTGAGTATTACCAACAGGAGGAGTTTGTCTAACACTGGCTTGCGAAGAGTAGTCAGAGTTTACTGAAGAGCTCCTTCTCTCTACCTCTGTTGACATAATTTAATACAAAAATGAGCACACAGCATCATTCTGACTACATTTTTCTGAGAAAATTCTCAAGTTTAGAGTAACCTCATCACTGCCTTTTTGAAGGATAGATGGACAGTAGATTGCTTTCATCAACCAAAGCCAAGCAGCCTCCAGTGAAAAGCTTAGTACCTCTGCTTCTCCTCAGATCATGAAATTGTATGTCAGGAAAACAGCAATTATATCAAAGTATAATTCCTATTCCCATTCATATATAAACTAAAAAATCATACAAACAGGTTGAATTCCTAAGAAAGGAACAAAGATTTTTTTTTTTTTAAATACAGTTTCTGGTCCCAACCACCCCTCCCCCCCGAAACTGATTCTTACTGGATTCCTTCCAATTAGCAACACACGTCTATACAACATCTTCAGCAACTGTAGTATCAAAAATTTGGTAATAAACTTGATTTTTCGTTGCATCTCTGACATTATAGGATCTGATGAAGCATTCCAGCCACGGCAAGTCACCTACCAACAAAATCCAAATCACTGTTCAATATTCATTTATAATTTTTATAGGAGGCAAGTGTAACTTGAGCAGGATCTTAACTAGGATATCTAAACGTATACAATAGTTAGTAAGAAGAAAAATTAATTATTAACTTTGAAATTCCAATTGGTGTCTTTTAGATTTCCCACAAGATCTGAAATGGTGTTTAGTGACAATCTTCCAAGACTTGTCCTCCCTGCACCAGCACTCCACAAAACACTTGGACCCAGTAGTTGTGCCACAGTATAAAATACATATACGTAAAGACTTTCCAATAATAAAAATTCATCTCCATGTGTCTCAATGAGACAGTATCAATGGTCTCAAAGGGAAAATCCTTTACAACCTTTATTACAGGACAACTTTTTCTAAGAATGGCAAAGACTCCAGGGTGACTGCAGTGGTCACTGACAGCCATGTCAGTGTATCTGGAGTATGCACTGGAGGTTGGAGCTGCATCACACATCCAGCTACCCTGGACATATGTAGTTTAGGCAGAGCTACTTTGTACCACAACACATACACTGAACAAAAATCTCTGTAAATGGATTTGGATGAAGGATTTGCTCAATTTCCATGGATATTTCCCATGGCAAGGGATGCTCTAAATCAGCATGTGCAATCAAAAGCAGGGCATCACACAAAGCATGTGCCATACACTGAATTTCCTTTCAGTTTTCCTTAACATGCTGTGACATCCAGTACGAGGGTGGTCTGGTTAACTTCCATGTGAATACAGATGTATTTTAGTGCCTGCACAGGTGTGACTGTATTCACACATCACTGCATGCTACACGAGAATTTACTGAACCATTTATTTTCTTTCTCAAAGGGAGAGTTAATATTAAAGACATGTCTCAGAACAAATTAATTGGAACTCTGCTTTCAGACTCCAGCATTTCTCTGTTTTGAGTTTTGTCTGTGCATAAAAGTTGAATTCTAAGACTTTGCATATGCAACAGCAGAGTGAAAGACTCTTTCCCTTCCCATTCCCCTTTTAAAATAACAGCAAGCTGACCTAATTTTCTTCCTGGAGGACACAGTGTATTCATGGTCATCTCCATCTTCTGCTGAAGAAAACTGTTAGTTAAGATTTCAGAGGCAGGAATTTGGAAAAACTTTTCCTGAAAGACAACAGAAAAATATGAGGTGTTGAAAGAGGCATAAGAAATCATTAGCCAGAACAGTGATTTCGTGTTCTTTTTGGAACTTAAAACCAGGTAATACAACAGAAAAATAATATTACATAAAAAAACTGTTCAGATACAGAAAAAACCCTGAACTGTCTGTTTTTCAGTACCCCTGAGTATTTAGGGACTACAGCCACCCAGAAAGCACACCTGGCAAATATTCCCCATGAACCTCCATAACAAGACCATCAGACAATGTTATGGCCAGAGAGCATGGTCAGTCCCCCTCAACAGTCCTTCAAATCTTGAAATCTTCAAATGACTTGAAAATAAGGGGCACTACAACCTGGCTTTTTATCTGTGGAACTCCCTTCGTGTGAGTTTCATTTTTTGACAGTTTTAGAAACTATGGAAAAAGTCTTATACTGTGGGGTACATTTCTGACTGGAGACAGAAAATAATAAATGGAACATTAAAATGTTAGATAAACATTTTCTGTGTATTATTAAACCACATACAGTAAGCATGACTAAAAAACTCCAAGTTTATTCTTTCCAAGTTTGTTACCTGATTTTGCATCTCTAAAGGCTCATCATCTTATAACTTCTCAGAGGGAGCTAAGATTTTTGTTAGTAATTTCTCATTTTTGTTACAAGATACAAATACAGAATAATTTGCCTCTGCATAATTTTTCTATGATGTGTTTAATGGCAGTGATCAGAAGTTAAAAGATAATCCAGCAGCAAAATTGACACAGATAGCCTTCTCTTTTCCAACTCTTCTTCTCAGTATAAAACTTTTTCATTTTTTGGCTTCCCTGACTTTTCCCGTAAGGAGGAGAGGGAAGAAAAGCACTGTGTTCCTATGGAAGTGCAACTGGAAGCCAGTGTAAAGCTGCACTTCAAAGCAGCCCAGTTCCTTCTCAGGTGGTGCTGAAGGACTGGAATTTAGGCTTGGAAACTGTTGGCTTGTCTTTGAAGTACCACCAGCAGGAATGTGAGCAGCTGGCACTTCAGAAGAAATTGTGGGTATTTTACTGCAGCTAAACTGCAGTACTGAGCAGTATCTGATATGAAAGTGAGCCACCCTGAAGTAAAAATTTTTGGAATTTTACATCAAGAGATGGTTTAAATCTTTTCCCCCACCTTCCTTTTGCAGTCTAGTTTCTTGATATAAAAAGGAAAAAGAACAGTAGAAGGAAAAGATGACTGGCTGAAATGGGGATTGTAGTCTTTGAAGTCCTTTGCTGTTAAAACAACATGTATTTTAAGAAAAACTACATATTTTGTGATATTATTTTACTTACACTGCTAAAATTAAGCAAGGAAGAGTATTCTCTTCAAAGTCCCATTCAAAGTAATTTAATATAAGGGTGGAAAATGTGCAGATGTAGACACATTAAACAGCACTGCTGTGCAGAAAAAAAATCCAACTAAATTCCTTCTCCATCCCATTTTGTCACACCCACATTGCAGTGACAGGAAAACCATCCGTTCTTCAGTGTCTCAAGTAGCAGGAATGGCCTTAAGCTGCTTTAGAGAAAACTGAAGATAGGTTAATTCTAAGGCCAGTAAAGTAGTTGAATAAACTGCTTCTGAAATCCACGATAAATATCTGTACAGACATAGATGAGTTCTGCCTAAGGAAAGAAGGTCTCCTTACCTCATGATCATGTGAAACAAAACCATCATGCATTACTGAATGGATAAATTCTATTTAGAGTTAACGAAAGAGGTAATGAAATATTAAACTAATGCATAAGTTAGCTGCATAGACCCTGAAACACTCCTATCATTCATACAGCATTCAGGCTGCATAATTTAAAACTGCAAATAAAAGGGAAATTCAGCCACAGAAATACATAAAAGTTTATGGAAATACCAAATAATCTATCTTCAAGCTTCAGTTTTGTCTTTATGCTTCAATATTCTACACTCTGTACAGTATTAACAACCTTACAGCATTTTAATTATTCCTACAAAACACTGCAGGTAACACAGAATGAATATTTGTGTACAAACATTTGTTATTTTTAAAAACAAATAAAATCCAAATGCACATCATCTGTAGAGTCTATCTTTGCCTAGATTTACTTACATAATCAAAAAGGTATGCATTTAGTGCTCCTGTTTCATCAACCAGTGTGAACTTCATAATAAAAACATATTGGAGCAGTTCAATACCTAAAACTGAAGAAAAGAAAAATTGATGTTTCTCTGAGAGAATATGCAAGGCAAACTATAACTCGAGCTGACAATATCCCTCCTTTAATAGTAACTGACTCTGGATACTGTCATTAAAAGTATAAATTAACAGACTAAAACATAGAGGCTCTGAACAGCAAAATGTCGTTTATCTCTTAAGACCACAATGCAATTTTCCTAGAAACACTTTAATAGATGAGCCTATGAAAACACATAAAGGTTTTTAAATACTTACTCTCATGCTAGTAAACAAAAAGCTAATATTTGCTTGGATCTTGGATCCCACCTCAGTAGGATCTGCCTTCTCCTGGGTTCTTTTATCCATGAAAGATTAGAGAGGTGCTCCTAATTCTGTGCTAATAGGAGTTTCACCTGAAAACTATCCTCTGAGGGAAACAGTTTATTTCATATGATGTGGTGAAAGCTACCACGCTTGGTCAGAAAAAACTTTGCTGGCAGTTCTGAAAGTATTCCAGCCTAAGTAAATGACTACAGTCACTCCCTCACTGGCAGCAGTAACTGTTATGCTGCAAATCTAAAATAACTGAAACAGACAACAACAGCTCTGCATCAGTCTTTTCTGGGTACAACTACTTAAACTGGTAGTTATTTTTTGTTCAACTTATCTGCTGTACTTGCATGTTTATATTTAGTCTGAAAATACAGACGATAGAAGAATATATACATAAAATAATGTAACTGTCAGGAAGCATTAATACTGTTTTCATTTTGAGAACTGTCAATCACTGCCAGTTATATATTACCTTACAATTATTTAATAGGATACATTATGACAATTAATTTAAGAAAATCACTGTAGTGCTCAAATAGTTTTCCTCTTTTAGAATGTGTACCAAACTTATACACTGCTAGATATTCCAACTTAATATGTTACAATATGGATTGATAAACATGCAAATATTGTTTTTCCTTAATGCGTTGTAAGGTTTTAAACTCCATTTCCAGCATTTTAACATGTTGACTGCATACAGTAACACAAGGAACACACAAAGCATAGAATACACATAATTGTTGTGGTATAATTCCTTTCATTTGAATATTATTTCTTGCAGATTCTCTAAAACATCCTTAACATAAGGTTTACAGAAGATAAAAATCTGACTTGTACCAGTCATTTAAATAAGACTCTCTTTAGTTCAGGTCAGAAAAACTGTATCTTCAAAAGGAAAAGCAAGACTAACTTCCAGGACTGCAAGTACATACACAGTTTAAAAGTAACATCTACAACCAAAAATTCATGACATCTGCATTATGACAAGCGTTACTACTGATACCTATGGTAGAAGAAACTACTCAACATATAAAATCCTTTAATTCATACTGCAATAGTTCCAGAAGTAAATATGTTATTTCAGCTGGTAAATGCTGAATGAATTTTACAGCACCATATTAAACATGACCATAATTACATGCTCTCTGTACAACATTGCATCCCAGAGCTGCAAATCAAACTATTTCATATCAAAACTACAGAATCAAGGCACACAAGTATTTCAGGACAGTATCACGTCAGCTGACCTTGTGCTATTTCAGTTGGCTCCCATGACGGTTGCTGTTCTGCTGCAATGGAACTTAGACCCTTGATGGGCTTTGGAGTTGAGCACTGCTTGCACCTAGCATTTAAAACAAGAAATGGAGACTAACCAAACACTGATGTATTTGTACTAGAAGTGTTCTGCACAGAAAAAAATCAAAATTCTGATTTTCTTACACAGTGAAAGTGCAGAAGTATTTCCACTGCTGCTTGAAGTAACTATTTTACCAGACACACCAGCTTTAGAGCACAACAAAACCTTTAATGCTGTTTTTGAACTATCCATGAGGAGAAATAAATCTGGATAAGACCACTTCAGTCAACAGACAGGAATAAAACTGTATGCCAAGGTTGAGAGAGAGGGGGTTGTTCAGCCTGGAAAACAGGGCTCCAGGCAGACCCTACTGTGACCTTTCAATGTATAAAAGGGACTTATAAGAAAAAAAAGAGAGAGTTTTAACCAGAGCTTGTAGTGAAGAACAAGGAGCAACAGCTTAAAACTGAAAGAGGGTAGATATAGATTGTGCAGAAAAAAGAAATACTTTACAAAGAAGGAGCTGAGGCACTGGAAGAAGCTGTCCAGAAACACTGTGGATGCCCTATACCTGGAAATGTTCAAGATGAGACTGGATGGAGCTGAGCAACCTGGTGTAGTACACGGTGTCTCTGCCCAAGGCAGGGGGTTGGATTAGATGATCATGAAAGGTCCCTTTCAACCCAAACCATTCTACAATTCTAAGATCACTACATTGCTAAACATATGTACATATGCCACTACTTCTCACTTTGTAAAAAAGGAATGAATCTGCACTTCTAGCACACTCTAAACCCATTACAGAGTAACAAGAGAAATTTGGCTTTGCGTATGCTGAGAATATTAACTAAGAGTTGTTAAAACATTCTATGTTATTAGTGGTGTATTTACACCAATAATTATAAATTTTACACGTGACACAGTAAGATAATGCTGCAAGTGGATGGAAATATTGAAAAACTGTTTTCAAAGTTGCTCCCATTTGCCATAAGGAATGAATTTACAGAACAAAACTATTTGTTTCAAATTAAGCTTCTGTATTAGTATACTAAAGTTAGAATTTGAAATAAACATTTATTATCTTTTAGGATTATATGCAAAGCATGCCATAAAAATCAATAAAAACTACTTCTGCTTAAGTGATACAAAGTCAAGCTCAGCGAAGTCACTTTTTTCCTTTAAAAAACCCCTCCAACTCCACTAAAGTAACTTACTGTAAACTTTGCTTTTTATATGCAGTGTCTATTTTTACATATAGATGAATATACATGCATATGCACACACATATAATTCACTCTATCAAACAAAATCTTCTCTAGACTTTGCTATGTATATGGCACTGATAAAAACGTGCATAAAACATAGCTCTGAAATGTCAGCATACTTGTGAGGCTGCTTCCTAAATATCCCATAAACAATCATGGAATATCTTATAAACCACTCGCTTTTACAGTCAAACCATTTGAACAGAGAACAATGTCTGAAGGTGAGTTGTGTGCAGCTGGGGAAATATATAGATTATGAAAGTGCAAGGGGAAATACTCTGTATTGGTGAAGATCCTGTCCCAGTGGGAGTACCCATATACTGCCTTTATTTAAAGAAAGCGGCAGACAGCAATATCTGGAAAGGTCAAAACTATAGATGACAAAGAGAAACAATTACCTGTATTCATTTTATGGATGGCCCTTATGGGAAACTTTAGGGTTCACATGAAACATAGAATATTTCTGCACAGAAGTTTTTTACTGCCTGCAGACCTGCGCTCTGCCTGAACTGCCACGCTGCTGGGCACTGCTGGGAGAACACATGGCTGACAGCTCTCATTGGGCAGGAAGGTGGCACTGCACGGCAGATCAGAGATCTACGTGTGCCTACTGTATTCCACAGCTTTGGAACTGTGGAATTCAGAAACCTGTTGACGTTGTCTCTACAGTGAATGATATCCACAAACAGGTAAGGCACTTTGCAGTGCTGTGGATCACAATGAATTACAAATGGTAAGGTAAGGCTGTCCAAAATCCCTTACTGCTTCCAAACCTCAAGATTTCCCAACACTAAGAATGAGAAAGAATGAGTTGTAGATTTACAGGCTGAGATTATTTTCAGGATCTCTATTTAAATCTTATCTGTTATGTTGTATATGTATATATAAAACCCCTCAGCATAGTTTTAAAACAATGCATGCTTTGACTTTAGTCTAAGTGAGTCCAGAAAATAGAAAACCTGGACTAAAATGTAGTCTGCAATGCATGTGTGTTTCCATTTCTATAGCACACTGCCCTACCCATGCACCACAGACAAAACTGGAACTGGAGAGCTGTGTAATTAAGGACTTAAGATTTATAAAGCAAGAGCAGAACTGCAGTGGGTCCTTTGGCACAAGATAACAAATGATATGGTATCTCATCCCTGACGTCAGTACTGCGGATCATGCTATGTATTTTATATCAAAGAATCTTTGGGAAAGTTATCCCTTCAGCACTGCAATCTGAGTTACTGAAGAAAATGCTATCTATTGCTGCAACTACTGAAATATAAACAAATACTTTTAACCTACCCATAATATTTTACATTGCCTTGTAGAAGAAAAGGAGCTGAAAGATCTAGTAACTCAAGATCATCTTCTGTGGATCTCACAGGAATAACACACTTAAACCTTTTTGTAAGCTTCCAGATTTCTTTTAGGGTTCCACCTATTAAAAACCAAAAAAAGAAAACATTCTTAAACAGCATCCAGAAATAAACTGAACAACTTACACTTCTCAGCTGATTTCAGGGCCTTCAATAATAATTGATATCCACTACCAAAAACTCAAAAAATAGCCCAATACCTTCTCACTTTTACTCAACAGACTCAATTAAGAAATAAAGATTGACATTTATCAAAGTAGGTGCCTTAATATGTTCCTCATAATAGCTGTAACATAACACTGTAACCAAGAAGTTGTATTTAGTTAACATCACTTTCATAGAACTACTCCTATGATTTTACTAGCTATTTTCTAGGAAAAAAACCAAAGCAACCAACCTGACCTTTTATACGCACATATCCATATACAAACATACTTAGTTGCTGACATTTTAATATCTGAAAATAGATTTACCAAGTTACATTGCTCAGTTGTTTTAGGAAAATAGAGAAGAAATAGATTCTTTTTTTCTTCTCAGAAAGCAAAGGTCAGACTGGAATCAGTTTGGAACATGTCAGAAATAAAGTGGCTATCAGAACTAATCCATTATAAAGGAAAGCACTAAACAAGAGGGGTCATTGACACTCACACAAAGGACCACCTGACTTATACTTGCTTATTCACATCACTACTTTAGCAGAATTGAAGACTTTGTTATAAACTCTGAATGATGCTATATGCAATTATTTATTATTTTATTATATTAAAAATTCCTCAGTAGTACCTTGCTAAATTGCTTAGTTTAAAGGTCAGTGGCTATTCTTCTTCCCTGAGGAAATCTGATAAAAACCACACCAACCCAAAAAAACTGAGAGAAGCTCTATTAATCTGAAACAACACTGACATCCAGAGGCTGACAAAGTTAACTGGAGGCTTGTACTACCAGAAGCCTTTCAAAACTTTTCCACAGCAACACTGAAAACAGGCTTGTTTAGAAGACTCGGCAAGCCTTTAAATCACAACTGAAAAACCAGTAAGCACAGCTAGAAGAAAAGAAACCATATTCAGAGGTTAATTTTAGCATAATCAACAATAAACAATATTGGCATAGTTTTGAAATAGACAGAAGCACCTTACAAGACCTTCAAAGACTTCCATCGCCTGTTTGGACAACAGTAACTTATAGTTCCAGCTCAGTTTTTCTGTTTTTTGAAGATGCCTTTATGATCATCACTACTTACACTGAATACAACTTCAACACACATCTTCACTTTGCACATACTCAGAGTGGACACTGTGCTGTGAGAATTGGTGTATTTGCAAATTACCTTACCTTCTATCATCAGCAAGGTGTCTTCAGGATGTTGAAGCATTTCATCATGCTTCACAAAATGGATGGCTATTTCCCTTTGTTTCTGGTCCTGCGTAGTCCACGTTACAGATTCATACCAGGATGTACTCTGTAATTCTGGGTTTGGGGCAGTATTGGCAGAGCCACGCAAAATGAAATCAAAATCATCTCCATATGGAACTTCTTGCCTAAAACCATTTCCAAAATGAGTAAGTAAATTCTAACAGCTTCTCCTCAGGCAATCTACCAACAAGGATGACAGTACTCCAAATACATTTTAGAATATAGTTATGAGAGTTAAAGGACATAGAGGAAAAATATTCTCATTGTTTTATCAGTTTAAACATTTAGAGTTGTATAGTATATTATGACTTTCCATGTTAATAAATATGCTAAGCAATATGCTAACTTACCTAGGAGCAGAGGCAGCCTAATGGCTATATCCCACACAAATGAAAATCCACGGAAAACCAAATCTATCAGCTTTATGTGATTTCAGTTGGGCCTTAAAAGGGCCACAAACTGCATACCACTTCATTAGAGTGAAAGGACTGCATAACCTTATATTATTCCGAGTTTTATGTTTTAGTCTATTTGACTTTGCATATATTGAGGGAGAAAAAGAAAAGGACATGACCAGAATAGCTTAACATAAAACGAAAGTAAAGGGAAACCTGCAACCGCACCACACAGTTTCTATCCAGTCCTGCTGGAGTGCACCATCTGCACATTTCCACTTGTCATACACAGAGAAGCAATAACGCAGGCCATCCAAATTTATACCAATATTACAGACTAGATTAGGTTGGAAAAGATCTCTGAGAGTGCTCAAAGGAGGGCAACAAATATGGCGAAGGGCCCTGAGGGGAAGACGTATGAGGAGCAGCTGAGGGCACTTGTTCTGTTCAGCCTGGAGGAGACTGAGGAGAGACCTCACTGCAGCTACAACTTCCTCCTGAGGGGAAGAGAGGGGCAGGCACTGAACTCTCCTCTCTGGGGACCAGGAACAGGATCGGAGGGAATAGCCTGAAGTTGTGTGATTTGCCTGGTATTTTTGGATCCAGAAAAGATGCCTTGTCTGGAAGACACACTGTAGTCAAACATATTTTATTAATTCATTAGGAGACTAGTATACCTCTTTGCATGTCCTATTTTAAAACCTCAATAAAGAAACACTTAAGGTACTTAAATACAACTATTGTATGGAAAAAACTGCACTGCTGCCTTTGAAAAGAAAGAAAAATTACTGTTTTGGAAACTCTCAAAGAATTCTGTAAATTGAACTCATATGACGATTTCAAAATTTCCTACTTATTATCAGTGAGTTTCAAATCTTTGCTTAAAATTATATACATTTACATTCAGCTCATCTTACACAAGAAAAGGTTGAAAACACTGACAATCTAGGCAAAATATACAGAGCAATTTCTACTTACACATCCTATGTGAAACACTTACAAAGAGTTGCATTTGGAACAATGAAGTTTAACAGACTGATGGAGTTTTTGGGGTTTATAAGTTCTCAGCTTTGCTCTAATGCGATACTGTTGAGGAGCTGTGCTGTTTGTTATTGTTTTCAGTTCTGTGTTACTCAAATCCTGATGATCTGTTAATACTGCAAAACAATACACAGAGAGAGGAAAAAGCACCAGGTATACTATTAATCACCGTAATATTTGTAATAGAGGAAATGGCAATTGCAGGTATGCATTTTTCTCTTATTTCAAACTTTTCTTTCCTTCCCAGCTGCAACCTCAGTTTTATCAACACAACTTCTTATTACAGTCTGTAAGATAATCATACCAGGCTGCAGGAGCATGGTGTAGAAAAAACATATCAAAGTAGAATATACAAATATGCTCTATTCTTTTAAACAACAAATAAACTCAATACAACATACATGCATTTATACTCTTGGAATTTATACTCTCAGAATAGCTCTTCCTACGATAACCTTTAAGATAATGTTTCAAAACAGCTTCTGTTCTTTAGCACAATTAAAATTCACCCTAAAGTAAATATGTTACCTACCTGTAACAGATAACTGCTGACATCTCTGTAAGTCCAATTCAAGATCTAAAATCAATAAGAATTCCTAATTATTTTCCTTCCTTCTTTTCCTTTTTATCATGTGGACACACACAAAGAGGTAGGTAGACAGACAAGTAGATACACACACAAAACCAAAAGCTGAACAAATGAAAACGGAAATCCCAATAATGTATGAAAACAATAGAACAATAACAACAAAAGCAGAGTAAGCAGGAGAAAAACACTGCTTATGTTTGAGTTAGTATATTAGAGGGGAAGTTAGCATATATATTAAACAGTAATGCTTATCAAAGTGAAAATTTTTCAGAAGTATACTGTGAATGATCTGTCGACATCAATTGTATTCATCCCTTGTAATACTTCTGGACAAGAACATAAATATATTATTTTAAAACCAATACAGACTGCCTGGACCCTCCTCTGAACAACCTCTACTACACACAGAGAATGCAGCAACTAAGTGCAAAACTTTTTCAAAATTTTCAGTTATGGACTGGACATGAAGCATTTATTTATTCTTGACTTTTGCATCCTTTTAGAAATATCCTGTGTTTTTATTAATAATGGCTGAGTAACAGATTTTTAAAAGCTAGAAGCAAAGATACAGAATATGTCCAACCAGCTTTAGAGTTTAATTCCCTTTTAGTTACTCTTATCTTGGGCTAAAAACACCATTCAGAAAATAATATGGGTCTGTAGAACTGATTATAAGATATCACTGTTCCATGGAAGTGCACCTTACAGCTCTGCCACTGACACAACTTTCCATCCAATGGATTAAGAAGGGCTCCTCAACAGGCAGACCTTTAGTAGCATTTTCAGTGCCTGTCCCTGTGGAATTGCCCTTTAGAGGGAGGCTCTTACATAACTCTGCTTTGTGATCTAATATAGTACGATTAAGAATACCATCTGTGTTAAAGAATTTATTCACTAATTCCTATGAAAGTATCTTTTCATGTAATATGAAATGCTTGTGCTGGGAGACAGAAAGGGTAATGTAAATTTCCAGTCCAATAAACCGAAAGAACTCTCTAAAGCTTTGAATGTGAAAGTAACATTACACATCTAGGGAAGCAGTAACTGTGACCTTATCTTGACCATATATATCTATTAGAACAAAGAGCAAATCAGCTTTCAGTTGCTCTTACCTGTAGCATTGCCAAAAGTGCCGTCTAAGTCCATTGAACACATACTTTCCATATTCTGACTGTCTGACAGGGCCACAGATTCTAAGAATCTAAAGATAAATTACTAAATATTTTATAACCTAGAGAAATATTTTATATATCATCATACACACACACACATATATATACAGAATTACACAGACACTTACTTGAAACCTATTTATTATCAATACACAGGTATAATGTTCAGACATAAATGTTCCAGCAGAGAAATAAAACTCAACTGAGCCAGAATTTTCAGGAGATTATATCAGTGATGCAGATGAGACACTTTCCAAATCACTTCGGGAACATTAAACATAAAATAGTGCAAGAAGAAATATGTACTACTGGAAACAGAACTCCTGATAATGGAATATGGACTTTGCTTACTTAGCCTTTCCTAATGAAGAAAAAAGTTCATAACCTTCGGAAAAAGGGGCAGACCATTCAGGAGGACTACAAGGATGTTACACAGGCAAAAAATCAGAAGTGCCAAAATCTGACTAGAACTTTATCTGGCTACCGCTATATGAAACAACAAAAATAGTTTCTTCAAACATACAATCAACAAAACGAGAACTAAGCAGAATCTCCATCTGTTTTTTGATGTAAGGGGGAAACACAGGAAGGACAAAGGATGAGAAAAACGCCAAAGTACTTCATGCCTTCTTTACCTCAGTCTTAATAGTAAGACCAATTGTTCTCTTAGTACTCAGACCCCTGAGCTGGGAGACAAAGGATGGGGAGCAGAATGAAGCTTCCATAATCTAAGAGGAAATAGTCACTGACCTGCTATACCACTTATACACACGTAAGTTTATGGGGCTGGTTGGGATCCACCCACAGATACTGAAGGAGCTGGCAAAAGTGCTCAACAAGCACTTATCCCAGCAATTATCAGCAGTCCTGGGTAAGTGAGAAGGTTCCAGTAGATGGAAAATTACTGTAGATGGTCATCTATGAGAAGGGTCAGAGGGGTGATCCAGGGAACTACAGGCCTGTCAGCCTGACCTCAGTGCTGGAGTTCATGGAGCAGATCACCTTGTGTGCACGTAGCACATGAAGGATACCCAGGGGATCAGATGTAGCCAACAAGGGTTTATGAGAGACAAGCCTTGCCTGACCAACTTAATCTCCTTTTATGACAAACTGACCTGCTTAGTGGATGAGGAAAACAGTTGTGGATGTAGTTTACCTGGACTTTAGTAAAGCCTTTGACACTGTTTCCCACAGCATTCTCCTGGAGAAACTGTCTGTCATGGCTTGGATGGGTGCTTATCTATTGAGTAAAACTTGGCTGGATGGCTAGGCCCAGAGAGTGGTGGAGAGTGGAGTTATCTCCAGCTAGTGGCCACTAACAAATAGTGTTCCCCAGGGCTCAGTATTGGGACCAATTCTGTTTAGTATCTCTGCTACTGACAAGGATGAGGTGACTGAGGACACCCTAACTAAATTTGTGGGTGGCCCCAAGCTGAGCAGGAGTGTTGATCTGTTGGAGCTGCAGGAACGCTCTGCAGAGGATTCAGGACAGGCTGGACTGATGGCCAAGGTCAAGTATATGAGGCTCAACACGACGAGTGCACTTGGGTCACAACCCCATGCAGTGCTACAGGCTGGGACAGAGTGGCTGGAGAGAGGGCCAACAGGAAAGGACCTGGTGAAGGGGCTGGAGCACAAATCCTGTGAGGAGCAGCTGAGGGAGCTGGGATAATTTAGCTTGGAGGAGAGGAATCTCAGAGGGACTTAATCACTTGTCTCTAACACAATGTGACAGGAGGTTGTTGAGGTGGGGTCAGCCTCTACTCCCAGGCAACAAGAGATGGAAGGAGAGGAAATGGCTTCAAGTTGTGCCTGGGGAGGTTTACACTGGATAATAAGAAAAAATTCTTCATGGAAAGGGTTGTCATGGGAACAAGCAGCACAGGCAAGTGGTGGAGTCATCATCCCTGGAGGTGTTTTAAAGTCATGTAGATGGGCGCTTAGAGACATAGTTTAGTGGGGTACTTGGACAAGGCTTACAGTTGGACTTGATGGTCTTAAAGGTCTTTTTAAAACTAAATGATTCTGATTCCTTAGGAACATAACACAGTTCAGTAAAGAATGTAAATTATCTGCTTCATTTTGAATATATTTAAATCTCACTGCTTTCAAGTAGCTCACACACATTTAAAATGTGTTTAATTTATTTGCTGAAGCAAGGCTTTTGTCTTCAAACGATTACATGCCACTCTAAAACAGAGTATGTCAATATGGTGAGGTGTTATTATTACAGCACTATAAAATAGAATCTCGAGCCCTACTGGATTTTAAATTTGAAAAAATTGCCTTTATTTACCCATCCCTCCAAACACTCTTCATGTTAGTAATGCTAAAGACATGTTCCGTTCTTGAGTTTCTTAGATATATTTACAATTCTAAACTGTAAAGCTGTTACATAAGCCTAGAGTTTTCAAGAATCATCTAGAAAAAAACCAAACATCTACACATAATACTTACGCTTTTAGTTCCTTAACATCTGGGTTACTTTCTGGCAAGACTCCTATTCCTCGACCATAACAGGTGCCACCATGAAGATGAAATTCTATATGTGAGACATCTTCATTGTCAGCACTTGCTTGTTTCGTATGAATACTGTAAATTCTCAGAAAACTTCCAATCTGAAAGGGAAAAAACCCCCACACTTTGATAATACAAAGTTAGTTATTTACACGGAAAATTCTAGTACTCATGGAGCTTCTTCCCTGTTTTAACTGAATTACAGAACAGCTGAAGCTGGCAGGGACCTCTGGCGATTACCTTGTTCAACTCCTGTGCCCAAAGCAGACTCAACTACAGTAGACTTCTTAGGGTTATTTCCAGGTGGGTTTTAAGTATTTTCAAGTATGGAAACTGCAAAACCTCTCCGTGTGACCTGCTTGTTTTGCTTTATCAGAAAACATTACTGGCAGCAAAGGGTGATTCAAAACCAGAATAAACCTTTGTAGTAAATCTAACTCTCAAACAGACTTCAGAAGACACATCAAATGAGTCAATACATTCCTTTCCCGAGGGAACAATTTGCCTTCTACATTCCCAACATAATCCTGCAGAGACTGATGTCCTGTGATTGGTCCATGTATCACATGGTCACATTTAACAACTGACCTCCTGCTTATCATCGTGCATGGTTTACTGTTTACATGTACATACAAACATATCTGCTTACCCAGGTTTCTCCATCATATCTTACTCTTATACTACAGATAACATTTTTTAGCCCCAGCACAAAAGACAATATGTGTTAAAAAATGAAAGATCTTGGTACTTTTCCTATGTCTGTTAGATCTTCTGTTCAGGTACATGGAGAATATACTCCCTGTTTTGCTCACAATGATTTTGTGTTTTCTGAAACAGTTTTGTCAAGTAATACAAATGGACTTAGGCTAACTTACACAATTACCTATTTAAAAACAAGTTATGCAGTGTTGAACACTGAACACAACTTCATAACTTTGCTTTTATTTCAAAAAACCACTCCCATTACCCCCCAAAGAAAATCCACATACCCAACCAACCAAACAAAACCAAGCTCAATGTTCTACAGGCAGATAATCTGGAGACTCACTTACACAGTTAACCAAATAGTTTTTTTTATATAACCTGAGATCCAGCTGATAGCTCACACGCTACACACTTTCAACAACCTGGATTTATATTCATTCTTAACATCTTTGAAATAGCCTGATATAAACGATGAATTATTTGAAATTTACTTCAATTAAAATTAATATTACAGCAGTCAGTTTATTAAGTCATATTTCAGCTTCAGATCCCATTTTAACCAGCAAAATCTGAAAAAGTATTCCTATTAGATTGGACTGGTCATGTCATAGTACAACACTTTTAAACACATGGGTATATGCATAAAAGCATATGGAGCAGCAACCCGTGTCTAGAATCCTCCTCTGTATCAGGAACAAACTATGACTACATAATGCAGATATCAAACTGCTCTTTTGTTGTAAGGTGTTTTGAATTATGATAGTGTGCCCCAGCCAAACCATCTGTAGTTATGCTTACTGGAACCCTCAGAGAGAGAGACCAGGCTGGAATTACTCTCACCAGCTTCACCTGGCCATCCACCTTCAGGTATAGCAGGTCAGCTCCTGGAGGGTTTTTAATCCCAGCCAGAAGGTTCAGAGAAGAAGAGAGAGGTGAGACAAGTTTATATCTGCTCTCTGTCCTGGGCTGTCTTATTGTTTGGATTTCCTAGACTAACTTGGCTGCTGATCACTGGATGGGTTTTGTTGCTGCCATCATCTTGACTCTGCTTGCCTGGATTTGGAGCTTCAAGAACTGAAAGGTAAACTGTGCTGAATTGGGAAAGGAGAAGATGAAAGGCTAAAATACCAAGACACTAATGAATAGATAAAGAGGACTGTGCTGCACTGGATTAGGAACCAATTCTATTATCTGAAAAGTGTGTGTGGAGCTCTTGGACAAAGTAAAGAAACCAATCAAGTCATGTGTAATCTCATGCACTGCAGTTGCAAAATGTATATGTGCTGTATTATAGATAAGTTATTAAAATGTGTAAGTACTGTGTTAGATAGAAGTACTGTGATAAGTAAGTGAACTATACAGGTTATGTATAAGTATTGTAAAGTAGTATAATATGTAAGTACAGGATAAGTAAGCATAATACACAAAAGAGGTGCTAAACAGCCATTATTGCACAAATTAGAAGATGTGTGAGTTCCTGCATGATGCCCAAAGAGGGGATGCATATTTTAAACAACAAGAAGCTTCTGTGTAATCACACTGATTTGTGGAAGAGAGGTGCTGAGTTCCCGTGCTCTTTTACACAATAATCACACGTGAAAAAGGCAGCATATTTTCCAATTGTGGCAGCAGGGACATCAAAAGTGCACTTCAGCCTGCACCTATTTTGCTTCTGGCATGGAGCTCTTACCAGAGTTTTAATTGATCTGCACTGTTAGGAGACTGCTCGTTTTGTTCATTCAGAGCATCGCCAGGACAGCTTGTGAATTTAGATAGCAGTTAAGAGGCATAGCCAAAGACTTTTTTCGCCTTTCCAGATGCTGCTTTCACCTAATTATGTTGAATATCCAAAAACATAAATGACACTCATATCGTAAGATTGATCTAATGACTAAGACAAATATTTTTGGAGAAAGTTTTTTTTAAAAGTTCTTAGCTAAGTTCTGCTTACGGAAAAACTTTATGTAAATAAAACAGTAACAAACTACTTCCCCACTGTCAAGAGTAATTTGCATAAAAGCAGAAAAAGGTGATTTTGATTGACAAATTTCTTTTTTTCAAAAATAGCATATAAAAAATAAGTATTTTCTCTATGCATAATCACAAAAAATTAAATATGGAAGAGAAGAGCTCAGAAGCTAAGAATATAAATGCCTTCTAAACGTGTGCTGAAATTCACACAAAAGTCAACTGAACTGTTCGTTTCAGTGCAACATTCACTTTGCAAAACTTATCATCACGATAAAATAATCTTCCAATATAAACGCTTAGTAGATCCTTTTCTGAAAATGTTATTATTTTACATATTTTATTATTACTTCAAACTATAAAAAACAGATGCATAATAATCAGCATTGCCAAATCCTGAAGAAGTCCATAAGTTTCTGAATGTCAGCCCAGAGCTGACTGGGAGGACAGGCTGCCGTTTCTGTGGATTCCTTTGGGAGGCAGCCTTGCTTACCGTTAAAAGCAGAGAGTGAATGAGGATGTTAAGGATAAAAATGTTACTGTATTTCTGTTGTTTACAGAATACCTGCAGACCGAGCACTTTATATACTTGACTAAGAAGAAATTTTAATCTACATTAAACACCATGATTTACAAAGACATCAACAAAATCTAGTACAAAACCAGCTCCTTACTTGACTTTACAGCAATTCTCTTTATGACCTACCTCATTTAGAGGAAGTTCATTTAGAAGTGAAATTAAGGGAATATAAAAACATTTCTTGCAGTAATATAAAATATACTAATACCCTATTTTCAGGCTAATTCAAATACGACTATTTAAAGAATACATATTAAGGCCAGAGAGAATCAAAATGCTGAAGTCCCTTATGCAGTTCCCTGCAACTAACTAACTAAAACAACTGTTTAGCCTAAGAAGTTCGCATGATTATTTCAAAATATATAGGGTTGTGTTCACATTCACACTGGTGAATTCATAACAGCATTTATCATGGCAGGAAAATCACCTTTCTCCAAAAAGGCACTCGTGACAAGAAACTGTCTTTATCTACAGGAATCACAGAACAAATTCACCTGTACTTATTTTTATGGTTGATTATATTCAATGAGATTTCTTGGTCATCATTTTTACTGCAGCAGCAGTCTAATTTTACTGAGTAAACGGTGCACAGCTTTCTGCCAATGAGATAAAGCATATACACAATATTAGGGCACCATCCTTGACAGTAAGAAATACAAACTTAAATCCACTTAGAGTTTGAAAGACTTAGGAGTGCTGTCTTTTGGGTTTTTTCTCCTTTCTATAAGTAAAAAGAAGTGGGAGAATACAACTGACATGTCAAAGGAATGCTACTGAGGTCTGAAAAATATGAAGCTATTTATTGCAACCATGTAGTAACTCATTTTAGTTCTATGTTCAAAATGTGACTCTGGCAGTAGGAAAGCAAGACTTCTAAGTCCAAACTACTATTAAAAAAGATGACATGATATGGTGGGAGAAACAGCTGAAAATATACAAATTCTACATCTGAAGATAGGTAACACAAAGCAAATACTGTGAAACTACAGACTAGGACTTTTATGTATGCTCAAGGTTAATTTTATTATCCATAAAATGCATGGCAACACAGAATCTATGGTATCAAGCCAGAAGAGGAATGCAAGAACCACATATTCAGTGAAAGACAGAACGTAAGGAAATCTCTGACCAGCTGTGGGCAGCTGGACTCCTGCTGTGCACTGACTGATCACTGACACTCACTCATCTTGATGCTCACCACCTAAGCAAAATGCCCCAGATGGAAAAACTCATGTCACAGATCTATTGCCAAGTTGCATGGCAAAGTCAGTGAACCCTGAGAACTTCTGGAAAACTGGCATAAGAAGGGTGTAAGAATGTGAAGCAACTGATTCCAGACCATTAGTTGTAGGCTGGGGCTCCTACAGTAATGACAATGAGTGCCTCATGCACTCCAGGTAGCCAGAGGAAGAGGGAAATTCAAGCAAAAGCAGTGAGCATCACTTTCTTTGCTTAGTTGTAGGTCTTGCCATGTCCTTATGCCCCAGTTAATAATCTACTTTAGAGATGAGATTCCTGAAAATTCTTCTTGTGTTGTGTTAAGGCACCAAATGCTGAAAAGCCACAATCTTTCCCAGCAAGAAAGGGAGGACAGTAAATATAGGGAAAAAAAAAATCAACTGCAACATACAAACACAAACTTCAATGTTTAACTAAAGATTTCTTCATTAAAAATTTTAAGTATTATTTGTCGTAGAAAATGAGATAAAGTGCTTATATCTTCAGTGTTCTCTGGACAGACAATCTAAACAAGAAGTTTTTAACAAACTCTTGCAGCAATATCCCTGACACTATGCTCCAGGATTTGCCAAAAATTCCCTGTATTACCCACTTTCTCTGGTGTATAGTACTTACTCAGAGCTTCCTTTTCTGAATCTTGGGCCTACAGATACAATTTTAAAATAAGAACATGTATTTCAGTTTTTTTTTTTTTTAAATCTGCCCTTCTTGTTATCAAGGCTGTGTAAAACAGACTGCTGCTACATAAAACATCATTTCCAACCTGCAACTGTCATTGCAAATGGCACACAACAACAGGCGAGAGTATAACCTAAAATTTCTATAACAAATTACATTTTAAAAGGCCACTCTAAGCTAGTGTTAAGTGTAAAAGAGAAGATTGAAAAATAGTGCACTTTTTACTGTTTTTGAAACCACAAACTGGCAAAATACATGATCACACTTAGGAAGGTGCCTGTGGATATGCTAAGCACTCTTCAGTTCCATACCACTACATATATGAATTTTTTTTAAAAAAAACTTTGCATAACAAGACCCTGAACTCAATAAACTATCATATATATTTTTATTATACCTTTTTATGATACTACATATCATATTACATGATATTCCACTAATATTTAAAAACCTTTAACAAAACCCTCCATTTTAGCAGAGTTCTGCCCAAATTTTATTATATATAAAATTCTGTGAAGCACAATTAAATCCATGTGTTGCGATCTGAAATTAATATATATTTATGAAATTTAATTGTCAGCAGATCAGCCGTTTTTCTTTGATAACTCCACTAAGACAAGTAACTAAAAAGTGGCGTACAAAAACAATGTATTTTGAAACTTCTACATGACTGAAACTACTGCAAGTTTGGATGTAGCCAGAAGGAGAAAAACACCCACAACAGGTCAAAGGAGGTTTCTTAACAATTTCCTTTGAAATTATTAGAGCTTCTACTATACAGTGCACTATCTAGCAAAGGTAAAAATGCTTCAGAAATGAGAGGACGAAGACATCCCACACATCATATACTCAATATGCGATTCAATTCCTGAATATAAATGGGGAAGAAAAATAAAGGGATTATTATCAGACACTCAGGAAAATATGTTTTAATAATATTAAAATACTTTTTTCCTTCATATTCAAAACAAGATTTGACTGGGACATCAGTTTTTTACACCAGTTAGCAAGAGAAAAAATCTAAAAGAGGACTTGTAAGCAATATAAGTTTCAAATAATGAAATACATCTGTCAGTTTTGTTATGAATTCTTACACAAATTCTTACAATTATTTTGCTATCTGTAATTTACTTATGAATGGGTGGTTATTTATCAAATTGATTTCATGTCTGCTAATACAGCCAGCAGAAAAAATGGTTATCACTTATCTTTATTTTCTGGTCAATGTTTTCTTAAAAATGATCTTAAGCATAGAGGGCAAGGCATGAAATGAAAGATGCAGTCTTTGCCAAGTTCCTGTGTTCAGAAGCAAGATGGCAGTATTGCTGAAGATCAAATGTTTAATTATGTTGTTGTTTTTTCCATCTAAGCATAATCAACATTGCTGACCTATGAAATGAAGATTGCACTGCAAACTGCAGAAGTTTATAGAACAGAAAAACTTCTATTGATTTTAGAATTAAGGGTCTTTAACAGGACGACAGGTTTAACACTGTATTGTATCATTTAAAAATAATTCTAAAGCACAGAATACATTTTCTAAGTACATTATTTTCATTGTATTATCTATTATATTACAGTGTCTGGAAAGAACTGCTTAATTGGAAGAATTTTTTTCATGTCAATTTTTTGGTAATGAGCACATGTTGAAGGAGTTTTGCATTCAAATAAAATGTATGGGAAATACAGTGAAAGATAAAGAGGCACAAGAAACTAATTACAGCAAAACAGATTTGATGCATTCTCTGAAGTGATTTCTAAGCAGAAAAAAGGCCATAAAAAAAGAGTTTAAAATACGAAACTATGCATTACCTTAAGTGATTCTGCCAGTTGTACATGATTATCATAGACTAGAATATCCACTGCTAGATTTCTCAGCTGATGAAGAAGCACTTTTTCTCCTTCCAGGTCTTTTGCTTCCACAGGCACCTTCCATGTGGGGTAGGGACATTTTGTGCCATCCCAGACCTGCAACACAAAGGAACTATTTCAATGTGTTCAGAATACTTTAGTTTCAGACTTTAAATAACTTCTTTTAAAAATTATTTTGCTTGATTAAAAATTGTTGACCATAAGAAATCTTGGTTGCAATTTCATTCTAGAAGTCCTTAAAATACTTGAATTAGACCTTATGGGATTTTAAAAACTATTATTCCTTACAGAGCACAAAATAACCTCTACAGAGAACACAATCAAGTACTAACACTTGGAACTAGTTAATATTTAAATAAAAAAGAACAGCTCTAACAAAACCTCAGCTGTTTATCCAGCACAGAATCACAAAATATTCTGAGCTGGAAAGGACCCACAAAGATCAAGTCCCACTCTTAAGTGAATGGTCCACCTGGGGATTGAACCCACAACCTTGGTGCTCTTAGCACCAGGCTCTGACCAGCTGAGACAACCTTAGGGTCAGCTATTACAACTCTCAGAATTCATCATATGCACAACTGTTTGTACTTAATATTTTAATCCTGCTATAGGGATTTTTTAACCACTTCAGCTACAGAACGTGAAGACTGAGTACATAGCACATATTGACTTAATTACTGATGACCTCCTATATCAGTATACATTGCTAGTCATCCAGAATATATCAGAAAATCATCAGTACTTAACCTATATCTATTAACAAGGATTCTAAAATTTGTTTGCCTAAAGCTAAATCCTTGATACACTTCAGGTACTGAAATATCAGTAGTTATTTTTCAGCTATCAAAGTGTAGAGAAAAGGTAAGTTTACTGACAAGCTTAACACCTTGAAAACAAAATCTTACTAATTAACCCTAACATCATTCTGTAAACTATGGTTTCCTGAGTTTCTGGAGATATACTCTTTTCAAAGACTCAAAAATAATGGTTTGAAATACTGGCATCGTTAAATAAAAATCTAGAAGCATATGGAATATGCTTCTGAAATCTGCTTTTCACAGGATTTCATACATATAGGTTCAACAGAAGAACCTATTTTTCAATTTTCAGACAGTTTATGATACCAAGGTGCTTTGTCCCATGAGTTAGGCACTGCAGAGCACAAGAAAAAGGACACCAAAGCCTGATTTTTAAAGGGTTTCTACCCCTTATGCTCAACTGCTTTGGATCAACAGACCCACAGGAAAAGATCTAAGAATCAGCAAAGCCATGTATAAATGCACTATGAATATCACTCACGGAATATGCATCCAAAACCAAGAGATAAAAGGGAAAACTGTTCACAGTGAAAATAACCCATGACATCGAATTAATGTTGCCAAACAAGAGTGTATTCTGAAGGACCCAGATAATGAGGTGGTATATGCTGCCACAGATTAAAAAAAGCCTATTATCTTCTGATCCTGCACCATGAAATACTTAAAACCACCTTTGAAAGAGAGGTTGCCTATGGCTTGAATTATCACATCTTTTCCAGAACTCAGCTTAAAAACAAATTTAGAGCACCTATAATACAAATTTAGTCACTTAGGTGAAGTAAAGAACCTTTAAGTCTCTCAAGTTTTCCATTATTTTTCAACTGGCATTACTTGGGAAACTTTGGTAATTCTGCAGTGGAGAGATGATGTGACAAATGGATTAAAATAACCTGCACACTCCCTGTTCAGAAGAAGGATGACTTAGTTCTAAAATGTCCTTCACCAGAGTTACTAACAGAGCTGGCACCAGAGCACCTTTTGGAGGAATTTATAAGTTAGTGAAGTTTCTTTACAAGAAAAAAAATTCTTTGAAAAGTAGTTGGGTTTGGATTTTTCCGTGCACAAATATGAAAACAGAAAAAGGGGTCTACCTCAGGAGCTTGGCAGCTCTACTTTACACAAAACATGAAAACATTCTGGTTTCAAACTGTCCTGGTTTCAAAACTGAATACTGGACTAAAGCCCAGCACTGGTTAAATTAATTCTGAATAAGAAACAACAAATTGTTCTATTACTAGTCACAAAGAGACGGGAACTAAAGAAAAGTCAGTGATAACCTTTGATCACTCTGGTTGGAAAGCACTGAAATGAGAGACACAAAATACCTGTTTCTATCTTCAGCAGAATATGCTCATTGTACGACTTACCTCAATGTACACAATTTAACTGACAGACAGAAAGGAAGAAAAGAATAATAATAAAACTCTTATGGAAGGCATAAATGACAGAATTATTACTAGTGTGAGTTCTTTAGTCTCCACCAATTTGAACAACAAAATTCTCAGAAAATGGTAAACACTTAACAGCTCAGTGATACCATCTTTATGTCATGTCCAACTCTGATGCTGTGCAAATAGCAATTAATTTATCAAGTGTAATTTAAAAGTTATGCTACAGGTGATGCACAAAATTGCTGAAATTTATTTTAGCTGTCTTTGAAGCAATCTCCATTACGTACATGAGATCAATGCTTAAAATAACAATGATTTTTCATAGTATAATCAATCATTAATATAACTGATATATTTGGAATAGAATAAATTTACATTATTATTATAAAATGCATAACCAAAATAACACAATAAAATAATATTTAATGATCACTCAACTTGAGCTGGTATTGAACTGGTTGTTTTGTTTGGTTTTTTTTTATTTAGCAAATCAAAAAAAGAATCAGAGATCTGTCACGACCAATATTTGATTACAGAAATGGATTTTGCCATTGTAGAAAAATGGAGGAAATTAGCAACAGAATATTAACATTTTTAAGCTTGTCCAATGTATTGTAATACATGTTTAAGTATTTAATATTTTATGCTAAGAAATTGGTCTACCATTATTTGACCTCAAGCTTTTACCTTCCTAAGTCTATCCTAATATTTTCCTAAGTCATCTCCTTTACTGTACAAAAGTGACAAAATCGACTTCAGGTCTTACGATAATAATTTAAGAAAGCATTTATCTCCATCCTTGCAAAGGGTCCTCCAGTGCTGAAGATTCACTTATTAATGAATAATTTAATTACAGTCCACAAAGTACTGAAATTTTACTGGGTCTCATTTGACATCTATTTCACAAGGGATAATTAAATGGAAACGTTTGTAGCACTTACAGAATATGTTATAGCATGCACTTAAGGTTTGCTTCTGTGTAGTAATGCATTGTTCTGTATAAGAAATATCTTTGCTGCTTCAATGAAGGAATAATGCCAAGTGGTACTTGTAAAATTATTGTAACAATACAGTTTAACACAGCAGAACCAATATACAATTTTATGAAGTCATAAAATGGAAAGTAGTAGCTTGATCATTACTCATGTTTTAACAATCAAGTTAAAAAATAAATACATAGGAGTTTTAGAATAACACCAGACTGATATATCTGAACTAAAATTAGGAATATTATAGAGACCTCCCTTTCATTTACCTAATATTAAGGATCACCTTCAGGCTCTTTGAATTTTGAATTTTCAGTGAGGACTGATGCCCAAAGTGCTTTGTATAACTAAAAGAAGCTACCTGAAATCCATCAGGATAATATAACCCATTCATTCATTTGTTTTTGACAGTGCTACTTAGTGCACTAATCATATCCAGCAAATCCAGAAAATCAAGCAGTAAATGCTGCCAACTAAAAAAGATGGATAAAGTTTAAAACCGACAAGATCTTTCAAGGTTAAAAAATCTTGTGATATTAATCTACAAATCTTTGTGAAATGATGATCTATATAATGCCACCTTCATAAACCACTCTAAAAAAGCGAATCAGATGATCAACTTTAAAGAGTACTGGGCTTTCCATTTTCTTTCCATAGAAACAAAAGGGCCAATGATCACAGATTTGCTTACACTCAAAATATTTATCTACATAATATTATTCAAATTAATTGTCTTTTTTACTGAAAAATGTATCACAGTGTCTTAATTAATCTAACAAATTATTTTAAAAAATAAGTCTACCTTTAGAAGAAAAGAAGATCCATCCACTTTTGCTTTTCCTACCAGCTGGCAAGTGAGATCAAAGAACAGCATTGGCTGAACACCAGACAGTTTTGCTGCTGGTCCAGAGACAGAAATATTACTGGCTGCCCAAATACGTAATTCTTCTACTGTTTTCTGTTCTTCATCCATGAAAGTGTACACTTTGCTAGAAGTTCGAGGAACTACTGGAGCTCCTACAGTTCCATCAAATGTTAAGGATGCAAATCCTGCACTGGTAATTCCCTGCATCTGTCCATTGTATTCCCTGATCTGCAATAAAATATGAATGAGAAAAAAAAAAGTTTGTACTGCATGGAAAAACAAATATATTTCTGCTTTATCATGTGCATGAAAAATGGACCACTGATCATTTCTGTTCCTGGTTCTATTAGGAAAACAAAGTCAAAATAAAAACAAAAAGATAAAACTAATATTAATAGGAAAACAAAATGTATAAATAGAAATACAATCTTACACAAACAGTTTTTGAAAAGGCAGACTAATACCTACTGTAAATACACAGCATCTTTGCACAATACTTTTTACACACATCAAAATATTTGTGTGGGGAACACATCAGGATTGCTGTTACAAATGGGGAAACTAAGGCATGGGAGAAATTAATTTTTAAGGGTTACATAGCAGTGATGGCAGAGCAAAGTTATTATGGATTTCTGGTTTTGGCCACTTACAATAGTACCATTTCCCAATATTATGGAACTGAAAAAGAAAATATCAGCTCAAGGAGGTATTTTTTTTTTCATAAAGCAAACAGTGATGCGCTTTCATTCCCTGAATTATGAATACAGCTTTCACAATCACTCAATGTCTATTGCCCTGCACGTGGCAGGCCTCCTGAATCCTGCTGATTTAGCTGTGTGTCTGCTGCCATATAAAACATAGTACTTAAAGTCTGAAGCATTCCTTCAAGGATCTAGTCTAGTCTTACTGCTCCCTGCAATTATAGATTTTTCTACATCAAAGCACTGCATGACTCATTATCCAGAAATCTGAAACCGTCTGTTTTGATCCATCCCTTTTTAATTAATGTCGGGTTACCAAGTAAGCAATGACAAGCACAAATATAGCATTTGTGAGACAGTGTAGTATGGGATTCCCAGGGCTCAATTTTAAAATGGTTGAAAATCTTACTGATTGGAAAGTATAGAACATGGAACGTGTGTGAGAAGTTCTAAACAGCAAAACATTCCCAATGATTTAGGCCTGCATTTTATAAACAGAAATTTATAAAATTTACAAAGTGCACAAATCAAGCATTCATTGACCTTGGAAATTCATAAACAAAGCAGTTCAATCTTGATGACAAGAACTCCTTTGACATAATGCATAAATGCATTAAGGGTCATCTCTAAGATAAACTTTGATTTAGTTAAGCATTCTTCACGCCTGATCAATGGAACATACTAATTCATGATGTTTTTCTCCAAACAAACACTGCAAAATTTCGTTTTTTGACCTTTACATTTAAATATTGAAAATATAAGAAAAGCCAATGGACGAGTAAGGAAAATACATAGTTTCATAATCAATTTGCTCCCCACTATCCATGATCTGGAAAAACCCTGTAATCCTCTGTAAGATGTTATCTAATATAAACACACAGATTTACTTTAGTTGCTGTCCCTGGCATCATGTTCCATAGCTTCTCTAAACAGGTAACATCCAGAGGAGAGGAAAACTCTCTTTCATCAATTTTAGCTATTCATCCTGTATCCAAATATACCTCAAGAGTATTTTTCATATCTTGTCTGACATGTAAATGTTTCTCAAATTGTTGTAATTTCTAATTTACCTATCCATTTTTTTGTTCACTAATTCTTTTATATGATCATAAAAATGCCTTGATTTCTTTCTTAGTAAAAAAACTGTCCTGGTCTTCTGTGAAGGCTCTTAACTATTCATGAAACCAGAAAGAAACTACTTTGTCTTCCTGGGCTTCCACCAATATTTCACCGTGAGTCATTTTCCTCTTCTCCCAAATCCTTTGTGTCCTGCTTTGAGCATTTCGGAGGCTGACCTCAAACATACTGTACTCCTGACATCTCTCAGTACTCTCATTTAGTGAATTTGAAATCAGCCTTAATGTAGGAGAAGGCAATTATAAAATAAAAATAAAGAGATAAAATATGTAAGAAGGTAAATCTCAACTGTCATGACGAGAAAATCACCAACGATCTTTAGCAAAAGCAGATGTCCTTAGGCTCAGGCAGGTGGAGCAGCCACTCACACATAAACAGAATTCAACAACAGAAACAGGAGAAGAAAATGTAGAATGGATTACAGAACAAACTATTTCACAGCTGGAAAATTATTTATGTCGGACCCACAGAGCAGATGATGGTCAATAGAAATTCTCTGGGCTTGTCCTTTAAAAAGAAATCATTGCTAAAGTGATGAGGGATCATTGGAGTGTAAAATGAACAAAATCTATGGGCAAATGTTGTTTCATTATGGCACTCTTACGTAGATCTCAGATCAAGTTAAGCATTGATACTAAACGTGTTGTATTTTCTAAACAGTTTTGAAATTGAATTAGACGTAAAAAAGAGTCAATCTGGGACTTTTGCATATGACAATTCCCTTCAGTAGATTTTGTGTCATTTCTAGAGGATGTGGTGGTATTTTTTTAAAAAAACTGGTGGGGGAGGGTGAAGAGGGGAATAACAGGGAAGTGGGACAGAGAGCTGTCTCTCTAAAAAGTCCCTGAAAATTTTAAGTAATTTCAATAAATAATGGTTGCTAAATAAAAATATTCTCTGGGACAAAAATGGAATAGAAAAAATACATTGGGCTTGTTCTAAGCAAGTAAGTAAATTCCAGTACATATGGCAGGAGTCTCTGACACAGTTTTTGTAAACTAAAGAATAGGTGAAATGTCACCTTAATAAACTGCATGGACAATAAACTCTACTGATTTCTATGGGGTACAACATTATCCTGAATATGGTTATTGAAAAAAGCTAATCTTGAAATATTTATTGATAGACTTACAGTAAAGTAAAAGACATGATTTTTTTTTCACTGAAGATGGTGTTATTCATCTCACTAAATGGAAAAGTGTGATAGTAAGTAGTGAATAAAGCTGGAATAATAGCATCTCCAAGGTAGTTTTCCATCAAAACTGATTGTTAAATTATAGAAGCAAAGGACTATTATGAAAGCACTGCAGTCACAGATCATCTCAGAATATCAAAAAACGCCTAGAGAAACAACATACACCAAGTTACTGTATAAGTTTTTATACTAAGAAGGAAGATTTTATTTTTTTTATGTTTGTCACTGATGATATTTTTATGAAGAAAAGTATCCTGTCAGAAAAAAATGCACGAGAATGCATCTGGTATATTTCTTCATATTTTGTAAATGCTGCCTCATCTAAAGTAAATAGTCTAAACAAATTTGGATAATACAGTATGATGATTATATTTTCTTACATTTTAATAATGTGATCCTGGTTTACTTGTACCTCCAGCTGTATGAACAGAGAGATACTAATGACATAGAGAAGTCATTTGAAGTATAAATTAAACCATTTTGAATATGTTTAAATATAACAAGAAGAAAACTGAGGGAAGAAAATTAACAACATTGCACGTTTAGCCAGTACCAGCAGGCTGCCTCTTCCCTCTCTTTAACAGTGTAACAATTAGGTATTAATTCTAATATATTAAGAGAATTCACAGTGAACAATAAAAAAAATTCCAAGAAAAATCCACATAAGAAAACTCCTCCTTTGCCCTGATGATAGAAGGAGACTAGACAAATAGATCACAGGCCTGACTTTTACATTGGCCTTGGTTTCCAAAATCTCTGCAGAGCACTGATTGTGGCTGAAAGCCCAGGTACACTACTGCAAATCAGTAAATTTTATAATGCCTCAGAACTCATCATAAGATGATGTGCATAATGATGCATTTCAAGAAATACCAACAGAAATGTAATTAAAACTAGGTAACTTCCCAGTTCTGTTACTAAGACACTTAAAATTTTCCTTCTCTGAAATGAATACTAAGCAAATTAAATTACCGTCTACTCAGAGTAACTCTAACAGAATTATCTTCATTAAATTCTTACTAGCTGTAACCATCGTATCTTGCCAACATCTCTGCTACTATGAGAAGTTACCCATTAGTAGCCAACAGTGTAACTGGGAGCAGTAATTTTTAAAAAATGTATTTGCTATCAATGTAAACTTCCTGAAGTCCCTTGAAAGCACATCTGGGCAGACAGAATGTGAACACACTCTCTAAGGACTATGTATATCTATCTGTCCTCATTGGTAAGCAGAACTCTGACAGACTACGGCCTCTGAGACCTTTGGCTGCTTCCCATTCAGCAAGCTAAGAAAAGGTTATTAAGGCCTGAAGACAGCAGCAGAAAGAGTGAAGGAGGAACTGCAGAAGGTTGCACAGCAATCATAGCTACCATGCTGGTTGTGGCTGAAAGACAAAGAGGTCCTCCCCCTCCCAGTTCATTCCCAGAAGTTGGCACCAGGCTTTTGTGTCAGATTTCGACCTGCTCAGATCAGATATGAAAACTTCCGAAGTACCTGCTTCTTAGCCTGGGGTAGTCAGAACACTCCCATCCAGAAAAAGACAACTTAGTGACTTTAGATCATTTTAACTTAGGAAGTAATTAAACAAGCTCTCAGCTCATGCATCTGAAGAGACATAGATGGGGAGCAGCTGGCAGTCTGTTAGGACTGGAAACCATTTAGAACAGCTCAACCACGATGAAAAAAAGTGTTTAGGAGAAGTGAATTGACAGACGCTCTCTTTAAATACTGGAACATCATCTTGGAGAATGATAAAGTACCAACTGACAAGGATTCTAGAATGATCTCTTCAAAAAGTGATGTCAAATCAGAACAGTGAGGTCCCTTACCTGAGCTATATCAATGGGTTTCCTTAGTAAGTTTCTGATAAAAATATATAGTGGAAGTTAGACAATACTATGTTTGCAAAAATTTATATATAAATTTCCTGATAGTGATCTTGTTTATTTTCTTAACGTGTACTTAGAAATCCAATACTGACCTACCACAGCTATGCAACTTTTCAATTCTTTTATTTTGACTAGTTTCTTCCTACTTCCTCCTTTTTCACATCTATGTTATAAAATACACACTCTATTTTCAGAAGCAATAAACAAGTTTTTATCTCCACTGAATTTCTGAAATGAGTGTATCTGTGTAACACTCACCCTGATGGATTCAGAGAAAATATTAAAATTTAGCGTCCTTCCCATCTGATTCATGGGAATTCCTGAACTTCCAAGACTAGTAACACATCTCAAGTACACATCAGCAACACAAGCTTCAAAATATAAATACAATTTAATTCCACTCTTATTATATAGACAGACGACCTTAGAGAAACCTTATACTAACCCAGAACAGGTTACCTAATTTCTCTCTTGATTGTAAATACTTGTAATATAGAGGAATAACTGAAGATATTTTTGAATCTAAACAAATTCCTTCTTAACAATCTCAGTGGTACAAAACTCAAATACTGGATAAATCTTACCACTTTTTACATTTACTGTCATGGGGTTTTCTTCTTTGTTCTCCTGCTACAGCATACCATAATGTACATGCTTAGCACTTTGTCATCCTTTTGTACAATCCTTAATTTCCTAGATTTCTCAAGAGCGTTCAAATAAGCAAACTGGAGATTTTTGTTGGTGGTTTTTTGTTTTTTTTTTTCCCCCACTGGCCTCTTTCATGACATTTATTAATTTATTAATTTTTCATGAAATTTATTAACTGTTTTACACAAAAAGTAAATATATAATTGTGTTTGGTTATGTTGAAAATTATAGGTAAAATCACATCTTTGGTCCTATTACGCAGCTCTTTGAAGTATGGTCCAGCATTAAAAGACTTCCAGTTCAGTCCTTATAGGGTGGTTGCTCTTCCCTATACAGTTGCAGCAGGCATAAGAAAAACATCCAACAGAAGCAGTACCAAAGCTATAAAAAGTTTTCTGCATGCCTTTGATCCAGATGAACAGGGAGTAAGGCAGGAAAACACTGAAGCAGCAGCTGGAGCACACTGCACACTAACAAGCCCAGACAGACTCCTTCTACTGGAGTGACTCTCCAGCTGACCCAAACTGCTACACAACAAAAGACCTAAAGCAACTCCCCAATTCTATCAGTTTGAAGAGGAATAAATTGTGCAGATTTATCTTGGTTAAACTCTTTTCCATCTAGAAGTACCACATGATTTTTTGTAATTTAATAAATATTGCTGGTGTTGAAAAAATGTCATAGTTTCCTTTCAGCTTTGGTCCATACCAAAACCCAGCTGTTTTACCAATCAGCTGCTTTATCCAATGTCACCAAGTGTTAATCTCTGTACATGCAGAACTAAATTATTCCTATCATCCTCTCACTGCAGAAAAGTAAGCACATAAACCCCCCACATCCTAGTACGTACCTTTATTCTATGAAATCGAACAATATCACCAACTTTGTAAATTTTTGGTAGAGAATCTACATTTCCATTAAAAAGAGTGCACGTTAACTTCACATTTGATGGGTCCACAAGTGTTACAACTGAGCAGTAATCTGTAAAATATAAAAGTGTCTGAATGAATAACAGGTATTATGGAACTATTAATACACAGATATTAAATTTGAGAGGAACAGCCCTTTGGCCAATTTTTTTCTGCTATGATCTGTGTGACTCTTTCAAAGTTAATTTTTTTATAGTATCATAACAACTGAAGTTTGGCCCATCTTGCCAATAATTAGCCCAAATAACTGAAAATGAAATGTGTGATTAAGCACAGCTCTGTGAGCAAGAACACACAACCCTTTTTTTCTGTCTGCAACAGGCATGCTATTCTTTCACTTTTCAATTATTTGGTCTACAAAAGGAGGAGCGTATGTACAATTTTATAAAATCATTCTCTAAGACTTATTTTGCACAGCCTTCTGAAAAGGTAATGAGTTCTACAAGTTCTAAAAGCAAATTAAAGCATAAATTACATATCCTTCACTTCAACAAAATATGCAAGATAGATATATATACACCACAAGAATAAAGTCACACAGTGATAGTTAGAAAGTAAAAATATGAAATATGCCTTTCTGAAGTTAAACTTCATAGAATTTCACTTCTAATAATGACCTAAAAAGAAAGATGACAATGCAGACCAGCCTAGACTAGAGTAGAATTTGCAGATGACATAAACAAAACCTGTATTTTCCATTTCAGCTTGCAGAAGCATGTGTGCTCTGACACCTCATAAACATAGAACACAGTAAAAGCACATTTGCTCTTTCTCAACACTGTAGCTGGTAACCCACCTGAGAAACCAAGCAGCAGCAGAAAGAAACACTACATCCTGCCCCAACCTCCTGTACCACCTATTGCCCCTCCAAGAGACACCTTTAGCCACAGCCAGAGGAACAGAAAGTAGGAAGGAGGAAGGAGGGCTGTCTGGAGTGAACCCGGGAAAGGTGGAGGAAAGGTGTTCTCCCTAAGTGTTCAAATGTTTCTTTGTTTCGCAATATCTGAATAAGTTATTAGATTAGATGTTAAGTGGCAATGAATTAAATTCCCCAAATCAAATCTGTTTTGTCCTGACAGACATCTCTAAAAGAGAAAAACCTGAACAGCAAAGAAAAAAATCTAAAGGATCAAAAACTCCAACTTCCCTTAGCCGTAATTCTATGAGACAACTAGTGATAATGACACTACAGCAGAGTTTACGTATCTGGGAACTGAACAAAGGTGCTGCAGTTCTAAAACAAAGTCAATGAAATCTCCATCATGCATGTTATGAAGGTGCAGACACATAAATTGTTGCTTGACAGCTGTGAAAGAGAATGCTCTCCGTCTAGTAAAACTAACAGATTTGCCTTATATAAAAAGCTACAGGAAGGCAGTCATAGACGTTAGTCATAGTCACGTAAACTTTGTGAACAGATTCCCCAAACATGAAGACAAGTATGTAAGACTGGATTAAAATATGTGGTTCAAAAGAAATATTCTTCTGTTTCCAGCACATATACCCTTAAATTTTGCTATCATTTAAACTAAAAAGTTTAAATTCCCAAATGATTTGAGTGAATGAAGCGGTGAAAGAAATCCACTGAAGGCTTACTGAGAAATAAAACTTTTCCAACATATATAAAAACCTTCTGTATTTCTATAAAACTACTACTCTTCTTCTTTCCCAATATTTTTACATAGACTCAATAATGATAAATTAACTTATTTTGCATTCAAAAGTTGCTGAGATCACTCTTTTCCACACTCCCACCAAAGACACAAGGTCCACATAGTCAATTTTGACATTTTATGCTAAGAATGTCATGAATAAACTCCAGTGATTGGCTGAAAAAACTGCAAGTATTTACTACTGTAATCCAAAGACTGGTGTATTTCTTTGGATACATGAATTTATGAATTTTACGATTTTTTGAAGGTATGAATTCAAGAGGTTAACTTAAAAGAGCTGTTGCAAATACGAGCAACATGAGCAATTAACAAGAAAAAATCCATATGGTTCATAGATTTAACAATCCTTTGGGGATATAGAATAACATGCTACAGTGCACTGATATAATCCAACATCAGAACAAATAGGAAATAGCAAAAAATTCCACATTAAAATTGTGGTTACTCTTTGATGCTGTGATTATACAACCTAGTCAACTTCATACATGTGTAGCTGCCTATTTAATGGTAGAAGTTAACACACTGCCTCAATTTTCTGTGTAATTAGCATAATCATGTAAGACTGATAATCATCTTAGTCAAAGTAGTATAAAATATTATACTTGCTTAACACAGACAGGGAATACATTCTACATGATACAGTTTCTGTCTCTGTGACTTTAGTCTTCCATTCCTCACTATCACCTCAAAACATCACTTCTACAATAAACGTAATTACAATAGAGGTCTTTGAGAACAAAGCATAAAGACTGATTTTTTTAAATGAAATCCTCATTCAGCAAAGTCCTTTTTGAGAGTTAAAAATAAAAAGCCACCTGTCTTTTCTTTTCCAGTCGAAATGCGAAAATTGTTTTCTGTTTTCCACAGTAGCATTATAGATCAGTGAATGAATTATTTTTTCTGAAAAAATAGTGAGTCAATCTCTAAACAGAATTGCTGAATTTAAGTAATGTCCCAGAGTTAAAGAAAACAATATAATGTCATTGCTCACACTTGATTTTTCTCAATATACTTTCCAACAAAGCAAAATCTGTTTGTTATCAAGATAATAAATAAATAAATAAATAAATAAATACATAAATAAAGTTTACCTATTGGAGACAACTTTCCTTTACTAGAGAAATTTACCCCACTGATTTAAAAAATCAACAGATTTTCTTTAAAAGAGAATTTTTACCACTGGTAGATTTTACTTGCAATAATCTGTCTTACAAAAATGTCTTGGGGTGCCTTGATGTGTATCCCCTATCGCTGCTCTATGCCAAGAAATTAATTTTTGTGCCTTTCTCTGCCTTTAAACTGAGTCTGAGAGCAGGGAGAGAAAAAAACGAGTGACCTCTTCAAAGCAGTTGTTTCAAGGACACAGAAATACAGTCCTCTGCTTCTGTGGCAGCAAGCAGTGAGAACAGAGAAGCACCCTTCTTGCTTCTCAGCAAGTTTTTTTCAGCTCCTTTTCTCTGGAGGGAGATGGGAGAGTGTGAACTTTGTTTTCTTGGGACTTCAGGTTTTTTTTTTTCTTTCCTCTTTTCTGGACTGTTTCAACATTAGAACACACAGGGAGAACTTTCTACCAAGGCCATGGCCCTGGGCCTACAACCCAGCTCCAAGGAGGGGGAGAGAGCTACAAAAGGACTCTGAAATTTTCCCAGGTTTCTCTCCACAGCGAGAGGTTTTATTATTCAACAGTGTTATCCTTTTTCTGTATGTTTGTTAAATAAATAGTTTTTATCTCTTTCCCTTTCCTCTGAGGAAAATTTCTTTTTTCCTGAACCTGGTGGAGGAGGGGCGGTTGTAACTTGCCCTCTATCAGAGCATATTTTTTCCTCCAAATCTGTCCAAACTGGCACAAAATATGACACAATGGATGCATAGTTCAGCAAATTTATATGCTACAGGAAGAAAGCTTTTTACTTTTATACTACATTGTCTCAGTAAAAGCACTGAATTTCAGCTGACACTACACAAAACTTCAAACTGCACCTACCTTTTTTTTAATATATTTAATTATTAGGAAGAGGTATTCTCACATAGGCTTAACATCATGTGAGGGACCACCTGCCACGGACAGCTACCTGTAAGGATGCTTGTAACTGCCCAGAACTGGTGTTTATGAAAACAAGGAGACACAACTGATGTTTAATTTAAATGAAAGTATGGAGTGATAGTCTGCATGCATCTTACACGCTTTTTGTATTCCTTCAGATTAATCCTTATCGTTCTTCACAAATACAACTTCTGTAACTTGTTAAGGAGTTATTTCATTTCATAAAAATACCCACAACTATTTGGTAATTAAGTAGAAGGTCACACTATCTGCCTGGAGAATGCTGATTGTCAGGCTTCTAGGTCCTGACTTTAAATAGTGTGAAACACAAATCTCTTGCAGCCCTGTAACAGTCATGAAAATCTTAAGTTGCCTCCACTATCATGGCAGTCTAGGTTCATTCTTCAGGTTGCAGCTTTCCTTTCATAATGCCATAGCATTTCCACTCTTTTATGGACTGTTATGACAGTCATTAGCAAGAACAGAAAAACAGCATTTCTCCACAGTATGTACAGATAGATAAAAAACAAACACCAAAACCCCAAACCCCACAGCTTCACATACAAATGGACTTTTTAGTCATCCTAAGAAAACCAGAATTGCTCGAAAAGCTTTCCAGATTAGTTATTGATACTGCAGGACTAACAAGTTGTTTAATATTCACTGATTAAACATTTATTGTAGTTTTACTGAGAACTTCAGCAGTTCCTGACAAATATGCTTGTATAAATTGCTAAGGGAGAAAGCATCAATCTAATTATACTTCTCCCTTTGGGCAATCACATATTTATTCCTCAATAACATTTACTGAAAAATCCACTACCCTTCCCCCTTCAAGGAGATAAAAAAGGTTTTGGGCAATGGTGTTAGCAGTCAGGGACTCTAATTAAAGCTTATTTTTTTTTCAATATGCACAAAAAAGAGAGAGATTATTGTAGCAAATTATTCTCTCTTCAAAATGAACTGAAACATTAATAGTGTTTTCAAGAATTACTGAGGCCATTCAATACACAAGTATCTGCATTAACACCAAGCAGCTGACCCAGTTAATTTACCATTTATATTTCAACAAGACAGGAAGAAAATGAATAAAAATGTACACACCTATGCATGTGTATATATATATGTACATATATATATATATATATATACATGTACATACAAACATATATTGCAGAAACCCAAAACACAACCTCTAAATAATCAAACTGTTTCACTAGAGCTTATTTCTAACATAGTGATACACTTCAGAGATACAAACAATTCAGTAACTACCAGAAGCATCTGGCTAAACAGATGTTTCAATGCCATCAATTGTAAACTGTAGATCAAAGTAACTGTCTTGAGATTTCTATTAAATATTTATTCAACTATTTATTAATTTTTTCATTTCCTTTAAATATATTTTTATCTTTTATTTATCTTCTATACTTCAAGATAAGAAAAGAGTGCTTATTTAAAAAAGAAATGCATATAACCACTCTGAACAGAAGGGAAAAGAACACTATTCTAATCTCTAGGGGTCCAGAAATTAAATCAGTATCTTTACCTTCGCAAGAGTTTTTATTCTGTTCTGCAAAATTTAAATTAATACTCAATATTTTGATTTGGAAAAAAATCCCAAAATGGAACAGAATACTTTGAAGGAAAAATTGCTGTAAATTTAATTGAGTCTGCTTCCTCACAAATGGATACCACAACATTCTGTGATGGGTTTGCTTTGCACTGTAAAGTTGGTTTGCAATTACTTGCTAAAAATTGACTATTGTAATTCAAGTTGACCAAATGATACAGTTTAAATTAGAGTTTGTTCTTTTAGCTACATCATTTTAAACAAATTCTGTGCTGTTCGATGAACTTGGCTCAAAATCAAATAAAAAATTGGAAATAAATATAAAACTTAGGGCTTTAAAAATTTTTTAAGAATCTGATTTATATACTTAAGCTGCATTTTGGGCATGTAGCTGTTGACATGGAAGTGGTCAAGCTTTTTAGAAGTATCTTTTCTAAAACTGTTATCCTTTATTAATTTTGATTCTAAGAAATATTTCATAAAAATAAAATAGTTACAATCTGCATTCATGTCTAGGTAGGATAAAATGAGATTTTAACTGAACACGTGGTGTACAAGTATACTGCATAGATCTATGAAAAAATACTAGATGGAAGTTTCCCCAGGAAAACAGGACAGTAATTCTATGACATTGTTAATCAGAAGCAAGGATTCTTATTCATTCTTCTCTGCTTTAAGGAAAACACTGACCAATACCTACATGAAAAAAAAGGATTGGGGAAGCAGTGCTGTCACATTGTAATGTCCTAAAACTTTCATGGTCAAGCACATAATCTCTGTAATTGGACACTACAAAGACAGAGACTCTTTTTTTTAATTTATATTTTTTTTTCTTTTAAATCTCAAGGTTAAATACTTGAGACATCCTTAGGATTAAGGGAGGAGAGAGAGGAGAATATCAGCTAAAAATTTAAAGTATCTTAAGGCTCTGGAATTACTGGGGAAAGAAAGTTAGAATAAAGTTTTGAACACTTCCAACAGATCTTCTAGCAGACAAAATCCCATCTGTCTCTTGTACCAAGCAAGATCCAAAGTACTTTCTTGGACAGTTTTCAGAACTCATGAAGTTCTCATATATAGATGTTTCAAACTTTATGCCCTAAGCAAAAGTATGCTTGGGTAAAACAACTTTCTCTGTAAACAAGAATTTATGAACACACTGAAAACTCATTTCATTCATCAGTGTTTTAACACTCACCTAAATGCAATAATGATAATAGAAATGATACACTTTTAATATGATGATATAAACAGACAAGACTAAATTAGGTACCACTCCAGTGGTACTCACTTTCAGTAGGAATACAGACCAAAGCCTCAGCCTTAAGCCTTAGCATGTGTGAGAAGGAGCAGCATCAGGGCGTATCTACACAGCCAATAATGACCCACGTGGATTAAGTACAGTGGCCCCACTTTCCAAGCTTCCAGTGGGCATCAGCTTAAAGCTACACGATTCTATTATTACAGTATCAGACAAAGAAAGTACTTGTGCAGGATTGGGCCAGATCTAATGCAACCACAGAGTCTTCTGACAAGAGCCACTTCATGCCCTGACAATGCAGAACAATCACTGACCATTTTGCACCCTCTCAAGCAAGCATCAGTCTGGATTGTGCAAAAAAAATCAAAAAACAACACTGAAATATTTGACTGATCAGTGAATATTTTTACACAAAACCCCAGACTAATTAAAACTGTTTTAGAGATTTTCATTATAAAGTAGCAAGTGAATTACAACTATCTTCATAAATAAGAAACATCAAATTGTGTCCCTGTTCTCCACTGATATTGTTGTATTATTTTAATAATGCCAACTGAAAATATACAGGTAAGACATATTAGGGAGCTACTAATGCCATTCAGGCAGAACTAGTTGTTAAATAAATAATCATTTTCCTATTAAATTTCTACTACTTAAGAAACCAGAATGACTAGATAACTCAGCAGAAAAAAATTCTCTCCTAGCTGCTTCGGAGACATGCTACTTTGAAAGCTGGTGCATTAAACTTCACTGCTTTTATGTATCTGGAATGGATGGCAGCCCTAATGATTTCCAACAATCAGAGCTTGTCTAATTAAGATGTTCCAAGTCCTCAGTTCCCCAAAGCCTTGTTAAAGTAGCTGGACAAATGACAAATCTTTTAAAAAAGTTTTTTCATTTGCTATCTTCACCAGTCTGCCTAAATTGACTGATATCTCTTATCTATTGGTTGTTCTGTTTCATTGGTATTAGCTGGTCAAAGCTGAGTCAAGGATCATGTGAATTTGTTGTTCTGTCTGACTAACAAACACAGTAAGAACAGTTCTGGACGGAGGAGATTTCAAATATCTTGAATATAGTACATACCAGTTCCTTTGCTAACATATGGAGGCTTGAAGAATTTCACAATGCCATACAAGTTCACTATAGTTCCATCTTTGAGATGATTCAGGGGAGTATACACATATTTTGGAGCAACAGACTGAAAAGGCATGATACAATGAGGGAACAGAAGAAAAAATTATTCAAACATTCATACAGAACTTTGTCTTTAAATAGCATTCATCCTGAGCATGTTTATTTAATCTTAAAAAGAGAAATAAAGATTATATATTTCTTTATATCTTATTCACTTTAGACTCAGAAAGTACATAAAACTTTTTATTTCTTTTTGTGATTGCATCTTTCTTACAATAAACCAACCAGTTAATTCAAGTAAGTTTCAATATGTGAACCAGGTTTGTAAAAGTCATTCCAATCAAGAACAGTGAAAGACAATTTTTTACTGATCCATTTTAACATGTCCATCCAGAGGACTTTTTAAAGCACATACATTAATAGCTTTGTATTTCTGCTTGGCAGTGTCACTGCATGGAATCACTGTCTTGGGCTGGTGGGGGGGTCACCACTCACACCCACTGTGCACATCTTCTGATTAAAATACCACAATTGCTGGAGGATTAAAGAAAGCAACCATTACTTTCTACAGTTTCAGGACCATTCTCCTCTCATCTTAAGATTGCAACAAGCATATATGCTGATTTGACTCTTTTAAAGGATATGAGTTCTGCCAAACTGACTGCTAACTACAGTTTTCAAGTACTGGAAAAATGAAACTGTAAATAAAAAGAATATAAAAACAAGTTCTACCAACATTGGTACTAAATCATGTTTCATGTTTCCTTTTTTTTTTCTACAGCATAAGCATACAATTTTATTTAGACCAACAGTTACCTTTCTAGTTCCAAGTTTCTAAACCAGTATGAAGTCTGGAGATCAAGAAGGGAACTATACTACAAGCATTGAAAATGTACTACTTTTTTCATATTTTATTTTGTGTTTCAGGTATATTCTTTGCAAAAGTAAAAGCTAAATGACTGCTGGGGTAAGAGAGTGGAAGCAAACAAAACAGGAACAAAACCGAATTCCATACACTCTTATTTACATGCAGTTAATCTCATGTGATTTAAAAACATCCCAAATGCAAACTCACCACAGATGCAGTTTCTGAAGCAGGAGTTGTTCCTGATCCAGTGCAAATCTGTGATGGAAAAACAATCCAAACTTTCTGATTACAAAACTGAAGGCACTTCACAATAACATTTGATAACTTTAAAGCAAATACAGTACTATAAGGAAATACAAATTAGCCCTACAGACATTTTTGCTATATGAATCACCACTGAATTTAGCAAAATTTTAGCTACAGAAGAAAAGAAAGTAATATTTACTGCAATTACACGCAGACAAAAGGTTCTTCAAAAAAATAGACACTTTCTAAAGTCACTTAGTTTAATATGTTAGGACACATTAATAGAGTAGCATTTGGAAGTTGGAGGCTAGAAATTTCAAACAGCACTTGCTTAACACTGACCTTAAATGGGTTTAGGTTTTGTACATAAACATGAATGTACATGACAATGCTCAGAGCAGATCTATTCTCAGCAACTTACTACTTTCCTTTGGGGAGAAAAATCCACCAGAATGGGAAAAATTTATTTAAAGATAGTTCCTAAGCCTTTTGAGCCTTACTTAGAAGCCAAACTTACCTTCCATGTAAGGTCTTTTAAAGAACTAACTGTGGTGATTTGACGAAAAGCCACCACACCCCCACTCTCTGTGAGGAACACAGGGCTCAGCTGCCATCCCGAGGCCACAGCCCAGCCTGGCTGCGGGTCACAGGGCGCAGTGTCACAGGAGTGCACTGCCTCACCACTGCCGACTCCTGCAGGGGATCGATCGGCTTTTGCTCTCCACCTCAGCTGCATGCCTGAAGCTGATTTTACTTTTAAACAGCCAAATGAAAAGCTGTGATTGAGAAAGTGAAGCACACACAAAGTCTGCTCACTTGTATTACTGTTAAACATGCAATGCATGTGTCACTAAACGAAGTGCCAGAAGCTCCATTCTGCGGTCAATGATGAGATAAACACCTCAGCACAACCCAGGCACTCAGGGAGCTGCACAGTGTCTTTGGGAAAAGACTGCATGTCACAAGGTCTGCCAATACTCAGCTGAAGGCCTCGTGTAGTTCCTAAAATTTAGGCACAGTTTAGACACATCTATTCAGACTGAGGGCAGTTTTGCTATCTGCGATCTTCAATCTACCTATATATCATCATCATCATCAACAGATAATGAATGTCATGAAACAGTCTCCACTATCATCTTAAATAATTTAGTTTCTCGCTGAGGTATGTTACTTTTAGTTATCTATAGAGGTAAATTCCAAAACAAAAGAGCCTTTCTGAAATTAAACAAAAATGTATTTTTACTAAAATTTAGGGTTTAATTAGAAAACAACTATACAGATAGATAAAAATAAACGGCACTGATGTGAGAATAGTAAAAAAGAACAAATATTTTATTCAGGACAGAAGGATAAAGTTGTCTTTATAAAATTTAGATTATAGCAATCCATGTGTTTGAGAGGCAACAATTCATAATTTGACTTAAAGCACAACAAACATATAGACCAGAGAAAACTAAAAATTACAGACTTTAAATCACTCTTGCACCCTCTGCCTTGTCTGCATTACTGAAATGTATTATGCACAAAAGTAGTTTAAACTGCTCTGAGAATCTATCTAAAGTCAACTAAAGTCAAATTCTTGAACTTGGCAAACAGAAATTTACCTGGAAAATAATTTGGTTAGGGTTATTATAAAATTGTATGTGCACACACAGATGTGTCTTGTTTCCTGATGAACAAGGTAAAATAATCTCTAGCATTTCAATTTCTAATAAATTTTATTGGTTTTTTTCCTAATATAAAGCAAAACGTTAATGTAAGTATTTTGGAAAATAAAAAAAGAAAATAAAAAGTTGGGTAATCACATACATAAATGGCTGATCCAGCTTCTTCAGACACTTCCAGGTGACAACCATGTCTACCATCCTCTCTCACTGTAGGCAATTTTACCACCTTAAATCCTGCAACTATGAAGGTTTCCTAGGGGGACAGAGCAATAAACAGAACATTACACAGACTCTAACACATTCTATTTTAAGAGTATATGATGTGAAATTTCACCCCAAAGTCTCAAGACATTTAAGAAACAAAAATCCTGAACAAATTGTAAAAACTGCTTTTAAGTTTCCCAAATTAGCTCTTTTACCTATAGAATTTATATTTACAACAAATGCCAGAAAGCTTTTTTTCTTTTAAGTTCTGCTAGCATTTTCACACTCTTGATGCTATTGTAACAGAGTGCCATTTTTGACAAAGCCTAGAGAAGAAGATTCACACTGAATAAGGCAAAAGAATCATTCCTCTTTGAATACACTAAAGACTGACTCCTTTTCAGTTAGCTTAATTAAGGTAGAAAAGAAGTCACACATCAGATCAGCAGCAATAAAACATTATTTTCTTGGAGCTTCTTTTCCACTGAATTACAGCTGAACTTCTAAGAAACTCTCCTATTAACTCTGTTTTGGCTGGATCAGTATCTTCCTTAAGGGTTAAATAGGCAGGTCAATCAACAGGTAGGTTTCTGGTAGCAAAAGAGACATTACACACTTTTCTGGCACCACTCTTGAGATTCTGGCACAGAAAGTGATTTGTAACTGTATTTTCACTTTGGTACAAAATTCCTCAGACAGCATAAAATGAACAAGAAAAGGAGGATTTAAAGGCTACATGAGTCACATCCCAACAGAAGCCCATGTTTTTTTTAGCAGCAAGCTCATCAAAAAAAAAAAAAAAAAAAAAAAAAAAAAAAAAAAAAAAAAGGAGAAGATAGAAAATATACTAAATACCTTTAGGTAATCAGAGGTGATTAAGCAAAACTATCTGATACTATGTAAATCTCCTTTATAGTCAGCTCCCTTGCCATCAGAGCTGTATAGCAGGGCCATGTCAGTGTGCTCCATCCAATAAACATGTAAGACTTGGAATCCTATTTCTATTCAAGCTTCTACCAAAAGCACTTTCATAAACTTTTACTGAGTAACTTCTGTTCATGTGTTTATTTGATTACAATAAATGAAAGAGTGTTCTGATTAAAGCTGACAGTTTTAGCCAAATATTGCACTATGACAGCACGTCCTTTTGCTATTTCAGCAATCTGACAATGCTACTCTAAATGATTTAAGATCCAAAACCTTAACGTTTTGTGCAAGAAAAAGAAAGGCTGCTACATTAAGTGACAGTGATATATCTAGTTATTAAAACATTGGGAAAAAAATTTCTGTAGAATATATAACCTAATCAGACAGCTTAATTCACAATGAAACTACTTAGAGCATGGTGACTTTCAAGTGGTATCACAAATGGGAATACAACGTATACTTTGACTAAAACGTAATATATAAGTCACCTAGAAGTAAACCATACTCAAAGCTAAGTTAAAATGTGTCAAAACAGTAAGAACACTCAATATTCCTTGCACCTCCAACACACTGTTCTGCTAACATGAAAGTTGTTTCATTCTTTCCAGGAACACACAAATACACTCTTCAGGAAAGTCCATGAATTTTGCTGAAATCAGGTGTTAGCACATGTCTTTCCTTTCACTGTTAGCTGATGCTATTCAAAATGTTCCTTAAACAGCAAAATCAACCTTCATCTAAAAAGTTATGCCTTGCTTATATATTATTCCCATTTCAGTACTTTACTAGAATGTAGGCTGCACAAGATTCTGGGATGTGGCTGCTGAGTCAGGATTGGAGCTCTGTACAGGTGACTTCTCTTGTCTTGCTCTCCTCTGTCAGAAGAAACTTCAGAATTACATAGACTCAGCCTTTTAACAGGTTGATAATAAATGAAAAAAATTTTGAGTAATATCAGGTCACTAGAGATTGATTACTCTCCTGTAACACATTTGCCATATCTAGCACTATATTAAATAAAAACAAACTGTGAGAGGACTGTGCAATTCCATTCAGGAAAACACAACACTAACCTCAAAATCTAGTTCTACAGGCAGAAAGAACAGATACATTCTCAGATTTTTTACAAATTCCCAGTCAACTTTCACAGGCTGTGACTTGAAGTTTCTAAACTAAATATTTGCACAGTGCTTTGAAATTTAATGTTATTTTAGTTTTCAAAATAGATTAGCTTCCATTTCCTTTAGCTAAGAAGATCTCGTAATTGGCTTGGGAATCAAAGCTATTTACATGAACTGGTGGATTTTCATGTCAACAGAAGTGCCCTGCATATACAAACTATCAGATTTGACCAACACTTTTTAAGTGGTAAAAGGAAATTCTATTTCCCTCATTCAAAAAAGTGTGATATACAGGAAAGACAGTATCTTTCCTGATGATTATTCTGTTACAGAATGACAAGACACTTAGGAGACAACATGGCTACTCACAGTTTTGGAAATTGCCAACTCCTCCCCCTGGCTACTTAGCTAAAGTTCTTACACTATGCCAAGAATGATATGGAAATTAAAAAATACTAAAATCTGAAATGGTATGCAGCAAATAAACAGTATTGGACCTTCATCAAGTAATTCTTTAATGACTAAAAAATGCTTTGGGCTTTTTTTGGTTTTTTTTTTTTTTTTTCAAACTCTTCTAGCTTCAGAAATCATTGTTTCCTCATACTCCTCCAAACTTAAAATCTCATTTGAAACATGAGGGAAACACCATGAAGGTTCAGTTTACCAGGGGAGAACAAACTGGGGTTTTAGCACACTCTGGCTAAGAGTTGTTGCCGGGGGTTTCAGTTTCCTACTCAGGTCTTTAGTACCAATCTTTTGATCTTCGAATTGCTACTCAGTACCTTGTTCAAGATTTGTATTTTTATAAGGACAAAACTGATTAGTTCACTGAATTTAAAAAGATTCTGCAGCTTGCATACTTAGCAAATTAGTTAAGGAACTTCCAACTATTCACTTTCTTGTCAAAATTCCATGGAACTGAGAAATCTGTATAATGACTGTAATTTGCCCAGAGTAGTTGTGGATGTCCCATCACTGGAAGTGTTCAAAGTCAGGCTGACAGGACTTTTGAGTAACCTAGTGTAGTGAAATATGTCCCTACCCATGGCTGGGGGATTGTAACTGGCTGATCTTTAAAGGTGCCTTCCAGCCCCAACCATTCTATGATTTAGTGTGAATGTGCACCACAAATTTAAAAGTACTAACTAACATGAGCTCATAATGTATCAAATACTAATTTTAATATTTGGCTAATATTGACATGTCAGTAAACTGACACACCACCTCCTAAAAAGACTGAGGTAATTGTTTTTATCTTATTCTCCATTAGTGGCAACACACTGTCTCACAAACTCACAGGCTGACTTGTCTTTTACCTGGAACTTCTCTGACAAAGCAAGACACCAGCACCAAGCCAATAAAAAAACCCTGTATGCATAGTTTTGAATTTTTTTAAAAAATCCTTTAGTGTAACTGTCTTTGAAATGAATTTAACCCTAAAATTATCTTATCAGATGGCAAAGCATTCAAAATATGAATATAAATGGGTGAGTTCTCTATTATCCGTATTCAAGATCCATTGCTTGCTAGGTAAACAGCATGGATAAAAAATATTGCTTTATCTCAGTATTAATGTGAGAAAGAATTTACATAAGCAAATACTTTTTATTTTCTAGGTCGTATTTATAGATTTGAAGGGACTGAAGAAACTATTTCTAATTTTAGGGATGGGTAGACTAAGACAAGACAAGAAGGGAACATTCATCTGTGGAAAACAATTCCTAAAACAAGAGTATATGTGTTTTAGTGTTTTTTTTACCCCACGGCGTATAATTTTTGCACAATCCTCTGCCATTTTTCCATATATAAAAACACTGATGCTGTTGATCTGGGAACACATGTTTTCCGAATCTAGAGGGGAAAAAAAGCAAAAGTGATTCCAGTCACTATACCTTCTCCAAAACAGCACAGCAGTGGAAAAGAGACTTACAAAACATGCTGATATACAGAATTTAACACTTTTCAATTAATATACAAAGTGTGCAAACTACAGGTATATTGCTCAGAATATTCTTCCTAAGAGGACCATTTAATATGTGTATGTTGTACACCAATGTACAATTAAACAGAATTTAAAAAGATTTCCACTAGGATAATCCAACGTATAGTGTTAAGAGAGGCAATACTGTCCAGTCACATTAACACAGATCCTATTGTAGAATTTATTATAAACTGAAGATATTCCAGGACACAGACATATTAATTAATAGCCTTCCAGGAGGACTGAAGCAGAAATCATGTTTTATGAGTTTTCTACGTTTTACTGTTTCAGAAACAACATGAATGATTTAGGCACACAAACTTGTGTTTCCGTGGAGAACGTGCATGAACTCTCTCCTCTCCTGAGCAGTCACTGACATCAGCAAGACTCAGGGAGGTCAAGCATCTCCCTGAGAACCCTGAAGCCAGCAGGGAGACTGGCTAAGGCCCATCAGCTTCACCCACCTCTGCTAACACTAGCTACAAGCAGAGTCACCAGGCAGGACCTGCACATCCCAGGCCTGCTGCTCAGGCACTGGAGTCAGGAGGATGAGAGGGAGCATGAGATGATTCTCTAGCCACTGTCAGAATAAACTGAGAAGGAAATGGAAAGCTCCTTGAATCCAACAGACTCCTGACAAATTACCTCCTCCACCTTCCTGACTGGAGGGGATGATAAGCTTAAGACTTAAAAGGAACGTATTTTTTGCATTATTTATTTCATGATTAACAGCTTAGGCCTTTCAAAGTGCTAATCTAGCTACTGATATTCAAATACTTGAGTAGTCAAGTGAAATTTCCTTTTTTTAAATGCTTAAATTAAAACAGAATGAAACACAAATATTTTCTTGTGACTCAAAATACTGACCCATATTAAATGTGCCCTTACATAGCATATGCTATATATCTTATGTGGTAATGATTATGTGTGCTATTTCCTTAGTCCTTCTTATGATAAGTAGTTTGAAAATACACTACTAAAGCTATACATACAGCTAATCCATTTTGAGGACAGCATTTTAGAAAATCATGCAACAAGAAGTCTACTGAATTACAAAGACTGTATTGTTTCCATTAACTTACCTGGCGCAAGTTTAAGATAAACTTTTTTTTGTAGAAAATGAACAGTTTTACAGAGTATTTTAAATCTAACATTCTACTGAACACTACACAAAAGCAGGTACTGCTGATGTAGTACCATAAATTTAAAATGTCTATTTAAATGTAGTACCTTGAAGAACAATCTTGAAAAAGTCTGTTCCATCTCTGAGTTTTGTTAATGGGTAGGAAAGAGTAACTACACCCTAAAAAGCAAAAAAAAAAAAAATAAAATGTTGTGAACTAAAAGTTACTGAAATACTGATAACAGCAGAAACATCTGTAAGCTAAAATATGCAGAATTTAAGGAATAAGTGCAAACTGCCATCTAAATTTTTAACAAAAGAGCCCCACCACTCCTATAGACAGCACTAAAAAGCAACACTCTTGAGATACAACCAAGGAAGTATTAAATGCCAGTACTACTGACTGGATGATAAGCTTATATACAATAGTAGCTATGCAACCATACATGTAACTTCTATTAGTTACAAAAATAGCATTAAGGACTGGAGTTTTAGCACAAAACCTGAAAGGCATCTAAAGATCAAAATCTTAAAAGACACAACAATTTCTCCAAAAATACTGGCAAAGGATTACAACATAAATATCAGAACAAAATCACAGTCAAGATAAAACAGATGTATATGAAGATAAATAATCTTCCGGGAAAAAAAATGCAGCTGTGAAAAGAGTATTACAAAGTTTTGAAACTGTAGTGTCCCTATTATTTGGCAATCATACAAATGCTCTAAAAGACACTATGATTTAACAATTAATTAAAAATACTCTTTTTGTTGTGATGCTGAAGTTACAATGAAGAAAAATGAGTGCTGGTGATTACCAGTGATGGTAACATCTCTTTTGGAACAAACAAATCTAGTTAGAAAGATGTTATCATCAACAGTACCAAAAACATCAGTAAAGTGTATTCTTTCACAGTATGGAAGGTAAAGCACTGTATCATTCTCAATAATAAAACCACAAAGTTGGTTCAATAAAGAAAAATAAAAATATTGAAAATGGACTCTATATAATGCTTAAAAAAGCCTATACAAAGCACAAAAACAGACGAAGAGGTTTCTTGTAAAAAGAGAGCAGGGCAATCTGCCTATAAATGCAACATTAAGAGGACAGTCAGGTAAATCAGTGATTTTACAGTACACATATTCAGTGCTTAGCTGGACTTAAATGCTAGCAAATGCTTCTTAAACCAAATCAGGATAAAATATGCAGCACTGAACTGTTATTTCAGAGGCCCTTCAGAGTAAAATTTGACCTACAACACACTAACTGAGATGTAATCCAAATCAAATTCAACAAGATTTTACTATCTGTTACATAAAGAAATGACTCCACAAAACCTCTACATTATTTGCAGATGCTGATTTGCAAAATAATTTTATAATCAGGTCTCCTTACAAAACTCCTTAGTCTTCTCTGTGAAAAGCAGGAACTTACCTGTTAAAAACAGAAAGGTTTCTCACTTGTTTTCAAAATTACAACTTTGTTTAAAATTTCACTTTATATATATCTATGTATACACACACATATACATAATTTTTCTTGCTGAGATTGTCTTTTATAGTACTCACAGGTAAATAAAAGACTACAGATTTCTTCCTGTAATAAGGTCTTTGTAATGAAAGTCACCTCGGAATACTCAATATTTACATAAGCATTTTTTTCTTAGTAAGAAATTTCAATCTCCACCAGCACACTATTTAAAAGTGGAATACGTTGATGAGATAGTGACTGCCTTTTGACCATCTTTAGTTTTTATCTTTCATTTTACATCTCAATATCATCCAAAGAGTTTTCAAATTCTGGGACCACATTCTTTGCTGTAATAGTCTGGCCCTTCCACTTTCTTTTGTATCCCAAACACCTACACTACAGTTCTCTTACCCAACTAATATTCACCTCCTCATTGCTATCTCCATATGCCTGGAACTCTTGGGCTCCAAACTTCAAAAGAACCTACCCTAGCAAAACTTGCTCAAATTGACTCTTCCCTCACAAATCCTGCACTGCTTTATTGAGCTCAGAAGCAAGCTTCTTTCAAACTCCTCCACATTCCATATGTCACTAAAGTCACTCTCAAACCATGTACAATTCTTCCAATGCATATGTCTCCTTCCTTATAAGGCCTCGCTCCTTCAGTTTGGTTTTAGAGTTGATTTGGCATCTGATTTTCAGGTTCAGTTCAGATTTGCCACAGCAGAATCCAGAGGATGATGAACTAATGGGAGAAGGTGTCATGTCTAGTTAACAGACATGCTGACTGAGGAGGTACAATCATTGCTTGTGCTGTTTTTCTACAAATTTGAAACTTGCAGTATTCCCAGAGATGCCAGGAAGATGAAAATACGCAGAAGAATGAAAGGACTGAGGCACACAAGTCAGACAGAAACATCCCAAATGTTTTTTGTTGCTTTTCCCAGAATACATTTCATAAAAATTCTCCTCTGCCCTTTCCTCCTTGTCAAAGCAGGACCTGATCCCTATTTTGGCAGGCCTAGAGTGACAGTGTGCCACCACTAACATCAGTGCATTCTAAGGTTTACTTCAAGCTCAGCCTGCAAAACTGGATTTTCCAACACACTTAATGGTGCATTAGCACCAGCTTTATCAGCTCTCCAGTTGTGCTGTTTTATGCCAAGCTGTTTTAGTCACCTACTAATCCATGTCAGCACCAGCAGGAAGTTCTCTTAACATAAGGCAGAAGTCTGAAAAAGACATTCTATGCACTTTCCCTTTCAAAATCAGCTACAACACTGCATGCTTCAAATCTATGTCTGGTAATAACTGCTCTTCTTTCCTAATGGAAACATTTATTTTGGCAGAAACATTTTCTAATTTATAATCCATTTTTGTCTCTTTCACCACTTCCTTCTGAACAAGAATCCCTGTTCTTCCAAGTCAGAACTGCTTGTAGATATAGCCCTTCAAAGCTTGAAAGTCCAGATATCCTGCATGTGAACAAGGACAAGAAACTACACCCCGAGGAATAAATCCCGGTTGCTAGCAGCAGTGGTTATTGATGTTTCCATTTGTTCCTTTACAAGACCTAAGGGAGGCTGGATCATTCTCAATCCAATCACCTCCTGCACCACTTAACTGCTGCCTGCTTCCAAACAGGGCAGTCCTGTCCCTTCACTATGTGCAAGTGCACCACTCCTGGCATCAATATGACACCACAATGAACCAGGGCAGAGTGAGAGCAGCACAAAATGATGCTCTCTCCAGCAATATGGACTGCCTCCTGCCACTTTCCTTCTCATGAATGGACTCAATCACAGGGTCACATGAGTAGTAGAGTTGGAACTGAGAATATACAGCTGCGGAAGCAAAAATGAGGTTTTTTAGACACAAAAACATTAGAGCAGTTCAGCTCGTATTTTTATAATGTTTGTGCCATTTTTTGAAGGATTCAAGACAACTCAGGTTTTCTACAAAACCAACTTGACTTTATTTCTTTCACCTTGTTTTTTTTCATTAACAGACTGAAAGAAAGCCTGGGTTAATGCTGATTTCCTGACACAAAAGCATCAGGGATGCCTAAAACAATTCTCAGCGTCCCAGACAAAAAAAAAGTTAAAACAGGATAAAAAATAACACACTGAAGAATTGACACTGCATTTTACAGAGAATACTTGTTTTTAGGCATGAAAAAGGTATTCCTGCATTTCGCTAGTATAGCATGATTGTACTTCCAATCCAAAATATATTTGGGATTACTGTCAAATATAAGTGCACACTTGGTAATAAAAAAAACTAATTGTGTCTTGATGCTGATAGTTGCTATAAGCAACACATTTTTCATAAAATTGGATACTGCACTGTTTCATACAAAAGGAGAACTACTTAAGAAGTCATTACTCTGAAATCTGATCTTTAACAGGATTGAGGTGCTTATTACTATTTTCTTAAAACAAAATACCACTTAACCTCCCCCAATCCCTCCATTTTCAGCACAGCATTTGGCATATTAATGTGTTTTTAAATTGGTCCACAGCTTATAAACAGAAACTCCTATAAAATTTTAGTCTGATAACACAAGAGAAATGGGGAGGACTGCGAATCAATGAAGGTAATAGCAACATGCTATGGAGTTCAACAAGGTCATAATTTTCCACTGCTTAAAGATTTGCAACAGACCAACACAAATACACACAGCTGCAGAAAGTCACCACCTGAGCTGGAATACAGAAGTGCCTTGCTAATGGAACAGGAGCTATTTCAAAGCAAGACAGTTTACCGGTCAGTTTACCTGAACGTATTTGTTGGTGTGATCACAGCCTTCTTTCAAATGTTGCAAATTCTCCTTCTGCAAATGGCTTGGTAGTGGAGTCTCAGACTGCCCTTTAATGATCTTCAGCAACTGAACAGGCATAGCTGCTTTATCTAAACAAAAATCATAAAGAGAGTCCTGCAGCTCTTCATTTTGTTCACATTAAGAGTTACTACAAGTTGCATCTTAACTCAGAATGGGAATATTGACCTATTTCCTAACAAGACAGTTTAATTCTGTAAAATTAACAATTTTCAGAGGGACTGGCCTCATCTCTCAGTACCATAAGTAGCAAGAAGAAAGTAACATTTCCTTGGCAATAAGATGACCATCTTAATTGCTTGATTTTTCAAACATTCCAAAACACCATAAATGGCAATAAAATATTATTTTACATATAAAGAAATTGAAATACATATAAATGCAAAGGGTAGTGTAAACAATGTTAATACCTTATGTACAGTGACAGATAAAAACCACGCAAAGACTCTGAATGACTCCTTTTGCAGCACAAGGTCACAGACAGACAGTCCCCATACTCAGTTTTCTTCCCTATGAGAAAATTTGACTGCAAGAAATTAAAACATCTATCATTTTAACTTAAAATGAACAAAGGATGCTTACATACTGATAAAAAAATTTTCATCAAAGAATTAAGTAGTGAAAAAATAATAAAGGAAACAAGATGGGCATCTACAGATGCTAAGCATGGAAGGCACTGGGAACAAGCTAAGAAATGTATGACTGTGTCATCTATGGTCTGCCCTCAGTGTGCTAAAAGTCAATGAAATAAATTATTGGTGATAGTGTTATAATGCTGAGAATAGGGGAGAGGAAGAGCAGTCTACTGTAGCAAAGTCACATGCAAGAGAAATAGATAAAAGTGATCTAGCAATAAGTATTTATTGCTGTATTTTCTCATTACAATGTCATGTCATTTCTTCTGGGGGTATCTTTGCTGCATAAGTTTATTTCAAGTGGGTATCTACAGAAAAGCCACAACATTATCAATCTGTTTCAATAAGTTTTAATAAATTAAAGAAAAAATGCTTTCTCTTTTCTGAAAACCCAGACAGAAGTACTATAGCCACAGTCCTAATTTCAAACTGTTAGCAATTTTTATATGTTAGCAAAGAACAGGAAAGAAAGTATTTCCCATAGTTTTGAATGGACACAAAAACTTGGAATTATACTCAGTAAAAACTACATTTCAGTTACAGTTCAAAAGAGCTTCTTCAGAGCTAAGCAGACTGAATTTCTACAAAACATTCAGTTATAATGAAATGGACTTGGGAAACCACTGCAAAATGGAAAGACCACTGGATCCTAAGTTATAAACATAAGTCAACACATATAGATGCAGGCAGCAACATTATAGACACTCTTCAAGAAAGGATCTTATTCTTCAGAAAAATCAAAAATACAGCTTACTGTTATTCCAGTATCCACAGATATGAGACTTCACTACCAACTCATGACTACTTTTCATTGTGAGCACCTCTTGTTTCTCCTTCCAAATTTTCCAAGAAACTCCTCAAGGTTGTTACTCTTGTCAAACAGACATAAGCAAGAAGTCACAGCCACTCATAAGATATCAATAAAATACTTTGGTCTGAGGACATCTCTGCTGCTATGGTTACACAAAGAATGACTGGCTTTTGTTTTTTCCAATTTACTTGAGGAGGAAGGAGGCAAAAATGAAGCACTATGAACTGCCTACAGTACCAATGCTCTGCCCCTGCACTGCTCAGGGGGAGTAGGTAGAGAAACTGGGAGTGGAGCTAAGCCCAGAAAATGGGAGAGGTGGGGAAAAAGTCTTTAAATTTGTTCTTCTATGTCATTATTCTACCCTGATGTGATGACTAATAAGTTAAATTCCTTTGTTTGAGTCTCTTCTGTCCATGTAAATTATGAGTGATCTCTCTGCCTCAACCTGCAAGGTTTTAGTTGTATTTTCTCTTCCCTGTCCTCCTGAGGGGAATGATAAGAGTGGCTTTGGTGGGCACCCAGCTTCCAGCCAGGGTCAACCTGTGGCAGCACAGAGCTGGGAGGTACAGTACCAGACAGGTTTCCATTTCTGCTTGAGATGAAGAAGTAAAAGCCTGCTACAAAGGTGCAGATGCTGTTCCATCTCAGTCAACTGCTTTGACTAGTAAGGTATTAGAATTTCTATAAAATGTTACTAAATGAGGCTAAAAACGATGCCTTTATCTGTATGTTTTCAAACACAAACCAGGGCAGGATTGTCATTAGCTTACTAGGATTTCAAACCTCTAGTGGAAAAAGCAACTAGGAGATTTACACAGCTTTTCAGTTCAAAGTATCTACTTCACACTTTACTCTAGCAGACTGAGAAGCTGATCTATTCCACCTAGGAAGAGTCAGCCTCAAAGTTAATCAGCAATATTGATCTTCACCCAGCAACAGTATAATGAGCCAGCGAGATATACAACCTAACACATTAACACCTTTTTTTATCCCGTTTCTCTCTGTTACACTATGTGAGCAATTATATAGATTTTTCCAGGTTTTTTTTTCTCCATGAAGATGTCTTAACAACACAGAACATTTTGTTATAATTCAAAATTATGTAAACAACATTCTTGTAGAAAAAAAGTGGGTTTTTTTCCCAAATCTTAAACTTATATATATATAAAGCTAAGGTCATGTGTTCTAACTGCCAATAATCTCTGAAGCTCCCAGATTCATGTTCTCTGCAGTTAAAAACCAAAGATATGAATATCCAGCTCTAAGAATCATGAATTTTCCAAAACAAACCGGTAAGAGCTTGGACTTTCAAAATCTACATGAAGATATTGTTAGTGCTGTCCTTGGTCCTTGTCCCAACTCTCCTGATGAGCAGCTAAGTGAAAAGAAATAAGTCTGTCAAGTACCTTTGTTGCTCTCAAAAGCCTGAATAACACTGACAGGAATCATTCCAACTTATCCTAAGAAGCCTGTAGATGGTGTGAACAGAGCTGTTCAAAAGGATGGATACTGAAAAAAAAACCCAAACAAAACCAACAGAGACCGAAAGGAGACAGAATTATGGGACACTCCTTGAAGAGGAGGGACACACAACACACACACACAGCAGATTGAAGAAGCCTGTGAACTGCAAATACCTTTTGTCTTCCAGTAGTTAAAGTAACAAAAATATGGACAGTGAGCAACCAAAGAGCTTAACAACTTTAACAAAGAACTATATGAAACGATGCAAACTGTTTAAACTAGACTATAAACTGTATATAGGATGTAACCCACAATTTAACACCCTCAAAGAGGATGTGACAGGCATCACTCAAGTGAAATATAACACTGAGGATGGTTATGGTCTTAACTCTTATTTGCTGCCCTACCCTATCCTTGACATTCTGCCCACTTATTTTATAGACTTTAAATTTCTGACCGTGGAACAACCTACTTCAACACTATTCCTCTGTAGTCTCCCCTAGAACACAACTTTTCTTCAAGAACTATTGATATATTAGCTTTGGAGTGGAAAAGCAAAAAAACCTACAAGAAGTGAGAGGCAAACTGGAAAATTCAGTCCTTTCTCTACCACCAATAAATACTTCAGTCATACACAAAAATTACATGAAGAGGATAACGTCATTGTGGGAAAAAGATACTGTAGCAGTCAAAGCCATGAAGAGATTCCTTATCTATCAAAGCAGCTGCTACTTGCAGAGAGACAAAACTCATTCTCCAAATCAGAGAATAAAACACATGTAGACTTCTGGAGGAAACCTCACCGAAGTTTCATGAAGAATGAAGGAACAGTCAAGAGCATCAGATCTTACTGAGGTGATCAGTCACAGCAGTGGATACCTGAGGCCTCTGTAAACACAAATACTAGTCAGTGCAATACTTGGGCTAACTGTGCAAAAATTAAAACAATTATGAAATATGTAATGATTCATTATAAAAGCACACACATGTGTAGACACAACTGTACACTCCTACTATATTTTTATGCAAAATTTTATCATAAAAATGAACATTTTTGGCTTGAACAGAATAGGCAGTATAAAACTACCACAAACCCAATCTGCCGGCACAAGACAAAGCTTTTGTACAGCAGTCTCAATGAAATCACAAGGATCACCAGTGAGCAAAGTGCGTATGTCTGTCAAAATTTTTGCTAAAGTCCGATTTTCTAATCTTTAATTTCCTTGAGAATTGTCACAAGGTGAAAACATCATGCCAGGTTAACAAAAGGAGAAATCAAGTCAGTAGCATGATACATTCCCTAAGCTGCAAGGCTTCAGCATGCTCTTGCTGCAGATCTTCAGGCACTTATCTTTCTTGGGAAGTATGTCCTAGGCTAGTCTTATTCTTGATCACACAGGCAGTACTTAGTTTCACTACAACACAATAGATTTCTTCAAACAAACAAAGAAAATTTCCTTTATTTCAGACGAAAATTTACTCATCTGACATTGTGCAAAAGACCACAATCAAACATTACCTAAGGAACAGGGATTCTTACACAACCATTATTATCCCAACAGTACTTCAGCACTAGAAAGCAGCAACGCACTGCAAAGCAAAGGCCTCAGATCTGGGCTACACTGCAGCTCCCACACTTCCCACGGTATGAACTAATCCCTTCAGAAACTCAGCCCACCAGCTGCACAAAGCCGAGATGGTTAAAACCAAGACCTGAGAAGCACCAGCGCAGGCGCATTACCAACAAACCTCCCCTTTCGGTTTATTCAGCGCCCGGAAAGAAACTTCCAAACCCGCGGGGCACTGTGCGGGGACTCAGTTCCCAGAGCAGAGCCCGTGTGCAGGGCAGCTGCGGGAAGCAGGGGAAGTGTCGCAGCGGCACACACAGCCAGGCCCGCCGACCCGCCGCTGCCCGTGTCCCGCCGCTCCGCCTTTGTCCCTGTCCCGCCCCGCGCGCCGCCTGCGCCACTTCCGCCCGCCCCGCGCGCCGCCACTGCACTGCGCATGCTCGGGCGGCGCGCGCAGCCGCGTCCTGCAGGGACGGGAACCGGCTTGAACGTAGTGATGCTCTTCTGTTCTGGTTCTTTTTTTTTTTTTTTTTTTTTCATGTCTGTAAAACATCTGTTTAGCAATTAAAATTACGGTGAAGTGAAATCATGGAAGTCTTATGCATGATAGGTGAATTGTATTAAATTAAAATAATTTGGAAACATCAAGTTGCACTCCAGAGTAATTTAAATGGTTACTTGATCTTCTCCTCTTACTTCTCTTTTCCTGCTTCTTTTTCCAGTTACTTTTTCTATAAAGTAATCTTAAACCTATAAGAATTGGAGTTTTTTCAGTATTCATCATTGTCAGTGATGCGGGGTCCCTGAGGCTTGCTGAGGTTCGGATGCTGCAAGCTGACACATGCCAGGATCCCACTGACACATTGCAGTGCTTGCCAATCCAGAATTACAGCATTCGTGGCTCAGCACTGCAACAGTGACACTTGCTCCTGTAGAGACTTCAGCTTTCTGTCTCCAGTACCTCAGAGATAAGTCTGCTGCCAGTCTGTGCTCTTCCTCTCTCCCCTTTCCCATCTCTGCAGCCCTGGATATCTGGGACAGCTTTCTTGTTTCTCATCACTTAGTGATTTTAAAAAAGTCCCACTGGAAATAATTTCCTCCTTTCTCTACCTTCAAATAATTTCCTTCACAACCTTCCTCCTATTTTTGAACTGTTTCAGTTATGTCTCTGGAGTGTTTTATAGTTACACCTGGAATTCAAATCCAATTAAAAAAATGGAACTTGGATCCATCCATGTTCAGGAGCCCTCTGGAGGGACATCTACGCTTTGTACTCATTTTCACTGTTGACAACCTTTTCTGGAACAGGCTTTTTTTCTTTGATCATCACAGTTCTCAATAAATTTTAATCCTGTACCTTCCATTGGGTATTGATGTACCATGCTTGATTATGAGCAAAAATGTTATTAAGACCTTGTTAGACAGGTATGGTAAAAGTAACCCACAGTCAGAGCTAAGCTAGAGCTGGGAATTTTAGGCACAGCTGCTTACAGGAGGACTAATGATCTGCCATTTGAAGAGCCAGCTACAGCAGATAGCCTGAGAAGACTGGTGTGACTTGCCCACATCCTTTGTTTCCATCAAAAGATTTTGATGAATTAAACATTTTTAGAGCCTATTATCATTAGGTAAAAAAAGAAATGGGTAATTTGGAAGAATGCAGTGAGGAAATTGTGCTTTAACACACTGATGCATTTCTCTTTTCTGTTCAGTTTCTTTTTTTCATGTCTGTAAAAGATCTGTTTAGCTGTAAAAAATTACAGTGAAGTGAAATCATGGAAATCTTAAATGTTATAGGTGAATTAAATTAAAATAATTTGGAAATATCCAGAGTAATTTAATTGGTTAGTTGATCTTCTCCTCTTAGTTCTCTTTTGCTGCTTCTGTTTCCAGTTACTTTTTCTAAATTTATTATTAAATTCTTTCTATAATCTTAAACCTAGAAGAATTGTGAGTTTTTTGTGTCCTGTCCTGTATATAATCAAAAGACAAAAACTGAGAAGAAGCTGTATATAAGCAGAATTTTTATTTTGATAAAAGAATATTCCAGTTTTATGTGTCAACAAAACATTAACTGGGTCTGCCAGAAATTTAGACTGAAGTCTGTTTTTTCTTTAATTGTAAGCTTGCTTTTTGTGGTAGTTATCTTCCTCTTCAGTTACTCATTTTAACTCAAGAAATTTAATGAAAAATGAGATTAATTACATCCGAAGGTGATTCTTTAATGTTCCAGTAAGAATGTGTATTCTCATACTACCTGCAGTAATCTTGAAATGTGCTGCTGCAATTTATATGTATCATAATAGAAAACAGTACCTCTGCAGATGAAAAAAAAATCATCAAAAACAGAATTCTGATCTTACGTTTGTTTGCTTAGTGGCTTTTAAAAAAACATGCTTAAAGCTTATGCTACAAAAGTCCATAAATACTTAAGGTGGCAGTGTTATTTCTTGAACCCATGTTTTGGTGTGGGGTCCACATGTAAGTTACACATGCTCTTAACCAGTTTAGGAATCCTTGGAAATCCCCAAATGCAACTGCAATCCTGATCTCACTGCAAATAACAAAAACTTTCCCTTCACTTGAGCAAGACCAAAAGATCATCAAAATTGTATGTAACATTAAGACATTGAATCAAAGCTTTCAGAAACAGAAGCCTTATACATTAAACAATACCTAGTCACAGGAGCTTCTGAAGACTATTCTCTTAATGAGGCAGGAAATTAGTTAAGGGTTTCGGAAACTAGCCTCAAGCTCATGGTTTAAAAAAACAACCAAAAAACCAAAAACAAAACCAACCCCAAACCCCCTTACCTTAAAAAAACAAAAACCCAAAAAAACCAACACAAAAAAACCACAAAAACCCCCCCCAAACTGGGCAAGTTTTTCAAGTATGTTTTTCCAAACACACACGCAGTGTCAGTCAAGTCCTTAACCAATACTGAAAATTCTATCTCTTCAATCTTACTTTTCTCTGATACCTTAGTAAACAGTAGCAAAAGAATTGTCCTATAGGAACACAGGCTATCTTAATTAGCAGCTGCCTTGGTATAATGTTTTCCTGAGACACTGAGGCCGGGGATAGCTCAGAGGGCGGAACAGCCCCTCACTGACAACAGCCCTCGGCAGGCCAGTAGCAGCCATCCCGAGGGCAAGCCCCTCACTCTGAGGAGCGAGCCCCAGGCTAAGGTGGTGGAGGTGAAGAAGCAGGAGGGACTCTCTGTATGGATTCCACAAGCAATGTTTACTGCAGAGGAAGGGTCCAGGCACAAAAAGCCGAATTTACAAACGGGTCCAGGGATTTTAAACTCCGTGAGGAAAGGCGGGGATAAGGGTAACAGCCAGTTGGGTAAGGCTAACAAGGGAGCAGCCAATGGGGGTGACTCGTAGGAGGATCACAGCGAACAGCCAAGGGGCATCGAGCAACATAGAACTTTTCAGAATTGATACACAAAGGGGATAGATAAATACGGCCTTATAACATTAGGAGGGGAGAACTGTAACCAATCCACTTGCAACCAACAAATAAAGGAAACAAAGGGTTATGGGGACTCGCCGTCACCACGGAGGTTATATTAGACATTGGTGCCTGACCACCAGGACTCAGATACTGTTGTTTTCTCTGGGGTCATTGTGGCTATGGCCGCTGGCACTGCAACATTCTCCAAATTCATCATGAAGCATTTCACAGCCTAAACACAGCCCTTTCTACTCTTTTTGCTTTGTTTTGGTGATACCACTTGATTTTTACTTGAGCTTTTATGGATACAGGCCAAATTCAGGCAGAGATCCTTTGCACTACATCTGAAATCATGTGTTGCTTGCTGGAATTGATAGGCTAAGAGAAGTCAAAAATCCAGATTTATTAAAATTACAGAAATTATTACAGTATAAATGTTTAAAAATTTCTGGATGATTTCCAGGAATGAATTTTGACTAATTGCATCTTTATAAAAATAGTTAATGTGCAGTCACTCAGTAAGAAATCATATGACTATAGCATGCTTCTCACTACAAAGTGCCGTGCTTAAAGGATTTTCCTTCTGTAAAGAACAGTCCCATCCATGAGTTTTTGCTGTAACTGCTGGGAAACCAGAAATGCCAAGACCAGAATTAGAGTATTTTGAAATAAAAATATATGAAGTACTAAAATTAGTAACTCTTTGATGATTGTCTTATATTAGTGTTCTACGTGATTGAAGCTCACTTACATAGATATAGCTTATGTGAATGTAAAAAAAATAGAGCATATGTTTATAAGTGTTTAATGAGTATGTTATGATAATTTAAGAAGTAAGATTTGCAGAGGAGGATACAACTTATTGGACCAAATTATATAGGTTATTGTTTGTATGTTATATGATAGCATAGAACACTTTCACAGACTATTGCTGCTATATTCAGTAGCTGAATCACTGAGTAGATTCATGACTGGCTCCCTGACCAGAAGGCGGCAGCTTTAAATAACTCACTAATGGAATATTGGGTGAAGAAGGAATCATTTTGAGCAGGACAGAATTTTCTACTATTATCTAGAAGATAAGGAAAAAGAAATGGGAGAGGATTCAGGATAGAAGAGATTGAATGTAGGCCAGGGAATGAAGAAAGTTTCCACTAATGTGATACTGGAGACACATCTGCTTGTGGCAATTCTATAGCTCAGCAGCTCCAAAGTGTACCTGAAAATCTCCAAGTTGGCTCATAAAAGAAGGTGATGTGTGATACAGGGAGTATCTCGCAAAGGATTCTTGTGCCAACTGGCTGCTTCAAAACTTATTATGGTTTTGAGCATCATTAAGATAAATGCTAAGAGAATATATTGAGTTATTACAGTTAGTGTAAATTTTGGAAGCTGACACAAAGCTTTTTGAATTCAATGTTAGTCTTTCCATTGGTTCCAAAGGTTTCCTATTTATTGAATCATCACAGATATTGCAGCTTAGGTTTCTGTTTGCAGTTATTAAGTATCCTTTTATGTTTAAAGTGAGACTTTTTTATTTTCTAAATTTGCTACATTCATTAAATATGTTTGTTCTGTGGTTGTGTTCTTAGCTAATTTTCCTAGCAATAGGATTTTATTTTCTAATAAGGCATCTACACAAAAGCCTTCTATAGAAATCAGTGATGGAAATTTATTATCTCTTTGCATAGCAGTTTTTCTGTATTTTAGTTGAAATACTCACTAGCTTTAAGAATGTTGAAATACTGCTCTTTATTTTAAAGCCTCAGATGTCTGACTAGCTATAGAAGTTTGTGCTTCTTTCATTGATGCTTGTAAGCTTACACTGGCTAAGAAGGCTTCTGCAAAAAATAAATCTGATTTATATAATTTCCCAAAGAGTTTATGTGTTACTGTGACACATATCCTGGGAGTAAAATAACAAAAAGAAACCACTACACTTCAGAGGCAACTGTATTTTTTTCTTTTGTTGGAAATACAGAAATAAAACCAGGGATGTATTAAGATATTTTTGTGAGAAAAGTAGAACATTCATAACTACAAGGTAATTAAAAACAAAGTGGCATCGCTGAGTGTTCAGTCTTTTACTGTCAGAGCATTTTTTTTATATCCATTCATTGCATATGAATTTTGGTTATGTGTGCTTGGGTTGTAGACAACAGCGGACAGGAATCCAGGCATATATTTTCAAAAGAAGTCATTAAAAGAGCTTATTAAAGGGTCCAACTGTGTGAGTGCAGATAAACAGAACTATTTCTATAAAAGCTATTTATGTATTACTTGTAAAATAGTAAAGTATTTCTTCTTCTGTTACTTTCAAAAATGGAAGCAATTTCTTTTCTATGACATGTACTAAAACCTGAGATTTTTTTTCTTTAGAAAATATTTTTTAAATTGAATTCTTTATGAAACAGTTTACCTGGAAAATTCAAGTTCTTCCATTTCAAGAATGAAAGCTTAACTATGGTTATTATCACAGGCATCACTTTCCTCACTGTGAAAATCTCTAGATGCCATCATGAACTGAAATCACTGTGTTTAACAATGTAGTGGTGAACAAAAGAGCCTGTCTTCACCCCACTAGGTTTGTAGTCAAAATACCCTGGTAAAATCAGAATTGGAGTTAATTTAAAACATATTGAGGCTACTTTGAAAGCAAAAAATATGTCAAGAAGCTGAAAGAGACTTGGGAACAGATGTTACTGAGAATCCTATTCCTATTAAGTTATTTAGCTTTCATTTGTATGATGGTGGTGCCAGTTTTCCAGACATCAATGAGTTCTCCAGCCTGGAGAAAACTTCTATACATAAAATGAATTATATTTTATTAAGATGCGGACCTTTTGGGATATATAAAATACCCCAAAAGCACAAACCCCTTTTTTTTATCTTTCTGGAAAATCCTTTAGCTATTAGGGATCATGTGTGTGCCCATGGTACATAGGAGAAGTGATAAACATAAATTCTTTAATGATAAATTCTGTATTTGATAATAGGACAGACTGATAATTCTGTCTTCATTGACTACGGCAGGATTTTTCAAAATTTTTTTCCCCCATTTTTACACATTTAATTCTCAATTCAGCTTTGCATGAATGTATTTTTTAATGATGCATTTCTTTCAGCTTCCAGTAAAACAAAAGCAAAAAGAAAATGAAATTAAAAATAAAATTAAAACTAAGTAAATAGACCAGAAGAAAAAAACCTGTGGCTTAAACAGTATGACTTTATCTAGTCACACTAGTTGTGTTTGCCTCCTATCCTCAGATATTCTGAATATTTTCTAAGTGGTTCTTAATTCAGGTTTTAACTCAAAGGACCTTAAGTGCTTTTCAGTACCCTGAAGCCAAAGCATTGAGTCCAGTGCTCTTAAACCTTTTTAGCTTCTGTGTTCTACGAAAAACTGAACCAAAGTTGCTCTACCAGGGGTAACAGACCACCTTATTTAAAAACACTTATAACCTGGAAGATGTTTGTCTTCAGTCTTCCAAACATTTTTGTCTGTTTATTTTCTCAGGCTAGATGATTACTTTTAAAGCTTGTTATGGAAAACAGAAACAGCCTTTTCCAAAATATGGTAAACATAAACATTATTTTACATTTGGAAACAGCAAAAATATTCAAAGTCAGGCAAAGTATGCCACTTGTTTTTTAACCATGACAGAAGTGAGTCTCCCTTAGCAACTGATTAAGAGGAAAGCACTTCTGACCTCTGCATTAGCAACAGACAGTTTAGTGATGATTTTGCACTCATCTTTACTTCTAGAATTTGTTGATGTCATGGCTTAGGAACAGTGCTCCCCAATTCAGTGCCCCCACCAAGACTCTCCAAACCACACTCCACTCTTGCTTCCCCATTTTCCCCCTTTCCCTCCTCTGCAGTGGGATGGAGAGGAGAATTGGAGACATGAAAGTCAAAGGTCAGAAGTTGAGGTAAGAACAATTTACTAGAAACAACAATGAAACAAGAAAATGAACAGTAACTGCAACAATACTAATGACAGAAGGTACAAGAAAAGAAATTATTCACATGGAAAAAAAACCCCCAACAACAGGCAACACCGGAGAGCTCCTTCTGCAATGTTTTCTTGACTAGCAGGAACCTCTTCACCTCAAGAGACCCTTTCCCTTGCCCTCAGCAATGACATGAAGTGGTATAGAATATATACCACCATATGTCCCATGCATGCCCCCTCCCAGCTACTGCAAAAAATTAACCCTATCCTGGCCAGAACCAGGACAGCGTAACTTAAGAGTGCTTGTAATTTCATCCACTACTGGTCATGGTTTTTTTGAGTGCAGCTGTGTCGTACTTGATGTTTTACCTTGTTGACTTCAATGGGACTTAAAGCCACATGGAATCTTGTGGAAATAATGATTTTTCAGCTGTATCAAGACCCTATGTAACAGACTGCTGAGCTTTTGAGAGGTACTAAATGAGCTCAATTTCCACAGAAATCTCAGGGCACATGTTCAGGCCCTGAAGAATTATGAGACTATGCTGGTATGTTTTTACAACCTTGGCACAAGTCTTGTTGCCATGCTCTGTAAAATAGAACACGCCTAGGAAGTATGATAAATTGAAGACTCTTAAACGAGCAGATAATGCGGTGAGATGAGGATGGTGGAATGGATGTTGCGTCCCTCCTGAAAGCATCCCAGTGCAGGACCCGCTCAGGGGTGCCACACAGGCACACAAGAACGCACCCAGACTCACAGCGCAGATGGTAGCGTGCAGCCACGCACACTCACACAAAAGTAGGACAGCTCTTGTGGCACAGCCAGAGACAAAGAGGTGGGAGGGTCCTTTGTGTGGAGTTCTAAAGGGTTTATTCCAAGGAGGAACTCAGGGGCCAAGGACACAGAACACAGAGGGGTCCAGGGTTTTATACGGGGCAGTGCAAGGGCTGGGCAGAGCATTTGAACTAATCAACTGAGGGCCAAGGGGTGGAGAGAACACGGAGTGACACAACACCAACCAATGGGGAAGGTGAGGGTCAAGGGAACCAAGAACCAATGGGGTACCAAATCACGGGAGAACTTTCCAGAAAATGAATTTACAGGGAGTGAAAGGGGTGGTAGGCCAACAGGCCAACCAAAGGAGAGTAATCTACATACTAAAACAAAGGACTGTGGGAACTTGCTGTGACCACTGAGGTGTCCTTAGACATTGTTGCTGGCCCACCAGTGAACCTCAGCTGTCTTGGGGCCCTGTGGCTCCTTGGTCACTGCTGTGGTGGCCTCAACCATCACAACCGGCAGATACTGATAATGTTGATTATTCATTGTTCTACAAAAGTATTTTGTTGAATTGAAGAAAATGGTCAAAAAATAAGATGCAGTCGGGACAAGCAGAAGATACTACACTTATGCAAAAATAGTCACAGTGTAAATACACAAGGATAAACGATGATCTAGGTGGCAGTTCTTTAGAGAAGAAAGGAATGAATCACATGTGAGTCAGACACATCACTCTGTTCTAAAAACAAAACAAATTACAGAAAGAACCTGGAAGGTACATAAAATAATCTTCCTGTTCAGGAGTTCTGATGAGCTGAAGTAATGTGTCACATTTCTGTCATAAAGGTTGAAGAAAAGCATAAATCCATTGGAGGCATTCTGAAGGACATCAGTATGAACAAGGAAAGGCTTAGGACACATGACAACCAAAAAGACTGTGGAAGAAGGAATCGGGGTAATTTAGCCTAAAAGTTTTCTAATGTGGGGTCATGTGTATATGAAATAGAAGTATTTTTTTAAAGAAAGAAGTTTTTTTTGTTTGTTTGTGTGTCTGTAGTACATAGGAGAAATAATAAGCTTAAATTCTGCAATGAATTATTTATATTTGCCAGCAGGACAGACTTTCTGATCAAAAAAAAATAATTTTGAGCCATGAAATAATTTTTCTGAGACCTGCATTACTGAATGGATTTTTTTAGGCCAGGTTAATAAAACATTTAGTTTAGTTAGCTGATCTGTCTCAGAGTAGATGGATATATAGGTAAGATACCTTCTGAAGGTTGTTTTAACTCTATCCTTCTATGGTTCTTTAAGATTTTGCTTGAAACCTTTGCTTACTTTAAATTTATTCATTTTTTAAAACTGTATTATTCTCAGCATTATTCTAAGATGTTTATGTGAACTGAATATAATCACTAGACAAGGATGGAAGTCTGTTCATATGCAGGCATAAAGAAATATTTACAGTTTCTTACATTTTGTGTGACTTAATATGTATTCATTGTATTTGATTGGATGTGGTTAATATGAGCTTAAGAGCTACCATTTAGTTATATTTTAAACAGTCTTGCTTGACTGTTCATTGCCGCATTTTCATGATGCATTAGTTCTTAGTTCTTTTTTGTATATTGACAATGTCATCCAGTTTTCTGGTTTCTGTGTTTTCATATTATTAGTTTAATCATCATTTTTTAGCCAACATAAAAATCTAAGAAGTGCTAAGAAGTTTCAAAGATAGATTTTAGAATTTCTTTGATAATTTGATTAGTAGCAAAAAAGAATAAACATTGTAAACAGCATTTTCTGATACGTCATAATAAAAATTGTGTTCAACTGAGTTGACTAAGACTAGGTGCTCAACCAAGCATCTAATTATTTTAAAAAATTGTAGTTGGATGCTGCATTGCGATATTGAATACAGACAAAGGTTCCTGATAATGACTTCTGCATCTTTAAGAAAGCAGTCCAGCATGAAGAAGCTTAGTGGCACACCTAATTTGGAGCTTGTAGGTTTTGCCAATAGAAATAGTATTTTCTTAAATGAGATGGTCAATTTATTTGCATATATTTATTAATATTTTTATTTATAACAGTAGAGAGGATGTCCAAGGTAGTGTTTTTTAACAAAACAGGACACTTTTCCAGGAAGACTCTAGAAAGAGTCATGTAGATCACATTTGTCTTGACCTTGGAGTTTATGAGTATTTCTTTGCCACTTTCATGCAAATATTTTGTGTCATTCAGCTTGCATAACATTGCAATTGATCAAACACTACACATCTGAATATGTCATCTCAAATGTGAAGCTGTCTCTGAAGCATCTGCAGCAGTGAGGATAGCAGTTTTAGCTTCTCTGTGACTTAGGAGGATTACTGTAAACAAGGTTCATTTCTGTTTAGGAGTGGGGACTACTGAACAGGTCAGTAACATCATGAAAAAGATAATTACCAAAAAGGTCTGTGATGCCTTAGTCCTGGCTGGTAGCCAAGCACCCACACAGCTCTTCCTCACTCTTCTCACCCTCAGTATGACAGAAGAGCAAACAGAACAGAAGAAGATAGTTCATGTTTTGAGATAGACAAGGAGGTCACAATTGCTATGGCAGCCAGAGTAGACTCAAACTGTGCAAATATTTATTGCAAATTAGTATAAATACTTAATTACTCTTTCAGGTATTGGGAAACAAAAGCAAAAAAAGAAAAAAATCATTAAAACATTTAGGGCAAACACACCACTCCTTTTCCCAAGCTTGACTTCACATCTGGCACTTCACCTCCCAGCTTGATACAGCTGCAGGTTGAACTCAGTGCTTTCGATGAGGCAAGGGATCCAATGGTGGAGGGGTGGCAGTGTTTGCAAGTCATATATTGGTTCCTTTTGGTGCTCCTTTGCTTTTTTCCTCTGCTTTGGCATGGGCCTTCTACAGGCTCTGTGCCTTTGGGAATATGTGCTCTGCCATGGAACACCTCCTGCCTCTCTGACATCAGTATTCTCTTGCTGTTCCCCTTAGGTTCCCTCCACCTACCTTTGTTCCCTCATTGTCTCCATGTTCCCTCCTCCTCTTTCTAGACTTTCCATTCTTTCATAAAAACATTTTTGCAGAGGCAGCACCAAATTCAGTGATGGGTTCATCTTTGGTCTGTGATGGGTGGAGAGCTATCTGGAAATGACTGTGTCCTGTGCAGGACAATCACTGACATCCTTCTACAGAGGCCACCCCTGCAGCTTCTCACCCCCAAAACCTTGCCACACCAACACAGAAGGTTTTATCCACATTGCATTTTCAAATAGAAAATCCATATCCCCTCATCACTCTTTGAGAGCTGGATAGATTAATCAGAAATTGGAAGTTCTGCGTGTTCTCATTAGCTTCCTTCTCAACCTGCCTCACAGCTTTTAATTTTAACAAATAATATATAATCTGTATTTTTTAGCTATTAGCCTGACTTATGGGGTATTCAACAGATACTGCTATGCATTGATGAAGATACTTTCATTTGTATTGACATCCAATTCTAAATTTTTTTCAGGATGGGAAAATTTTATTCTTATTTATTAATTTTATTACTCTAGTAAGTAGGATATTTGTCAGAAACTAATACTGCATCGTCCTAAGAACAGCAGCCACTGACAGTAAGTGCTTTCAACTAGCACAAGGCAAGAGAAGGCCAGCAAGGTAATAAGGTCAACTTGATGAAACGTAGTCTTAACACAGCAGAAAATTAAGCTTTGCCAAGGTCAGCAGTCCAATTTCTTAGTGAGTCATCTGTCCATTTTCTTGTTGGTCTGACAGAAGCCAGTGTCTGAAAAAGTGTGAGAAAAAGTCAAGTGGGAGAAAAAGTCAAAAGGCATGTATTGTGGTGAACAAGGTTTAGAAAAAGGATCATAATAAAGAGTGTACATCATTACCTTTATTGGAGAAATAGCCAGTTGCAATTTCAGAGAATTCAAATATCTCACAGCTAGTGTATTTTACTAAAGGATGGTAGAAAACACAAACAGAAATAAAAAAAGGCAAAAATGGATTGCCGTAGTGATTGAAGATAATTACTTTGTACATTTCTTAGACTCTTGAAAATGCCATCACTACCTAACCCTACCTCTTTTCTCATCCATTATTCTTCATATCAGTTTCATGAAGTTGTTGGGATTAGAAGAAGAAAAGAAGTTGAGCATTTCTGTGTTCTGTGGGCCAGGGTCTCTGGCCTCTATGGAGAAGACTTTCTACTGAGTTTTCTTAGGGCAGTGCAGTTTGGAATATCTCACAGGTAAAAAGATTCAGAGATAGCAATCATGAAGTTCATAGGCAAGATAATAGCAAGACATTGATTGATAGGTGGTCTATTTGCTACCGTAATCTTACTCTAAACGTAATAACCACTGAAATAGAGTGGTTTCCCACATGATGTGCTTGCAGAAGAAAGTTCCAGAAACTACTCAGAATATTAAAAATCTTCCTTTCTTATATTCATGTCAGGAATCAGATTGTTCTGGAAATGTTTATCAGGTGGTACTGATAAAATAGAGCTCAAATGATACCGTATGACAGAGCACAGCTTCCACTGATATCAACAGGTGTTGCATGTAGTGATCTGAGAATTGATGTGGACTCTATATAGAGTGACATTTCAGAGATTAAGGGATATTTATGAAAATTCATGAACAATCCTAATATGAATTTAACTGCCATAAGCATTTCTACATAGAAAATCAGAGAAAGGTGATATGAGGAACTGAAATGGAAAACAAGGTAACAAAGTATCAGGACAAGGAAAATAATAAGGCTTTTAAAACAATAAAAGATACAATTAACATTTTACTATCTGACCAGACTCTACAACTTATTGTAAAGCTATACAATATCCCCTAGGGAATAAACTAAGATGATTAAGAGCTCTGAAAGAGCATCTAACAGCCCTTTAAGTTTATTGAAGAGGAATATTCTAACAGTAGATTTTTAAATTTTATAAGGCTCTTATGAAACCCAAAGAATGTCAGTAGGTGTTGTGAAACATTAGAGCTTATCAGGTGGGGCCACGAGTCTCACATCATGCTTTTTCTTTAAGTCAGTACAGTAATAATTACACTTTTTAAAAATACTACTGAAAATTATTCACAATTTCTGAAAAGGAAGAGAAAATCCTCAGAAATTAAGAATCAGCAACTGCCATTGTCTTTTCTCACTAACAACAGGAAAATAGTCTGGAGAAACAAAAACTGGTCTGAGAGAACAGAAAACATTCATCTCTTGGCTGTTCCAACTGTGCTCATCAGGGCAAAGTCCTGCAGGAGGGCAGTTGTTAGTGGAGTGAACCAGCAGCTGATATATTTTTGCCCAAAACATTTTTGTTAATGGCCTGGACAAGGGGACAGAGTGCACCCTCAGCAGGTTTGAATATGATGCAAAACTGTGAGGAACAGCTGATGGCTGTGTTACTTACTCTTCAGAAAGACCTCAGCTGGCTAGAGAAGAGGGCTGAGAAGAACCCAGGAGATGAACCATTTTAAAGTGAACTTGTGGAAGGAACCTCACCTGTGATCTCTGAAGGAGTCTGTGGAAGATCCTGTCTCTCCTGACTGGCTGGGAGAAGGGGAACCTGCCTGTTTTAGGCTTTTCTGCCTCAGCTTACACTTACAGAATGTGCACCTTTTAAAGGCCCTAGCACATAAAATCAACCTGACAGAAAGGATATTTTCTATCATATGACAACTGGTTCTCAAGAAGGGGAATACAGAGCTGAAATGACATGTTTCCTCACTGCTGTCGCTGTTCCAGTCCTGAGTAACGCTACCTGGTGCTTGTCCAACCAGTGTCCTGACAGCTTGTCAAGAGGCTCCTTGGTAATAGTTTTCACATGATTTACTGCATCAAACAAGCTGTCTTTATGTTCCAATTCAGGCTTGACAAATTTGTCAGTTTTTCCAATCCATTCACAGTTCATAAAGTCAACATTTCTGTGAAGCAACTTGAGAAACCTGCAAGGAAACCCCTGGAGATTTCTTGAAGTGTGACCAATTTATAAATAGTGTAACATATTTTTAAATCTCAACAAAAGAATGAGGCTTGGGAGGTAGCAGGAGGTCTTCATTAAAAATTATCTAACAACATCTGAGAGTTTCCTGTGCAGCAAAGATTTATGTTTGAAAATTCTCACTGGTCTAGGAAAGCTCAGGGCTCTCCTTGAGAAAGTGTTTGGTTCAGATTCATAAGCTGTTAAAGCGTGAGGTATAAAAATGATGAGGATAGAACCTTTAAGCACTTGGATGAGCAAAAAAGCCCCACTTCTTTTCCTGGCTGGATAAACAACTTGAGAACAGCATTCTTTAAATATTGTCATCTCTTTAAAGTTATGTTAACAAAGAAGTTTTCCACTTAATATTTTTTTGCTATTTTTTCCCCTATTGCAGAGAAGAGCAGAGTATTAAGCTGTTACAATCCATATGTCAGTTAACCAACAAAAGATGGATATTAACAGTTCTTTCTCCTTCCTTTTTACAGGATTCCTGTTATTTTAGTGAAATGGATTTCTATTATGTTTTAACAGATGACACAAGTTAAAACAAGAAAAACTGTGTAAATTACTTGGATGTCCTTGTTTCATCTAGGGTAGAGTTAATTTCTCCTCAGTAGCTGATACAGTGCTGTAGATAACACTGGCTGAAGGGATATTCAACACCGTAGAATGTCATGTCCAATATATAAACTGGGGGAGTTACCTGCAAGTGGGGCTGATCTAGGTTCAGGAATGGGGTGTGGCATCAGTCAGCGGGTGCAGCAATTGTATTGTGCGTAACTAATTTTTTGTCCTTTTCTTTCCCTTTTATTGTCATTATTATTATTTACTATACTATTGTATTTTACTTTGCTTTCAGTTATTAAACTGTTCTTATCTCAACCTGTATGCTTTACTTTTGATTCTCCTCCCCATTCCACTGCAGTGGGGGGAAGGAAACGCCATTTAAACAGAATTCATCAGGGTTTTAATCTTAAAAGGAAATGAGACAGTTGGGATTTGGGACATGTTTTCATCCTGATCCCTCAGCCCTCATGATGTGGCTGAACTGTATGCTGAGAGTCCAGATGTTCTAAGGGTATGAGCAGCTCTTCAGGGTGCTCTAGGCCACACAACCTGTTGAATTTAGCTCAGCAAAACTGGAACAGCCACTGAATTGACAAAGGTCCCCAAGGCTAAGCCCCATCCCTTGACAAAGCTATTGCTGAGCAGCAAGTCAGGCTGTTCCACAGGGAGGGCAAACCTCAGCTGAGGCTGCGCCCAGCACAGGCATCGCTGCATCTCCTGCTGGGATTATAAGTGTGACATAAGCGGAAAGAGGGTGAGTATACAAATATATAAACCAACTGGGACTGCATGGAATTCTAAACTGCAATTAAAGATTTGTTCACATCACTGTACTTTGCCAAATGATACCGCCTATTCACAATAGCATGTCATGATGTGATGTAAAAATATTGAGGGATGGAATTCTTTTACTGTTTTCTGTATTGATTTAAACTCTTGCATGAAGTGGAGTGATCAGTTCAGCTTTTTGAAAATTGCACTGAGTTTTTCTGAAAAATGGTTGTAGGCTCTGAACAAAGACAAAGCAGATTTTTTGCTTAGCAGAACAACATATATATAGAAATGCTTCAGAGGACAAAAAATGATCTTTCAGTGCTGGCCAAAGCAGGACTCACTGACCAGAGTATGAGCTTGAGATTACTTGAATATGTGGGCAGAGATGTGTATGTAATTGATATTCACAAAATCACAGAAGTCCTTGGACGATTTATGGCACAAACAGGGATCGAAATTACTTACAATCTTCTATACAATTGCTTCTACCTCACATTCTCAGCACTAACCTGTATACTTGGCCCTGCTGTGCAGTTATATGTCAGAGAGCCTAGGGTACTAACAAAATTCTTTTGTTCTTGTGACGTGCATGCAAACATTACTTGAGGTACTTTGATTTGTGCTAGTACACCTGACATTTTCTCTGTCAGCAGAGAGAAATACCAAATTTGACAAATTGAACCACTCTTGCTCAAAACACTTTTCTGGAAATCAATTTGTCTGTTTCACCTGGCAGTTTATAAATTCCCCGAACACTGATGTTCTGTCCTCGAGATGAAAAATGCTTCAAAATATGAGGATGGTTTTTTACTCTTTGGGGTGCAAGGTATTTATCCCAGGCCGTAACTTGTGAAGCAGTTTGTTCACAAAGTCTTCAACAATTTCTTGTGCCTTGAGAAAGTGTTCAGTCTGTTAATCAACTGGAAATAGCTACAGGATATGATCATGGCTGGGTTTGCCCAACAAGAGACATAGTGTTTTTTCTATTTTTTATTACTGAGAAGTGTTTGATAGTCTCCTGCAATAAGTTTGCTCTGCTTTAAGTCATGATCTGTGCACTCAAAGTATCTTCCAGAGGCTGGACATAATAGAAGAGGTCAGCTGGAAGCAGCCAGGAGGTTTGCATTTTGTTGGAGCTGCATGGAAACAGTTTTCTTTGTCTAGTGCAGCTGGGTTCCATGCATGCAAGTTTTTATTAACATTATGCCAACAGAGTTTGCCTAGACAGGAGAAATTCCCCATTGTTGTGTTATCACAGATTCTAGTTGGAACCTGCTAATAGCTACTGGTCTTCAGCTCCATATTCTCCAGCCTTGTCCATGTAAGATGCTATTCTGCTGAATGATGAACTAGCTTGAGAGTAGTCTGTGATCTAACATCATGAGTTAGAGGATTTTCTTGAAGAATGGCCATAAACAATGTCAGAATATATGTGACTAAAGGAACATGTGAACATGGTTGTGCTTTGCCTCTGTGTTGTGCTCTGTAGGTTTGCTCCAGTGAAAATGCAGCAGGTTCCCTTGCCAGGGGACTCCCCAGCTGTAACTTGGAGCAGAAAAGTGATGTGAGATCAATAATGAATATGTAAACATAGCATTAGATCAACCCAATGTAAGGCCATGAGGTAAAATTGAATCAGGATGAGTAAACATAGTGTTTGAGACTGCAATGTACATGGGAAGCCACAGGAGCTGTTGTCACATTGTATGGCTGTTACAGCATTTAGTTTTTGCATGCTTATTTTATGTACATCTAAAATTTTATATGTACATATTTCATACAATCCTAATACTTGACAAAAACTTCTAGCCCTTTATGCAGTATGTAATGATACTTCTGAGTGTTGGAACACAACTGTCAGGGCAAGCAAGCTTTTATCTTTTCAGCTAGTGTTTTTGGCAGGATTTTTCTGATGTGCCATGAGTAACTTACTCAAAGAATTCTGGGCATGATGCTGGAATTGGAAGGTTCCAGTGAGGACTGCCAATAGATAGCTTGCATGCAACCATCTAACTTCCCAGCATAACACTGGTTACTAGTGTTGAAACAGGCTTTTCTGTACCATCCGGTTTCAAGACCAACGAATACTTTCAATAAAGTTAATTTACTAGCATAATTGTCAAGTGTCTCATTGTTCTTTTCTTTTAATTTTTAACTTAATCTCAATAAAATTCTGTCTAATCTCTTGCAATCTAGAGACTGCAATCAGTACTGTGACTGCATTCAGAAAAGTGAGTTGGGTCTTTCCTACTTAGGAAACTGACTGAAGGGTCAATTAAGGAAATAAATTTGCTGCTATTGCTTCAAGTTACCATAAATGTTATTATATCTCAGAACTTTGAACTTTTCTCTGTAACTATCAAGGTCTAGAAATTTAATATTTTTGTCCCTCATGAATCACCAGAATCCATACACCAACTCTTCAAAAAAAACCTGTCAATAGACTTTGATTTAAATGAAATATGCAACAAAATATCATAAAATGCAAGAAGTATGTAAAGTTAACTGCGGAAGTAATCAATGTACCACATTATTTTAAATTCTCTATAGTACAGATGCAGGCATTTAATATTACTGACATAAGTAATCATTGTGAAATCAGTAGGACATCTCACAATAGCTGATGAAAAGGACAAACATTGGTAATTGCAACAGCATCAAAGATAGGAAAAGGAAAACTTTCTTTTCAAATTCCATAGTCAGATGGAGCAGACTAGTAAAAAAATGAGAGATTTTCATGACTGCAAAATAAAAAACCCCCAAAGAGTCAGATATCTTGAAAGACAGTATTGATTTTGGCATCTCTCTCTTAGTGAAAGTTCATATAAAAAGTAAAAACTTTCTCCTCAGAATTTCACCTCAGGTTTTTAAAATGTAATTCATGGATTCTTGTGCTGTAAAACTGTGATTTCACTCAGAAGAAACAACAGGAATTTATTTAGGGCCAGAGGTAAGTTATTACAAGCCCTTCTGAGTAGCCTAGTTTTTCTTCTTATTTTTTTTTTATTATACCAGATTTCCTGACAGAAAAGTAATTGCGGGTGTTCAGAGAGATATGGATCCAGCTCACAACATCCAAAGTTAAAGCTGGCAATTGAAGTACAGGAATCTATCCTTCCTCTATGGGATTTTTACTTTTCAAAATGCAATACAGTTGTATTAACTAATACTTGGACAAAAAAAGACCATTGAGCAACTAACTAAACAGCTTCCCTTGAGTTCTGGTGAATGGTCCAAAGCAGATTTCTGTTTCTGTAATATTGGCAAGCCAAGAGCCAGTTTCTTATCTTTCTTATGAATAAGAGTATCTTGCAGTTATCCAAATTTACACAGCAAATCCATCACACAAGCACTCAAATAGTGAGAGTATTCCTGGATCTTGTGACCAGGTCTGTCAGAGAAGAGCCCTAGTGCCAGTACTAAGGCTGCCCTAGTGACTTTCTTTCACTGTTGGTAGTCATGTTGGAGCCACGATAGCATAAAGAAAAATTATATATAAGATAAATAGAGACTGGAAATAGTCAGATAGTTGGAAAATGCAGAGCAGGAGGAAACAGGATTCTTTTAAATCCATTTGTCCGTTATTGGCCAAGTATTACCATATCTCTGCCACAGACTGGAGAAAAGTTGGGGAAGGGGATGGAGAATGGTGCAAAACTTATAAGCACAAAACTCTCACTATTGAATTTCTGTCAGGTGGAGATTCCCTCTACCATAATTACCTACAAGACTTCATGTGGATGTCAAGTACATTTTTTAATTTTGATTAGACCATTTTTTTCAACTTGCTTAATAAACACCTTTGAAAGAGGCTTAGTGCTGCTTCTGAGGAAACGGTGATGATCTGATCATCCATCCCTGCCTGACAGGATGGGACCTTGGTATCAGTTGTTTAATGGTCTTTCCGTGTCATAGACTCAGAATTGATCAAAATTTTTTTATAAAATAAATAACATTCTCATAAAATTAGCCATTTTAAAAACTATGTCAGGAACATTTGATTGTAAGAGTTAATAGTATTGACAATTTCACAGCCTGATTACAAGCTATGCAAGCTTGGAGTGGCCTCTGAAAAAGACAGTGATGGCAAAAACACCAATTACTTCAAACACTAAATTAAGTAACTTATTAATTACATTATAAAACCAAAACCAAGGAGCTAGAATCAGAGAGCAGGATGGTATTTTAATCTATACTTCCAGGGTTTTAATAATTTTAAATTTAACTAACATTAATCATGACTGAAACAGGCAAGATGGGCAATGCTGTTGCATCAGGGAGGAAATGTGAAATTTATGGTTTGTGTACTGTTGACTTTTCCAGGAACCAGTTGGCATCATAATCCAAGCACTATTTTTTACAACACCAGGATCAATACTGAAAATGGGAGAGGTAATAAGCAGCTTTAATTCTTCCCGTAAAGTCAGAACACCATCTACCAAATGATAAATAGGCTCTACCATTGCTCTGTTTTCTGGAAAGCTCCCCATCCACAAGGAGCTATTTAATTATTTCTTTGTTTTTATGGGTCTGTCTACAGTCATTTACTTTTCCTTCACAGTTGGTTACCCAAGGTAATTCTAACTCTAATGACACTGGGATGTTTTGCTACAGAAGTCGGAGGACAGTTTAGAAACACTGCTGAAAGCATTTTCCTCCTGCTAATATTGAAAGCATCCTCTTCTGGGCCTCCTGAGTCTCATTATGAAATACCTCTAGTGCCCTGTCAAGCCTCGCATTGGACCCCTACCCACCCACTCTCACTGTGGCCACAAGTCTCATTTCAGCTCAAGCCTAGGCTCTTAGTCTCACCTTATCTGCCTATCTCCAGCCCTGCCCACATCATTCCTCAGCTGTTGATTAGATTTCCTGGACTGATATTGACCTGAGTCATTACCTCATCTCTGGATGGTGGATGGAGCCCTCTGTGGTGGGCATCCCTGCTGTGCTCAGCCTGCTCAGATACTGTGGGTCTGGGATCTGCTGATGGGGATGCAGTGATGCCAGTGCTGGGCGTAGCCTCAGCTGAGGTTTGCCCTCCCTGTGGAACAGCCTGACTTGCTGCTCAACAATAGCTTTGTCAAGGGATGGGGCTTAGCCTTGGGGACCTTTGTCAATTCAGTGGCTGTTCCAGTTTTGCTAAGCTAAATTCAACAGGTTGTGTGGCCTAGAGCACCCTGAAGAGCTGCTCATACCCTTAGAACATCTGGACTGCCAGCACAAAGGTCAGCCACATCATGAGGGCTGAGGGATCAGAATGAGAATATGTCCCAAATCCCAATTGTCTCATTTCATTTTAAGAGGAAAACTGCTGGTGCTAGATTCTGTTTCAATGGCCTATTATTTCTGTGATTTATTAAAATATTTATATGTGCCTAGTTTGAGTGGGGTAGAGTTAATTTTCTTCACAGTGGCTGGTGGTTTGTATTTGTGCTGAAAGCAGTGTTGATAATACAGAGAAATTTTTGTTATTGCTGAGCTTGCACTGCTTGCAAGGACCTTTCTGCTTCTTGTACCGCCTCACCAGCGAGGAGGCTGGGGGTGCATAAGAAGGTGGGAGGAGATATTGCCAGGACTTCTGACCCCAGCCTACCTAAAGGACATTCCAGATCATATGGCATCATATTCAGCATATAAAGAGAGGGGAAGGAAGGGTGGGATTTTTGGAGTGGTGACATTTGTCTTCCCCAGTCACCATTATGTGTGATGGAGCCCTGCTTTCCTGGGCATGGCTGAACACTCCTTGTTTTGTTTTGCATTTGCCTGTGACATTTATGTTCCCTATTAAAATGTCTTTATTTCAACCCACGAGTTCTCATTTTTCCAATTCTCTTCCCCATCCTACCTGAAGAACCTTAGTTTGCATGAGATGAGTACAAGGGGGAATGTATATGTGTATCCTTTAACCAGACTATGTGCAACCAGTTCTGTAGCACGACAAACAAAACAATTGCTCAGCATAAAATCTAAGCATAGAATCAGCCTCCAATAGACCTGTTTTTAAAAGATGAAACCAAGCAGGCAAATCAAATGGAAAGAGAAAGCAGACTTTAAGACTCGTGTAATGTTACATTTTTTTGTTGGAAGGTGAGAACAAATATGTATATTTTGCATACTCTCATTTTTGCTTTGATTATATTTTTTTTGGTTTAGCCCCTTTGGTTTAAATTCTTCTACATCATTTCCATCTTGACATCATTCCTGTTTGCTGTTGGCTTAAATGTCCTCCTTTGAGACATTAACTGACAAGTTCTAAAGTGAATCAATGACCCTAGACATGTTGTATGGAAAAAAGATTAATCATAAATAATAATTATATTTCAGTAGAAGTAGCTCCCCTCAGAAATGTTGCACAGTACTAATGTTGCTCGATTTATTGCTTTGTTTCTTAATTACCTCTGAAAAAATAGGCAAATCTTTCTCGCCGTCAGGAAGCTCTCATCATAAAGATATCATACATAGGTTCTCACTTCACACAAAGCACGAGAATATGAAATTAGCATTTTAAACTCCGTTCTTAAACCATTTTATTATAATCTCTGCCTATTACACTGTAAAATATTGCAGCTCCTGTTAGGAAATGTAGTAGTGATATGTAGGAGGAAAATATGTTAAAGCTTGCATCATGTGGCTTATAAGGTCTAGCTAAAGCTTTAAATGATAAACATATATTTTTATGAATTCATTTTAATTTTATTGCTATGTTTTAGAGCATTACTAATAATGCTGTCAGTCCTTTTTATGTGAGCAAATCACATAGGTTCTGGGTTTTTTTCCCTTTATTTTGTTCCTGATTCTTTTCTGTGAGTTTCAGCAATCAGCCTGAAATTCTAAGTCCAAACTTTCTAAGGCATCATGTTAAAAAAAAAGCTTTGTTAAATTATTGGATATTTTTTTCTGGAATAAAAACTCTGACTCTGAACCCTATAGTGTTGGCTGAAAGCATCTAAAATGATCAGATCACTGCAGTCCATTTCTTTTTTCTTGGCTATCAGAAAGAATAAGCAAAACAGATGTACAAGAATTTCACAGTCTGAGGAGGCAGAAAGGGTATTTGAACAAGAAGGTTTCACCTTTACCCTAATCCAATTAACAGTTTCCTGAAACTGCTGCGTCAGTTGCTGGATTAAGTTGTTTCTCAAATATCCCAAACCATGTCATCTCATATAAGGATGGCTAGCTAAAAAGATTGAATAATTTTTTAACTCTTGTATGGCAGCATAGTTTTCCCATTAGTAATGTCAGAAGTTATTTCCTTTAATTAAAGGAATTACTCAGAAGACGTGAAAATTTTGAAGGTGACCATAATTTAAAATCTTTTGTTATTAACCTGTTACAACTGTCTAGTTTGGGAACTTCAGTAGAAGAGAAACATCCGAAAACTGGAAAGAAGACAGTGGAGGGCTACTAAGGTGTTGGGGGCCTGAAGAATATGGTGTAGGAAGAGGGGCTCTGAAGCCGTATTTGTTTAGGCTAAAGAGGTCTTTTCCGCCTGAAACAGAGTAAGAGACAATGGAACTAGACTCTTTTTGGAGGTACATAAATGTCTTCACAGTGAGAGCAGTGAAGTTCAGGAACTGGTAGCACAGACAGGCTGCAGAATCCAAGCCCCACAAATCCTTGAGCAACCTGCTCCAACGCTGGAAGTTAGCACTGTGCCAGGGAGTAGCAGGAGTGGGCTGCTCTGCAAAAGTTGTCCGATCATGCAGGGTTGGGATTAGGAAAACCAAGGCTGACCTGGAATTTACTATGGCAAAGAGATAAGAAGGATAAAAAGAAAGGATTATGGGAGTACATAAACAGCAAAGGGAACACTAAGGAAAACCTGGCTCCAGTGCTGCATCGAGAAGAGGAACTGCTGACAAAGGCTATGGAAAAAAGCAAGGTACTTGATGCCTTCTTTTCTTCACTCTTAAGTGGCAAAACCAGCCTTTGGGAATCCTAAGCCCCTGAGACCAGAGCAAAGTCTGGGGCGAGGAAGAATAACCCTTGATGGAGGAGGTTAAGGAGAACTCAGCTGAACATACAGAAATCCATGCAGCCTGAGTGGTTGCAGCCACAAGTGCTGAGTCACTAGAAACACAAGACAGTAAAGCATAAGAAAATGGTCAGGAATAGTCCATGAAAGGAACACTCTGCTTCACCAACCTGACAGCCTTGCACAGCGAGGTGACCAGGTTGATAGATGAACAGAGAAAAGTGGGTGTTCACTTTTGATGGATTCTTTCATAACATCATCATAGATTATCCGACAGAACCTGGGTTACATAAACAGAGAATGAGGAAGGATTAAAAGCTAGTTGAACAGCCAGAACTAGAGGATTGTGATCAGTGGCACAAAGTCCATTTAGAGGAAAGTCACTAGTGGTGTACCCTCAGGGGCTCTCTTTTCCACCACCCCTCCTCTGACAAGGGGACAATACTGAGAGGCTATAAGTTAAAAACAACAATTTACTAAAATCACAAATAACAACAATGACATAAATAGCAAAAGTACACAAAAAAAAGGTGCCCTAGTGACAGAAAGGCATTTACTAGTGGGATAAAGTCAAGATGGCTGCTGTTCCCACACCAGATGGCCCCATGGAGACAGAAAATACTGGGTGGGCTGGGGTGGGGTGGGGAGGAGGGCTCCTGTGTTAGAATACACAGGTCAAGAGAACAAAGAAAACAATGTGGTAAACAAATCTCTATAGGCCAATGCACTCCCCCCGCCAGACATATCATAGGGAGACAGAGGCAAAGCCAAAAGAAACCTGGGAAAATGGCAGCCTCCAAAACAGGAGCCTGCACTGCTGCTGACCTGGTGAGGTGTGCAGGGTCTCTCTTGGCACCTCTGGAGCTGGGACTGTGACTGCACTGGCTCCCCATGCTGAGCTCCTGCAGAGGAGCTGCCTTTTCAAGGCCTGGGCTCCACCCAGCTGGAGAAATGATGAACAGCAACCCTGCAGTGATGACAGTCCTCAAGCTCCAGTCAAGTGAAGAGCAGCCGTGCTTCTGCTTCCACCTGTGCTTAGACAGTCCATCAAAGATGATGTAGACGATGTGGAATAGTGCTAACTCTGCCTCCTACCTCTGTAACTGGGACAATTACTTATTTCATTTTTTTATTAGACAAAAAAATTATGTTTTGAAACGATAGAGGGATTTCCTGTTCAGATTTTGGTCCCTGTTGTTGCAACTCCAACATGAAGAGTTTTTGATTGATATAGTGCATCCTCTCACCCTTGGCATAGGTCTTACTGGTTTGCCAGCTTGTTGCCTCTCTCAGTAGGTTTCCTACCAAGTCTTTTAACAGACTGTGAACAGCAGTGTCAGAGGGTTAATATTCTGTCTTATATTCTGTAATAACATGCATCTAGTACAACTGAAAGGCATAGAAATGGATCTAAAACATATGGGCCATCAATAAAGTACTGTCACCTTAGAGTTACTGTATATTCATTGTAAGACCCCACGTCTCTAAAAAATCACTGTGGAGGTTTTCTTTTGCAACATAATTTCTACCTTTTTAATTTAGTCCTCTTCAGAAACTACTATATTTCATCATTTAACTCAGAAATTGGATGCCTTAGGGCTTGACTTTATCATGCACTAATAAAATGAAGAGAAACAGTCCTTTAAAAATAATTGTGAAAATACAGTCTGTCAGCAAGGATTAGGTTCAGTTGGGGCACTGGCTTGAAAAAGTTATTTTGTTCTAAAAAACATTAAATATTTATTAGCTTCAGCTGAGGTAAACATGCAGTTGTTTACATACCTGCAAATTTGTATATACACACTTGTAAATGAATTAAGAAAGGAGCACCACATTCATAAATATATACCTTTCATATCTATGTTTTGAAAAATAAATCATCAAAGTATTGCATTAGCAATAGGCCAGGAGTAGAAAGGTAGGATATTTGAGGAGCACGACCCATTCCCTAACCTGTCTAATAAAATGTGTTATTATTAATTTGATTTGTTTTGTTTCCCTTCCATCTCAAACTCTTCCTTTCCCCAAGCCATGTAGATTGTCTTAGGGCAGAAACTATACAGGGAAGTGTAGTTTATTCTGGCTTTCCTCATACTTATCAGTAAGAGAAGATGACCTAAGCCCGTAAGAAACCTGTAAGAAACCCATAAGAAACCCACAAGCCCATAAGAAATGTCTCTGCTGTGATCAACAGATTTGTGAAACAGGTCCCAACAAACAGTTTTTAAAATCTTGCTGGGTCCAGAAAACAGAGTGTTTTCTTTGGCAGCTGGAATAGTTCTTAGGTGAAATGGGGACCATATTGCTGGACCATGCAACACAGTAATTAAGAAAGCTTATTCCCCAGAACTTGTCATTTAATTTGGCATCAACATTATGACCTTCAGAGTTCCTCAGGTCTGTGAACTTCTGTGACTGAACTTCCTTGACTCCTCATGCACAGAAGCAGTTCAGGTTCTGAGAAAACTGTGCCTATCTCATAGCCAAAGTCCCTGGATTAACCAATGGCTGGAGATCCTCAGAGCATACCAAATGCACAAAACAGTGAATGAGAAAGAATTGAATGGTCCAATGCAGTACAGGAAATCTGAGTTTCACCCTGTATTCTCAGGACTATTTAAATCTTCTGCATGATGTAAATGAATTGTGATAGGAATTGAGACAACAGCAGTATTTAAAGTTCATTCTACACCTTAGAACAAATCTCTTTATATGGTTTTCCAGCGCTTGACAGAGTTTCATCTGCTCAATCCTTTTTCCCTGGAATAATATTTACTTAATGTTTTTTCAGCACTTTTATTTCTATCTCTTTAATAATAGATGTTTTTCAGAAGCTATGTTTTATTATTCTTATCTGTCTGCTGCTTGTAAATATTTTTATATGTTCTATGGCAGTAATTCTGATTCTTCTCTTTTGTTCCTTCCAAAAGTGCACAAGTTTTCTTATCTTTTTACTGCCCTCACCAAATTTTCCAGGTATATTATATTTCAGTCTATCAAAGATTGTGTTCCTAGCACTTTTTAACCTATAAATCCTATAATTTTTCTCCTCTTGCAGTCCTTCTATATTCTGTGTCTTTGATTGCTTGATTTTCTTTTCCCTTTGAAGTGAAATAATGCATGGACACCACATGATTTTTTTACAACTTCCTTCAGTAATTTAGTAATTGAGCATTTGTCTTTTCTGTGTATTTGCTCATCTACTTACATAGATTTCAACAGTTGAGAGAATTAATCTTTAAATAAATTCTCCCAGTGGTAAGATAATACTGTCCCTGCTCGGCTCTGTGGGGTCCCGCGTGCCCCCACAGACGCACGGGTGGGTTCAGTGTTACAGTCGGCAGCAAAGAGTCAAGAAGGGCGTTTGGGTGCGTTCCAGCAGGAGCATTTATTGCTGCTACACTGTCCGAGGGTGCAGAGGCAAATACCAACATGATCCCAAACCTCAGTTTTATCCAGGGGCAGGGAAAAGGTGGGACCAGGGAACGGGGACCGATGGGGAAGCTCTGGGGAGTGACGAGGGGTAGAGGCTGACAGCCAGCTGGGGAATCCAAACTGGGATAGATTAAAGAACAGAACAATGCAGCCTGGGAGAAGCCTTTCTGGTCACCCTAACATAAGTGGTTCTTGTGGTAGTAGGGACTTGTCTTACTGAGAACTCTCTGTCCCTTCTGGTGTATGTTCCCTGGCCATCACAGTAAGACATCCCTAGCTTTTCACATGATTGAACCACCTTTTCATTTGCATTATCCTGTCCTTACTGCTCTAGAAAAAACTTAGGCCTCCACTTCTGTAAGGATCTCATGCAGGTCTGTGTAAACTTCTATGCTCCCTCTCTGGGGGATACTGGCAGTTGTTCATTGTGGTGTAAAGGACAATCAGGACACCTCCTGTTAGCTTTCTCTTCAACCCCTCCAGCTACAATGCATATTCTCGGTCATGGTGAGCAATAGGTAACTTTGGAAATATCACAGGGACAGACTGAAAAAATATTGCTAAATATGAAGTTTCATTCACATAGATATGCTTTTGTCAAGTGTCAATATTCTTGCTGATCTTCTTCTCTTTAGATTTCTTTCCACCTACAGATCTGGGACATTAAATCTTTTTAACTCTTGTACCTATTGAGTGATTTTTAAACATTTTTATTCTTGTTTTGGTTTATTTTTTTTTTTTTTCTCTAGATTATTATAACTCTCATTTAGGATTAGTGGGTTGACCATCTGCTGTGGTGAAATGCAAGAAACTTCTTACATGTTCCCAACTTTGGAGTCATGGTGTCCGCCTGCAATTGCTAATCTTCAAACTGAAACAAGTCATTGGTACTGTCAGCTGTGACCAAAGAATCACCTGGAAATGAAGAAGAATATTTTATTTTTGACTTCAGGGAACCAAGCCCATGTTCTTTTTCTCACTGTCAGTCATTCGATTTAATACTTAATACCTTTAAGAAATATCCAAATTAAAAAGAATAATGAAACGATTAAATATATTAATAATATTTTACATCCCTATCTGCCTTTGCATCTTTTAAGATATTGTAAGATATACTTGAAATAAAAAAATAATCTGAAAGGTAGATAAAGCTTACAGGAATTCATTGAAACCAAATAGAAAAGCTATTTTTAATATATTTCTATGTTTTAACACTCAATGAAAATGTCTGTGTTTCCCAGAGATCATAGTGTTACGTTTCCTTTAGGCTCTGATACAATGATCAGTTTCTCTATTTGGTGCAAAAGACTGGAGCACACACTACTGTGCAAATGTTCTTGATCTGACACAGTGAAAAAACCCTTTCACATTCAGATGCTTCTCATGTCTATGGACTAAAACTAATACAGCATGTAAACACTGAAATATTAATTAAATTCTAATCTGTGATGCCTGTATCACGTGGCTACAAATAATCAATGAAATTTGTGGAAAATACTAGTGAAACAACATTATGGTAAGTATGGTCTCCTCTGCTAAAGCAGTTTGAAATGGCATTTTTCTAATACTAGTGTGCTTTAGCCATTAGAAAGACTTTGCAAGAGTGTTCAACCTCCTCTGACCATTGAGCGGTTTCTACTGAGATGTCTTTCTGTTCATATTTGATAACACATAGGTATGGCATATCAATTGAGATCATGTTAAGATCTCTTATTGCTCAGCAGGTATAAGTTATCACTTTATTCAGTCAGTTGTATGCCTTTAAAACTTGTGAGTATGACCTATGACAGGATTTTGAGTCAAACTCTATAGGATATTAGTTTGTTGAAGTGATTTACCTGATGCACGTATAATTTGAGAAAATTAATATTTTTGAAAGTATACTTTGAGGAAAATCTATTAATATAAGCATTCACACTGCTCATCTGTGTGGTATGCCTTCTACTTGCATAATGAGCAGGAAATAAGAGTAAAAGGAAAGAATTGTTTGAATAAGATTCTTCAAGCTTCAGCAGTGTGCATTCACACTGTTGTCTCTTTTTATGCCATCCAGTTTGCTCTCACTATCCTGAGTCAACAGAAAACATTTGCTGTGTGTGATTTTTCTATGAATAGGCAAGAATATATGAAATACAGTGTATGCCCATTCTGCTGTATACAGGTATTGTACCCCTTTGACATACCTCAGACAAACTAAATGGAAATTGCACTTTTGTAGCTGAGGGCACATATAATTTTAGAAGATAGGATGCACCTCTTGACAGAAGAAGGCTTGAAATATGCATGAGCATTCTTCTGAGAATCTTCAGTCTTCTGGAATTAACATAGTAAGTATTTTATTAGGTTAAAAGAGTAAGAGAAGATATTCAGCCCTTGTATAATCTCTCACTGCAAGAAGTCTTTGACCCATAGTGTGCATGTAGGCACAGAAGGGGACAGTAACACTCTAGTCAGGTTTGGAGTTTTTTGCAGTTCAAAAACATTAAAGAGCATGCTTTCTTTGCCGTATTTCATCTCAGGAATCTCAAAGCCTCAGTTCTTCGTCCTCTCCTTCTCATTGTGGCCATATCCATGTCTTTGTCATGCACTAGAAACCAAACTGGGTATTTCCAGTCATGTGAACATGAATCACTACAATTTGATCTTAAATGTCTGCTGTAGTGACTCTAAATACCATTTAGATCAGGCACAGAAAACATTACCTAACATACATTACCTGGGGGTAACAAGAAAACATAACAGGAAAAGAAATTATTCGTATCTTGTGCTACCATCTTTGCAGAACTGTATTGACTGGTGCATTCATGCCAATAACATGACAAACATTTCACATTTTTTAGATAAAAGGCAGGTTTGTGGTGTGTGTGTCACACACAAAAAAAGATTGCTGCCTTCCGTTTCAGCATGAAATCTTATAGTGACAGTGTATGTATGTATGTATGCCAGAGGACCTGGCATAAAAATAGAATAATGATCTCTCTGGGATGGGTTTGGAAAACACTCTGTGATAATTTCAAAAAATTTTTTGACTTACAAATCACATTTTTAATCTTCCAGTAAAAATGTATTATTTCTCAGATAGTGTTAGTCCCATTTAAGAGGATATTCTATGTAAGACTAGATTAGAGAAAATGAAAGAAGCCATTTTTGTGTTTGGCAATAAGAAAAAAGTACCTTGAACTACCATCACACACTGTTGCATACAGAATTGCATAACACTTGAAAAAGATATGTCTAGATTTTCTTAACAGCTAGACATTACTGTATGCTACTTGGAGAATTTAGTGGCAGAATATTTTTTTTTTAATAAACAATCAATAGATTTGTAATCTGCTTTGTACTTCTTCACATGTTGAAGTGAACTAAAGGGGAAAGTAAGAGTTTAATTTTGCCTGGCTTATATTTCTGGAAGCAAGTGTTATAGACTTTGTCCATAACGACAATAAAAAAGGAGGTACAAGAAGGTAATTAAGGTCCATCTTTAACAACAAAATTATGTTACCTGCCATCCTTCAAGAGTCCATGTCTTGTTTAGTATGATTCCTCACTGTATATGTTACATTTGAAGAATCCAGAGCAGTAGTTTTTATGAATTTTTTTCAGTCACAGAACAATGGCTATTTTTGATGGAGAGCTACACACTTCCAAAGTGGAGGAGAGCATGAAAGTAGGTGGCTTGATATTTCCTTGACAACTAGTGAAAACTTTAATTAAAAACAAGTTATTTGTTGATAACACAGAAATTTAAATATGAATTTTGTGGATAACCTTTTTCTATTAGCCCAGAAAATGTTATGAACATAACTTCATTGACACTTTAATAGGATATGTCTCACCCAACTTTAGTTGTGTGAAAATTACATGTTCAGCCTAAGGTGATTATATAGATGGCTCTTTAGTCAGTGAAGATATTTTCAGAGTGTGGGCCATTATAGCCAGAAATAGATTTCTAATACAGAATGGGATTAATTCCCTTTGTGTGTGCTCATTTCTCTCCACAGGTAGAGCACAATGACAAGTCCAAACTAGGCACATATTTAAGTGAAATACGTCCTACTTCTAAATGGACAGAACAGACAGAAAGGAGAGGATGAAATTTTAACTTTATTAACTTAACTTCCAAAATTAGTTGGAATATATTGTCCTGAGACGTTTCTTCACCAGATGTTTGTTCATCATAACCCCTTACTTAATTTATGTATTGACCAACTGAAAATGAAATTTTGTCCTGTATTAAAAAGAAAGTAGGGTCTGCAGCTGCTGTAAACTGAAACTGCTGAATGGTGCAGAGATGCAGAGCTTGTGCACTAACCCATGCTGAGTAGCATGTTCTTGCTGATGCAGTCAGGTGAGGAAATCCAATCCCATGAACTTCAGAGCAGGTAATGTTTTAGCCATGAAGACCATTTGATTATCCATATTTGCCACCAGAGAAGAAAAAAGCCTTTAAAAATATACCCTAAATGATGCCAGGTTATACTCAGTCCTTTCCCAGTGAACAGCAGAAGCCGAAAAAGTGGCAGTACTTTGCAAGTGATGAAAATGAAGAAAAATCTTGGCTAACGGTGCACTACTTTGTTTCAGGTCTCTTGATCCTTTCTCTCCATTGTACCCAGATGGAGATAAAAAAGGAAGACTAAAAGATCCCATGTTCTCTCCCTGATTCCCAAGCCTGCTCTGTACCTGACTTTACGTAACATATTTTAACCTTGGACTTGAAATAATCTCTGCTAGTTGATAACAGACCCTAAAAGGCTGTTAACCAGTAAGAATTTGCATCAGCATTGTAGCCTTTCAACAGCTCTCCACATAAAGCAGGTAACCTGCAGAAAGATTAAGTAAGAAATGAATATATAGCCATATTTCTGCCTGATACTGAAAAAATGGATGGAATAGAACAGACAATATGGTCTTTTATGCTCACATCTGTTTCAATTTCCCTTAAACTGAAACACTTTAAAATGCATTTATTATACAGACTTGCTCCTGTACAGGTTCTTTTATTCAGAATAACAACACAGAGTAAGACTGGCTGATGACACTCATGATACACCATAGAACATTAGGAATTGTTACCACATTCAGATAATAAGGGGTATTTTTTTAATCTATTACAAATTTTATATTCAATAATGCAGTTTCCTTTTCCCTTAAAAAAAATTGACCTTGTCAGGGGAAATAAAGAGTAAAACAAAGAGAGAGCAAAAAGACATTTACCCCCTGTTAGCAGCTCAAGTCCAAAGGAAAACTGCTCAGTGCCCCCTGGCTCTAATTTTTGTTCTCCCACAAGAAACACTGCAAGCAATTTTTAACTTGTCATCCAAGCATGTATTTCATTTGATGATGAAAATTAAATAACTCAGTATTTAAACAACTCTTTCTTTAAAAATTTACTAAGCCTAGATTTGGCAGTCAGGGTTTACTGATTATACTACAGGTCATGAAGCTGAGCCACTTAGAGGAACCAATCCCTTTGCATATGTAGAATAAGCTCTGCATGATTGCTCTAATTCTGTCTGGGTTTTCTTTTGTTTTGAGAGGTGTTTTGTGTGTGGATTCTTTGGTTTTGCTTTTTTTTTCCCTCTCAGTAGACCATACTTAACAGACTCTTCTGCCTCTGCCTGAACTGTCAAAATCCAGACACTATGTGCTAATTGCTGTGATTATGACATTAAAAATCAAATTTCTGACTCTTCTGTGGCAGTGGGGCCAGCTTAGCAATCTCTAGTGTAGGAAGGATACATAAGAGGTTTGAATATAGTGTCATATTTATTCCATAAGTGTCACAGTCTTCCCTCATAATTAAATCTTTTGGGTATTCCTTTTAAAATAGAGCTTTACTTTCAGTTAATTTTTATGCATTTTTGGAAACAAAAAGTAACATTGGTTGATTTCCTTTGACTGGCAGAAGAGTAGCTGTAAAAGTAAAATGCGGTGCTAATACCTCCCATTTCTTCGCCTTCCTGTTTTTTAAGTGGAATTTCTTGATCCTCATTATAGCAGTGCCCCACAGAGATGTTGATGTTTGCACATAATAATTATTGCAAGCAGTACAGAAGATAAATCTTGGAATGGAAAGAAAACAGGCTATAAATAAGAAAAAACTCTACTAGAAATGCAAGATAATGTAGTGGGCTGTTTTTGCTGCTGTTTGAAACAAATTTATTTAAGCAGAGATTGTTAGGCTGAATAATTAAGAATTATAGGAGAGAAAATGTAGAGAAACAAACATGTACATGGTTACCCTATAAGTGGGATTTTTACCAGAGTGAGAACTTTCACATTTATTTCCTTGTGTTTGAAATGGTGCCAAAAATGAATGAACAGGGGGAAGAACTTCAAGAGAAATCAAAGCTAAGAGCAGTGTTGCTGGAACTGATTTGTCTCTGGCCTGCAGCTTTCTTCTTTTGACTCACTTTCTTTTATTCAACAACTATACAAGAATTTTGTTCCTGCATCAGCTTTCATAGTAAGACTGGTAATTTAAAATCAGATTGAAGTCTGTGAAACAAGGAAAGAAATATTTGAAAGGCTTCAGCATAAGAACAGAACCGATAACAGGGAGAGTTCAAACTGGCTTCTTTTGGGACTCTCGTGGGCTTCAACAGTCGCTGTAGCTGGCCTAACATGGCTGAAAATGAGAGTGTTTTCTAAACCATTTGCAGAAAACATTCATTTTACATCTACTGAAGGGAGATGCTCTGCTCAATGATTACTTTGTATCCTGATGCATATTGGAATTTTTGTGGCAATGCACGTACTCTTTGCTTTCAAAGTCACTGGAGTTACTTGGAGGGTTCCTCCTGGGTCGCAGAGCAGAATTTGACCCCAAACCATCATTCCTCCTCTGGCTGTCAGCTCTCCCAGCAGCATGCCACACAGGCTGCAAATGGAATCTAGTGAATAACAGTCCTAGTGACTTTATCAGTGGATGGCAGTGTGGAAATGTGTTTCCTCTGTCTTGTTTCATATTCCAGCAAAAAAAGAAAAAAAGAAAAAGAGAAAATTCAAAAAAGACGCATACTGTTTGTATTTCTGAAATGACAGGCATGGAATGGAATTGTGTAAGTAGTTATGATTCTGTTCTTCTAGTTATTAGAACTGAAATATTTTTCTGTCTGCATATATATATATATATATGTACACATATTACATACCGAGGAGAGTCAGAAAGGAATTAAGTGAAAGGTCACAGTAATTCAATTCCAATAAGTTAAATTTAGGAAAAATATACACCAGTGAGCAAACATATACATACCCAGACACTGCTGAATGCCACTCTTTTCTGCATAGCTCTGTGAGGTTGTTCTGTATGACCTCCACATTTCTCCTTTCCTCAGAAAATCCATTCTTGATGGGGCACACACAGAGAAACACACAGAAAGATGATCAGCTTAATCTGTTATTCTGTTTGCACAAATTCACATGATTTCAGTGTTAGCTGTGTTAACCCCTTACCATCTGATTATATAAAAAGAAAAAAAAAATAAGGAAAGGTGATTAGGAGGTGGGAAATGTTATGTGAATATGCCACTGACACTATATGGATAGATATAGATAGATACAGATGTAGATATAGATGTAGATGTAGATGTAGGTGGAGGTATAGATATAGATAGATATAGATATAGATATAGATATAGATATAGATATAGATAGATATAGATGTGGACACTGATATATGGGCACTGGCCTCCTTATGACAGGATTGAGGCCCAGCACATGACCACTTACCTAAACCTTTTTTTGGAAAAACAAATGTATTTGGTGTCTAATGAGCTAGATGGATTTACTAAAGTGATTTTGTCAAATGAAAGCATTCCCTTGTACTCAATATCCTGATTTATCTTGTAAAATGAATTCAGTCAAGGACTTCTATCCATCAGTTATAAAATAGCATATCACATAATGTATACCAGCCAGACCAAAATACTGGGACATGGATTTAATGTCTAGCATGGCAATCAAAGAATTTAACAGGGTTAGGAAGGGGAATAGGATTACTGAGGTAGAAAGGATTGAACTTTTGCATAATAAAGTATAACTTGAATCACAATTATGTTTGCAGATAGCATCTATTGTGGTACAAAGATAACACAGTACTCAGAAACATGCCCAGTTCTTGCTTATTGTCACTGTTCATTTCCCATTTCTGGCTTGCTTCTTTTTATGCATTTTTTTTTTCTTCAAATTAATTTAGATGACTACAGCATGCTGTGGTCCTAACAATGATGACATCAGAGATACCTAATCAATCATAACTGTTTATGGGTTTATTTTCTAGTTTTCCAAACAGTTGTGTATCTTTTTCTCTACCAGTTTTGTACTCCTTAGCAGAACAAATAATTTTTTCTCAGTAAAGCTCTTTCACCTTGGAAAAAGATAATTTAAAAGAGGAGGATCTTTTTTAAAAAGTGATTTTTGTATGATGATTACATTTTGATCTATCACTCCTCTTTATAAGACTCATATTAACGTTTCTGAAAGCACTTATTTTTATTTGAGAGACTGAAGTCTTTGGCTCAGCGCAATTCAGTACTTCATTTCTGCTTCTTGTGTGTCTCCTCCAGTACCCTGTCTTGTTCCCAGCAAAACAGAAGGATTATCTGAAAATCAGTACCAACTGGTTAAGGAAAATACTGAGACACAAAAGCTAATTGCAAAATAACCTACCCTACCAAAAGAACTAAAGTTCTGTGAAACACACTGCAAAAGGTAGAAACAAAGTGATTTTAAGACATTAATAATCACACATCTTGTCAGGGAACCTGGAGCTGGTCCTGTGGCTTGCTGCACCCCTGTTTTGCCTTGTTCCTGCTTGGAGAAAAACAAGGCAGGAAACAAATGGACCTCCTGCCAGGTCCTGTCCTTCCCATCATGGGGACAGCAAGTGAGAATATAGCCAAACTTTATAAACTTCTGTAGATTCAAAATTGAATCTATTGAATTCAATATCCAGTATGAGGTTTCTAACAGAATGTAAAGCTCATGTATTTTTCTGACACACCAGAACAGTGAAGGAACTTTGCGTGTCCCTGGGTGTGTTTCTTGACAAGCTGCAGGCATGAGCAGAAGGAGTTAGAAAATACAATGAGAACTGACAAAAATAATCCAGTCCAAGGATAAACATGGGGGAAATAACAACATTTTATAGTTCAGGAAGGAGATGTCTTAAGAGAAACAAGTTTATAAACTCCATGAAAGTAGTAATAAAAATGAATTAAAGGAATTACAATGTCTGAGAAGATGGCATAACAAGAAATGATGGTCTAAAGGTGGGAAAGGAAACTCTTAAAAGTTAGACATTTGGAAAAATTCTTTAAACACCTAGAACTGATGTCCGGGAGGGAAATCCCCAGGGGTGTCAGTCAAGTCACCAACATCATGATGTTTATTCAAGAAACAAGGTTTCTTTCAGTATTTCTGATAAAAAAGTGCAACAGAAAGTAGAGTGACAGCCCAGAAAAAGAACTGACTCTTCTATCACTGAATTTGTGAGGTTATGGTTTTGTTATAGATATGACTCTGCATATTTAGAAGAAATAGACATGGACATTGATTTTGAAAAAGAAATATCCTCTTTTATTTTATGCTTATCGAAATTAAATACTCCCTTTTATTTTATTTTCATTCCAATTAAGACAAAAAAAAATCTCATTTTGTTTTTCCAAAATACTTTTTGGGGAAAATAACTTTATATTATGATTTCTGGCTCTAAATTTTTGGAGATAAATAACCAAGTTTTTTAATAAGACATGGACTATGCTCCTAAATAAGAACAAATGATAGATGTGCTAATAAATGCCAGCATTGTGTTTTTGCTGATGTAAGACATTAAAATACAGATCATAATAATCTAAAGTAAACCACAGGACTGCAATTTATGGGGAAAAACCTGATTTTTTAATGAAAAGTAACTGTTCATGATTCTGTAGATAAAAAAAATAAGCCTCCTGTTGGTGAATTTGGAAAGGCATGAAGTGAAAATGCATGTGTTTCTAAGAAGTAGCAGCTTAGGACTTGATGGATTAGGGAAAAAAAAAGAAGGACTGGAAATATGTCTTACAGAGCAGCTCAAGGTTCCTCCAACATGGGGGTGACTGTAGCAGCTACAGAACAATATTGTCAAAATTACACCTCAGTGTCCAGTGTCTTTTCGTGAACAGAATTCCTGGGATACACGCAAGTATTTCATATTGCTGATAAGGCTCTTTGTTCTGTTAGAGCCCAGAAAAATATGATATTTTTTTTCTTTTTTCTTCCACTCTTTCCCCAGCAGCCCAGTAGAAATCTTGGAAATTAATTCATTACTCTTTCAGGAGCCTATGAGATCTAGCATTAGAGTACTGCTAAAACTTTTCAGCCAAAATCTAGTTCTGGATTTCTTTATACTCTGCTTGAAGTACTTTAGGATTTTCTTTATGGAGTCCAGCTGCAGAGAAGTTTCAGCATGCAAAACAGAAAAAAAGTAATACAAGTGCCTATCTCCAGTTTGTCAAGAGCCAGATTACATTGCCTCTAAGTGCTTCTGTGGTCCATATATGGACTTCATACAGAATACATTTTTTTTCTGTCAGAGATCTGTTTTGGTAACAGACTGTTATTAGGAGGAGCTGAGTTTATTCTCTAAGGATGAATGAATGCTCTGTGTGAAAGATAATGGTTCTGTCTTGGTGTTATTAGCTGTCCACTGCTTAATTTTTGTGGCGAGCTTGCCTCTTTATGTCTTGGAATATCCTAGACCATTCACAAACAGCCTAAATATCCCTCGGCTGTGCAGCTCCACTTAAGTCAGTGTTAGTGACAGCTACCACCAGAAGCAGAAGTTGAGAAGAGAAATACAGCTCAAACCTCCTTTATGATGTTAAGTCATTTATTCCCTCTGTCCTGGGGGGGACAGAGCACCGACCCGGGCAGAGTCTGCGAGGTAAGAGAGCGGGGCTTTCCATCCTGCTGGTTTTATCACAGACCGGGGGAAAGGGGATCCCAGGGGCGGACTGGGATAAACAACCAACCAGATCAGAGCCCAGGCGGCTGGAACATTGGACAGACCTGACTCAGTCACATGGCGGGGGGGGGAGGGGGATCCACTGCAAGAGTTCTGGAGTCTTTTAATATGTTTGGATTTAGCCTGATATATTTTATAGTGATGGTGGAATTGGCTGATCTAGATGCTTAAAAAAACCCACCAACAAATAAGCAAAAAAAGCAAGCATAATGATAATGTCTTTCTTTTGCAGCTCTTCTCAGAGAAAATGTTGGGCTTACGAATTGAAGATATTAGGAGCACTGTATTGTGATTCTTGGAAAGGTTGAAGGGCTTTTTTTTTAAAAAAACCCCAGTGATCTAGGAGAGCTTTTAAAGCAGTAATTAGGTATCACAAATCCATGGAGATATAGGTAAATAGGATTTAGTCACCTGCCACAGAAATGCAGCCAAATTCAGACTGGCATGCAGCAGCAAAGAGCAGACAGTAGAGTGACATGCAATTTTGCAGTGAATTAATATCAAGTAGCAGTCACCAGGGGGACTGGTAATTGTGTAAACTGAATTCAAACTACTCTGAAATGAGTAGTGACATCTGTGTTTGAAACACAGGTAGAGAGACTGTAAGCACCAGCAAATTTCAGCTACCTGCAAACTGGGAAAAACTCCTTCTTAGTTTGGTTCAAAAGCATTGCCCTTTCCTCATCTGGTTCCCTTTCTATCTCATGCTTTTGGTTTTTAATTTTGGGAATAAATAACCTACACTGAATACAAGCAATTTCTCCAATAGTCAGTCCTTCTCGAATTCTGTCATTTAGTGCTGACCCTGGCTGACTTGTGACATTTCAAAGAATCACCATATAATCTGGTAAACTTGCAATATCCAACAATAAAACTAGCAGAAGTGTTCAGAGCAGAGGATGCTTAAAAACTACTCCTGAAACCAATAAACATAATTTGCGCCCTGCAAGGGATTTTAAATGAATGAAAGAAGATCAGTGCAAGGTTTGGTGCACTGATGACTGGAATCATCTAATATGAATAGAAGTTTGGCAGTGACTGGGTGAAAATGTTAAATATGAGTAGGCTGGGATATTGATGAATCATGGAAAGGCAAGAGAACAGCAGAGACAACTTGGAAAGGAAGGCTGTATGCTATCTGTCAATGCACCTGAAGTTGAGAAGTATTGAAAATACTTTAACACTGAAAGAATTTAGTCCTTTTTCTTTTCCACATACACTACAATCAGAAAAAATCGCAAGATTCAGACACTTGGCAGATTGGTGGCAGTAGAAGCCTGCCTGTGGGTCCAAGAATGGAAGGTGCTGCAAAGAAGGACACTGCCAATACTAACATGAGAGTTGTCTCAAGGCTTCTGAGGATATTTCATATTGCTTGGGATGGCAGCCTAGGCAAAGGTCAAGATGACCTTGTTTAATACATCTCTCTCTCAGGCAGACTTTGTTTCTCAGGGCTAGATCTTGCCAGAATTGTTGCACAAAGGGCAATGGATCTTCGTTCTCCCAAAATGTAAGTCCTGTGTTGTAGTCTGTATGGTGAGTAGGTTTTTCCAATGTCTTTACTGGGGCAAACAGCCTTATTATGTTTTTATAGTGAGGCAGTTTGATCTCCCTCTTTGACTGTGTCTCAAGACCTGCCTGATGCTTGCAGACTCTGGAGAGGAGGCTCTGCGTATTAGGATTTGAAATAAGTATACTAATACTTGCGAAAACTTCAGTGTAAATACAATTTGCATTATTATTTCCAAGAACATAACTTTACTCAATGTGAAAAACTAATCCACAGGTAATAAAGGGGTCTTAGAGGAAAGTGAGGTCACCAAACTTACTAGAGATTACTTTCAATTAAGTAAATGACAAGTGCTTTTGCTACCGCTGCTCCTTTTGCTTTATCATCCTTGTACTGAAAGGGTTTTATCTGAGAAATAGCTTCTTGTATTGGGTTCATTTATTAGGAGGATATTACTGTAAAATAGTCTTCTCAAAAGTGCTGTCATAGTCTGAGGAAGAAAAAGGAATGAAGTGAACCAAGGTAAAACTCTATGAAGCTGGCAGATCTAAGCCTCCTCTTAACTCACAAATTTAATGTGAATTTTAAATAAAGTTAGCATAGGCTAACATACAGAAGACAATAGTGGCTTTTTTTTGATTAGTAATAGTCACAATGCAATTTTCTCGTTTTTGTCTCATCAGACACTGCAGAATGTGTGCCACTTTTAATGGATTATTATAGCTGAAAGTTTGGTGCTAAGAAAAAGGGAAATCTTTCATGGTTAAAGATGATGCAACATGAAAGTATATCAGAATTTTGTTCTCAATTCTACAATGAAATATGCAAGCTGTAGTTGTTTCACTGCAGGAGTCACAACTACAGTTATGGGGTTTTTTTTTTTTCTTTAATGAAATCTTTTCCCAATAAATTCAGTCACTAACCTGGCTTAGCTCAAATATTTGCCATGTGGCATAGTATACTTACTTTAAATTTGCTTTTTCTTCTCTCTGAGGGAGATACAAAATGTATTAAAAATTTAGATAAGTTCATTTTAATTTCACCTGCAGAGAAATCATCTGGGTGTTCTCTACTGACACAGACAAGTGATAATTGGGCTTCTGATGTCTCCTGTAGGCCTCCTGTCCCGCTCAGCTGTGTTCAGCATATATTATGGTGCACAGAAGCATGTGCATTCTGATAGCAGCCAGTAGACTCCTGAAGTTTGATGTGGCCTTCTCTCTTTTCTGCTGTGGATATCACAGTCATGAAGCAGAAATAATGCATGCAGTGTTGTCCAGAGAAAAACAGTACTAATACACTGTACATGCAGCTTTCCCTTTTCTGACCTGCACTGTAATGGAATTTCTGGTGAAAATATGAACTATGAATGAAATCAATGCCTGAGGTTTTGCAAACACAGCAACAATATATAAGATAAAATAGTAGCACGGAGATCAGTGCTAGTCTCCTTATCTGACTCAAACACCACAGTTCCTTCCTAATCAAAACATGAAGTAGAATTCTGCATGGGGGCCGAGTGAGTGGATGCAAGTCTGTCCTCTATGCTGAGTAGCTTTGCTAATACAACAGTAGCAAAAGTCAACTCTACATTGCAAGTTATCACAGCATCTTTGTCTAAATTAACTCATATTCTAGTACTTTTATTACTCATCACACTTAAAAAGGAGAATATTCTTTACTGGTCTTTCAGTACATTGATCTGTAAAAATATCTGGAGGCTTCCTTTTGGTGGTTACAGTGTGTGGCAGCAAGGTCAACTGTAACTTCCTCGACTATTAGAGAAAATAAAAGTCAGCATCTCACAGTGTCCCTAAGTCTAGTATTACATGTGAGCTTAGAAAGTAGTGCAGGGCTCCACATCACATTTAATTTCCCTTGTAAAGCCACATAATGCTCCCATATAGCTGGGGCTCAGTAGTTTATTGTGGGTGATTGTCATTATTTTCCTCTTTTGATATTTTTTATTTTTTAATCTGTTTACCTTCTGCACTTTTGAGTGATAACTAAGGATATGGATGGCCCAAAACTGATTTTAATCCCTTAAAGAAAAAGATGAGTAGCTATCTATTAGTAAAAATAGATTAGATTACCACAAAGGAGAAAATGCCTGCGTGGTTTTAAGAGGTAACCTTGTTGCCAGTAGTAAGAAGGAAGGTAAATTAGAGACATCCATATTTAAAGGGAAGTTTGGGATCCCTATAGCTATATTTTACTTTTCCTGCAAAACTGTGGTGTCAACATCAAGACTTGCTGATGTACTTGCCTCCTGGGCCATGATTCCTCAGCTCTAAGATGAGGGTAGCAGCAAATGGTCCTACTGGGTGATGTCTGAGTTTTGAAAGGAGCCCCTTCCATTCCAAAGGGTTTGGAACCTTCCAGCACAGCAGGCAACACCCTTCCCTGTGCCTTCTGTGTAGAGACATCAATAGGAAGTTGTGCTGTTTTTAATAAGTAATATCTTTCTCATTGAAATTGGTGTTCAAAGCTCTATAAAGACCTGTCAAGGCTGTGTAAGAGCAGCAGCAGATCTGTCTTCTGCTGAGCACTGAAATGTCTTTTTATCAAAATGCCAAGGCTTAGTTTTCTGACAGTAACTCTAACATTTATTTGTTTGTTTATTGCATTCTGATTTCTTTGAGGGTTGTGCCATGGCCATAAATAGAACAAATCTGCGGGCTGGCCCTGAGTTCCTGCTATCCAGAGAGTGCAAGCTCATGCTATACCTGGCCAGCTTGTTGTTGGGGAAAAATTTATCTCCTTCAGCTTAGCTTCTTTATTTTCTGGCATGAAATTCCTCTGTGTGGATATTTTATTTGTCTCCTTGCCAAATCTGTGGCCAGTTACAATTACACATTTACTGACAAATTAATATTTTCTCTTGGCACCAACCTTATGTTTATATTGCTCATATATGCAAGACTTTATTTGCAGGATCTGTGTATTTCTAATCTGTTTATCTTCAGAATACATCCCCTCTCTCAAAGAGATAAGAAGAGAATAGAAAGCTAAAATGAACTAAATTATATTATACAAAGTATATTTTAATATGCATAATGAGCAGTGGAGTTAATCCTTCATAAGTCTTTTCTATTTAATAGAAATGATAACCCTCTCCCTCTCATCCCTCCCTTTCTGACTGATCTTTATTAGTCATTTTTCAAAGAGTTCAAATCTCTTACAAATGCAAAGAAAAGAACATTAGGGCAAGGTAGTCTTGGATAGATCTTTATAATTATTTTTCTTCCTAATTTTCATTTTTTTTTTGTTATTTTCTAGCTCCAGCAGTTTCTTTTGCAGGCCCTGGGTGGGAAGTTACATTAGGAATACTACTTTTTCATCTCTTTCAATATATAATTGCTTGATACACTGTGAAATCAGTCCCTGAAGCTTCTATGTTTAACCTGTCTTTATTATGCTGCTTCAGTAATAAAAATGAAATAAATAATATGGAAAGATACGCTCAGTTTCAGTATGGGGATATGTTATATTGTTTCTAAGGATGCAGGAGAGCATGTGTGATTCCAGACATGCATAGAGGTGTTTCTCTTTAAAGACTATTCAGGACAGCTGTTTATGTGTTGTTTTGGCTGGGGTGATATTTTTGTCCTCTTCCATCTTTGCTCCTGGATATTGAGAGCTCTAAACATCCACTTTACAACACTTCAAAAAAAGGAGGTGGGATATGGCGATACAAAACTTCACAGTAATTAACACATGACCAGATCAGTCTCTCTGTAGGATTTCCTACTGACTTAATCAAAGATGTACAAATCAGAAGTTATCTGTTACTGAAGAAAGCCATAGCTCTACAGAATGTGACACTTCCATTTCTTAATCCTTCATGCAATAGTTTTTCCTGTCTAGAGAGGACACTTACATATCTGCTTTTAAGACTCTCAGGAGCCCAGAGTGACACCTGAGTGCCACAGAAGAATCTGAGAAAGCCTGTTATATATGAAACTTTAAAAGCCAATCCTGTTTCAGGATTTAGCCTGTTTATTCTATAGGGGAACTCATTCTACACTGGCTACAGCAGGCTTGTGTAAGTACCTGTAAAGTTGAAGAGGGATTGAGTGTCACTCCATGTATAGTGTTTTGTTTTATAATTGCTTGCCAACTGTACCTGTGGGATAAATAAATCCCGGTGGCTTAGTACCTATGTATGGTGGGCTGATGGTTCCCGGATTCTGGATGTAGCACAGAATTGGGACAGAGCTTCTCCTTCAGAAGATTGCCTTGGAAGAGGTCTCCTCTGTCTAGGCACAGCATTTGCTCTCCCCTGCCACCTTAACAGCTCCATAAAGAGGAAGCAGTATTGGTATTGGATTAAACAACTGTGTTACAGGAAAATAAGGAGAACTGACATTGCCACAGTCATTTCCAAATTTAGAAGCAATGATTTAGAACTGACATGTGATGTTAAGACACAGCACAAGATTTTATGAAGATAATTTGCATGAAAAAGTGATGTATTTAATAAGTTGAGAGCTTGCTGTTCCCTCTACGTGTGAAAATATTTATATATATATCTAAAGACATGTCTAATGAAATGTGATTTATGAAAAAATGTAAGTATCATTATCTCTTTTTTTTTTATATTGTAGTAACATATTTTTGCCTGAAACTGGGTTTCTCTTGCTTTTGGCATTTTTAGGTATGTCATAAAATATCCTCTTTCCTGATTTTCAGCCATGTGAATACCTAAACTCCCTCACTCTTCTGACTATATTTAGAGATAAATGATTGAAATTTCACTGTGATTTGTTTATTTTGGTCCATTATTTGAATTACAATTAATATAAAGCATATCCCTCTGGTCCCAGGTGGCTCCACAGCTACAGACACCATGTAAGCCATATTGCAAGGGGCAGTGCCTCTGTCCAGGACAGTGCAAGAGGCTGGGGAGCCGCTGGTAGAAGCCCTACAGCAGGGCAGCTTCAAGTAAGGAATGATGGCCAGATGTCATAGTTCTGCCAGATATTCTAGTTACTGAGTCAGGCTGATCTCTCTGATATGTTTTCTTAAGAAGAATTCTCTTCAGAGGGGCAAATGATGTTATCACATTTTTCAAGGGGAAGAAACTGAAAAAGGGAAAATTAAATATATGCCTATGATTACTCAGCAGGGAAAAGACTGGAATCTAGTTTTCCTGACCATGATCTTTCTTACACGTTGCATGTACCCTGGGCTTAGTTTTTATTAGAACAATATATCTTTCCTTCATTACACCACTATTTTCCAGATGATTATATACTTCACTGATATTCAGTTTTCAGACTTTCATAGCCTCCTGAAACTAAAACAAATTTCTTTTGAAAGATAAAATCACCAATATCTGACAGAAATGCCTCTACATAATATCCCTTTTCTTTAAACATGCTTGTTTCAACTGATTTTAAGTACATAAAAGAATGTGTATATTTTTCTCTCCATCTTTGATGTACACAGAAATAAACAAGTCAGTTTTACTCAGATTCATTTTCATGAAGCTTACTGGTGGGTGAAAACTGAATGAAAGACTTTACTGCTTGGATTTTTAAAAACCTTTATCTGAATTTTTTTTCTTTACTGCCAGTTTGTCTGCAATAAATTAATAGGTCTAAATATGATTTTAGAGGAGCTGATTTTCTAAAGTAATTCTATACTAAATACAGCTTCAAAAATGAATTAAAGGTAAGAAAAATATAGGGAGGAAAATCTGATGAATTATATATGTCATATTTTTTCTCCTGTCTGTTTTGCTAATATTGTTTCAGAGTGAATATTCAGTAATTACTTCACTGAAACACACTTTTCATGCTATTTGTCAGAATATGCAGTTAATTAATAATGATGAAATGGCTATAAAATACAAGAGTATTCCTATTTCATTGCTTGTTTTTGCATTTCCTGAAAGAGGAAATATCACAGATATCCCATTTCAGACTTTAAAATATTTTGGAAATTTCTTTTGGAAGATATTATGCATAATCATTACTTCAGAGATATCTAAACAACTGATTCCATAGTCTCTCCATTTTCATGTGATTTCTTTTTAAACAGTCATGATTAAAAATATGGAAGTTGGTTCTTTAGTCACACCATTTCAGTTATTCTTAATGTAAAGACTTTTTACTACAGAAAACCTTCAACCTGTTAATGAAACCATTCCATTCATAAATACTCTAAAGAGGGGTAATTAATCTCCTAAATTGCTTTTTCCTCAATTCTATGATGCTGTAGCACCAAGCAGGTATGCTATTGTTGGTAGAACATGGGAGAAGAGCCTTGGGATTCATTTCCTCCAAAACACCCTCTTAAAAAAAAGCAAAACAAGTGAGCCTAAGCCCCTTAGTAATAAAATCAACGATGAAATGAGTGCTAAAAATGATAAAGTTCAAGATGCCATCTTCTTCTTTTGGCATTGACTACCTTCTCTAAATATTGAGTTTCTGGTAAGGCAGGCAGACAAAATGTGACAGAATATGCTTTGCATATTTATTCACCTCTTTCTGAAAAGCCAAAATAAATTTTCAGTACTTTTTTGCTTATACATTTACTTCCCTTCTTCAGGATTTTTCTAATATGTCACCCTTTTATTTTAATTTGATAATGAGTAAGTTTCCTGACAAAAGGTTAGAAATCAAGGTTAACAAGTAACAAATTACTATAAAATCAAAATGTCACAAAGTCTCTGTGGAATGCAGCTGCAGACATTGGTTATTCAGGATCAATTTTTCATTAAATTCTGCAAATGATTTTAAGCCTTTCTTCATGTATGATGAATTGTTCTTTATCAGCTTCCAGAAGATGGAGCTCTTTTAATAATCCATGATGTTGATATTTGAAAAAAATGCAGAAAAAAATCACATAGAAAAACTTAAAAAAAATTAAGAATATTTCAATTTGTTACTAACTAAGGCTTAGTTAAATACATTTTAAAGCAGGTAAAATTCTATTTGCTGCAAATCTGAAAGCCATCTTGATTTATTAATTATATTTTCAGATCTTGTTAATTATGACCTTATATTTTAAACTCTCTTTTTCTTCCATCTTCTGAATTTTCCAAACACTCCTGAATAGGTCAGAAGTTGCTCTTTAGTTAAGACCTATGGACTTGCAAGTGTGTTAAATAAATGAAATATTGACTCCAAATCCTTTTTTGTGTCCCTGGTTTCAGTGGAGTATGGCTACAGTGGAAGGCAGTGTGGCTGGGCTCCACAGAGCTTCATGGCTGTCAGACCAAACATCTCTCACTGACATCTCTGACAACTGCTGAGCAGGTGGGCTTCACTTCTGCTGCCAATAGCCTCCATAGACAGGTGACAGTAGAAAGCCTGTGTCTGTGAAGGTATGTATTCATGTCTCCTGCTGTATTGACCATGGAGGAAAGACAGATAATGAGGCTAGACTAGACCACTCACTTTAGGACAGGTAAAGTTAGCCAGAACGAATGCAGAAATCTTATTAACAGAATTTGTGAAGAAAAGATCGAATCTCTATTCACAGCATTGATTCTGGTTTGTTTAATACAAGCTGTGATTCACACTTCTTTAGTATAAGCTGCAACCACAACAGAGTACAAGCATAAAGTTGAAATTAAAGGGAGGCAGCTATATAGCTTGGAAAGAATAGTGAAAAAAAAAAAAAAGTTGTTATTTTTTTCCAATGCCATATCTTAGCTTTCTACTTAAAACTGAAATAAATTTTCCACAAGTGTCAAGCCTGGATGGAGGAATCATAAAATACAGATTATGTTATTTTAGATAATTCTTCCTAGTGTTTTTGAGAGTTAGTGAATAATATAATGAAGAATTCTCACATTGACACAGCACTTGAAATGTAGACCTCCAAATGTTGCTTGCTATGACAGAGTGGTCTTTTTCATCTATTTTAAGAAAACTTTTTTAGTCTGAAAAAAAATTAATCAATTTGTGTAATCTGTCTGTCAGTAGCTCTCACCGACTTTGTCAATCAGCCTGGATTACATTGAAAGTCACTTTAGGTCTGAATTGTGAAGCTGATAATTTTGTGTTTGTATGAGTGTGGGTATTTTCACCACTCTTCTGATGCAGAGAAATGTTTGGTTCCAATGGAGATTAATGATAAAATAAATGTTTTTTCATCCTAGCCTGGTGTCAGTCACAATACAGCAGGTCCACTTTGTGAGTTATTCACTTTGCAAAGCTTTTGCAGTGGTAGACAATAGCAGTTTTGTCCTATAACACCTCTTTGTATTACAGTTCTCTGGATGTTCCTAAAAGCTTGCAGAGCTGTACTGTACATTGGGGTAAAGGTTGGAGGTTCACTTGGCACCTTTGCTGTCTCTCAAGCCATTGAACAGAGAAAAGTATCTGCTGACATTAAGAACTGGGAAGATTCAGAGAAGAAGTTACAGCACTGAATGCAGAGCTTAACTACTGTTGCTCCTTATTGATTTTTTAGGAGTTTATACACCACAATTCAAGCCAAAAGTTCTGACAACACTCCTGAAATCCACTTTTCAAGCGCACTCCCTCTCCTACACCCTGAACCTATATGATGGGTATGGGTTTCAGCTTGGCTCAGATTAATACTGTTTTCTGATATTGTGAAAATAAAGTCCACACTTGCATCCCAAATTTTGAAATTAATTTAGAAAAATGTCCAAAGGAACATAATTTTTATTTTATTTCTTTTTAGGAAATATTTTTTTACAGTCAGCTTCCAAGATATCCATTATCTTTGGATCTTTCTGTAGGTTTCTCTGACAAGCCCTGAATGGATCACCTGTACCACGAAGGAGAATGCTTACTTGACAGTAAATGGCCCTAATGGACACCTGCCAGAGGATTCAGCAAGAATGCATGGTGACATTCATGAACAATGGTGCATAATGATGACAGAGAGAGTGCATATATTATTATTTGAGGCTTTTATTACTTATGGCTTTCATATTTGTGCTGACACATCCTCTTGCAGTGTCTTAAATGATGTTATATCAAACTTGCACAGTGTAGCACCTTACTGCCTTTTGCACAAACTAGAAATATCTTGTAGAATGATGAACAGGTGGAGGGATTTTTTGGCAGGGGTTGTATTATTGAGCTTTGCTGTAACATTCTTCTCATGCATCTCTCCCACTTCATGAATGTTGTAATTACCTCATAAAAATAAAATCCATCCTTGCATTCAATGTAAGTACTAGATTTCACTACTTTTTTCTTAATTTCCTTTGCTCATTTGAAGAAGCGATAATGCAATTGAAGGCTACTCAAACCCAGAGAGGAAATTAAACAGCTTTTGATACTGAACTTATAAATTGTACTTTTGGATAGAAATTGATGCTTTTCCATCAATTAGATCTGATTATAGAACTAGCTTTTCTCTCTTACTGATTATGTGGAAGACCATATGTAATATAAATACGCAAATTAAGCAGCAAGGTTAGGAGCAGAATAAACAACACACTGCATTTCTAAGGTCTTTACATCTGCCAGTCGCACAATTGTGACCATAGTGGTAACAGTGTGCCATCAGCTAAGTGTCCACCAAACTCACTGAAAAGGAGTAATTTTTTTACAGGAATGCTTTGCTTCTGATATAGATGTTCACAAATCAGGAATTGTGTCACTTTTGGTCATGTAATTATTTCTATTTTTAAGCAAAGTTCTATCCTCAACTGAAGTAGTAAAAACAGTAGCAAATCTGAAGGTTAACTAGGATTCCTATTTTTCTGTTACAGTGTTTTCCAGTGCGACTTAAAATTTATAGTAAAATTTTTCAGGAGGAAAATATTTCAATTGATGGTGATTAGTAAGACTTTGTTGAAACTATAACCAAAATCAAAATTGGATGTATTTTTTCAGAGTATGGGGGATCCCATGACAGAAAAAACTTACAGAAAAAAGTATTTTCATATTTAGCAAGGATTTAGGTTAGAATGTGGAATATTGATTTCTCTCAAATATTTAACTGAGACACTCTGGAAGGTATTTCTGTTTTGGCAGACCTCCTTATACTCTTTCGGAAGAAGGCTTCAAACTAAGGAAACTTGTGGAATAGTTATTTCCACAAAACCTAATGGCAAAGGAAATCCCTAAATAGATAGGCTTATAGGTAACAAGATAACTAATATTTACATTTAGTACATCTTGGACAACAATAGAATGAATGTAGGAAGATAGCAACCCTTTGGGGAAGACATTGTATGTCGTCATTAATTGTAGATCCTTTAACTGTATTTCAAGGTGTTTATTATGTATGTATCTTCTTCTGACTTGTAGAAGAGATATGCACTGTGTTGCTTTGAAATTTGTAGTAGCCTATAAAAGGCAAGAACTAGTCTGCCATAAGCCTAGAAGAATAACCGAAAAAAGACTCTAAAAGTCTGGAAGTTTGCTTACATTTTTACTGCAAGTTGGTAACACCATTACAGGTGCATTCCAGGCTATTTGACATTTCATTTAATTATACTCACAATTTTACATTCTCTAATTTTGTGCGCAAAACATGCAATTAGTTAATATTAAAAAAAAAAAAAAAATCCCCAAAGATATGAGGAGTCAGATCTGGATTGATTTTTGAGGCTTGTTTGTTGCTATGAGCAGAGGTAAGAGCTCCAAGAAAAGTGACTCATGATGTCTGTGCTCATTGCAGCATGACTGACAGTTTGCAAGTAAAGACAGACATACCTCTATTTGTGTGGGAAGTTATCAGGAAAAGGCTATTTTATTCAGCCAAACTAAGGCTGTATTTTGGAAAAGGTTGCATCCATTTTTCTGGTATTGGTGGGTGCTAATACAGTCTGCACACCCAAACCAAGAGCACTTTGGGTTGACGTCTGTCCTGACTGCACCCTTTTCCTAAACTTTGGTCTTGAAATAGAGCCTACTTAGGCAATGTAAAAACCTTTGACTGATAGAATTTGGTCTGATAAAAAGGTGCATTGCTAGGTTTTTTGCAACAAAATGGCCTTTTTGCTCCTTACTGGCAGATCTATAGATGGATATTGACACTCCTCATTTAATCTTCTGTTTTCAAGGAACTTCTTGCATTGCCCAATTTCCAGTAAACCACCTCTATAAGACTTAAGATTCCTCTCATATTGTGAAGTGCCTTTAGATTTAGTTGCTTAACTTTGAAGTGGAAAACTGCAGCACTCTAGAATACAATTGCTAAAAAATGTTCTGGTTGATTTCAGTACAAGTCCATTATCTTCCTGCAGAAGACAGGAATATATTTCCTTTATCTTGTTTTTCACCCTTTTGGTACACGATTGTAGACAAATAGATATTGTATTTATGTGATTGTGTTATGTTGTGAGCTACTACAGAAAGAACAGACCAAAATAGACAAAAACAATCCAAGACAACACTTTTCTATTTGTGAGACTGCAGGTCTGCCTCATTTAGTCAAAGTTCCACTAGATTTACTATGGACTTTAGGTGGTTACCTTGAGATCACATGTAGGCACAAGTAACACGACTCTTCCTTTACAGTTCAGCACACTTTTATTTTTCGTTTTGTATTTTTTCAGTGTTTCATATTATTGAGACGTCAGCTAATGAAGATACTTACTTATATTTGCCAAAAAGAAACTGAATATCCCAGCAGATTTAAGCATTTCAGGAGATAGTCCTAATTTTACAGTGTAATTGTACCTTGATTAATTGGTTTGGTTTTCCTAAATTTGATTCTGAACTGTGGAAAATCTTTCTATTGTGGAAGACGTGCTGGGGGCTAATACTGCTCAACTGGAACTTTATTCCAACACTCTGAGTGGAGGATATTCCTCCTTTTTGGGGGATACATAATAAAAAGGTGATGCATTCAAGGAGGCAGAATTACCTGAAAACTCAGGAAAATCTGAGTTTCAGACAGCTGTAAGCTACAGAAGAAAATGGTGCTTGACTTCTGTACCTGATGAGGTTTTAGAACACACGAGGGCATATATAATTTAGCAGTGACAGCAGTAATGGCAGGAGAAAGAAATTTACTTCAAAGGAAGAAGGAACAGAGGGAAGGAGATATTTTAACAAACCTGGGAGTTCTCTCTGGCAACAGTGCCCTACAGGATTCAAATGCAGAAGGCCAGACTCTTCTATTGATTGCTGACTGATCTGTATTTTTTCTTCTGTCAAAGTTAGTGTATACTCAGCTTTTAAATTTAAGATCTACCTTTAACTTTAAAGGAAGAAAATATTGGGTGAATTTTGTCAAAGAATTGCTTTTCATGGAAAGAAAAAAAGCCACACACAGAGAGAAGAAAACCTTAATGCATAAATACCTTTTCTTGTCTGTGGAAGTGTAGCACAGACAATTTAACTAAGAAAGAAAGAAAGAAAGAAAGAAAGAAAGAAAGAAAGAAAGAAAGAAAGAAAGAAAGAAAGAAAGAAAGAAAGAAAGAAAGAAAGAAAGAAATTAAAGTTCTACTTCTCTTGTAGGATTTAATTGCTCTCTTTGTTGAAATGGGAATAATATTATCAAAAACATTTAAATCCTTGTAGGATATGCTGAATATGTTGCATATTCATCTTGAACTCATCCATGAGGTAGCAATAAAAGCTGAGATTCTAGTCTGTGTTCTCTTTCACTCTTTCTTCATAAGAATCAGTTTGCTGGATGAGAATCAGCAGGTTTCTGGATTATTTACTGTGTATACTTTGAACAGTCCCATTTATTTGAGGATAGTGCTTCCAGAAATAAAGTAATGACCCTATAGATATGATTTTCAAAACAACAGTTAGCCTAAATGGAATTTCCCATCCATTTTAGCATATCCCTTTTATGAGACCCTGAGAATCTGGATAATAATACCTTTTATGAAAGGTATCAAAATGAGAGGAGGTAATGTTAGGAAACAACATTTCAGCAAAGTGTCCAATTTTTTTTTTCCACCTATTAATTAAATGAAAGCACTTCCTTTGAAAGATCCCTGCCAGCCTTACTGAATGTAGTAATAATGAAGTAACTTTTGTCCTGAGAAGGCTTTTCTATCAACAGCTGTGTATTCTTGTTAGCAATGGCAATCTCTGTTACAAAACAAACCCACATGCAGCTGTATTGCTGACACTCTATGTAGTTAATATGCACTATTTTGTGGTAAGCACTTATAATGTAAAATACTGTTATTATGTAGTAGCTATTAAAGTCAGTTGGCACTGGGCTATAAGTTATAAAATTATGCAAGAACAATTATATTGACTTTCTAAGTACAAGGAATTATTGCCATGCCTCAGATGTCTATTAATAAAACTTATACTATAAAATTTATAATTGTATAAATATTTTGAAAATTTATATTGGTGATGGGAAGGACAGTTCCAGAAGCAAAATCTTTAACTCTTTTGGGTTATTCTATGCAATTTTGAAATGGTTTTACTAGTTGTGTGAGTTGACACAAGAAGGCACCCAGAACCACCAGAAAGTCATGGCTGAAATGCAGAGAGTAAATTTATTTCATTACTTTGCCAGTTGAAGGACCCCAAAGCAACACCCAGGTGGAGCACACACGTGGGAATGCTGGCACCATCATGCTGACCCTGTCCTAGCAGTTGGCGAGGCTGCTGTTTGCATGCATTTATTAAGGGCCAGTGTAGCCCATGCTGTGATCTCCCTTGGGCTCTTTTATGATCTCTGAGCTTTAATATTCTCTCTTCCAATACTGGGAGCTCAAGCAGGTCTGTGAGAGTGCCTCCAAGTCTCTGCAAACACTTATGTTATCTCTACACGGAAATTCTACTTCTCAAACAGACCGCAGATCAACAGCAGAAGGTACAATACATGTGGTTTTCCACACTGTCATTCTGCAGGCCTTGGCACTCCCAGCTGCAAGGTTACTTGAGCCGATCTACCATTCTCCTCACCATTCTTCTGTTTCTAATCCTTTCCTCCCAACACAGATTATTGCAAAGGAATTTGTCACAGAATGCTGAGGAGTTAGAATCCAGGTCTCTGATTTGGAGACAAAGATGTCATGTGGGATAGTGTCAAATGCTTTGCACAAATCCAGGTAGATTATGTCAGTTGCTCTGCTGGATCTGCCAATGCTGTAGCCCCATCATAGAATGCCACAAAATTTGTCAGGCAAGATTTCCCATGTTGGCTGTTACCAATCAGTTTGATCACTTAAATGTGATCTTTTATAAAAAGCAACATCAAAAAATATTTTTTTCCAGATTTTAAAAGACGTTTTCTGTAATATTTAGAGGAGGAAGTAACCAAAGTAAACATAAATTGTATTGGGTTTGGGATTGGTTGGTTGTCATTTATTCCATTTTGGCTGTAAGACTGTACTCATCTTAAAAGTTATATTAAGTGACTTTTTTTAAAAAAGGACACTATAAAAATGCATCAACTAGGCATTTTTCTCATAAAAGTCCTCATATTTTGATCAGTACTAGAGCTAAAAAATAATCTAGAAACTGATAATTACTCATTGGTCTAGCCTTTAGTTGTTGAGGTTACTGAATGCTTTGTCACAGTCTAATGGGAGCAGTTGGCCAATGGAGAGATCTAAACTTGCAGCCTCTTGCAGCACTATTGGCCAGGAGACCTCCATCACCCTAAAATGGGGTTTGGTTATCTGTGTCTGACTTCTGATTTGCTGACCATATTTCCTTATCCTTTGGTGCTTAGCCATAACTCTTTTTATTGACCCCAAAAGGCTGTGAGACTGCAAAGGCCTGGCAAAACTGATGCGAGTTTACAGTCCTTAGTTGTGATGTAGCTAAGAAATGAGTAAAAGGGAAACTTTCAACACATGTGTAGTAGACACAGAAAACAACACAGTGGGATTTTCTGGGACATTTATTCCTTTAGTGAGAAGCCAGTTCTAGAAAAAGGATACTTAAACATTGAGATATTCAAGTCACGGAGTTTATTGCATACATTCAATTTCTTTTTAACTGTTAATTAGGAAGTTCATGCAAGAGACTATTTACTTTAAAAGTCATCACAGAAATTGTAGGGTTGATGAAAGGATATCCTGATATCAGAAAACCTTATTTTAAATTTGCAATTTTCATTACAATATATTCAAAGAACAGCAGGCTAAAATTCATTTTGGGATGATAGCAGAAACAGTGATAAAAACATGTAAGACACCCAAACCCCCGAAATCATTCCTAGGGAATAACTACCTCAGCCTTCTTTTTATAAAAGCAGAAGCTACAACAATACATCAACTCTCCTTAGAGCCTGAGAACTAAAAGGATCTGAGAGATTCCTAATCTATGCTTGTTTGTTTGTTTGTTTTATAATGATACTTCTGGATCCACTATATATTGAGGGCAGTGGCTATGAAATAATGTGCTGTGTATGTTTCCAGAGGACACAGATTATTAACAAACTTCCATGGTTTCCTCATTATGTGGCATGTGTTGCTTCATTGGCTTCAGCTGCACAGTAAAAGAAATTCTAGCTCTTTATTTCTTGTTCTGTTATTATTCTTTCATTCCTTCTGCCTCTACTCTTACAGTCTCAAAAGAATAGAGTTATCTTTTGTTCCGTTAAGCATGAAGTCACAGAAGCAACACTTCAGTAGGGAGAGATACTGATAGGGAGAAAATTTCAAAAGGTCCGGGAACTTGTCTTTTTGTCACCAAAATCCGTAAGAGTTTTATCATTAACTTCAAGAGGAGAGGATTCAAAAATGAATGCTTTCGAAATCCCTCAGCAAAAAGCAGCTCTTTCTTCCTCTTTTGCCTGCTATATTTCTCTCCATCCTTACTTCCAATTCCTTCAATAAATTTCTTTTGAGTGTTATTCAGCACATACATACCTTTAACTGGAATTTTCAAAATACAAGAAGTATATGCTGACTCAGTGTATATATTTACAAGTAAAGTAGTCAATATGGATCTATTATACCAAAATTTTAATAGTACCTCTCAGAACAGCAGAGAGGGTGACATGATTTAAGAGGCTTTGGATGCTCATCTCTATTTTTGCACTACATCCACTAAATGTATATGGCACTACAGACAAATTTTTCATATTTGTGTTTAGGTAGAAACTTCTAAAATGTGAGATTTTTTTTATCAAATAGTTTATCTGATGGATTTTTTTGTCTTAAATATCATGTTGATTTAAAATTTTCACACTGATTCTGTTAGATTGTATTCTAAAAAAAACCCCAAACTATTTAGCTGTTGTATTTATTTTCATGCATTGAACACAGAGGAATAATTCTTTGGAACTACATGTTTAATGAATGTATAAAGTCAGATGTGATTAATCTACTTAGAGCAATCGACATGAAGATCTAATTTTATTTAGATTTATCTATATATATACACGTGCCTGTTTTCTGTTCATTACCGTTTATTCTCTGTGTCACGTCTCCCCCTCCCTGAGATTTCATGGAAGGAAGTTACTTCTGGACACTTTCCCATCTGCTCAGGAAAGTGCTGGAGAAGTTTTGCATTACATCCTCTGTGTCACAGTCACAAAATCTAATGCTGTCAAGGTCTACATCTGCTATATCATATTTGCCAAGTCTGCTTAGCTTCCCCAGACATCGATGTTGAGACAGCAGAATCCTACCCAGTTAATCCACAATGTTCTGTAATGTTTTGAAGGGGATGGAGAGGGCAGGGGTACAAACACACAACAGGATGTAAGAACTCCAGAGGTTTCTTATGGTCTTATTGCAGAAAAATTACTGAAAGCACTATTTTTCCAGAGTATCTAAATCTTTATTTCTTTTTCTACAAAACTAGTTGGATGAGCTTTTCAAGGTGATTTTGCAATCTAAGTTAATTCACAACTTGTCAGAAATTATGGCTTAAAATAAATGACCCAAGAGTTTTTCCATTCTATTCTAGAAATAATTAAATAAGAAAATGAATATTCTAAAAAAATAGCTCTAGTTGCATTTTAAACTCACAGTTCAGAAGAATTTTGCCAATTAAAAAGTATAGGTGTAGATTTACAATGGCCTATTTCTTTTGATATTCTGTATGCAAATAGTGTCACAATTATTATGAATTAAAATGTGGTAATAAAAATAACTAATTTAGGCTTCTGATCATTTAAAGTATTTGAGCTTTGATGCTAAAAGAACCAGTGGACTTAGATTCCATGCCTCCAGTGTACCTAGGAGGCTCATCAAGCAATCTCATTGTATTGTTTGTGGTTTAAAATTTACTTCCATGCAGTACCAGCTCCCAGGATATTATCCAAACAGCTTATTCAGAGGTTGTTGTATCATCCTTGTTGATTGCCATTCCACACACAATCTTACTGCTTTTTCAAGGTGACAGTCTTTATACCTCCTTTCCAGCCTCCCAGTGTACTTGTTGGCTCTGTGTTACTCCAGCCCAAACAGTCACAGAAATCTGGCATGGTAAGGGAAGGCAGTTGGAGAGCTGCACTTTTTAAAAGTAGCTGTTCTACTGCTGCAGGATAGAGATGTTCTGGCCCTTGATACTCCTGGGCAGTGAACAGCTGTCTCAGGCTTCCTGGCTGATAGATAGCTCCTTTCAGCTCAGCTGGGTGAAAGGGTAGTATTTGTTGAAGGGCTCTGTCTGTATTCATGCACTGAACTTCTGAGGACTGCTGTGACCTGAGCTTTTCTGTGGATTTGGAAGAACAGGAAGGTGCAGCTTTGGTTAAATTTTGTTTCCAGTCCTTGAATTGAAATATGTCATAAGAGAAAATTATTTTAAGCAAAATTCAAATTCTGCAGTTTGATTTTACTCGAACAATGAGTAACATAAATTCTTTTTATTTCAGATGAATGCAAAGCCATCACTACATTGAAGTTTCCAGTGTATTTTGAAACTAAGCCAAATAAATACAGCTTTAGAAGAAAATCCTGCCTGAAACAACACATCAGTTCCATTGCTTTGCTACACTTCCAGCCTGCAAAGCTACCAGTAAATTTGCAGGAAATTGCATATTCCATGTGGCAGACTCAGCAGAGCTGGGGAAGTCAGGTGGTGGTATTAGAAAAGAGGTTTCAGGCATCACTCTGAAAATCCTGCTATTTTTTTTCCTTGTGGACTGTAGATATTCTTGTCATTGTAGTCCCTGGTTAGAGAATCCTTTAGAAAATGACAGAAATCTGCTTTAGGGAAAAACAGTTTTCATATTCCCTCCATTTCACATCTTCTTATGAGCCAATTGATCAGGCAATGAACCAAGAAATTGGATCTTTAAAACTTTGGGAAGCATTGGGTGTTCAGTGCTGAGTTGACAGAGAATTTTTTGGTGGTCTTTTTATCATAATTTAGGAAAGTTTCTCAAAATCCAGTGTGGAGTCTGTGGGAATAGGGAGAAGGGAATCAGAAGAAACTCTAGTTCAGAGACACAACATAGTGTTAAAGAGACCCTTCTCTATCCTCATGCTCTACACTGGGATCTAGTATTTGAACATATGTTTCCAATATGCAAAACATGCTCTAAACTCTTTGTCATCCCGGTCCTTGTAACCATCCAAAAGGCCAGTCTCTCCAGCTTTTGTACAACTATTCACTGGGCAATATCCTGCTTCTATGGCAGTGGAGGTGGGGGTACCCAGCTTGGAAATGGAAGATTTTGTTTGAGTTACAAAGGACCAACACGTTCAAGATATTACAGTCAAAACAGGTGTCACAGCATACTGAGGTCACAGTAAAATGCTCTTATACCAACTTTGAGTGTTCCTCAGGAAGGAGCAGGAAAATAGATGAGTTAAATGGCTATTTCAGTCATTGCTTAACCTTTGGTATAATTTAAATTTCAAGCCTAGCATAACTGTGAACAGAAAATAATCATACTACTTACCTTGTTTACAAGTCAGGGGAGGAACTGGGTTATGAAACAAGCATGGGAGTCAGTATCTAAGCAAAGCACTGAAATAAGCAAGTAGGCAGTAACAGGCTGCCATCAAAACATCTTGTCTCTATTGATTCAGAGACCATCATTAAAAAAAGAAGAGAGTTTGAAAAGATGATGGATTATCAGAAAAAATGTACATATCTCTGGGAGCTGTCACCTTACCTGAGAAGGTGTCAGGTCGCTCACTGTGGTATGTGTATCTGGAGTGCAGAGATAAAGATTTCTTGGATGTCAAATTAACCCCCCAAAACCACACTGGGAATCAGAAGAGCTTTATGTGCTAAACACTTATGCTATGAAAAATTAACTGGAATTAATAAAGAGAAGAAACCACAGATTAATTTATTATTTTAAATGTTATAATCTGTCTCAATTTTGCAAGGATCAAGAATGTAGTTTGCAGAAACTCTTCCAGGCTGCTGAATTACAAAGTGTTTTACTTCACTAAGTATGTGAATGAGAACTGTGTATGCATGGAAAAGTCATAAAGGAGCTCAGAAATTTCCATCACATTCAATATAGTTTGCATAAAGACAAACTGTAACCTGATATATATGCATTTATATACACATATGGAAATAGATATACATTCATGTACTTGTGTGTATATATGTACATACACATATACATGTCTCTGAGCATGTATTTGTTGCATCCTGTATGAATTCCTAGAGTATATCCTTTCCTGAGCAGAAAACCCAAAAGAATCCTGCTTCTGCTGTGTACTGTCTTGGAAGTTCTTGTCACTGAAGAATCTTCATGTAAGCTCCCAAGAGACTGTGACCAGACATATTTTCTATGTCACTTTACAGAAGATTTTTTTTACATTGTGGACTGGTGTATTAGAAAGCTGGGATGTCTGGAATTAGAAGAAAAACAAGAGAAATGGCAGTCATCAGATGGTCAATAGATCTGTTTCCTTTATTAGAGGACTAGAGAGAAAGTGAACAGCTTTTAGATAGATGTAGCAATTACAATTTGTACTTCGGTCTATAAGTAAGCCACTTAGAAGCTGGCTTTAAGTGAAAATTATTCTTTATTTTGTCATGAAAATCCCCTCAAAACTTGGAAGACATGATTCTATCATTTCATAAATTGCTATGCAACTAATCAAACCAGCCTCCCAACCCACAAACCAATAAAAGCAAACTACTCTGGCAGTACTTTCTGCACAGCAGAAGTCTGACAGTACCATTTCTTGTGCACACAAAAATAGAGGGCTCTTGTGCTTAGTTATGAGAAGGAGCTTTCTGATGGGAAGTAAGTGTGAGTAATGACATTTTTCCTTCCAGCTACTGCACTTACGAGATTAGACGGGGAGAAGTATCTTTGTGTGATTCCTCTTCCTCCTCCTCTCTCCGGAAGGGCTATGCACACAAAATCCTTCACTTGCATTTTGGTGCAACAGTTTTCTCCAGGAAGCATGACATTTTCTTTGTTTTGCCCTTGGAGGATATTCATTGCCGTTCTCTACCGACAATTCTTGATGGGCAATTTCAAAATATTTTCAAAATATTTATTATGCTGGAATAAGAATGACAAAATTTATTTCCCTAACTGCAAACCTGCATTGTATCATTGCTCTTTGCTCTCCCTAGCTAAATAATTTGCTCAATGCTTTGATTCCAAATATTTTCGGGGTATCTTGGGTTTATTTTGAGCAAATATTGAGTAAATATTTGACTATGAGTCTTAATGTGCCAGTAAGGTAAAGACTGTTAATATTCTTTTTTTCCCAATAATCTTTATATTTTTTTGCAGCAGTGGCAGCCATGATAGCTGAGCATGTATTGACAGGAAAGTCCTTTTGAAGCAAAGCTATTGCTGAAACAGGAACCAAAGGCTATATTACTACTGGTATGAAGGAGGAAAATAACGTTAGGTCATTTTCTTAGATAGATGCTCTTTATTTGGAAGGATTCACACACTCAAATCCTTGAATGTGGAGCTGAAATGTGTTAGATGAATGGGAAGAATTGGCTAATATTTCAAACACTGCATGCAATAAGGGAATTAAATCCTAGTGTTAGGAATGTGGCCCAACCTATTACTCCATAAAGGAGGTATTCTGTGCAAAAGTGAGCTGGGCAGCATGTCATAACAAGCTCCAGCTCCCTGACTTTAAAAACTGTAAATTGGGTAGCACCTTATATGGTTCTTCTCCACTCATCCATTTCAGGCAGCAAATATCTTAATCATCAGATCAGGATCTGGAGTAGAGCTGCACAGGCAATGCTCCATTAGCTGCAGTCATGTGCCATTCAGCTCCCTACCATCTGTTTCAGTGATTTGTTAAATGGGAAAAATTAAGCCCATTCTCCACTGATCCATCCAGACTCTAAAGGCTAATCCAGCACAGTTTTTTTATGATCAGAAGAGCCTCAACCACCAAGTTCTCACAGAAGACACTCATGCCTTCTACCCTTCAGTGTGAAGAATCCAAGGCAAAGCCACAGGCAGCTCTTTTCTCTTTGAGAAGAATCTCCTATTTCTGTGTTCTCCTTTTGTCAAATTCAGTACCATTCTAATATCACAACTTGCTATCTAGATAACCAGGATAACCACACTCATCTTTCCTTACTCTTTGAATACTTTATAATCTTAAAGACGGGCAAATTCCAAGAAGGAGCATACAAGTTGCACAATATTAATAAACATTAAAGTTCATGCAAAGAATGTCTCTATGGTAGGAACAGCAGGCTCCAGAAATAAGGTTCCTGAATTCAGATTATTTTGTTTTTATTATTGCCAGAAGGTTTCCTTTCCTCACGCATTATTTAGTTTTTGTTATCTTTTAAACACTTTTGTAGTGAGTGATTCATTTGAATAATTCTGGAAAGGAAACACAAAAGTGTCTTTTGACACAAGTTGAATTTTTTATGAGAGTATGTATTTTTAAAAGTTCCACAAGTTGTTTATCAAGTTCCAGTAAAGGGATATTTTGAAATATAATGTTCCTGTCGATATACCAAGTGTAAAATGACAGTTCTGACCACTAAAATCATTCAGCAGATTCTGGAAACCTTTTTGGCAGAGATCTGCCACTCACATGTTGTAAAGTAGGCAGAAGTCTGATTTAGCTGGGAACCCAATCATGCTCTATGAGAGAAAGGAAGCCCGTGGGGATGGCACAGCTGCAATCCCTGTTCCAAACGTAGCGTTCAGAATATGTTCAAGAAAAAGATAAAATGCCTGGGTTGCTCAGCCAGTTCCTGTTACCATGACAACTCTGGAGCGAAGTAATTTAGATCAGCCTTAGGGCTACTCTTACAGCTCTAGCAGAGGAAGGGACATAAGACCACTTACAGGTAGTGGAGAAAGCAGTGCTAATGATATGACTCCCTATGTATGTGTGAATCCATTGTGTCAGCTAAATAAAATATTGAGGTTGCTGTCATATTCCTTTAGACAGATGGCAGCAATTGCCAGTGTATCAGCACAAAAGAAGAGCCTGAATCTATAAAAAAGGAGAGGGGTCAAGTTACTTCACTGAACCAGACACGTAGTAAAATACTGTGTCTCCTCTCTGTCCACTGCCTTCCTGTTCCTCCTCCCGGGCCTTGCCAGGTGTTCCTGTCCTCCCTGCCAACTTTCCTCATAAGTTCTGGCAGCAGCAGCAGCAGGCTGCCAAAGCTGAACCTCCTCCTTCCACGTCATACACTTGAGGCACTCTTTAGGCTGCTCCCTTGCCCCAGCTTTGCTATCCATAGGAACTCTTAGGGAATGTTCCAGGCTTTGCAAACAAACTTCTACAACTCAGAACAAACTCATAAGTTTGTAGAAGTCACCATTTCCTTTTTTAATGCTGGTCATTAAGTTCCCCTTTTGATGAGGAGAAGCTTGTTCTGCAGAATCCAGTATTTTCTCTCTTATTCACCTCTTCCTTCATGTCACTTCTGCTTCCTGACCTCTTCATACATGCCATGTGAAACCTGCATCAAAGTATAGCTGATTTCCATTAAATGAACCAAGATACTTTTGCTCCAGTCGTGATATAAATCACAGATGGCTCACACTCTTAACATGTTCTTTTCCATGACATATAATATACAAGAAATAAGACTTTAATCACAGGCTTGACCTACTGTATTCATAAATGCACCTTTAACACCTCAGTGAGGAAAATGCAATTGATGGGGCCATGTAAACAAGAAGCATATCCAGAGTGTTTATGCAGGCCATTCTTTTCTTCTCCTTTACAAGAAAAGACTTTGGAGACCTGAATGCACAACATTTGTCTCATTATGCCTAGCATGCTGCTGCTTTGCTTTCTCACAATGGCAAGGTAACCTGCTGACACAGCTTGCCAAACTCCTGCCTCTCTCAGTGGATATATAAGCCAGGCTGATGCAAATGGGCTGTTGAATTGCATTCACTTGGCAGTCCTCCCACACAAAAGATGAAGAGCAGCAACTTTGATTTGCAGGGCCTCTGCTCATTTTCTTCTTTTGTAGGGCAATATCTTTTGTTTAAGAAACAGATACACTGAGCTGAGAATTTCAGCTCTAGTTAATGATTCTGTAGTGAAAAACCTTTTGCCTGTGTTAAAGCTAACACTCCTCTGGCAAAACAAGATACACAAACATATTTCTGAATTCTGTTTGTCTGTCTAAATATGTAATAAAATTGGGTGGGTGAATATTTTCAAGTGTATGGCTAAAACTTGCAGAACAAAATTTTAGTTTGGAAAAAAACAAAGGATGTTAATAAAATTTACATATTGCCATATACTAATTTGAATATATTCAAGTTGTTGATTTAAATATTCACAAAAGTGTTGAATTTAGTTACAAATCTTTGATGTACTTTATTTTCCTTTTCCACTTATTCTTTAGATCTGTTAAGATTGATCAGCTAGAGAGAAATGCCTACAATTTATTTTTTAAATGGAGCTAACCTTTAATTTGAATAATTTTGAACTTTTTTCTATTTGAATAATCCAACTCTTGGTTAAACATTTCATTCATAATTTATTGCCTTTTCCCAGTATTAGTGTCAAGAAAAGAGATATATAAAATCCAAAACTTTGGACTGTTTTGGATTTTCAGGCATCATCTTTTGCTTGGAAAGGGGAGTGTGAAAAGCTGCATTTCTAGAGAACATGACTATATTTTATGGAAAAGGATTATATGTGAGTTTTTTTCCTTTTATTCACCACATAATTTAATCCTTCTCATGTAAAGCTAGAAAATCAGTGTAATGTATTTCTGTATAATATAACATGGAATATAATAACAGTTTTGGAAGATGATCAAAGGTTCTGCATACCCGTGGCACCTGATTCATGTCCATATCATACCCAGCAACAGTAGAACCTAAGATCAGGTTGGGACACGCAATGACTACAGGGGCAAAGACACACAGGAATATTTCAAGAAATCTAAGCACACACCTAGCTATAAGGTTTAGGCATTTTCAATGAGCTCTATAATGTATTTCAAGTATTTTTAGACTATGTTTACTGTATTTAATTCCCTCATCCAAATAGGTGCTGCTCCTCACTAGAGTAATTGCTTCTCCTAATCTGTGCTGATCAGTTTTTCTGCCTGCAGTGCTGGAATTAGAGTAACATCATCCTAGTCCTGATTCTGAATGCATCCTTACTAGACATGACAACCTTAACATTTTCCTTACCAGTTTCAAACAGGAGGAAAGTGTCTGTACCAAAGAGGCGAGAGCTTTAGCTGTTCTATCTTCCTGTGTACTTCTGCAGACTATCAAATACTGCAGAGAAATCTTTCCTTACCCAAAATGCTCCCATTTCTCTTAAAGCATAAACACTAGTAAGCATTAGCCAACTTTCCTGGGAAGCTATTATTCTTCTGCCTTTCTGTCCCAGTCTCCCTTCCTCTCCTCTCTGTTCAGTCTAACCAGACAGTTTAGAAACTGAGCTCAAGATAGCAGCTGGAATCCCAGCCTCACACAGGCACCACATCTACTATTTGATTTTTAATGATAGAGGGAGAGAAGAACTCCCATCCCTTCCCTTCTTTGACACTGATTTTGGCTGGTGTACTTGTCTTCACTAAGTCATCCTAACCACCATTTTTCCCTCTCAGACCCTGTCAGGGCCATGCATTTTCAGGCTTTTGATTGTCAATTCAATTCACACAGTTAGGCACAACTCAATTAGAATCCCACCTCCAGTCTCAGCTAACTGGCATGTGTCATCCCCTGACTCACCATTGCAGACACCTGATCTTCTGAACCAAAAGGCTGCTATTTTTACTAGCACTCAGAAGCATCAAATGTCAAATAAGTACCATAGCACCCAGTAACTACTGGCCATGTATTAAGATATCAGGACAAAGGGAACTTTAAAACACTTACCACAATGCTCAGAGATTGTTAAATCTCCATTGCATTCTTAGAGATTGCTTTTTACATTGCTGTATGTAGAACGAATAACCTTTGAAACTGAAAAATCTGAGAATTGATTGAATAAAAAAGATATCTACTGTGAGATGCTCAAAGTAGAGGTCACTTTTCCTAATATGGATTTTATCTTAAAGTTCCAGTTATAATTCTTGGCAGATTTGGCTAGGCTGATTTTCCTGTAAGGGCATATTAGAAAGTCTCATGTAATAATAATTAAGTGCCAATTTTATGACATGAAGAATTCGAGCTGCTCAGAGACAGGATTTCCTGGTCACTTGACTATGCTACTACTGCATAATTATATTTGCAGATCTCTGAAACTTCTCTCCCAAGCTGTCAGGATGAATGGGCAGATGATGGAGAGGTCAGATGAGTGGGTAAGGCCACATCTCTACCTTCAGTTAGGATCCAGTGACAGCTGGGCCCCAGAGGAATGACTCCCTCCCCTCCTGAGTATGAGGAGCAGCTAACTGCTAGACTGAGCAGCTGGTTCCAGCACACTTGATCACAGAGGATCACACTGCAGCATTGCACTGCACAGGAGCTGCTTGGCCAAGTCTCCTCGGCAACGTGACGGACCTGGATCCTGCTGCTGCCCCTTCCCAGCTCCAAGTGAACCCACTGCTTGCTAACTTATTTATACCAGGTTGTTTGGAAGAGAAGTTGACTGGACCATTAGTGTCAACTATGTTAGAAGACAACATCAGTGGAAGAGTTTTGCTGGCAGATTTGGGACATGTGAGAGAGCACTTTGAGGCTGAGAAACTGCAGATATTTCAGATAACTCAATTCTCACGGTAAATACAGACATGGATTCTATGTAGCAAGTTAAAAAAATACACGTAATATTAAGATCTGATTATAAAGTTGCCATTATGAGTAGATAAGCAAGACATCTTTCAATTTTTCATCTGTCTTTAGACAGGATTGTTGTTCTGTTCTTCCTTTTTAAAGAAGTTATTAAGCTTCTTCCTTTCCCTTCCTCCTCCCCACCCCTTCCCCCACTTTCTCCAGAGTTAGTGTTAGAATCAAGAGACTTTTAGAGCCATGCTATGAAGTAGCATCTTTCCCACCAGATACTGAAAATTTAGGCTGATATTTTTTTCAAAAGAAAAGCAATACTTACAGGTTACTGGCATTCCACCACTGGGCCATATGTTTGCTGGTTTGTTTTATTTTATTTGATGAAGTCATGATTACTAAAAAGCCATGTCTGAAGAATTTTGAGCAGTAAAGTGTACAAATTCATCATCAGACAAGAAAAGCTTAAAGAGATTTTTTCTTTTGCATTATATGCGAGGGATTAGTTATATTCATGAGGTTGTGATAAATATACATCCTGTGTTCTTTCAGCTATGATAGTGATGAACATTATGGTCTGATGACTAAATATAGGTTTCCAGAAGGAGAGCACATGCTTGAAATGCATGTGTCTGAAGAATCAGTACCCAGTATGCCAACTATGAGTAGGAGAATATGAATGGGGTAATAGAGCTGCCTTTGGTCATAAAAACAAAATAAGAAAGAACTTTAAACTTGCTTGTTAATTCAGGGTGGCCCTTGTGCTGGTGAAAACTTGATATGACAGGTGGAATGTATTTTGATTATCTGTAATTAAATATGTTAGACACCAAACTTTTGGCTACTGGTCACTGGCAGAAAAGGCTCAAACACAGAAACTTCTAATTTGCTTTGGAATTCAAGTCTGTGAGGCAAGGTCTGCTGTCAATTGCAGAGAGCAAGTTACTCTTCTATGAAATGTTAAAATTAGCAAATTTTTTTTTTAATGATGAAAGATGAGTAGCCTTAGGAACAAAAATTTTCAATTTTTCTAATGTTTAGATAATAGAACTCTGCACACCTGCCTTGGAGGGTCTGAGTAAAGGCTTGGCACCTCTTCAGAAGCAATACTTGAGAACTCTAAAAGTCTCTAAAACTGATGTCTAGATTTTAGACAGATCCCATTGAGTCTTTAATATTCAAAATACTGTAAGTCAATATAAAATTTTACACACAATTTATTTTAACCCTGACCCACATAAATCACATTTAAGAATAACTTTGCCATTCAGGTCTTCACATCTTTTCTACACAATGAAAGTTGCAGTTTACAAGGACTATGATGCTGATTCTACCTAAGGCATGGAGCAGTCATAAAATATCTTTTCTTTCTTTCCTAGACAGAAAAGGTCTGGGTTTGAACAGTCTGGCTAGATCTGAAAAATCTCTTTTATAACTAGTCCTCTAAGACAAATGGGTACAAAATCTTTTCTTTCTGTAAAAACAACCAAATCCTTAAGTGTTGGAAGGAACTAAATTCCCATGTATAACTCTCTTCTCAATCAAATTTTTATTTAAGATCTTGGAAATTCTGCCTATATAAGTTGCAATAGAAGATGGCTTTCAAATTATTTGCCATTTTTCAGAAGGTCTTTGAACCACCTAATTGATGGCATCCCTTTTATGTAGAAAGCTTGAATAATAAATCAGGTGGGAAAATACAGAATTATTTAACACTTCTAGTTTTTCCTGGATTGACCCCTCTGCCAATACAGCTACTTCTGCACATGATGTATCAACACTGCAAATTGAACCAAGATAGTAAGAAGAAAAAAAAATTCAGAGTGCTGCTGACAAAATTTTGTTGTCTGTTTCCCATATGAAAAATCTTAATTTTGTCATGGGTGATGCTTCTGATGGTTCTGAAATCACTGAGTTTTCTGTCACCACTGAAACTGAACTGTTCCAAACTACTAACTCTACCCTGCTAATATAGATTTAAATGGGATATGAAAGACTTTCTTCAAACTTTATCTTACATTGCTTATTTGAGGATTTGACACACCATTTTCAAATTCTGTGTTTCACCAAAACCACACTCCTCAAGATTTCTTCATCAATATATGACAATAATTTGAGTTTTGGCCTCCAAAATATCCACACTATATCTCCATTACTTACACATCTCTTAATACTCTTAATATTAGGAGATATTTCATTAACTTAATCCTTGATAGCCCACTGTACGGAGAGAATTCATGAAGATGTAGATAGAAAGTAAAATCCTACATTTCAGAAAATCTTCATGGAACCTGAATTTTATGTGGAAATTCATGCTGTAGAGCCACAAGTGTAAAATCTTTTAAAAACCAAGTGGATTTATCTTACCTTCATTTTCATTCTATTGCTATTCCATACAGAGATCTCTGGTTGGATCGTTGTTTACAGAGCAGGTTGTCCCATGGGTGCTGTTTCCCATCAATGCCAACATCAGAGAGAAATTCCATAATTTCTCACTTGCATGACAATCAACTCAGGATTATTGGAAACTGATAAGGCAAGACCAGTGACAATTATTGGTTACCAATCTAATTTAACAGGTTCTTTCTTTAATTACCAATTTTCTTTTTTTTTTTTTTTAATATTTGTTTTTAAGAAAGATAATAAGCTCAACTGGCTTTTACCTTTCCTTTTAAGTCATCTTTTTGCATATTTCTTTTCCATGTTTTTTCCAGGCCCTTCCAACAACAGCACTCCAAATCCCTTGTTGCCAAACTTAAGGGATACAGTTTCTAATTTAGATTATATTTTTCATGTTCTTTTGGTCTTTAAAAAGCAAGTACAGGTAATTGCTCATCTACTGTTCTTGGGTTTATGTGCTTTGCCATTATTTGGATCCTTGTTGATGTGTTTGTTTATCAAGGCAAGAAGATGGCATGGTCAGTTCTTTGTTGCTTGTATTTCTCTGTGATAATGAAAGAATGTGAACAAAGTGCTATTTCAGTCAGAAGTAAGAGTATAGTAAGAGTGTAGTAAGAGCAAAGAGCAGGAAACAGTGTATTCCTTTGTTCGGGAATCAAAATCTTGCAGAGAGTTTCTGGCCTGAGCAGCTGTTTCCTCTGAGATTTAGCCATCTGGTGTCTCTCTGGTTTTCTCTGGGCTTTTCAAAATTCACCCATCTAGTTTCATCCACTGTGGTCCCAGCCCTTCATTTTGCAACTTCTCCTTAAGTTTCTTCTCTTTCAGACATCTCCAAGAAGCACAACAGTTATTAAATGCAGTGCCTTCCAGATTTTTAGCTATCAAACATCTCAAGCAGGCATTGATTAATTTTTTCATGAGACCTAGATGGAAAATGGCTAAAAGTTTGTGTGAGTTAACAAGGTCTGTCTTTCTTACAGAACAAAGGCATCTTTACTAGCACAAATGCTTCCAGTGCACTTGCATACTGTCCCAATTAATAATATTATATAAACCTCTCCAAAATTCCTAGGAGTAGGAGGTTTAGAAACTGCTGGGTTATTTTTGGAGATTATTTATAAAAGACTGTTATCCACAATCTGTGAGACAAGCCACACAAATGGGACATTCTGAAAAGTAAAAAATAGAAAATATAACCTCACTTCTTGGTACTATAAAAATTTTTGCTTTGCAAAGGCTTTTTTTCTGCTTTTTTAGTGAAAGAAAATAATGGGAAAAATACTTCGTATTGTTAAAAAAATATTGGTTATGACTTTAATGTAAAATGAGGGTGTGAAATTAAAGAAGAAATGGATGGAGTTGTTAATTCAACTCCTTGATTTGGGCAATTTCACTGAAAGAAGAAGATACTGCTAGATTTCTCTGCCTGATTTCCTTCAAAAAGCAGTACATGGACTTTCATAATCACCAATACATTTTATTCCTCTATTGTACAGGTTTGTGAGTCAATTGGTCAATGGTAGATTTGTGCACAATAAAATATGCATGAAAGGATTATGAGCTGTAGGAGGACTGGAGCTTTGGGTTCAGGACGAAGGCAAAGTTAAAATCGGGAACATTTAGAAAGTAAAGAACTAGATAGATAGTAGAAGAAGGTTGCAGCAATTATATCACAGCTAACCAATGACATGCCCTGGGCTTTGCTAAATCTACTAGATGTCCTAGGAATTCACATCTTTCCTGCAGAGGAGGGGTGTTGAGAAGATACCTGCTGTCATGCCAAAGAGAAAAGAGCTGGCTTATAATGGTATTGATGACCTCTCCTTGGAAGATAACTACTCCTACAGTTCTCTTTTGGTGTGGGAAGGTGGCCTGCCTTGTCTTTCTTATGCAATACTATCAATTTGTATTGATTTATTTCAGCTTTGATTTTTGATCTAAATCAACAGTGTGGACTAGATTTCTTTGTATGGGCAGGAAAAGGTTCACTGTCATTTGCCTCTGTACAGTGGAAAAATGGGATGTCTGGGAGAGCCCTCCTTGAAAGAATTAGCTGACCAATAAATTAGTGAAGCCAACCTTACAGTAATGCCTTATAGAGCACTTTATAGTTCTTGTTGATTCTTAGGAAAAGCTAAGTTATTCCTTAAGAATACTTTAGGATGAATAAAGGCTGAGTGAATAGCATCATAATCAATAGCTGAGGAGCAAAATAGCTACCCAGCTCCGTTGTATTGCAGTCCTGCAGCACTGTTCCAGAGAACTTTTAGTCTCTCTGCCAGATTCATTCAAGTACCATAACTAAGTGGTCCTGTATTTTGAGATAAAACTCAAAATGATGTTTCTTTCCTTATCTTCACCACGTATTTTAACTTTTTCTTCAATGATATTTTATTATACTTGTTCTTTCCTTCATTTCAAGTCTTGTGACTTAACCTACAAAAACCAGCCATCAGATTGGATGTTTTTTACAACAGAAGTATTCCAAACTCCCCATGAAACTAACTCCAGCAGGCACTTTATGTGTTAAGGAGTAGTAAAATTGCCATTGGGATTTAATACATTTAGGTCATACTAGAGGATGATGATTGTCTCTTGGATTTAGCTGGCTTTAATGATACTACTTTTTAAATGCATGAAATTACAACAGGCAATGGGCAGAAACTGATGCACAGGAAGTTCCATCTGAATATGAGCAAGAACTTCTTTACTGTGCAGATACCGAGCACTGGAACAGGTTGTCCAGAGAGGCTGTGGAGTCTCCCTCACTGGAGATACTCAAGAACTGCCTGGACACAGTCCTGTGCCATGTGCTCTGGGATGACCCTGCCTGAGCAGGGAGGTTGGATCCAGATGACCCACTGCGGTCCCTTCCAACCTTAACAATTTTGTAACTGTGAAATTCTATGAAATTTTCCAAGAGTTTTCACAGTTAGCCTGACTGGTCCCCTTAAAACTAGCTGATATGTTGACAGTGACCTGGAAGAGGTGATTTGGAGATCCCAACTTAAAGACTAGCTAAAAGGCTTAGCTATAAGTTTTTGATTCTCTATAAGAGGTAAAAAATTGATATTTTCTTAATTCTTAAAATGTTTATTTATTTGTTACTTGTCAAAATATCAGAGAAAAATCTGTTATTTCTGTTCACAGACATTTCCCATTCAAATAAATTATAAGGTGCTCTCTTGGTGTGGAACAGTTTTGCTTATGTTGCCTAGTAACAAAAGGAAAAAAAAAGAAAAATGGTGAAAAGCAGAACTTAGGAGCTGGTAAAACGAACGATAATATTTGCATCAATGGAATAAGAATTCTTGCTCCCTTGGTGATGACTGCAAGTTTATCAGAGTAGCACATTTACAATGCTCACTGTTTGAAATGCTGGCTAAATCTGTGTCAAAAACTCATCTATGTCCACTCATACTGTAGGAGTAGAAAGATGTAATCTGTGTTTTTTTTCTGTTGCAGAGCCCCATTCCATTTTCTTCACCATCCAGTGAATATTCCTAAGACAGTTCCCTTTGGTTTAAAGAGTGCTACCTGTGAAAGCTGACTACTTTATCTACCTCTGCTTTGCAGTCTCTGACAATCTTACATTTTTATCATTGCAGTTACAGAATATTTTTAAGGAACAGCATTTTTTGTTACTGTCATCCAGTACACTAAATATATGTAATACATTTTTCATCAGATTTTCACAGATTTTCAATAATTTAAGATAGTTCAAAAAAAGCAGTTCACTTTAGGATGCATTCATAAGCATGCATAAATCTTTTTGCATAATGAATATAGCTAAACTTATTGATAGCTTATGTAATCACTGTTGAGCTAAAATTTTTGCTATTTGCCTGGCCACAAACTGGGTATTTTCAAAACCCAGGTACCATCACTAAAACTGCCAGCTTCTCTCTGATAAATCATGTCTGCTGTCTGTCAGCAGTGCAAGCAGTAAAAACATTCAACAACAATCACACAGCACCTTTGTCCCTATTTGGATGGGGACAAAGTCTGCCCTGGTATCCCAGATGCAATCCTCTACATAGATGCATGTGGACAAGACCCTTGGACTAATAAGCTGCCTCAAAAATAACATCTTGCAGCAAATAAATGTGATTCAGAAGAGAAGTTTTAATATCGCGAACTAAATTGATTTTTAAGGCTAGCAATGGGAAAATGTGTTCAAATTGAGTTTGAAAATATACTGCAAGGTATGTGGTCATAAACTGCCGAAAATAATTGACTTCAGCTTCTCTAACTTTAGGGTGGAGGGTGAATGTTGGTAAGAACAGGCAAAGAATTAGGATTCTCTTTCATATGCAGGAACATTTATTGTTTTGCACAGATAAGAGTGGCATTTAAGAGAAGTTATAACAATAATAACTTTTGAAGGATGTGTTCAGGTAATAGCTTGTAGGTAGGAGAGGAAGGAGGAGGAGTGCATGAACGTGTAAGTTATACATACATGTATGTGTTTGTGTTTCTAGTGTATGGTATAGAAAGTACAGTGAGAAAGAGGGACAAGTGACACATGGAATTCAGGGAGCACATGACTGAGATTGAAGGGAAAAGTAAGGGGAAAAAAACCCCATCTATCTCATTATCTGTCAGCTCTGAGTAACTGGGAAATATTTACATTTCCATACAGCGTAACCAATACAGTCCACTAAAAAAGCTAAACATTATTTGCAGGCTTTTAAAAATAAGATAATTATTATTATTTTAGAACCAAAACGTTCTCCTTCATGATCTGTGATGGATCCAACCTACAGTACTTCTAAAAGTGGTTCACACAGGCAGGGGATCCTGATGAAGAACAATGATATTCTAGACCATTCTAAGTGGATAGCAGCTTACAAAAGTTTCCCGCTTATAGCAAGGAAGATTATTCTTTTAATAAACTATATTTTCCTGGGAAAATGGTGGTTTGTTAGAGTCTGAAGCTTGGAGTTTTTTCAGGAAAATGCAAGAGGTTTATGAAAACTTAGTTGAGAGAGTATTCTCAGATCAAGATCTGTATTAGGGTCACTTACATGATCTAGAGGAGACCTGGCAGTTGGAGTCATTCCCACTGAATCTTGTGCAGTCTCTGGCCATACACAGAGGTGTGGGGATGCTAACAGCTCAGGGTGTTCCACTTGTCATCCTGCTGGTGACATCATTTCCAGCTCTTTTTATTGTCATGACATCACTGTTTGCAGAACATGACCAGAGTTTAGATTTAAAATATCTACATTCTTGGAAGGTTGTTCTTTGGTTGCAGGAATCCTTTGCACATGGCACAGCTGCAAAGATGGGGCCTTGTGAGGTGGCCCCTTAAAAACAGACAGATGCCAGCCATCATGGCAACTGGGCTGATGCACATTTTGCATAGGAAAAGTACAACCTGAATGTGTCTATATATAATTATTGCACATATATATACATACATGGATTTTAATATATAAATATATTTATATACAAAGCATCTTATAAGAGTTGGTCATTAAATTACAATATGTAGCTAATATGACACAAAACTTGAAATGTGTGCATCAACAGTATAATGGGCAATAAATTGTCAAATTGATGAGGCTAAAAACTATTTTCCTTTGATTATTTTTTGTGATATTTTCCCTAGTATTAGAACAGTTGCATGGGGAATAAATGCATGTGATATTCTGGGTCAACTTTTTAATGTGCTGAATTTCAATAATTTTTTTACCATATAATCAATAAAAAGCAATAGGAAAGACACTGGAAACAGGCTTAAGACATTATTTTTGACAGATTGTTGTCCTTCTTTGCTTGTTGATTTAGTTAACAATCTTGGCTAGATTTGTAAGGCATAATGTGAGCCGGTTTCCATTAAAGATACACAAATCAAAGGTCCCAAAGTGGTCAAATATTCTGTGTTTGTTTTAAATACTTCATTACAGAATCATTAAAGTCTAAAACACACACACACAAAAAAAAAAAAGAGTCAAACCCACTTACATTATATTGCCTTTTGGGATGGTAATCTGACCTAATGCTAGATTTTGACAGTGCCATTCTTTTCTGTCCTTGTAGTCCATGTGTTGCAAGCAGGAGCATATTGTAGTAGTTATGCTAAGGCTTAGCTGCGGCCTAGTCGCGAAATGTAGCAACCACTTGGCAAGAAAAAGTCTTGGCAGGTGGTAGTAGGTTCTTGCCTCAGTATAATCAAAAGACGTAGCAGAGCATACTGAACTTGTAGAAAGAACGTAATAGCTGTTACAAGAATTGCATGATTAAACAACCATGTAGAACTTATGATCTTAAAAAGAATAGTAGAATAGAACCATAAATCTTAAAAGAATATGACAACTGTTACGTGAATCAAGTTAAAAATTAAGCTTGTGTGGTATGAAGTAATCTGTTCATAAAAGTATATAAAGTGTGTGAAAATCTTGGAGGGTCGGAGGTGTCTGACTTTGGACATGAGTCCTCAGACCTCCCGGGCCCTAATAAAGCACCGCATAAAACAGCTTCGGTTGTTTTGTGGTTTCTACGGACGGGCAGCCGGCAACACATGGAAAGACCTGAGCTTGATTTACATGATTAGATGTAATTTATATGATTAAACTAATATCAGTATGAGAAATATCACACCATAACAAAAAGCTGTTTCTCAATACTGGAAGGGATCTTCTCTCCTTTTCACTTTCTTCCTGCATATGAATTAGCCTTTCCACGGTTTTTTTTCTGTTCTCAGTGGGACACTGAGTCGGTATCAATTTGTGTCCTTGCATATTTCCAAGATTTTTCAAGAATCAAGTGTTGCTAAAGTATGACAAACTACATTCATGATGTTACAGACTCCTTGTGTGGCAGTTCCACACCAAAGAGTTGTGAAGAAAGGACAAACAAACTGTCAGTCATGCCAGTGAGCTAAAAATACATTTGAGAAGAAACTTCTGATTTTTCTTCAAATTATGCACATTAATAATAACAATTGCATGGTAAATTTTTTAACAGTTTGTCATCTCCATACAGAGGTATTGGTTAGCCTAAGAACATACTCGTGAATGTGCAATTGGTTTTATGTGCAACTAAGAGTGGCTTGATAGATAATAATAAGTCACTGATACAAAAGTGAAAGCGGAAAAAAACACTGAAAAGTCAATTCCCACTAAACACAGAAAAAGTATTAAATAAAAAATATTTTCTGGTATGCTTTTAACTTCTTCTGGCTGCATTTAAACTGTTGTGCAGATGTGATCCACCACATACCTTGCACTCCCTGTGTGCAAGTTGAGGGATCTGACATGATTTCCTTCTGGTTCTTCTACAGGGTGAGAATCAGAAAAAAAAAAGCATGCAGTCATCTCTTCTTCCCATATGAGCTCTGAAAACATTTTGCTGGTGGACTTGGCAGTGTTAGCTGTACAGTTGGTCTCAATGCTACACGTCTTTTAAAAGAAAATTTATTCTATGATTTTATGGTTGGCATGTGCATCCAAACCGCTGCATCCATTTTCGTAAGACTACTTGAACTCTATAAGTGTGTGTGGTTCACTTCACAAGGTGTTGAACTTATCTGAGAAATCTTGGTTAAAAATACTGGTATTTATGTTAGGAGCAGCATAAGGAAGGAATTTGCTGGATAGTAAAACGGAAAAAGAGTTTCTTAAAAAATTTATGAGATATTTAAGCTTAGTGTTTAAAGTGTGTTTGGTTTCCATGTAATACAATAAAATACTTCCATGATAATTTAGAAATTTTTAGTGTGGTAAGTGCCAAACACATATCTTTTGATGTGAAGGTCAGAGAGCCAAAACTCTGCTGGATCAGACACATAAAAGTAACAGTCTAAGTACTTTAAAAATGGTGTGCACCAGGAGCTAATTTTTCCAGGAGGGGGAGAGAAAGGTATTCACAATCATGTAATGGGCTGATGTTATTTTCACACTGCCTATTGCCACTAATATATTTGAAAAAAACTCTTTCTTTGGTCATCCACATTTCTGTCCAGCATCAATTCCAGCTGAGCTTTGGCCACATAAGTTTTCTCCCAACAGTGGCAAGTAGTATCTCTGTATTTTTCCCATGTCACCTGACCTTGCTTCCGCTGGGCACACACCTTCCTTTTTTGCCTTATTTCCAAGAGAAGATTTCTGTTCAGCCAAGCAGGCCTTCTGCCTCACCTACTTGACTTGAGACATCTGTGAATTTCTGATCCTGTGCCCTTAGGAGGTGATGTTTAAAAAGTGATCAGCACTGATGGACCTCAGGACCTGCAAAAACATTTTCCACAGGTCCTTACTAATTCCATGAGCAGCAGCCTGAAGCCTACTCTCCTCATGTCCAGAGCTAAGGTTTTGCTGACATTTTTTCTCCTGTCAACTGAGATTTTAAACTCCGTTGTTCTTCTTATTTGGGTTTGGGACACATTTTTTTAATTACAAACATTTATATGTGAATTTCAAACACTGAAATAATAAAGAGAGCTAAATAATCAATAAATGGTGGATAAATGGGGGTAGAATCCTATTGTTTATAATATTTATGCCAAGTACCCAGGTAAAGTTTGTCTGGTAATCTAATATATATATATATTTTAGGTAACATTAATATATTTAACAAAAATGAAATATTTTTAATATTTAATTTATTATTAAGTCACACCTCCAAAGTGCTTAGCTTTGGAGCTTACCTTATCAACAAATCAAAGCTTTGGAGCTTACCTTATCAACAAATTATCAAAGTAACAATTATGAATAAGTAACAATTATGAAACTAACAATTCTATTGGGTCATTTGTGAACTGCTTTTCAGGATATAAAATTATATAAAGAGAGTATTTCTTTTCAGAAAACATTTTATTCTGCCATTCATTTGAGGAGTAAGCCATTTAACATCTCTTCAGTGAGACACTAGTAGTCAAAAGGTGTTGTAAGGTGTTTTGAATCATGATAGTGTGCCCCACCCAAACCATCTGTAGTTATTCCTTTTGGAGCCCTCAGAGAGAGACCAGGCTGGAATTACCCTCACCAGCTTCACCTGGCTGCTCACCTTCAGGTGTAGCAGATCAGCTCCTGGAGGGTTTTTAAGCCCAGTCAGAAGGTTCAGTCAGGAGAGAAGAAGAGAAAATAGGTGTGATGGGCTTGTAGCTGCTGTCTGGTTGTTTGGATTTCCTGGACTAAATTGGCTGCTGATCATGGGGTGGGTTTTGTTGCTGTTGTTGTGTCCACTCTTCTTGCCTGGATTTGGAGCCCACCTGTTAGAGCCCTTAGGAATTCATCGAGGACTGAAAGGTAAACTGTGTTAAATTAAAAAAGAATTGGGAAAGGAGAAGCTGAAAGGCAAAATGCCAAGACAGCAAGGAATAGATAAAAAGGACTCTGCTGCACTGGATTAGGAACCAATCTTATTATCTGAGAAGTGTGTGCAGAGCCCTTGGAAAAAGTAAAGGGACCAATCAAATAATATGTAATCTCATGTACAGCAGTTGCAAAATGTATATGTGCTGTATTATGGATAAGTTGGTAAAATGTATAAGTACTGTGTTAGGTACAAGTAATGTGTTAAGTAAGCATAAGTGAGAAAGATGTGTATGTACTGTGTTAGGTAAGAATAGAGTAAGATATATAATTAGTGAGTTATGTCCAAGTAAGTGAACTGTATGGGGTATGTGTAAGTAGGTAAAATGTGAAAGTATAAGATAAGTAAGCTAAATACACAAAAGTGGTGATAAGAAGGTATTAAGTAAAAAATTGGAAAACATGTGAGTTTGTGCATGATGCCCAAAAAGGTGATGCGTATTTTAAAGAGTTTTAAATCTTCTGTGTAACCATAATGATTCGTTGTATGGAAGTGCTGAGTTGCTGCAAGAACAGAATGACAGAAAAAAATGCCTGTGAACCAGATCTAAGAAGTAACAGTAATAAACCAAATTTCTTTTTTGTCTTCTTCTTTATGCACTTATTCTTAAAGCATAAACATTTGTGGTGTGTTTTGTGAAGCAATTGGTTTAAGATGAGATACTTGTGTTTTAGAAGACAAAAAATGGCTTTATAAATGCCTTTATTTAGAATCAGCTTGCATTAATGCTTTTATACTGGGAGTCTGAATTATTCTCTGAAGGGAGGATAGAGTTTCTTGAAGAAGAGGATTTCATAAATTATGCTTTGTTGTTACTTGGCAATCATCAAGGCAGGAAAGGCAGTGTAAGCAATGCTGGTATTTTAAGTGTAAGTACTCCCACTGTAATAAGTAAGAGCTTGAAGAGAAAAAAATGTCCCCTGAAGAATGTCATGCCAGACTGTATAAGAAATCCTCTAGCCAATAATGCCTTGTGAGTTCAGAAAAAAAGATATGATTTTACAAGAAATTTTTGAATGTTAAGGAAAGTATTCTATAGAAATCTTGTTTGTTGATTCCCCAGTCTGTACTTGTAAGTATGGCAACAATCTTTGCCCATATCTTTCAGGTCAGTGTCCCTGAATGAACACCCTGTTTTGATTAATGCTTGATTCCTCCTGGACATGTGGGCTTTTTGTTTTCATCAATGCATATGTTCATTGTACTTGGTGGTGTTTATTGCTAATGCTCTGTTAAGGTGAACAACTGGAAATACATCTCTCACTGTGTGTGAGTGGTATGTTACAGGCATATTGCAGGAGGCAGCACTGAATCCACTTGCATCTTTAAGTGAATTGTCCTATTCAAAAAGTTTAATTTCTTCTTTGCTTCTAGAGGAGACAAACATTTGTGGCAAACATCATTTGAAGTCCATAATTCGGTTAGCAAGTGCCATTTAATCTGAGGGCTTGGTGCATCTGGGTATTTTTCAATATGTTTTTCTTTTGCTTTCTTCCATGTTCAGTCTTTTATCCCTAGGAATCTGCTTTCCTGTTTTCTCCCACAAGGAAAGCTGACTCCTAGCACTAAAAAGTCATTGAATTTTTCCTGCTCACATTTTAGAGTCGACTCTTTCATTGAGCTGTTTCCCATTTTACCTTACAGGCTTGCTAGTGGATCAGAGAAGAAGCGTTCTTTCTTGTTCCAAAGTATAGGGTAACATTCTGGGATGACAAAATCTGCTGAGATGGAAATCTATCTTAAACAAATACTATGACATGAAGCAAAGTCACATTTGTTTCTCCAAAGGTTGTTTCTGGTCAGCTTTTCACTCTTTTTACTTCCTGGCTTTTATTATGCATGATAGATTTAGGTTAAAATCTTTAGAACATAAAAAGTGGTGCTATCCAAACCATTAGTTGCCTTTGGCAGTTGGAAAACATGATATTGTTTTGGGAGATTGTGCAAAATTTGTAATTTGCTGTGATGTGCTTCCATCATATTATACTATCTGGGAGTGGAAATAGCAATTAGGGATGACAATAGGCACAATTCTGTCTGATCTCACTAGTATTTGTTTAAAGACTTATGTGTGAATTTTTTGAATCCCATCTGAAGAAACTGAAGGTATCTGCCTCCTGTGGCAATAAACTTCAGGAATTCATTAACCTCAGTGTAAACTTTGTTGTAGCGATTACTAATTTCAAAGAGTATGTCCTCATTTCAATGTTTCATTATTTGGTGAGAAAGAATTCAGCTCATCCCATACCCTGCCACAAAGTGCATCTGGGGAGTGGCAGGTGATCCCCAAGGCCCCAGGGAGCACAGCAGCTGGAGGAAGCCTCAGCTCCATCTCTAGGTGAGTCTGTGGTGAGGGGCTGATGGCTCTGGGGACTAAAATGGGTCCTGGTCTATGGGTGGGGAGTGGCACAGGGGTCACTGGGACCAGGCCAGTCCAGCCTGTTGGGAAGCCTTATGTTCTCTACTTTGGAAAAAAAAAAGCACTTTATATTATTTTTTTTTCCAGATTTGTGAATCTTTTTGCTTTAATTAGATAGATTTAATCCCTTTTTAAATAGTTATTTAGGATCTTTGAACAATGCATTCATTTCAAAGGCAAGCTAATGAAAAATTAACAGAAAATACTTTTTTAAAATAATTATTCTCCAGCAGAATTTGTGGTGTATACACTGAGTACTTTGATATTTGCTGATTCTTACTTATCCAATTTGAACTGGTTCCTCTGTACAGTAGGCAGGTATCTCTGATTGCATTTTGTGTTGGCATGATAAATGGTTGGGCATCTTCAAATGAGACAGTAAAATGAACAAACCTTTGTGTGGCTAGATATTTCTTTCATTGCTCAAGGCTGGCATTCCTGAACTAACACTACTAAAGTTAGTGGGAGAATTCTACACTTTAAGCAGTGAAACCTGGCCTTCTGCAGTAACAGAAGCTTCACAAAGAAGAGGAGTAGTTAGCTCTGTTGTGCCAGCTAAATTTTTACTTCTGACTGGTGTACTTTGTTAAAGTCCTAATTCTCTAAACTGAGTCCTAAACTCAGATGTAGCACATCCAATTCTTAAAATCCAAATCTGAAAATCCTATTTGAAACTCTTTGTAGGGCTCTTGTTCAGCCAAAAAAGAAATACCAATTGGATTTAAAATGGCACAGATAATCTTAATGAATAAGTGTTTATTCATCAAAGTGCCAGTTAAATCACTACACTTGGAAAAGGCTTGCAAGAGCTGCAAAACAGAATTTATTCTTCCATTCCCTTATTTTGAGCAAGTCTATGGCTATATCTGTTTTATTTGCTGCATCTCTCATCTCTTTAAAACTTGTTATATAGATAGGAGAACTGAATATCTGCCAAGATGATATTACACATTTTTTGTCAATTCTTAATTTGATACATTGAAAAGAAAGACATTTTATTGCCCACTGAATTTTCTTAGCAATCCTCTGTTGATAGCCTCAATTCATTCTATCTGTCTGCAGAAATCTTTTGTGGCTTTGCTTTTGTGTCCACTGAGTTCAATAGAAGGGGGAAAAAAAAAACTCAACAAAATATTTAAGCAGTACTGATTGTTTACAATCAGATTTCTGAAATCTTTAGGGTTGCAGAAATGTTACCAGTATTGCAGTCAGCAATAAAAGAGAGAAAGGTACTGCAAGTATGCTTTAGAAGTTTATATATTTAACCTTTCGCATATAAAATACAAATAATATTATGTAGAAGATAACAATGAAGCTAACTAGATAACCATATATATGTACCACAACCATATATATGTACCACAATAAAGGTTATGAACCATTGAATCCTTCTGTAACCCAAACCCAAATTCCATGCAGCAAATACCAGCTCATTTATGTGATCATGGTTGCACTGAAAGCAACAAAGCCCTGGTTGTCACTAGTAGTCTAAGGCCATATATATCTGGGTTTCTCCTATCTCCCATATTTGTGTACCTTTTTTTCATTTTCCCATAAAACAGCGCAGTGGTTCTAAACATCTGTTCAGTGACTGTACTGGCCATTTTTTCACAAACGCTTTGAGATTTTTAAAATAACTTGTATGTTGTGCTCTAAATTTGTATCATCATCAGATAATGTGAAGTCAGTTTTGAAGTACCTTCTGATTCTTTGGTGTGATTGCTACTGCCTATAGCAAGATACAGGTATCTCATTCATAGATCCAGAACTGCACTGTATGGAAACATAAATTGTTTCCGTTCCTTTGAATAAAATATTGTAACACAACAGCATGTCATAGCACAGCCAATTTCTCCACTCTTTGCAGTGGCTCCCCTGTGTGGGCAGAAAGGGAAAAGTAAATGAGAGGATTTGGTTAGAAATAATTTTGTGGCTTTTTACAGGGTTGATCTGCAGGTAACTCCAGTAAAGTGCTGGCTTGGAAATAGATGGGAGGTGAGAACAATTGACTCATACTTTTTAATGCAGTTCACAAGTTAGCTTATTAGAATAAAATAATCTTAGTGGTTATATCTAGATTTTTAAAATTTACTTCTTGCACGTCTTGATCTGAAAGGTATGGAGTTGTCATTCACAGATCACTTCTTAGATGATGCACAGAATTTTTCTTAAACAAAAGTCATGTCTCCAAAGCTGTTCCTTCTGATGCATGCCCAAAAGTCAATTTATTACAGAAAAGTTGTTATAGATTTTCAATATAATATGTGACTTAAAAATAACCTAAAAAAGCTCCTGACTTTGTGTATTTGCTATATAAAAAACTCCCTTTTTTTTTTTTTTTTTTTTTTTTTTGCTTTTAGCAGAAGAGATTATAATTTCTATTTCTGATTAAAAAAAAAAGAGACATGGGTCTGTGTGTCCTACAATTGCTCTTCTGTAACTCAGGCTTGGAACTTACTTTTGCATTTTGCTGTGAATTCTTTTCACTTTCAAGTGCAGAGAAATAATCATTCTTTCTGCATTAGTTTTGAAAGTCTGCTGTTCAGATACAATTCCTGGAAATTACTTTCATTTCAAAACTATTTTCTTCAGCTATTCCAAAGGTACTAATGTAAGACAAAAGTTTCTGGAAGAAAAAGAAAAATGAGAATTGCAGTCTAGATTGGCCGATGCAGGGAAATGCAGACTATATCTCTTGTCCCCTAAATCCAGAGTTAACCTGTCTGAAGAGATTCTCTAAGAGGCATAGACTGGAACTGAAGTAAGCAGTGCCTGCCCTAAATGGAATCCCAGTCTGCTTTGGAGAAGGAAGTTTACTTTGGGCAACCTCCCCTCAAGCTACAATAATTTGTCAAGATACACTTCTGCAATTGTGAAAGCCTTTGCAGACCTTGGAAGATGAATTTAGTTGTGTTTGAAGTCAGTTTGTCATTAAAGGCCAAGTCACTGACTCCAGAAAAGGGATGACTTAATTGTTTAAAGAATGACTGGTGAAATTGAGATACCAGTTAATAGGAATCCATTAACTCCTCAGCTAACTGCTTTTGGAACACAGGGATCATCTCCTCATTAGGTATGTGTTTTTATTTACATCTCCTTAGCCACTTATAGTTGTGCTTCTGGATCTCCCTGGCTTGGCACTGATCTCTTCTTTAAGGAGCTCACCTGCTTCAGACTCTTCATGAACCTGATCCAGTAAGAGTGTTCAGAGAAGGTCTGTCACTAAAGAGACACTGGCTTCCCAATTTTATTTTTTTTTCCTTTGAGCATAATTATAATAAAATATTCTAGTTGTGGAAAAACACTAAGTTACTACATATCATTGTTAGTAAAGAAATATTTGCAGCTGATGCTTTTGCCAGTCAGCACAATTTAATTAACACAATTGTGCTTGTAAAAGGGTGTACTTGTACATGGGTGTATTGTCTGGAGCCTTCTTATCTGAAGAATCCCATCTGGTTTGTTCCTTACCCCAGTCCTGCTTAGGTGGCACGGTTTAGGTGAAGAACAGCTTGCAGAGCCTGGGGGTGTGCAAGCTCTGGAGCTGTCCCACTTGGGCAGAGTCTGTGTCAGCAGAGCCTGCAAGGCTGCTGCTGCTTTGTGGTCTCTCCTGCAGCTGCAGTAAAACTGCTTCTGGTCTGACCTGATCTCCAGTGGATTCCAGTTTTTCTGCAATAGTAGGAGCTGCCTGTATAGGACCTGCCTGTAAAAATGTCACAGGAAAAAAACTATCCCACTGCCTCAAAAGAATAGCAAAATGTTCTTTGCAACATTTTTAATTGCTGTTGAATCAATACCAAGGGTCAGAAAACATAATGTTTAGTACATAGCCTGATTTTATAACCCTGTTGTAAGGGTAATTTTCTGAACTTTGGATTCTTGATTTTATTTCTGTAATTTTTCCTAAACAATCTTTGAGTTAAGAAAATAACGAATTCAAAATAAACCAAAACTAAAGTGCACACTATTTTCATCTTGGGATTAACCATTTTATTTAGTTTCTTTCACCTACAGAAATGCTCGAAGCATGGCCTATAACAATGTTCTCAGCACTCAGGCATTTGTAGAAAGATATTTGAAGAATAAAACTAAATATTAAAAAAAAAAGAGAGAGGGAAAAAAAAAAAAGCCCAGGAAATGGATTACTGCATTTTGCTTTATATTGTGATGCTAACACAAAACCTAAAGGACATATTCATTGTTTTGTGGAAAAATCAGAGTGAATGAATTTCATTTGGTAAGGGATTTACTTCCAGAACTTTGAGGGCAGATCTTAGTAGAAATGGTGTGTGATGGCTGTTATTAAAATCTGGTTTTCATAATAGCCATTTATTTAATTGTATTTAATTCCAGTTCTTTTGTTCAATATATTTCAAAGTAAACAATTCCATACTGTCCAATGCTGAGAGAAAGACAGGTTTCTGATGACTACATTTCAAATCTTTAATAAAATGAAATATTTTGGAACTCTATGAATTTTTAAAGCTCCTGAGAACCTTTCAAGTTGAAAAAAATATTGTCAGATAAGGAAAAAACCTACTGTCTAATAAGTCTATGTGCAGAGATTGGACATAATTTTGATCATGAGCAAAACAGATCTACTTTTCAGGGTCACTGCAGGTGTATATAGGAAAGAGAGGTCATTGTTTCAGTTGTAATTATCCAAGCTTTATCCTTTCCTAACACACCTTGCTTGTTCTCTTGAGCAGAGTGTGACTTTTATACTTATCTGAAATTTCACTTAGATGGGTACTTTAAACATCATACTTTATTCATTTTAAGTAGTGTTGGTCAAAAAACTTTTCAGAGATACAATTTCCTATCACAGAAAGGAAGTTTTTTTTGAAAAATATATTTTTCTAAAAGTCCATTAGTTCTCACAAAATAGCAAAAGCAATTTGTGAAATGTTTTTTCCATAAAGATCTTATTACTTCTGATTTTTTTCTCTCTATACTTTTGAAATATGGAATGCTACGTCTTCACTTTTAAAAGAATCCTACATAAAATAACACTCAGTAAAAACTACAATGACAATTTAAGCTGATTTAGAAAAAAAGCATAAAACATTACAGTGCTAAAAAGGTGACAAAATCACACCCTTAGAAACTGCACTTTCAAAAATATTAAATGTAACACAGCAGAAGTGACAATGTTGGAATCTACCCAACAGAAAACAAGAAACTAGATGAACATCCTCAAAACCAAATGTCAAAATTTCAGAGGTTCCCATATGGCTGCATTCAAGTCACCTACTACTATATATGTGTATGACATTCAAAGCAGAAAGAAATTTGTAAAGATCTGTCAAGACCAATGGTGTTTTCATTACTGCAGAATTGTGGTGATCAAAGGAAGTTGGAGTTATCTTTCAGTAGGCACACTCCACATACCATCAAGACATTCTCAATTTGTGTGCTCTATTGGACATAAATATGTTTATGCATATCTACTTTCAAAATAAAGATTTAAAAATAACAAAAGAGAGTAATAATTAAGTTTACAGGAAGATCTACCTCTCTAATATTTTCAAGCTAACATTCTATGTATTTAATATTTTTCAGGCAGCTGGAGCGGGATGCTGAAATAATTAAAAATATAAAAACATAATCTGAACTTATCATCACAAGTCATACCCTAAGTGATTCATGTTTCTGAAGTCTCAGTGATAGTTAATAGAACTCAGAAAGGGTTGTAATCAAGGTGTGTACTTAATCCATATTTTTCAACCACAATAAGGTGAACTGACAGGGCAACAAGCAGTACATTTTCACAAAGAAATAAAAATAGAGTTATTTGAGATCATGTACACTTATTCTCTGCATTTTTTCCTAATAAAAGAGACCGCAGTTATGTTCCTATCATTCCTTCCCTTATCTCAACTACAGTCAGTTTCAAAAGGAACATGAATTAAAAGCCTCTGTGTTCAAAAGAAATTTTTTTTTTCATCTGTTTGTCTCTCTTTATGCATGAATGAAAATACTTAGATGGAGATAATTCTTTGTACTTCACTTTAGATGACAGAGAAAGTTGTTAGGACTTCAACACAGTCATAGTCATGTAGGATTTAGCCCTGGATTTGCAGGTGTCTGTATTTCATTTGTCTCCCTATGTGTCACTGCCTAAGATTCTGCTACACTCCATGGTGACCAAGTGTATAAAGTCTGTGAAGTCAGGATGAGATTGAGGTGACAAACCAGACAGTTGGTGCACTCTGGGGAACATTACTGACTTGATGTCTGCTGACTGGTGACCATCTAGCTCAAATGCAGACACACTATGGACACTCTCTTCTAGGATTGAAACTAAATTACAATTGCATTCCACAGCAATTTTTCATCTGGTGGTGGATGTTTAACCTCTTAGATGTTGCACTACTCTTGTGTATGCCACTTTAAAATATAACTTAATTAAGGGAATGACATTTCCTTTAGTAACAACCTTTAGTCCTTGCTGGGATCTCATTAATCTATACTAGAAGTAGAAATCTATCTTTTATGATTTCTGCAAATCCCCTGCTTCTTTATGTCTACACCTATGACTAATACTCATATTTTTCTTTAGCCACCTGCCATCTCAAAGCAATAGTAAAACCCAGAAAACTTAGCTGTAGTTAAAAAAATGTATGTAGTTTTTAAAATCTGATTTAAAGAGAAAAAAAAATTGTGAAAGATATTCCTGAGGATCTGAAAGTGAGTCTATACCAATCCCACACTACTTTCTGTTACTGATCAATCCCTAACCAACTTCCTGTGAGAAATTATGCTACTGATTAATCTTTATCGTGTTTTATTCCTGCTGCTACTGAAACATCTTTCTTGTGACTGACTTGGCTCCATTCTGAAAACTTGCTAAGCTCTCAACCAGTGCAGATGGCTACACATTCAGCTATTTGAGATCCTCCAATCTCAAATCAAATAGATTTCTGTTTGTGCCTTCTGACAAAAAGACAATATCTCTTTTTGACATCAACTGAAGAGAGGAAGACATGAAGCTTAGCTAGGCAAATGCTGATATGTAAAGCATGGTTCAACGATTTCACTTGGGAGCAAACATTAGCAGAGTAATAAAATTAGTGTTAATATCATTAACATATGTGGTAGTTTAAACATGTTAACGTAAGAATTTGTGGAATGGATGTGTTCCTTCGTAGATCACAGATCCTGACAAATGGTGTTTTCACAGAATTTTAAGGAGAATGAGTGACACTTAGCATGGTCAAAATGTATGTTTATCTGCCATGCATTCATCCTCCATCAGAAACTTTGGTATATACTAAAGAAAATAAAGTAACATCTCATCACAGGGATGTGCATTTCTATCATAACCTAAATTTGCAAAACTCATTATGTCTATGAATTATGAGTAAGTTCCAAGGCATTTATCAACCAAATAATTCCTCCTTCTGCTGATAAAGATAGTACAATAGATAACTAAGGTCACAAAAAATTACCATACAGAATATTTTGAATAATATCTTAAATGGGCTATTATATAGTTTCAAGTCTTTAGCAAATAATATAATGATAAGAAAATTTCATGGCACATTAGTAATACATCTGAGCAGTAACCAAGGTAAAACTGCTCAAGAAAGTTCATTAACAAATCTCATCCATGAACACAGTATCTTTTTCAATCGTATTAGGTCCATGATGAAAAAAAAGCTCTTTTTTCTTCATCTGATTAAGGTTGTTAAGTTTGAAAATGACAAGAACATGTACTGAATCCTTGTACATGTGTTTTTTCTGCTAAGAGCAATATTAGAAGATCAAGATACTACTTTGTAAAGTACCTAAATAAGACAAAACTCGTCACTAAGTAGAAAAATGTCTTATCGAAAGTTCTTGGAATATAGCACCCATCACCTGCTACTGAATTCTTAAATTAACCTGGTCTAAGCAGTGCAGACAGGGAGCATAAATGCATGGTAAAATCTAGAATTTGAACATCTCATTAACATCATTGTAATGGAAGAGGAAGAACATAAGATTATATTGTGAAAATCTGCATCTTTACTAAAATCTTAAAACATAAATTTCAACTATACCAAAGAGAGGACAAGATAGATTTTGTCTACTAAATACTGTATTTTTTCTTAGAGAAATTAATAAATAAGGCATTTGAGATAATAATTCATGGAAGTAATCTAATTTTCTGCATGAAATATGTAAAAGAAGCCCAGAGAAAGACTATAATTTCACAGAAAACACGTAAGTCTGAGCAACAGTTGACTTCAGCTATGTTTACCCCTCTTGCAGTATCAAACATATGGATTACTCAGCTGTTCCAGCATCCAGAACCCAAATTCGTGTATGGTATTGTTAATTAATTCCAAATGAAGGCTCAGTGGAGAACTGTTTTTACAAAGAAAGAAGTGAATTTTATGATACAGTCATGCAACTTGGTATTTTGCCCTTAAGCACATGAGCACATATTTCTCTCTTTATAAAATAAAGAACAAATAGTTGAGAACATATACATGATATGTTTTCATAAATTCTTCTTTGAAAATAAATGAGAAATAGGCAAATATGAAGAAATGGTGAAGTCTGGGAAAGTTGCAGAGTTTTGGAATTCATGAACAAAATAACTGTCACTGATACCTTCCTGCAGTTGGCCCTTACTGATTTCTGCATTCATAAACCAATTGTCTTCACATGCAATTAGGAAAATTGTCATTCCTCTTGAAGAATTTCCATGTTAGCTGTCACATAACTTATATCTTTATAAAAGATATTCCTGCAAGTGGGAGTCCTTGGGTCCCTACAGAGGCTGTCCTTTTCTGTAGTTTGACCTTTTATCCACTGTGGCCACCAGTTTATAATTCCCAGTTATATGCAGGAATATAAATTGTTCTGTGCTTAAGACTCCTGAGATTTCTCTTTTAACAGCTGAAAGAACTTTCTCTCCTTGTTCAGATTGTACATAGCCTGGACTATTGACCTTGTTAAAAATTCCTGGTCCCACTATATTTGTCACAAACATACCTGTGAAATTGAGTTCAGGATTTGAATTTTGGAACAACAAAGCAGATAGAAACAGTTTGGGACATATTTTACCGCAATGGGACTAAACCGAGGTAATGAAAATATTTAAAGAGTCAGGGGAAATATCTTGACATTGAGGTTTATTAGATCCTGAAATAGCTTCCTAAAGTGATCATGCTTACAGAATACTCATTTTAGAAATTTAGTACAAATACAAGGGCATGCAGGGGGAATATCCCAGATTTGGGACTTCATAATATTTTGGGAGGCAATACCATTTAAACAGACAGATTTATTGTGAGATCTATGTTTAAATAATAGGCCAATAATAATAGGTTGTCTAACATTCATTGACTTTATTATCTTTGGGTCTCCTTGTTCACATATAGAAAATAGGCAAGTGTCCAAATTAATCTGCAGTTTTGTTTAAACTGTCAGATAAGAACAATGACCCAAAAAGTGTATAAGAATGCCCTAAAATTAATAAGTATGTCAGCAGATATTTGTAAAATTTCCTTGTGCACCTCACCACTGACCTCCATTAGCATTACCATTTTAGTCCAGTGTCAGCTCAAATATGACAAATTCTACAGCACTTTTGACATTTCACTATTTCTCTGGGAAACTCACCACAAAAGTAAAACTGGTATCTCTAATAATCTAATTCAATTTAAATGTTTTTAAACAAAGTTTCTATAAGACAGAATATGTTAAAATATGCACATGGATTAATTAAATAAATTTTGTGTGTTTTCCAAGATAGAGGATTACTTGTACTAAATATAGTTTTAGACATAGAACTGGCATTGGCAACTCATATTCTCCCCATATTCATGCTAAACAATATCCAGCAATATGAAACAACATGCAGTTTTTCATCTTACCTACTGAAGTTGTGACCTGCTTGCATAACAAAGGGAAATCTTACTCCATATAGTCAGCATTACCTAGTGTGAAAATAATGCTCAGCCTCAGGCTCTTATTACTGAAATTAGAATATTACTGTGTGTCAAGGAAATCACACACAGACATATAAATTAAAATAAAAAACAATGAGATAATAAAAAATTAAAAAAAAAATCTTTGTGGTGCTTGTTCTTTAGAGCCTAATTCATTACACACAATTTTAATTGCATGTACATAAATCATTCTTTATTGGAACTCTCCTCAGCTTTTATCTGTAAAGGCAGAAAAAGTGAGTATTTTCAGTATAAGAAAGAAAACAAATGGTTGATTTGTTCTTGGAAAAAATTGTAAAATGCTTTTATCACTAAACGTTGTTGAATTATTTTGTGGTTTTGTTTCCTCCCTGTGGTGGTTTAGCAAAACTTAGGGCCTTGGTTTGTAGGGGAAAGAGAAAGACAACAGGAAAACAGCTGCTCAACTTCTGTGACCAGCACAGAGCCTATAGTTAATAGGCTGCTAAACCAGTTAAACAAGCTGGCAAAGCCTCTGTGAGGTACTTATTTAAGAAAAAAGAGAGCTTGAAAACGCCATGCACCTGGCAGAGACAGGGCAAGTCTTTCCCAATGCAGAGCCCAGACAAGGTCAACTTCTCAACTGCAACTTAACAGGTGCCAACTTTCTTCCAAGTCAGAGAAAGGAAAAGTGAGATCACGTGAGAAGAGGCCAACATGGCAGTGTCATGGGGGAAAGGAAGGAGAGGAGGCACTCCCAGCTCCGGAGCTGAAATTCTGCTTGCAAGCCGTGGTGAGGACTATAATACAACAATTTGTTTTTCCCTATAATTCATGAGATGAGGTGCATGGGGGTATGCAGAAATACACACACAGATTGTGAAGAAAAATACTCACGCCAGAGCCATAGATGTGAGAGGCTTTTATAGATTGAAGAAGAGAACCTTTTCTTTCAGGCTGGAATAGCTCATCCTTAAAAGACTAAAATCCCATGACTGTTATGACCCATGAGGGCAGCGTGAGAAGACCACAAGATTCATGGGAGGGATATTTTTCACTGCAGCAGATTTCAGGCAGACCATTGTTGTGAAGTTTGAAACCACGTTAGAGAAGTTCACAGAGAGCTCTCTTCTGTGGGAAGAATGCCACTGCACAGCAGGAGAAACTCTTTTCCTTAAACATAAAGAAAGACTTAAGAAGTGAAACACTGACCAAAACTCCATGTTTGTTTCCCTTTCACAGGTTGGTGGAAAGAGGGATGTACTGGAAGAGAGGAGTGTTCTTGAAGCTTGCTTTGGTTTCTCATTATTCTTTTTACTTTTAAATCTGTTAGTAACAAATTTTCTTTATTCTACTGTAAGTTTGAGCCTGTTTCACCTTGAAGTTTTTCTGTTTTCCACAATAATCCCTATTTCACCTCATAAAAATGAAGTTTTGCTTTACCCTTCTCTGCTTAGCTAAAGCAGAGGCAAGCAAGCTGATAGCTTTTGTTGCCAATAATGTCATGGGGTGATGCCTAACCAGCGACACCCGCGACATTATTCAAGGCTCCCCCCCTCACCACCCCTCAGTAAGGGAGCAGGAAGGAAAGGAAGTTCTTGCCGTCTTTTCTTTCTTAGATAAGTACCTCATGGAGGCATTACCAACTTTTTTAACTGATTTAGTGACCTGTCTATCAACTATAAGCTCTGTGCTGGTCACAGAAGTTGAACAGCTGTTTTCCTTTCCTCTTTTTCTTTCCTCCCCCCTGCAAACCAAGGCCCTAGGTTTTGCTAAACCACCATGCCTCCCTAGACCATTTGAAAAACAATTATTATCTCTATCTTATCTTCTCTTTTCATAGAATTATAGAATATGCTGATCAGGATCATTGAGCCCATGTTCCAGGCCCTGCACAGGACACTATGTGCCTTAGAGTGTGGTCCAAATGCTACTTGAACTCTGTCAGGCTTGGTGCTGTGACCACTTCCCTAGGGAGCTGTTCCAGTACCCAACCACCCTCTGGGTGAAAAACATTTTCATAACATCCAACCTAAACCTCCCCTGACTCAGCTTCATGCCATTTCCTTGAGTCCTGTCTCTGGTCACAGGAGTGCCCCTTTGCTTCTCTTTGTGAGGATGCTGAAGACCACAATGAGGACCCCCCTCAGTCTCCTCTCTAGGTTGAACAAGCCAAGTGACCTCAGCTGTTCATCATAAGGCTCCCTCTCCAGACACTTCACCATTCTCATGGCCTCTTTTGGACACTCCCTAATAGCAGAATATTCTTTATATATGGAGGCACCCAAAACTACCCCATGCACTCGAGGTGAGGCTGCCCCAGTGCAGAGCAGAGCAGGACAATCCCCTCCCTTGCCCGGCTGGCCATGCTGTGCCTGATGCCCCCCAGGACAGGACTGGCCCTCCTGGCTGCCAGGGCACTGCTGACTCAGGTTCAACTTGTCAGCAACCAGGACCTCCAGGTCCCTTTCCATAGCACTGCTTTCCAGCCTCTCATTCCACAGTCTATATACACAACCAGAGCTGCTCCCTCTCTCCATCTCTCCTTCCCTCCTTCTCCCTTCTTTCTCTTCTCTTCCCTTCCTCATCCTTCCTTCCTTCATCTTTCCTTTCCATTATTAAAGTAATGAAAGAAAAATTAAGCAGAACATTTTTGAAAAATTTCAGTGAGCTATGAAGCAAACCTGTTAATTCTAAATGTATCTAGATGCAGTATTTTCATGCAAGACCAATGATACAATGTACAAATGACACCACTTCTCTAAAGGGAAGATTACAAAATAAGAAATTGTAAAGCAGGCCAATGATGTCAGTAAAGAAAGGGAGAAAGTAATTTTATGGAAGGCTCTAGCCTGATATCAAATAAAAAAGAAGTACATATTTTAAGTAGCAATTCCCTGTCTTCTGGACAAGCTTCTCATCTTCCCTGATAAGTATTTTAAAACACATTTACTCTGACAGGCACATCTAACTAGAAGCCTAAAACAATCTGATTTCCAGCCTCAGAGCTCTTATAAATGCTGCTGCTCAAGAGTAGCTGCTGCCTATTTTGAAATTTGCAGACTGCACACATTTGTTTTTCTGGTCAGAGTGAGGAATCAACTGATACTGACATTAACAGAAAAAATCAGTTTTGGAGGCCACCATTTATGTTTGGCTCCACAGTTGGCACTGCAGTCTGTCAATCCACAGGTCATTTTATCTACAAGGTCATTAATCTGTGCATGACTTTCTTCTAAATTCAGGTTTTGAGAAAATTTTTCTTTTCCCTGTTCATGTTCATTCTCACTTTTAAATAGCAATGCACATTTTTACTGGCTTGGATCCAGACACAACAAAAAGACTAGAGTTAATCAACTTAAAACTGTCAGCCTGGAACAACTGTAGTTGAATGCACTGGGAGAGAAGTTAAAGCAGAAATCTTTTGGTACAGATATAAATGAGTAAAAAGAATTTGAAAATTTTGTGGAAAGGACTACCTAGGGAAAACCGAATGCTTGGAATCCAACTGAAGTTCTCTTTTAGTTCTATTTTTTGACATAAATTGGCTCTCAGTAATAATTGCTTAATAAATTATTTTGATTTTTAACAAAAATTTCCTTCTGTTTCAGCCTACAGTAACTAAAACAAACAAACAAACAAAAAATGTTAGAAAGAAATAACAGTGAGTTTTTTTCTCACATTCATTCTCAAAATGAAGTTGTTAAAAGACTGTTAAGAATGAACTACTGAGAGTGACAAAGTTCAAGCACCAGACAGCATCTGATTAGATGTTTCCAAAGAGGAATTGAATTTCACTAACAGGATTTCACAATATCAGGTAGTTTTTTATCATAGCTTTAGGATGTCCTGGAAAAGCCTCCTCTAGCTGAGGGAGCAGGCTCAGTTAGTAAAGAACTAGTTTGAGAGAATGTATATAACTGGGTGCCATTTCTAGCTCAACATCTCCTGTAACATATAAATATATGGCTACCTTTACAATTTCTGTGAGTTTTTCTCATTGACTGCACTAGAGCTCAGACAAGCAAAAATACAACCTATGCATTTAACCATGAGCTCATTTTGTACAGATTTTCATCCAAAGCAACTACACTTTCATAAAGTGTCATTCATTCCTTAAGGCTCTTCTGCAATTATTTGTCCTGGGTTTATGTGGTAAACAGATTATGTGTCTGACCAGGAAGCTGGATAAAATTACTACCAGACAGGTTTCTAAAAGGCTTTGAGAAGCAGAGCAAAACCAGAATTTTTTTTCTTTAACCATTAGAAATAGGTATGGATTGAAAATATGCATGGACTAAGACCTAGACAGTGGATATTTTCAGATACATTTACTGGAGTTTTTGTACATGATCATATTTTTTATCAGAGATCTTAAGGAGTGAAAAGGCATTAGATGAAAATAATATTTTCTATGCCAAATTCGAACCTAGACTAAAATCCAGTTACAGCAGATTTCAGCAACACGGATTGGTGTCGTCTTCTGAATGAAATACAAGAATACTGTTAAATAAATTACTATTTGGGGACAAGGGTCTTGTTAATTTAAAAATATTAAGAAAAATCCCAACAAAATGGAAATTTGACAATATAAATATCAGTATGAAACTGTGTGTATAAGTGTGTCTGTATGTGAGTCTGCAGTGGAGTGATGAGAAATCTGCTTTTTTTGTGTCCTTTTTTGCAGAATTGTCCTCAGAAGCGTTACACATACTTTCTTAAAGCCTGACCTTGGACAGTGTTTACATTTAAAAGCCTAACTGAGGGTTTGTATTTGGGTATTCTCAGTGTTCCCTGACTTAGGTAAAACCAACAGGAATTTTTTGAAGGACCTCTGATAAAATAGGATGCTGAATACAAGTGTTGTGATATTACCAGCTTGCATAGCCTTTGAAACGTTTTGATCTTTTCCTGATCCTAGATCCTGCTGGTTTAATATCTATTTATGTATTTCTACCAGCCTGGGGCATCTCATTTGCTCCTCACCTCATAAAGTTCTGTTCTTTCTAATTGTATCAGAGTCCACAATTTTATTAAATCATGTAACAAAACACTTGAGAAATTTTATTGAGAAATTATTAGTAAAGAAAGCATATGCATTTGAACATCTCCAAATGTTTACTCCAGTGACTAAATTAATGTTTGATTTCAGCTTAATTTGCAATTCCATCATACGCTGCATGATATTGCCTTTCACTGAATGTTTACATTTAAGTTTAATTTGTGCATTTCCTAAAACATAGCTTTTCTTTAATTTAGAAAGCAGGAAAAAAACCCAACAAGTTTATTTTTCAAGTTAAGAAGTCTATTAAAGAGGCAAAGCTGAAATAACAATGTTCTGCAATTTCTCCCTGTGGCTAAATAATGCAGTAACAAGAAAAAACTGCAAACTAAATTACTTCAAATGGATTTTTAAGGTAAGAAGTCCTGACACAAATGTATCCTTTAAAAAAGAATGCAATCTTGACAACATGATTTGACTGGGAATCAACAATCACATCATTTTTTACTACATCAAGGTGTAGAACCTTAATGATTTATAACTTGAGTGGGAGTTTTTCATGTAAATATGCTTACGAATCAGTGCTCCTTTCTTTTTAAGCTTATGGTAAGAATTCTATCAATTCCAAAAAAATGCATTTCTACTACTTTGTGATTATCACATAGTTTGGGTCTTTGTTTGATTCAGACTTACACAGAAAAGTAATTCAGATAGCATATTTTAGCCTGAACACAAGACCAGTAATATTTCTGAGTTTAAGGAATAGGGGCTTTCTATCACACTACTGAAGGAAGAAAAGGTGAAGGAAAAAAACCCAGAAAACTGTTCATTAAAACAGTTCTGATCTCCCTCACATGAAATATTTTCCAGCATCTTCTTCATCCTAAGGCTTGCCATCCTAAAGTAATATGAAAGAAATGTCACAGAAAGACAAGTTAGATTAAAAAAACCCACCACATTATTTCCCCTGCTAGTTTGGGGCAAAAACTGCTTAGCGGTTTCAAGCTCTCCACACATCCAGGCAGACTCGAAGATTTTCTGGAGATGAGTCCCTACAAAGCACTGGCTGACTCTTAGTAGCCAATGGTTAAATGGTTAAATACTGTTTGCTGAAGTACTGCAGGCATCAGATCCTGAGGCGCCTCAACACAGTACATTTCCTCTGCAGGATAAACAGATATTTAGTGATTTAGTAGAATATCTGTGGCTTCTTCTAGTCCTCAGTCTTTAGTACTGTTTTTTTCCCAGCACTATCTCACCTTCAAAGCATGACAGGCCTGTGAACCACAATGATCTTAATTCGGTTTTGGTCTATGGGGTTGGTTGTGTTTTGTACCTTCCCTCCTCCTAATTTGCCAAAGGTATGGTTTGCTGCTGCCTCACAAACAGTAAGGCCATGGTATTACACGTCCAACTGTAGGCCTGAATGAATTTAGCCCTGGAGAACCTAAAGTCAGTTTTTGCACTTTGACCAATAACTTCATCTTACTTTGTTATATTGTGGTGGAAGCCTTCTTTCTGATATAGAAACAGATCCTTAATTTTACTTCTAAGAAGCCTGCATAGTCCAATAAAGAATAATATGACCCAGAAGCAAAAAAAAACAAAAACCCCTGTGAAGACAAGTGCAGCAGAGTCCTGTTTTGCTACTGGAATGTTGCAAAAGAGCATATAGCTCCCAGATCATAAAACTTCTTTTAAACATATTTATTGTTAGCTTGTTTGTTTAGGAAAAAGTCTTTTTGTTTAGAGAAAAGTGACATTTTCTTTAAAGTAGTCTTATTCACATGCTTGGTTTTCCCAGTATAAACTGATGAGAAGATGTATGAAAAATGTCTTTTGAGCAGCAGGGCTTCAGAACTTCTGTTCAGTTATACTGAACGTTGCCAAATCTAGTCATGACTGCTCTGTGTAGTTGGCACCACATTCAACATTTATTCTCCACCTGCCCTGACTGCATTCATTACTTACAGAAATCTACACAAAGAACATGCGAAGAATCTGAGACAGAAAACAGGGAAATAATTCCATATAGTTGTTATCTGAGTCTAGAAACAAATAATGCAAACATTTATAGATTTCCTTTTGTGTATGTGCGCTGTATCCTTGTGGCCATTCAGGGCTATAACTGTAATTTCTGATGGGTGCATATTGTCACAACGTACACAAATTTCCAGTTTTGAAAATGACACAGCAAAATCAAAAGCTTTCATCTTATTCCTAACACATGTTGAAAGGGCTTGTCCAAGTTAAGATCAAAAACCTGTTGAGTCTGTTTTTCATTTTTACTTGTGTCTCAGCTTTTGAAAAGCAAGTTGTTCCTGATTTCTTTTAAACTTTTTTTGTTGTCAACTGGTAAAACAGCCAAGCTGCTAGAAAAGGAAACAAGCTCTTCCTGTGGTCCTCTGGGGTGGGATAAAAGGTCTTGGTTTAGCTCTTCTTTTAAAACTCCCCAGTGTGAGAATGCAAAAGGATGTCCTAGAAAGATTCTGAGCCAGCATGACTTCACTTAGTTAAGAGAAAACAGTACATATGTGTGAATATCAGAACATTTAGTAGCTGCCATGTGGGGTCAGCTCAGAGATACTTTTAGTCAAGTATGCTGTTCCAGAAAGGGTTTGTCCAGGGTACTTTATGAAAAGCATGTAAAAAAAACCACCAAACTGTGATTACCATTCTAAATTCCATCACTTGCTTGCTAAGGGACTGGAGGCTGGTGACGTAGGTATCTCTCTACTGCCAACCACTCTGAATCACACAAGCATCACATGGCATTTGTACTCTCACAGGTATCAGATGATGATATTTCTTGCTTATCAGGATATGAGGCAGTCTTGAGCTGATAAACCAGCCTGATGTTGATAAAATCAATCTTCAAAGACATACATAGCTTTTTTTTAATTTTCCATTTTTAAATGGAACAACTACTTTCAGTTAATGCATATTTCTGATTATATTAAACAAATGATTATGTACTATTTAGAAAGTGTCTGTGATGCAATGCAGTTAAACTAATAAAAGATGTGTGAATCTCTAGTAATCAGAACATGAAATACATGAGAATGAAGGCACAGGAATGGAAGATTGATATTTCTCTCTCCAGAATCACTGCTTGAACACCTTTGCCTGACCTGTTTTCATTTTTTAATAGGGAAAAAAATACTTTAAAAATATTTATAACATTGCTATTTATTTTTATGTTGTTTATCTTCCATTTGACCATTTGAGGCTAGATTTTCCACTGATTATATATCCCACACCTAAAAGAAAACTTTAAAATGCTTTTTGGAATATAGCCCTGATTGTTTTGCATAGTTGTTACATTAGGAGAAACTAAAATTCCTATCCCATTTTTGTTTCACAGGTATAAGATAAGACACAGAAAGCTTTTTAAGTGCTCAGAAGATCAATTAAATATTTTCCTCTACACTACAAATAAACAGAAATTATTTCCAGTTTATTTGTCAGAGCAGAGCAGACAGGGCTGTTCTGTCACCAAATTTGTCCCAGATCAGCTCAGGCTGCTAGAAAGCCAAGCCTGCATTGACTCAGTTACCTGTGAACTTATGTGAATCATGGAGTCGGCCCAGATATTAAACATATTTACCACTGTATTATAATTTCACACTGTTTCACTATGCATCATATATCATTATATGCACTTCTTAGTTTTGGTGTAATATTATTTTAAAGATGCAAAAATATAATTTTTTACACAGTGAAAAGCCATGTCCAAGCATACACACACTTTGGACAGAAAACTAAACTCGTTATAGTAATAATCAGTAGTGTTATGGATCAATAATCAGTAGTGTTATGGATGAATAAATAAAGAATTACTGAATCCTTAAAGACACAAAGCCATTTGTGGAGGGCTTTTTGGGGGGATAATGTATTGCTCTATTTTGTTAGAACTATCACATGATAGTTTTATAGAGCAATTATAATACAACACAAGCAGTGTTTTGATGAGAATGCAACAATGAAGCATCATTTCTTACACTAGTTTTTTTCTGTTCTATTTGCATTTCATTTGCGTAAGACATCTAAAGTAATCTGAATTTACAACGTGCATTTATCACAAACTAAAAAAGATGAGCTAATGTCTAAGCTTTACATTTTATGCTTTCTCAATATGTCAAGCAATAATCATATTCGCCACTCAGAACTGGATTATGAGTCAGTAGCTAATTCAAGGACTAATTATTGTTTATCAATACCTGCACAAGAAATGAAAATCTAAAATTTCATGTTCTTAGTCTCTTTTTATCATTTTCTGTTCCTTTGGAAACATTCATTCTTTAATTCCCTTTATAATCAAAATACACTTTTCGCTTTGCATTTGCCAAAATGAGGTAGAAACATAACAGATTACAGAAAATAAATGCACTGCTGCTAACCTCAATTCCTTACGTAGACTTCCCTATAATGTGTTTCATGTCAGTTTGCATCACAGCAGTTTGCATCATGAGAGACATACATTGCTAAAGATGTTTCTATTTAAGACAAATGGTATTTTATAAGTCTTCTCTGAAAAAATTTACTTCATTTTTTCTTTGTGTGTTTTCTGATTTTCCTTCACTACTTGAAGAACTTGGATGACAGGTCCATTAGATGCCCAATGCTATATTAAATCTGAAATATAACCCCTATTCATAATTTAGGGGCTTCAGCAACATGCAATGAAAAGTATGCCAGAAATTATGACATGACATTTAAGAATGTATATTCTTTTTCCTTCAGCTGGCTAGGTTTAACCAAAAAAAAAGAAAGTTCATCCCCTTCAGCCTCACTGATGCAATCTTTGTGTGTATGTGTGTATTTGACTGTGTGTGTGGATGTGGTGCTCTTCCTGCAAGTCCCCAAAGAATTCTTGTACTCCAGGCATTTTCATGTATTTGCTCCTCTAGAGCATTTCCTGTTGATTTGCAATTTTTAGGGGCACATATTAAATTGAGGGAAAACACTAAGACATATTTAGGGTTGGTAATTTACTTAGCTTATTTAAAGCTCATTTCAATTCCTATGTAAAGGCTGTAAAAAACATGATTCACTATTTTTCACTGTATTTTCAAAAATATGGGCATTTGATACTGTCCCTGCTCGGCTCTGTGGGGTCCCGCGTGCCCCCACAGACGCACGGGTGGGTTCAGTGTTACAGTCGGTAGCAAAGAGTCAAGAAGGGCATTTGGGTGCGTTCCAGCAGGAGCATTTATTGCTGCTACACTGTCCGAGGGT
>JACBWW010000005.1:36132404-36213208 GCA_020086605.1 Lanius collurio
TATTCTTCCTTTTTCTTTGCTTCTATTGAGACTCTCTCTACTGAAAGCACATTTTGAGATTAAGATAATTAACTGTACGCCTTTGCGCATGAGCAAGATTTGGAGTCCAATTACAGACAATGGAGCCAGGGATCTTTGAAAGCAATTCAGCTGATTAGCTGCTAAAGATATCGAGCCTTTTCCATCTGATGTCATTTACTTGTTTTGAAACTGTCTGTGACATCTCTTTGCTGTTTTTTCAACAATCACAAGCTCATAATATCAAGTAATGCACAAGAACATTTTACTTTATTACCAGACATAACAAACAAAATAACAAGACACTATACTTTTCCCAGATGATGATTATTTGTGTGTTCCTGACCTCAACAGTCAGGACTGCTTTACTCTGCTCTAACTAGGTATATTCTTGCAGTGTTTTCCAGACTTCAGATACAATCTTGTTTGTTCATATGCTTATTTCGTATTGGGTTTTCGCCTCCAGAAAACAATATTGGCAACATCCAACACACTTTATTTAATTTTCTTTTTGTCATGAAGGAACTCAAAGAGAACATACCTACATTCATGCTTCAATTTCTTCCCAGAGAAGTTCACAGTCTGCCATACTTTTCCTTCTGTTTGACACAGTATCAGTTATGTTTATTTTACATTCTGTCAAGTTTAACTCTTTGTATAGTAGTATGCCATGCATAATACTAGAGTATCTGATTGTCTCTTCAACTCCTAGTCTAAATAAGGGAGAGGTAAGGAAGAAAGCTAATAAATGTAACACTTAACAAAGCCATTGGACCAAGGCACAAACCATATACCCAAAATGACTGCAGGCTCAAGGAAATAGTTGTTTCTCTTACAAACCTCCATCTTAAGTCCTGTCTCATATCTGCCAGCTAGCTGCCTATCTTGCACACTGTAATATCTACAGTGGCAATAAGCCACTGTGTTTAAAACTGGGTCTTACTGCAGGCATCTGTTTTAGGGAGACCTGAATAACAAGTACTTTGAATCATGACTGGTGTCTATTCCTAAGAAGTGCGTCTGTCTTTCTCTTTGCAAACAGCCTGTAAAGCTGATGATAGTGGTTAGTGATAGAATATGAGTAGCTAGGAATTCTGAACATGCAAGAATGTGTTTGTTTTCAGACAAAGTGAATTAAGAAAACATGAGATAATATCTTGTTACCCTCCAATACTGCCTGCAAAGTTCTGACTGAATTTGAAGGATTTCACCTACAGTCCCTGAGCTGACAATCATACAGACAGCATCTTAGTTCTGTCAGCAGCTAAGACCTCTAAACACAGCAAGGGAGAAATAGGGTACAAGTAGGTAATAGCAGAACTAATACCAGATACTCAGTCTTTCTTATTTTTCTTGGTCATTATGTAATGGACAAAATATTATTTTCAGAAGTAAAAAAAAGACTGAGCTGAAAGAAGTTACCTGAAACTATGCAGAAAATGATGCATTTAGTAGCACCAAAAATCTTTAGTGAGCTAGTTTTACATTTTTATAGTACTTGTTACCATGGCAGCCAAATGTCTGTAGCAGAAAGTGGCATGTGTTGGATGTATTAGATAATGGATCCTCACAAATTGTAGATATACCAAAAAAAAAAAAAAAAAAAGAAGAAGAAGAAGAAGAAAGATTCCTTTCCTGTTAACCTGTTGTCCTAGAAAGGTAGAAGTTCTTGAATTTTTCAAAAGTAGAAGGAATGCCAATGTGTAGATTCTCGGTAAGAAAGATGCAGGGAAACTATATCATTCTCTGAAATGTAGTAAAGCCTGAATTTTTCCTTATTATTTTCAGGGGACTTCTAGATAGCTGCTTGAGAGCCCTATATAAAATACTCTGCTCTGAAGTGGCCTGTAGAAATAAAGACATACTAAAATAGATTTCAAAATACTCATCAAGAAGGAAAAAAAGAATAGTTTTATCTTTTGGCAAAGAAATTTTTAATTGCAGCTAAAATCAGCCTGATTTAACTATTTCAACCTGTGCCAAACAATTTCAAAACTAGAAGCTGAATCTCAGCAATTACTTCACAAAATATTTTTTATTCTGCATTTGAATCACACTATCAATTTCACATTTATTTGAAAACTAAAATGGTGTTTAGCAATAATAATCTTCAAAACACCAAAGTTCTCCTCCAGAAAACTGATTTTATGAGCCACACAAAATTTTTCTCTAATGTCCTCACTGTAGAAGCAATTAATTTGTACAGATAATGAAAAACTTGGTTTCTAGCCATGCTCCAAATTCTTCCAGTAAAGAGGGATTACAAAAGATATTTTTTTTCTGTTATCTGCAGTGAAATGTCACACCCAGGGTGCAGACACGTTTAAAATGCTACATGAATGAATGCAATTTGAAACTCATCCCTTATTCTGGGCACCCAGCTGTCTCAGTTAAAGACAATTTAAGGGGTGGACACTCCGAAATGAGTTACCTCCCCTTTTAGTTTTAACCGTTCCCCTTTCACCAATAAGGAGAGCCAAATGCGAGAATAGATAAGTGAAAAAATAACAGTTTACTAAAAACTGAACCAGCAATAGGCAAAATAACAGTAAATAATCACTACATGCAAAGGTGCTGAATCCTGTGGGCTGCCCAGGAGCAAAGGAAAAGATGGCGGTGAAGCCCCCCCAACATGGCGGCCTCCTTCAGAGACTGCATGGTCCAAAGGACAAAGCCGATGTGGTGGAGAAGCTCCACTCAGCTCAGCCTTCCCCCTAGAAAAATACCAGGAAGATGGGAGCTTATGAAGAAGTTTCGTTAGCAGATAAGGGGGTGCTGGTGCTTTCCAGGGCAGCTGTGATCCTGCAGTGACAATTTCTCTGCTAATCTTCGGAGTGCTGGACCCCACTGGTGCCAGCACTGCAGGTCCGAGTTCTTGCTGCGTTGTGGGGGAAAAAATGGACTTGCCAGGCACTGAAACCTGCAACCCTGACAATTCTACCTCTGGAGATGGAGGTTGCCTTCAGCAATCGTGCCAAAAAAGGTGTTCCAAAGCCCAGGGAAATAAACAAAGGCAAAGCAGAGCTTCTGCCTTGCTCTGCCTCAGCTAGAACAGGAGCTCAGCAAGAACAAAAGGGAAAGAGGCTCTGTGTGAGGGTCCTCCTGCTCTCGAAGGGACCCTGGCACCCCCCGCCTCACTACCCAAGGCCAGACACCCTGACTCCACTCCTGGCCCTCAGGTCTAAAACAGGCAGTAAAGGTGTTGGGCAGGTTGGCCTAGCACAGGTATGGAATACAATACACATTTTTGGGGTTACCCAGCATGCTAGCCTGTAAATGAAGCTAGAGATTAAAGTAATTATTACAAATATATGTTACAGAGTCTAATAGACAAGTGGTCTCATCAATACACCTGTAAAATAAATATCCTAGATAAACTGATAGCAGAAGGTATAACTCTTTATGAGAAACTCCTCATGAGAAGTGTGGGAATAAAATTGGATTTTTAATGCCTGGATGAGCAGAAGTGGGAAACAGCAGAAAGCTGACAGGCAGTTTGAGAAGAAAATGAACAGGTTAACTAACTTCAGTAGCTAATATAGTCAAAGTACATTTCCTTATGTATAGTGAGTTGTACAGGTTTCTGAAATATGACATTTTTATTCCTGCTTGTCCTTTTATTTGTTTTATTGGGTGAAATAGGCCCACTGAGATAAAAGCAAAAGCAAAAAGGAATGCTTTCATCTAATGGAAACACCCCCCCTCACACACACACACATACACATGTATTTTATCAGCGAAGAGAATTCATTCTTCCTTTCAGGTCAGTATTTTTGTCTCAGTATATCCCCAGGTAGAATAAGAAGAGAGGTATTTTGGCCCCAAATCCACCAGAATATGATGAGTTTTGTGACTGTCAGGTAAAATAACATTGCAGAAAGTATTTGATCACCTAGTTCTTAGAACATAGTTGACTTGAATTGTCCTAGATTAAAGTATAGGCATAGGGAATTCATGTCTTTGCATAGTACCCGGTATAGTCACGCCTATTTCATCTTTGCAAGGTATTTTCTATGGGCCTTTGTATTTCAGGAAATGTGCACTGTTTTTGTCTGCATAGTAACCAAAGGATAATGAATCTAAGACTCACTTTAGTAAAGTGAGAAGGTGTGAATGGAATAGCTTCAACAATGGTAGGGAGTTTTGATCAGTTTTTCAAATAAAAGCTACATATCTATTTATCTCAAGGGCAGCTCCTTAGGGAATAATGGTGGAATCCACAAATATTTTGTGGGCTGAGAGATGCCTATTATAGTGTTCTAGCAATATCAAACATAGTCAGGAGAAACTTAAACTATGAAAAAAAAATATTACATTAATTGAAATGTTTTATCCCATACCTTGTTTCCTGATAGTTTTTTCCACTGTTTGTCAATTCAGATATATCCATTTATCCTTCTTTCCTCCATTGTTGTCTTTTCCCCATGAGCCTCTTTTTACAATGAATTAATATTAAGTAAAGAAGAAGGTGGCTTGTCTGGAGTTTCTGCAACAGGGACTGGTCCAAGCTCAGGGGATAAACCTGTGTTTCAGTGGGCTGCAAAACTGTAGCTGAAATTTATAACACAGAATGAAACCAGAAAGGGCTCTTCTCTTGTGCTGGTTTTGGCCAGGGTGAAGTTAACTTTCTTCACAATGGCTGCTATGGGGCTGGGTTTTGAATTTTTACTGAAAAACAAGTTGATAATGCAGACATCTTTTTGTTATTGCTGAACACAGCTTGCACACAGCCAAGGTCTTTTCTGCTTTTTGTACTGCCAGGCTGGCAAGGAAGTTGAGGATGCTTGGAAGGCTGGGAGAAGACACAGCTGGAGACAGGTAACCCAAACTGACCCAAGGGATATTCCAGACCATATGGCATCATGCTCAGTATATAAGAGGGAGGAAGAAGGAGGGACATTTGGAGTGACGGCATTTTCCTTTTCGTCACTCCTACCCATGATGGAGTCCTGCCCGCCTGGGGATGCCTGAATACCTGCCTGCCCATGGGGAGTGGTGAATAAATTCCTTGTTTTGCTTTGCTTGTGTGCATGCCTTTGTTTTCCCTATTAAATTGTCTTTGTCTTAACCCATGTGTTCTCTGCCTTTTACCCTTTTGATTCTCTGCCCAATCCTACTGGTGGGGGAGTGGGTGGGCTGCTGTGTGGGGCTTGATTGCTGGCTGGGGTTAAACTACAACAATAAAAACAAACAAAAAAAAGACAAATAGAACCAAGACGGGTTTAGATACCTGTATATGACTGCCAATATCCCACTTAAATGTTACCAAAATTGTTAGCCACAACAAATTTTGGAAGCATTTTTGTATTTGTTAGGCTTCTAACACAAAAAAAAAATGTAATACCCTGTCTCTGGAGTAGGTGTGTGAATTTAGGTATGTACCAGCATTAAACAGTTCAGAAGAAATAGAGTTGTTATTGCTCTCCCATCCTGCTTCTTTGTAAGGTTTAATCAAGTGTGTGCTTACTGTCTAACCTGCAGCAAGAAGGAGAGGAACCATATAATATATGATATTAGTATGAGTACAGTGATTGATGTGGCAGCAGAACAAAATCATATTCTTCCTCCACCTGCCTTACCACACAAGCATAGGTCTAGATTCCTAGTTACCTCTGCAAGAGAAGTTATTAACAACCCTGCCAGTGCTGATCCAGTGTGTTCTTTGTAGACAAACTTGAAGTATTCACCAGTACATGAGCTGAGCTGCCAGACATGTAGTCTGAGAGTCATGAACCCATAAGTCAAAAGGCTACTTCCCATTTCTCTGGAATTATCTTAAAAGATAAAAAAAAATAAACAAACAAACAAAAAAAAGTCTAAACTTTGATTTTCAATTACATCATGTTAATTTCAGTGAGAGTTCACTGTAGTCTCTAGAGATGTACTCCATATATGCAATTTGCTAAAATTTTCGCCTTGCTCATGGGATTCAGTAACCTGAATTCTTCCGAGGATCAGTTTTTACTCTTTTTGCATTTACCAATGAAAGGTGATTTTGCAGCAATGTAAATGGTAAGTGCTTAAGAAGGTGTTAAGAAATTAGTTTAATATTTAATTTATATTTTCATTGTTGGTTCTATTTTTTGGTTTTACTTATTGATTCAATAGACACAACTTCTGTGGCTGAGTCAACAGTATAAACAATACTAATTCTAATACTTATAGAAATGGAAAGACAATGAAATCATGTTTAATTCAAGGCAAGAGAACTTCACTCATATTCAAATCTAGCTAAAGTGCTGTGTTGGTATTGCCAGACAGAAAATATCTAGTCCTAAAATGAAAGAGAACTTACATCACAACTGGTGTATTTTCAACAATGGAATATTCATGCCAGAGAAAGTATTTAGAAGAACTGATGTTTTCTATGACTTGCTGTACCAATGAAGCATACTCAAAATAACATTAGTCAGAAAATGCTGAAAGCACTCATAATGCCTTAGTTGTCTTTATTTTACACTTTACACTCTGATCTTGTGTACAAGCCTTCATATATGCATCTTTTAATGTGATAGCTACTAATTTCATATATTTTTAAATAATGTTTTTGAAGTTATACCTCCAAGAATAAATCAAAATAATATTTTTTTCTGTGGGTCTGGATTTAGTGTCAAAAAATGCAACAGAAAACTTTATTTTGTGGAGTCAGTTTAAAGCATTTTGATCATTACCGGAAGTATGTTTCAGCAACTGCCCAAGTATTATGAGCATCTTTGTATAGAACCTTTCGCATTATTTCCTGTTCCTCTGTGGTTATCAGGTCTTCATAACAGTTTATTAAATGCAATACATTACAAAGAAAGAAAATATTAGAAAAAGAGAAACCAAATGCTGTAGTAACACCTTAATAACTAATTGTGTATTTCTGTGTCTCAGTGAAAACTGTGGAATAACTGTTTCTTCTGCTCATTTTATCTTTTAGTGGTTTATAAATTCTATCTTGACACCATGTAGACAAAAGACAGCTAAGCAAAATTTAAGCTATCCATGTGGAAGCACATGAAGAAAGTGTGAAGAAGCACCAAGAAAAATTGATAAAACGAAAGGAGGTCCTCTGAAAAAGAGCTTTTTGTTAAAACTTGGCTAGACTTATTTCTAAGGCCAGCAGTGAGTTTCTGATAATGAAATCTTCCTTTCTTTTTCTTCCTTCTGAGGAAGTGTTGTTTCATCCCACCTTTATTGATTTAATAATGAGAATACCTGAGATCTATGCAATTTTGATGTATCTTAACCCAAAAATAAGCCTTATAACAGCAATGTGGATAAGGGCAAATTAAAAGTCTCTGAATCCTGGTAACAGCAAGATGGGATTGATATATGCCAACCCGATTTAGAGTTGCCAAGGGTTTTAGAAGGTCTGTCTTTCCGACCCTTCCATTATTCTGTACTTTAAAACATTTCCTGCTTTTTTTGTGCGGCTCTTGTGCATTTCTTTTCTATGATCAGAATAGTGCTGGGGATGCATGATGATTAGTTCACTGAACTGTGACTTCTGGTCACATATGATTTAAGATCCCACTCATAAAACAGCATAGTTCAGAAAAACTGCTCAGCCTTTATGACGATGGAGACAAACTTATGGAAGAGCAGAAGAATATAGAGGGACTTTAATTCAGTCTATTGTAGCCCTTGTCTGAAGTGAGAAGTCCTTTATCAGCCTTAATCTTGTTGCTGAAAATGTTTCTTGACATAGGCTTCAACATTTCACTCTGGTAAAATACAAAGCACTTTAACTATTCTAGTTCTGTACATGCAGAAGATGGCAACCTATTATACCTGATAGTAATTTGTTTAATATATATACTGAAGAGTAATTTTTTTATTGTTGTTGAATACTCTGCTAAAATACCAAATATTGAAAAATTCCTACTCTGTTGCCCACTGCTTTCTTAAGCTGAAAAATCAATGATGGCATGTCAAAAAATCAATTTTTGGAGCATATATTCCTCTACTTCCAGTTCCTTTGTCTCTTATGCATATATTTCCTCTGGTTGCCATCAATACTCCCAATAAAAAAGATGTTTAGTGTTTATCATTTTTGACCGGTGAGACAAAACAATATCCCAACACTACCCTCAAAATCAATTTCTCTGACTGACCAGACAGTAGATTTGCTAGCATGACTCAAGGTTCAACTAGAGACTAATTTCTGGAGTGAAGAGGACTTTGTGGGAAAAAACAGCCAGAACTGTCCTGTGGCATTTGGTGGCTTGGTAGACTGCCATGGTACAGTGTAGGCTGCCTAAATGGGCTTTTCTGGAGGCAATAATGAAGGCTGTCTGTGAAGTCCTTGTGTTTTCATGAGGCAGATAGACTGGAATTTTGTTACCTGTCTCACAGGTGCTAAGACTGCATATGCAAGGAGAATGAGGTTGGAGACATATTAAATTCAAAATCAACGTCTTTAGTATTTGCAGTCCATATCTATTTCATGTCTCACTTTTCTTACTCATCAGATAAGATATTCTGAACTCAGGAGGGCATGAAGAGCTTAAATGCATTAATGTTCTTACTTCAGTATTAATAGGCTTGTTTTCGCTCCTGAACATACTCGGTTTTTCCAATATTAATTTTGCATCAGTTATTTGATTTGTCCTTATAAATGCTTTTGGTCTCAACAGAAGAATGTGCATGAGAATTAGAGTTAGGATGTAGTCCTAGTTCCAGATGATTTAGAAGTTGTAAACAAGAACTGACAGAGAAACCATAATCTGTAATGGGCTGAATAATGGTAAATAATACCAGATAAGGCAGACACTGGTGAGTAAAGAGAAGCAAAACTCTGCAATTTAATATACATCCTTGAAGAATGTCTTGCATACTACTTATTCCAGATGGTTGCTTTGAAACCTTAACCAGGCTTCACATAGATCTTGTGAGCTGAATATTGGTCAGATAAGTAATGACATCCTTTCGAGTTGATCAAGAAACTTACTGCAGTGAATTTGTATGTATATTGTTTATGAAGGAACCTATGATTTAAATATTTTGAATTCTAACTGTTTGACAGTTAGACTTACCTTTTTATTGCTTGCCTATGAATAAGTTACTTCTCAAACTATTTATACAAATGTAATTGTCTGAAAAATCCAGGTAAGATTCAAAATTTATAGACAGACAAGTCACAATGTCTGTGGCCATTGGAGGAAGTGAAATTCCAGATGAATCATAGGTCAGTGGACAAGCCAAGACCCAGTCAGTTTTTGACATCCCTGGTATCTTTGGAGACCTGGCATGAGCCTGTAGGAGAGGCACTCATGGGAGGATCCAGCAGACGTGTCTGAGGAATCTCTGTGATGTGGAATGGAAAGTGGAATGTGTACAAAATTTTAAGTATTTAGTGTATTTGTTACATGTATATTTCCCAAAACAGGTTAGACATGTATGACTTAGTTCTATGATCTTTGCGATGTAAAATTAGTTTTCCTTCAGAAAACAAGCAAATTGTAGTTGGTGATAGGACCCATACATGGTCTTTTCTTGCACTGCTGGCTGTGTTTGTAGAACATGTACAAGATGCTCTATTTGTTTATGCAGATAAGATCAGATCACTGATTTTAAAATTTCCTGACTCAAGAAAAGCTTTGTATCTTGTCCCCTTTTTATCTTTATCCATCCCTACGAAAAAGTAGACTTCTTTGGAAAATTAAGATTAGTAATGATGTTCACCATGCCTGTGTTGTTCTATTATGTGTGTTCACTTTCATATTTCTCATCAGTAATCATTTAATTTCCTCTGGGAAACAAAGTACTACTGTACAGTGGTTGTATATAATTTTTTCTACCAGGCAATGTGTGAAACTTAATGCCTCAAGAAAGTAAAATCATATTTGCTCAAAGTGAGTTCATGTATATGAGAAAGAGGGACGGAAATGGAGTGAAAACACATGATGTGGGCATTTAAAATACAATATAAAACCAAAATAAAATACCAAATGTGTGGATATTGCTTTTGCATGAATACTTTCATTTGAAAATGAATAACTAATTTAGAGGGATCAGAACAGGCTACTAGAAAAATGACATCTAGAATTCTACATCAATGGATATTACAGGCAGCTTTGCCCCTTGAAGGCTGTATCACTCATCATAAAAGACTACTTGGGAAGCAGAAGTAGTTCTCATTTAGGACTTTGTGGCATTCTTCCCTCAGAGGTGTGATAGAACAAGGACTGCAAGTGAAAGGAGGTTGTTTAACATTGCCCTATTCTTGATAGACTTTCCACAACTTGATTCTCTCTGTGACTACTCATTCTTAACTGATAAATCTTAATAAGAGTTGAGAACACTGCTGACACCAGTGTTTGTTCACTATGGCCTTGGATCTCAACAGGAGTTCAGGCAGCCCTTTCCACAGATGGGTTTCTTCTCCCCAGTCTCCTGAACTACCTCCCACCTCAGCTAGAAATGTTACTGTGTACAGAGGAGGAAAGGCCCTGCATGGTACTACTGTTGTGTTCTCCACACACATTTGATTCATCGATCCTAACTTCAAAGCAGTAATGTTGCTGAAAGAGAGGCTAAACACTGAAGCACAAACACCAGAGCTCTGGATTCACCCAAAGTGCATTTTGCACTCCAACGGGTTTCAACCTCAGGAAGTTTGTCTATCTTATGCTTTCATTCTTAACTCTAGGGGGAGCTTGTTCTTGCTTTCTAAATGGATTGATTTTGTGAATTATTTTTTCTGGTTTATATAGCTGCTTTCTCCTGGCTAAAAGTTTTCTCTGGGCCTTTTAATGCTTTGGTTTTTTTTTTTCAAAATCAGAATTCCCTGCAAAAAGACCAAATTTTAGAAGGCAAATATATTTCTGCAAAATCAGATTAGGAAGTTTGATTTAGGATGTAGTATTCAGAAATTGATGTATAGAATACTTTCTGTATATAGAGACGTACACATACTGTTATATAACTAATATGTAGAAAAGTTCTAAAAAGTGAAAGTGAAATAAGAATCCTGATTGAAGCAGAATGGCAAAATCTGTTGTCTTTTTAATGCAAGGACCCTTTAGAAATCTTCCTTAAGCTTCAGAAGAGTCTTCTGACGGGTTTGTGGGGTTTTGTTTACATGGCATAAAACAGGGGTAATGCATTACAGAGGATTTACCCATACCACAAGGCAATTCAGAGGAAAAATAGAATAATCAAACTTTCATATTACCTCTACTTAATGTTTAGTAACTTAAAATTCTGTATTTTAATCACACTCAGCAAATTGCCTGTAGATCTATTTTTCCTCTCTCTCTTTTGAAAATTGCACTAATTTAATTGTAAACTGTTGTAGATTAATCAAGTCTGATGGAATCGCTTGAGTACATGACCTGGTGAAGGTATCTAATCACCTACACGTGGATAAAGCAAAGGGATAGTTTGTAAAACTGGCATCAAATTTTACTGGTTTTTGCACAGTCAGATAACATTTATATGTACAAAAATCAGAATCAGCCATTTATCAGAGAGAACAGTTGTCTAATTTTAAATCTTGTTAGTGCGCAGCCTTACTGCTCTTTAACCTCTAAAAGTGTGCTACAAGGTGAAAACCCTAAAAATAATAAATAAAAAACAATGAATTAAAATTAAAATAACTTACATCAAAACCACCAATTCCCTGAAAGAGATATTCTAAATTAATAGGAGTTGAATTAAGAAGCTATTTAAAGTTTTGGTAGTTTCTTTGTTTTCTACGTTCACCAGTACAGGAGTGTATTTTTTCTCTCCTGCTGAAATTTGCTGTGTGTGTTTTGGAAGGGTTCTGAAAGAGTTTAGAGAAAGTTTGGAAATATTACATGGCAGAAGTTGGCAGCATCTCATTTCTTCCCAGACTCTAGGGGTGAGAGTAAGTTTGACTTGTCCTGTTCAGTGTATGGATAGAGATGCTGAAAATCCTTGGTTTGTGATAGCAGTTCAGTTCCTTTAGCCAGCAAAGCATAAACGCTTTCTGATACTAGTTCTGGGTAACTTTATGTTTCCCATCCTGGAGGAAATGAATAGCTGAAGCTATTGGAAGGAGAAGGAGGGGTGGAGGACTCACAGGATGGTTACACAAAAGCAGACAGAAAAAAAAAAAAAAGAAAGCAGTGAATTAAGTGACAGGGAACATGGGGAGAAGTGAAAAGTTTAGTAATTATTCTGAAATGTCAGAATCACTAATGTAGATAAAGCAATACTCTTAAATGCCAGAGGTGAGAAAAAGGATTATTTACATTAAATGTACTGTGTCAGCATAAAATCTTAGCTCTGTAGTACACTGGTCCTGCTAGATTATGATTTTAAATTAATGTAGAAAGAAAATTTCTTCCTCTTAAGGACTTATTTTATGAGTTAATTAAATTTTTATAAATAATTGAGAAAAGCAAAAGCACTGTCATTTTCTGGAAAATGTTGGAAATAGCAGCACCATGGCAGATGCTGTCTCTAATGCTGGAGGTAAAAAAGGGTCAAAGGGTGATGACAGCTGGGAGACTACAGTGAGAAATTATCACTATATGCTTTCATAGAAAAGCTGCTTTGCTCTTATCTAATGATATACTTTTCCATGTTCTTTCATACCTTCACATGTATTTTTGTATTTATTTTATGAGAAAGGGTATGTTATAATGGAATTTATTTGGCTTCTCTAATTTACTTATCTATACCCTTCATGTGGTCAGCAGTCAGTGCTGCCATCCTGGAAAGGGTATTTCTGCCATTTTAGGAGTCTCTTTTGTCTGAGTTTGTGAGACTAAACAATTTTGTATCTACTGATTATTTACTGTTATTTATTATTATTTTTGTCTGTTGCAGTTTCGCTTGTTAGTAAAGTGTTATTTTTTTCACTTATCTACTCATTTTTCATTTCCTGTTATTGGTGGAGGGGACTGGTTAAAACAAAGGAGGAGAACTCATTTTAGAGTGTTCCCCTTTAAACTGTCTAAAGACAAGACCCTGACCCATGTGGGGTTTAAGGATTTCCAGAATAGATGTTCAAGTGAAGTGAGCAATATTTTGAAGATTATTGCCTGTTTGCTAGTTCAGAAGAGATGGTCACTTAAGATAAACCCATCAGGTTGCCTTGCATGTTGATATTCACTGTCTGAATTGCTCTGCTTTATTGGATTTGTGCTGGCTGTTTAATATTGCCTTAGTATACCAGAATGGTAATGCAGTTTTTGCCTTTTTTTTTTTTTCTGAACCATTTCAGTTAGCATTTTAAACACTCTGTTTTTACAGATGGTTTAAGCTTGTAAAAGCAATTATGTTTTTACTGTATGGTTCTGTTGACAATCTGCTTGTTGTCAAGGACCACAGACGGTGAATGCTACTTATTTTTCACTACTTTGGAATCCAGATTTTTTTCAGCTTTTTTTCCTGCCTCATTTGCAAATCCTCAATTAAATTTTATTGGTGAGTCTTCAGTGATCACTCTATGTATAATTTAAAGTATGCACTTGTGTTCTCCAGCTTGTTTGGCATTTTTGGATAGAGGACTATTTGTTATATTTTGCTATATGCAAGCATGACTGGAACAGACCTGTTACCACAAGCTTTCAGAAATGAGTCACTAATGCTTTAAGAAATGTGTAGACATTTATCCGAGAGGGACAAAAACTTATGCTTAAATGAAAATGTCTATTTAGAATTTAAATAAATGGAACTTGCTCATTTAAGCACCATTTTTCTCTGCAAGGTAGTCCAATTTTGCTGTGAATAACATTAAATAAGTTGTTCTCAGTATCATGGTCCTGAGAATTTTCACTACCATCCTTAAAGAAGGAGCCAACCTTAAATCAATATTGTCAGGCTCAGAGAAGTGCTCTGATGTTCAAAACTACTAATTCCCTGGAAAATCAGACTGCTTTTAAGCGCTAACATATAGATTTTTTTGCAGCTTTCAAGACAACTTTAAGCACTTTAACAAATGGCCTTTATTTACATATTGCTGAATTCTGAATACTGTTCAGAACTGTTTACTTCTTTGCAATTTGCAAGTGACATGGGACACATTTTCACTTTTTCAAGAAAAAAAAAAGGAAGATTTATCTACCTTACACAGTGTTGCCAAACCTAATTAGACAACTTAATGTATGGCCAGTCATCTCTTTTAGAGGAGTTTCTTTTCTGAGTCTAAAGGGACCAGAGTATTGCATGATAATTTGTAACATAACTTTTTGGCACAACATAAAATGAACAAAACACAAACTCGTTTTGCTTCAGCTGCTTTACATGCTTCAATAAATTAACTATGAATATGTGATATACAGATCAAAATTAAATATCAGTGCAGAAATTATGTTGCTTTCTTGGCAGTGGTGAATGCCTACCAAAGACAAAGCATTGAGCACTGGTGCATGCAGCTTTCACATCTTCAAGCCAAGCCAATTTTCTTGCATTGTCTTGAAAAATAAAGTTATGAGTTGCAATTTTCTAGATTAAAAAATGGGACTATTCTTTGTCATGCTTGCAAGCCAAAGTAATAGCTCCTACAAATCCAAATGCAGAAAGGATTGTCTCTTTTAATCACATACTGGACTTGAAATTGATGGCTTTTTAAATTCAGAGATTATTTGTTAAGGAACTTTTATAATTTGCAGTGGCCCTAGTTCAGTTTTCAAGTGGTCCAAGAAGTAATGTATTTCTCCAGAAGATGGGCAGTTCTATTCCATTTCTTTCCTACCCTACTTCTTTTTTTTTGTGTGGAGTCTTTCAAGCTCATTTCCTATGTATTATTTAAAAGACCAAAGACAATATTTACAAACTAATGCTAAAAAATTATGTTTCTCAAAAAAAAAATTGTGTTACATTTTGTACTAATTATTAGAATTTCCATCACTTCTGCTGTGATTTCTTTCCCAAATTATAGTAATTATATTAAAGGCAAACAGTGTTTGAAGTTATTGTACATTTTTCCTTTTATTTTTTTATCATTCTGCCTGAAAGAAATATTTGGATTGCAGGTGACTGGAATTAATTCTGCAATAGTAGAAGTGAGGGTATGTAAAGACTCTTGTATCCTTAATAACTGCAAAGACTTTATGTAGCGAGCAATCCGTCCATGAAAATGTGCAGTGTAGAGCTGAACACTATCAGTTAAAAAAATGAAGCACCCAGGTTCTAAATGATATTGCATCCTTCTACCATTAAAAAAACTGCAGAACAATCCCCTCCTGTTGACATAAAAAGTGTGTATGGGAAATGCAGAGAAAGTAATGAGCCTTTTGTTAGGGTTTAGGACACATCTGTTTGGGGGAGTTGTATCATTGGTTATAGCTGCTCGTGGTAGAAATTGACTGAAGGCCACAGGAGTTTTCTACAGTTTTGCCAGTTGGGAATCTGTTCCATAATATCAAAATTTAGTCGTGACTGATAATCTACTCTCATTGCCAAAGCTTCCAATTCTCCCAATGAAAAAGTGTTCCTTTGACATGGTTCTTTCTGCAGTGAAATTTAGAAATGACTAAGGCTTTCTTTTTGGGAGGAAAACAAGGAATCTTTTTCAAGGCATAGTATTTAGCATGCCAATGGCCTCGTGTTTCCTGAAGGGAAGTAAAAATCTGTACTCTTAGCCATTGGTCTCCATTGATACTTTACCTAGTAAAGTCAGGTATTAATCTGAAATTACCAAAGCCTAACAAATCTCTATATTTTTCAGCTACTATTTCTCTAAGTGGGAGGACAAGGCTATTTTGACTGTACTTCTTCATGTCCACAGATTTAGAAAATTCTTTCTTCTGGTTCTTATGGATTTGCACAGCAAACATTTTAGTGCTCAGTGACCCATAATATATTCTGCTGTCCATTACCTAAAGTCCAAGCTGTAAAAGAACATGCCCTGAGTGCTAAGAAAGTATTCAGGTCTTCATCTGTCTGTGTGCCACTACTGGCTGACAATCTGTTGCCATTGAACATAACCTCAGTGAATGCAAGACCAGTATATGCATACATATGTTAAGATAATATGAATCTGTCAGATATTTGAATTCATGATCCCAGGTTTGATTTCAGATGGAAAAAAAATAACAAACCCCACAAAGTAAGGCTTTTACACGAATAAAAGTTATTTCTGTAATTGCTGTGTCATTTGAGTATAATACTTTTACAGTGTGTGACATGACCCAAAGTTACATTGGTCTTTAAACCTCAAAATCATTGAGTATAAAAATTAATTAGATAGGGGATGGTGAATGCGTGTTAAATTAAGTAGAGAATTTATGCACAGAGAGATATTAACTGTCATATATATAATGCAGTGTTAATGACTCATTTAGTAGGATTTAACCCCAAGTTTTTGTACATTAAGCTGTTACACACACAATTTAAAACAGATGGAATTACTCTGTTGAATGTGCACAGGTGAGAGTGACGGGTAGTGTTTCATTGCTGTCTTATAAGATTGCTGATAAGGAGGTACTGTTTGGCTAGATGGGTTTTAGACAAAAGATCTATATATGACAAGTCAAAAGTTTATCTTTACTTGCCACTAAAAACCCAACTGAACAGCTTTTGAAAAACAATTTTTTGTCCATATCAAGATGGGCTCTATGAAGACTGTACTGTATGAGAGACTGAAATGCTAAAGGGTTGATGGCCATTTGCAAAAGCATCAGGTGCATTGATGAGGCCCAGTTTGCAGCCCCCAGACAGAGGGCAGAAGGAAGAGAGGTTTTTTTGGTGTGTGTGTGTGTGGTAGAATCTCTGTGCCACATAAGGTAGAGGTTTAGCAACTAGCTGCATTTTGAGCCAGATGAAGGAAAAGGTCCATGAGAGATTCTGCTCTGTGGGATAGTGCTCCTTATTTTGCCAATGTCCTCCCTTATATTGCTGGCTCAGGTGTAGAACTCCTGTCCAGGACACTCACGGATAGGCCTGAAGGTATTAATTACTTTTGATGGGTCATAAGTGGCTTAACTACACTTGCATGAGAAGCAGCTGTCATGTCCTAGCAGGGATTGTAAATCACCAAAAACCACCTGGAGTATCCCCAAACTCTTTCTGGGGCCTTCCACCAGAGAACTGTGCATAAATCAGTGTTGCAAAAGATAGACTGTGCTGTATCAGACAGCATAAAACTCCCCCACCCAGAGAAGCTACTGGGGCATTCCCTCCGAACTTGGGTGTATAATAACCCATTGAACTCAATGTTCTGTGGGCTTCCCCCACATCTAACAGATCAAGTCTGCAGCCATCCCTTCAAGCAAGCAACAACCAAGTCTCACTGCTGGATCCACAGGTGGCAATTTCCTTCCTTCCTTCCTTCCTTCCTTCCTTCCTTCCTTCCTTCCTTCCTTCCTTCCTTCCTTCCTTCCTCCCTCCCTCCCTCCCTCCCTTCCTCCCTTCCTCCCTTCCTTCCTTCTCTTTATACTTTTATATCGTTATATTGCTATAGATAATAACCAAAATAGGTACATCCCTCCTTTCCACTGCAATCAAATTTTCCTAAAATATACCCTAAACACACACACATGCTATAAACACTGGTCATTCAGTGTCCTTTCACTCTAACCCACCCCAAGGGATCCATTAACAAGAGCCTCAGCTACCCTCACCTTCAGGGGTGGGTTGTAGCATACAACTAGGCAGCAAATTAGGCAATCATTCAGACATCATGTTTCTGTCACCAGCAAATTTATAACACCTTTAGCTAGTATCCAACTGTCTTGGAACAGATCAAGAATTTAACAACTGCATGAATATCTCAAAATGGATATTGCATGTAAGAAATTAAATTTGGCTAATTACCACTGAATTTACAAATATGTCATTCTTAACTCTTCGTTAACTCAGATTTTTACAATTATTTGTTTCCAAAATGAAAAAAAAATATTTGCTTTTCTATCTGAATAAAGTCCTAAAATACAAGAGAAAAAAAATCTTGATTAAATTTAAAAGCCCTTATATAATTGAGAGTCTTTAGAATGGGTGATGTTCTCTGCTGTTCAAGTATCATGAGGAATTTTACATGTTTTTCATGGACCTTCTTTTGATGTTTTAGAATGGTGTAATTGAATACTCACTTTGCACTGGGTAAAGTCAAGTCATGGGCATAATAACTTGGCTTCTGATTACTTCACTGGAGTGTTGGATGTTTTAAGGGTGCAATTCAAATTTTCACATCTGGAGATGAAAGAATTTAGTAAAAAAATCCTCTATAAAATAAAGAGAAAAGCTGTATCAACTGCTAGAGGAGGAGACAAGGCTTATAACCTTTCCCATGAGCCAGTCATTAATTATAGTTAGCCATGGGCAAGCTCTCTAGGTCTTCATTTTCATGTTTTAGTGCATACAAACTGTCTTTTAATGACTTCCTCTGAAGCCACTGTAGCACAGGTTTAGCTGTAATATAAAAAGAAATCATGCATGGACAACACAATGGATTAATCACTAGAACTGTGTCATGCTATAGAAGTTATGTCTTTCTCTTTGCTCTGAATTGTAAATGTAAGGACAGTAAGATGACTGTTCATAATGTGACATTATAATACTTTCAAAATTCCTTTGGAAAACCTATTCAATTATTTCCAATGGCAAGGAGGAATGAACTGCTAGTGTTAGTACATTAAAGTAATAGTGAAAAAAACCAAAACTCATATATTAAGATGCTACACTAACCATACATGGCTGGTTATGAGTTTCTCGTACTAATGTGGTGTTTCACTAAAAATGTCTTTTAACATGGAAAACCCCCCAAAACTCTCCATGATGAATTTACTTTCTTAGATTCTTAACCACAAGGGAGGGATTCATCCAATATAACTTTGCTGCACAGCTAGTACATTACCTTATGCATGCAGTCAGAGAAGCACCCCTGCAGAATCACTGACTCCTGATATTCTAGACCTTTCTTTAAGATAATTGTCTAGTCACTGACTACAGAGTGCAGAGACCTACTGAAGTTATTATCTCTTCTAATTTTAGATGTCTATGGTTCTCTGTGTGAGCTAGTCACATATCTGGTGGTGATCCTGTGAATTTGAACACTTAGGGAGGCACTTAAATCTAGGTGTCATGATCTGGAACTGAATTCTAGCAAGAGATCATATTGTCATTGTTAAGTAACAGACAATTATGGAGAGAGAGCATAATGAGAGATCAAAACCAAAAGAGAGAACAGAGAATCAATCTGTAGCTTCCTCATTAATTACCATATTATGTGCAGGCTTGAACTTTAGTAGTTCAGAGTTGCTCTCTTACCCAAAGAAGATTCTCTCAAAAAGAGAGGACTCGTAAGAAGACTTTTCGTGATATTCTGCAAGGATTGGACTAGACTGTATGCTTTTCAATTTCTTAATCAAATTTGTGAAAGTAAACTTAAAATAACTATTAATGTAATCACTACATGTCCTGGGATCCTGGCAGCAGAATAATCTTTTTGATTGGATGAATGACTGCAGCATATTAAAAAAGAGAGCACTGAAATGTTGCAAGGTATAGCTATGACGTGTTTAGAAACCAGACAAGAAATGAGGGATACCAGATGACCATATCTGGAAACTGGTGACTCTAATGAACAATGTAGTCTCAGTTCCCAATATGATGCTGTGGTAGAAGAGACAATGCAGACTTTTAAGCAATAGAAAGAGGTTTAAAAGGGAAGATGAATAAAGAGGATTTTATCTGACTGCAGTGTTTTTCTGATACTGGAAGACTGTGAATTTCTAGTATTCTCAATCTTAATGTAAATTTAAAAACTGATGAAGAATCAAAAAAATCATAAAAGGGTTTAAAAATTTGGATACTCCTGGGACTTAAATAGCTTGAATTTACAAGGTATCAAAAAGAAGATGGAACTATTATTCTTTTACAATGTTTATGTAAGTATCTTCATAGACAGAATATGTCAGTTACTATATTTTTAAAGCCATAATAAGAATCACTGACTAGATCATGAAACAGACACATTTGAATTTGAAAATTAAATTATCCTCTTTAATTGAAAAGGTAATTAAGCCCTGGAATAAACTGTCAAATAAATTGCAGAGTATCCATCTCTTAGTATCTTGGGTTTGAGAATGAGTGATATACAGAATGATATGCTTTCCTCGAATGCAAGTTTTCTTGTAATTAGGACATAAATCATCCAGCTCAATACAAAGATAACTGAATGAAAGGCAGAACCAGCCAAAAATAGGAGATCACAGTAGTTATCTAATTGTCTCTCCTGGCCTTAATTTCTAAGTAACTGTTAGATATTGTAATGGATCAGATTCCCAGCTGTCAAAAATTGGAAATAGAGCTCCTGATTTGAGCTGTTTCTGGATTATTAATAAAACATTTTTTTCTTTTGTTAAATACACTGAGTACACTACTACAGCTACCACTGGTAAACAGTTCACTGGAAATCTCTTCAGGTTTTGAGTGTAATGATAAATTTCTTTTCAGTTAAACTTAATGTGCTGATGCAGTACTTGGTTTGGCTTTCAGTTATTGAAACAAATATACTTTTGCAACATTCTTACACTTAAGTAGCACTGACAAGATACGTCATGAAGAGTCTACCTCAAATCGACTTGTTTCTGTCTTTTTCTAAAATATCTTCTTGAATAGAACCTGCCTGACTAAATGCATTTAATATTAGTCATTAAAATTAGAGGAAGAGGAAGAATAGAGGAAGAATAAGACCATGTCATTAGGTCAAATGATAACAGCTCTAGTCCCTCTGAAATTTTTTACATGATGCTTGTAATCTATGCCAATATCGCTAACTGCTTTTTAAAAATTTAAATGCATAGGAGACATGAAAGTCAAAGGTCTCTGTCTTATTTCAGTTACAGAGTTAAATTAATGCTGCATAAGAAGGAATATTGACTTTATAGCCAGAGCAGGAACCAAGTAGGTTTAGTGGGTTTTAATTCATGTCTCGCTCACACTGGTGTCTTGGCAGCTAATCCTAATGCTGTAGAGAAGTAAGTTTGGTTCCAGTGATATAGGTAGATTAAAGGAAGTTGTATGTAATTTGATCTAAAAGAAGCAGCTATGTATTCAATTTCTCAATAAAGCATCTGTATCAACTCTGAGATGTGGATTGAAGATTTTAAAGATTAAATTACTGTTTCATAATCTGCAGAGTTGTGCATAAAGCCTGGCAGACCCTAATGGAAGATCTAATTGTAAAGGCTCTTGAGGGTCATCTCTCTCCAGCAAAGGAGAATATATAAAAACTAAAAAAAGACCAGGTCATATAAATGAACTCTTTCTCTGTGAAGATGAAAATCATATTCTTATTGTTCAGCAAACTCACCTTATATTGAGGTCAAATTCAGATCTGTTCTCAAGTATAGACCTACTCCCCACTTGCCTTAGATACAAACCTGAGAATAGTCAGTTTGGGTTTCTAGTTTCTTTTAACATGGGATCAAGTGACTATGTTTTTACAGTGGGGATAAAACACTAATTTGATACTTATTTTAGCAACCACTGGCAACTACTGTCCTTCCAAGGAGGCTGCCAGTGTTGCCTGTGGTGAGAGCACCAGGGATCTGAGGGCTTCCTGAGTGGGCTGCTTCAGACTGGGGTGGACTTGGCAGCTGATGGTAGTGGCAACCTTTGGGAAGAACTTGGTATGTCAAACTGTTAGGGAATGCAACTGGTGTTGGGTCTGGTACAGAGTGAATATCACACAAGTGATGTCTTTTAAAGTAGTATAAAAAGTGCTCTGATATATTTCTATGTCAGGAGAGAACTAGATAAAAAGATAATCAGAGTCATTTTTCTTAAATCAAAACCAATCAGCTTCCTAACATGAAAAGCTATGTTGAAATGCATTTTGAGAGGATCCAAAACCTAAACCACTTTCTGTTCTTCACAGATGTTTTGGGAGAAAGATGTATGTAGGAGTTTCATATAGTATTTAAGGAAGAATCAAGGTCTGTTCAGCTTGGCAAGTTTCAAAAATTATGGATTTTCTTGATGTTTAAGTGAAATGCGTGAGGTAAAAGCAGACCAAAATGGAATGATAATTCTGAAGCAAATCTCACTTCAGTTGAAATTACCTACTTTGTCAGAATTCTGACTGAGACCACTGCTACTATAATAATTGATGGATTACATAAAAGAAATTGTTGACCTTATTCCAGTTTCTGTTAAAAATACACACAAAACTCTGCCAAGATGGCATCTTTGTAGGCACTTTCAAAGATAAAGTCAAGAGCTGGAAGTAAAAGGGATTGAATTACCCAAAGCAAATATAAAGAAGCATATGCTCAGACAAGTGGCAAACAATTTTATAAAGCAACTTGCCTGAAGCAAAAAAATATCCTAGGAAAACTAGTCTTCCAGATCTCAGTCAAGAGCAGTGAAAAATTTTTATCTAGTCTGGAATAGTGGTGGAATTGGATGCTGTTTTCTTACCAAAGATTTAACTTACTGTCAGCAAGATAGAATTGTTACACTGCTGTCATTTTCTTCAAAGGAAACTGGGCTTTTGAACTATGTTTGAAATGCAAGTTGTGGGTTAAAAACTATAGGGAAGAAGCTCTTGGCCACTGCTGAGAAGGGCCCTGAAAAAATCAGCTCAGTAGAAATAAGATGTATTTCTATAGTTAACATAGGAGAAAACAACAACAAGCTTTTAAAGTCTTTTGAGAAGAAAGATACATGATTGCAAGAGCTGCATGTTGTGTCAGCAAAGGAACTGAATAACGGAATACTCCCTATCTTTGAATGATAACCCTCAGATAGGCTAAGGAAGCAGGTGTTACAAATGCTCAGAGCCCAATTTTCACCTTAGGAGTAATGTCTACTTTTCAACATTTTGTGGTTTTTATTCCAGTTGGTCCCTGAAAAACAAAAAAAAAACTAACAAAAAGCTCCCCAGGAGCCCCTCAGAACATTAAAGATCACCTAAGGCTTTTAAAAACATGAGTAGCATTATTTTCTGAAAAGGAACTTAAATTATCATATCAACTGTAATACATATATAAATAAGAATAATTCCATTCCTCTTAAATCTGAAATAGGAAACTGCAAAAACCTGTGTTTTGACCTTATCAAAGTTCTTCCTTTCCCTCAAGTGTTTTAATGCCATAAAAATTTATTAAAATTGACATAATCTTGCAGAATATGTAGGTTTTGACAAAACTGGCTTTTTTTCTAGGTGAAAGGAAAGGTCATGGGATGATTTTGTACAGTGCTAGTGAAGAGTACTGTGTATACAGCACATGTATCTTCAGGTACTCAATACCATATGATTACCAAGGAATCCTGTATATGACAAAGTGCTTCCCATTGTAAGTAAAAATCAGGTTCATGACCAGCTGAAGAATCTGAATTAACATAAGTCTATGGGATGTTGCAAGATGCATCCCCCAGTCCTGAGTGAATTGTCTGTATGTAGTTGCCAAATCACTCTCCATGATATTTGAAGAGCTGGGACAGTCAGGCACAGCCCCTGCTGAGAAGGGGCTGGTGGGTGCTGGTGGATGAGGGTGCAGGTGGGTGAGAGGTGGGACCTGACCTGGCAATGTGCACTTGCAGCACAGAAAGCCAAATGTATCCTGGGCTGCACCCAAAGCAGCGTGGGCAGCAGGGTGAGGGAGGGGATTCTGTCCTTCTGCTCTGGTGACACCCCACCTGCTGTGCTGCACCCAGCTCTGAGGTCCCCAATACAGGACAGACATCAACCTGTTGGACTGAGTCCAGATGAGGCCACCAAGATGGTTAGAAGGATAGAGCACCTCTGTTGTGAGGAAAGGCGGAGAGAATTGGGATTGTTTGGCCTGTAAAAAGGAAGGCTTAAGGGTGACCTAATTGCAGCCTTCCAGTACCTGAAGGGAGCTTGTCAGAAAGATAGGGAGAGATCTTTTCCAAGAGCATGTAGTGACAGGACAACAGGGAATGGCTTCAAATTGAAGGAGAGTAGGTTTAAATTATATAAAAGGAGGAGATTCTTTGCTGTGAGTGTGGAGAGGCACAGGAACATATTTCCCAAAGAAGTTGTTGATGCCTCATCCCTGGAAGTGTTCAAGGCCAGGTTGGGTGGTGCTTTGAGCAACCTGGTCTAGTGGAAGGTGTCCCTGCCCACAGCAAGAGGATTGGAGCTATATGATTTGTAAGGTCTCTTCCACCCTAAGTCATTCTGTGATCCTATGATATAAAAGGATCCCAGTATCCTTTGCTGCTCTGTGCCCTACTCATGTGGGGGCAGGACAGAGGGCAGTGAAGCCCCAGCTTTTTGTTTTTAACTCATTCTTTCTGCCTTTCCACCTTTCTTGCTGAAACAATTGGTACTAATGTGACTCAGATGCTTCATCTTGAATCTTTGCCTTTCTTTTAAAGGAAGGGCACTAACATCTTGGGATTCTTATTCTATAACACATTACAATTGAAAAGGTTTTCCTTCCTAATATGGACTTTAGAACATGTTTGCCTAACTATATCCCGCCACATGGAGTCACCTAACTCTTGTGTACAGCCACAATATTTTTCCCATGATGGTAGGGCAATTAGCCTCATTGCAATAAAATATTTCTTTTTTCTTTTTCACTTATTATTAAATGAACTTTGAATGCTTAGAATCACTTATCTGTTGTAGTGTGGGGTCAAATCAAACTTGGTTGACAATGGGTTGGTGTTTTCTTACAAAGCATTGCTAAAAATATCAGAGACCATAGGGCCCAAAACCAATTCCTGAACAATTCACTGGGAGTGCATACATGAAATAATGGTTTGCAATTGCATTTCCTCGTGTATTATAATAGCTACACAGATTTAATAGACTTAAATTTTGTATTGGCTTATATGTTGTGTGGGACTAAGTAAACTTGCAGAAATACCTAAGCATATTAGCACAACACTGTGACATTTTGATTTATTTTGCTTTTCAAAATTGGATTCCCTTATTAGCTGAACAAATAGTTTCCATTTTGAGCAGGTAACTCATATTTATTATTTAAATATATTGTTCTATTATCTAAACTAAATAAAATAAGAGTCTCCCATCAGGACAAAACACATCCTCAGGAGATTTTTGAGTCTTCATTCTTAATGCCAAAATATGTTGAAGACCTAGACTGCCTAAACTTTTGTAACAGAATCACTCCCATTTACCCCCTCCCTTCTCATATTGAGAGGACACGCTGTGAACTAAATAGATCTAAACAGTGACACATTGGCAATGAAAATTGGTGAATAATTGCAGAGCACTGATGCTATTATCTCTTATACAATACTAGCAATAGCTTTCAGCTTCACAGCATTTTTTCTGAGCAAAAGATTTTGTGTTTTCCAGAAAGTGGTATGGGATTTTTTGAGATATAATTATGTCTCATCATTCACTGTTCCAGGGACAAAACTATAGCATAGTGTCTCTGTATCCTTTATCATATTAGTTCTGTTGAATAAATTCTCTTACATTTTTCCAAGGAAATACATTATCATTTGATATCCCAAGTGAGAGTAACGGAGAAGGAAGTGAGTCTTTTCATATTTTAAAATTATTTGGATAATTTAAAAATTAGGTAAATTTTGGGAATTTTTGGGTAACCACTAACAGATGGTGAAAAGGATGATACTGGTCTGTAATGATACTTACTAATAATTAAAATAATACTTTTTAATAGCACTTTTTTCCTTATGGATATATTCTCTCACTCTTTCCAATATCACACATAACGAACTACTTTTCATTTTGCTCTGAAAATAATTTAATATTTGTAAAAGGTGACAGAGCGACCAGATAAACCAGATAAACTAAGTAAGGGATTGGCTACCTCTTCAGCAACCTACAAGATGCAAAGAGCTTTTCAGGAAGAACAACAATACTGTCAGATATTTTTTCTTGGTCACTTAGCAGAAATCTTTGCAAATTTTCCCACAGACTTCTAAAAGTCCTTGTCTGAGAAGTTTTACTTTTTACTATAATTGGTGGAAATTTTGCATACCTAATGAACTAACCAATTGGAAAAGATTATGTTAGTTGACACTTTTTCATTCTGGTCACTCATTTTCTATACCTGTGGTTTTCTTCTTGTTTTAAGTGTTGAAAAAGTTATTCTTGAGTATTGTTACATTGATCATCTCTGGCAATGAGATTCCCCTCCCTCAGATACTTGTGCTGATGGGCCGTACTCTGAAGGTCATGTACAGTTTGGAATTAGTCCAAACATGGACATGCACAAGAGGCACAGAGCACTTCTGAGGAGTGCCATCAAACCAAGCTGACAGTTGTTTTTTTAACGTACATCTATTCAGTGGTGTTTCTATTAGTTGTACAAATATATCAAGTACTAACCTATACAGGAACACCACCACAGTATTTGTTCACTCATAAGCCCTATGATTCATGGTGCCTACAAAAAGAAGCTAAGGAATCATAAATTTCTAGCTGGGATTTGAGCCAAGGCAAAACCAGAAAGCTTAGCTGATGAGAATAAGGATTTAGGATTCTTGTCCTACAATAATTAATTATGAGTTTCTTTTAGTTCACCAGGCAGTGGATCAGGACCTGTCAGACAGAAGGGAATTATTTTAACTCTGCCAGTCAGCAGCAGAATCTTAACAAGGAGTTTTCACAATAAAGAAAAAGCTTTGATTATCATTCAAGAGAAAAGCATCACAGATCAAGAATAGCTGCTTGCCTGTTATCTTCCCTGTGCCAACTTCTAACAGGAAAGCACTGTATTTTTTTATAAAGAAATTTGTGGCATAGGCTGCTTTAAATCACTCACTTTTACTGCCTTCAGACTTACCATGAATGAAGACAAATTACAAAACAGAATAAGCAGAGAAAGATGATTGATGGAACTAATGAAGTTTATCTTCTTATAAATTTGTGTCCTGAAGTTAGATTTTCTGAAAATATGCAAGCTCTGGACTAAAGCTTGTGCTATGTGTGGAATGTTCACAAACACATTTTGTGGTGTGGATTCTGTGGTTTCCACTAAGAACCCTGGAAGTGTTCAAGGCCATGTTGGATGAGGTTTTGAGCAGCCTCCTTTAGTGAAAATTGTCCCTGCCCATGGCAGAGGGGTTGGAACTGGATGATCTTTAAGGCCCTTTCCAAACCAAACCATTCTATGACATCAACAACCAAATTTAGATAAACTGTCATACAATTTCACATCATAATATTTTTAGTTAATCAAAATTGCCTGTATTGCAGAGTATACATCCTTGAAATATATCCAACTAGATAATAACAGGATTGGGCTTAGATCAGTGCCATGTATCTGATTTATGGACCAGATGCTAAGATAGTAAGACAGGGAAATAAATATATCTGTCAAAATTTATAAAGCCTTTTCTATTGATATTTTTTCAATATGTTTTGAAAATAAAATAGTTCATAATTGTGATACTAGAAAGCACTCCTTTCATTCTAACAAAAGGCCTGCAGAAAAGATAGGCAAAAACTGTACTACTGTTCTTGGCAACCCACCATTCCACATGTATTCTGAAGCAGTTTTAATTTAAATTAAATAGAAATAAAAATTATTTACCATTGCACCCTAATGACTGTAATTTTCACACAAGCTGTTACTTACAGACACAGTATACTGCACCCTGTAATATCTTTCCTGGTTTTCTGTCTAGAGGAAAAAGTCTTGCTGCATGCATTTTTAATCACTAGACAGAAAACTCTGGACTCCACTGGAAAGGTTAATATGAAAGTAAAAAAAAAAAAAAAGTTTTTTTTTCTGTTTTGGTGGAGTTTGTATCTTTTCAACTAGCTCATCCCCCAATACTTACATTTAACAAAATGATACTGCTCTGCGTTCTCTTACCCAAGGGTAAGAGAATTCCATCAGAATATCTGTATTAACCATTTAACTCACCAAATAGCTATTATCCTGCTCATTAAGTGTTGTAGCCAAATATCTCCATTATAACTGCAAGTAGCTAAACTCTTCAGTGCCAGATGGTTTACAAATTGGTCTCATCACAGAGCAACGGATGTCATCACACTCACACTTTGTTAGTATTACAAATCCCCCTCCTCCTGTGAACTTAGTATGACAGAGCTCACTAATTTAATTGCCAACTTAGCAATTGATATGTATTAAAATCTATTATCAAATAAAAATTTACTAATTAGCAGAATATTAGCATTTCCCCATTGCCAGCAACTAAATACCCAACTTGAGAGTCAGTGCAAGACCAGCTGGAAACAGATGCATGGTAAAAATCTGACTGGTATTGCAAGTGGAATTTTAGAGTATGTTAGATGAATAACTAAAATGGCTTTGTTTAGCTTCTCACCAAACACTGTAAACTTTTTTTTGCTATGTAGGAACATTCAACTGTTCATGCTAAATGAACAAAAATAAATCACAGCCTACCCTATGCCAGGAAAGTTCCTCCCTGAAAAAGATTTATCACTTAGTCTTCGTGTTCTTGTACATTACAATTTCAGTAAATTACTTGAGGGAATTTCAAGACTAATGCATGATAACAGTACAAGTTTTTATCTTTGGGAAACAGCTAAATGTAATTTTTGTCATCTTCTATTTGACCAGGAAAACTTAACTCAGAAGACTTCAAAATAGTTAAAGAGTTTTCTGGCTTTAAAAGTTTATTCCAAAATCCTAAATGTATCTTAGGCTGCAGATGGTTTTCACACAGTGAGATTGGGTAAATGATACACCTTCAATATTCTCAATTAGCATTTATATATCTGCCTGTTTTGAAAAAGAGAAAAAAATATTTTATTACTTTCTCATAAAGTAACTGAAGTAAAAGACAAGAAATGATGGTTTGGTTTTTTTTTTTTTCATACCAGCAGGTCTGGGAACAAAACATTTATTATTTTGATTCCTGGTAGAAGTGGCACTTTTATAAAACATTTTCTCCATTAACTCAGGTGCACTAGGTTCACTCAGCTCTTCCTTCCAGTGGGACCTGGAGGGAATCTTAGGTCTTAAAGGAAAGTTAATTTGTTAAATTTCAGAATCTAGGTGTCTTCTCTCTTCCCAGTACTTTGTGTGTGACCACTGTCAATGGTTAGCTTTCTCAAGCAACTTGATCCGTTTCCTGCTCTACACTTCTCTCCTCCCAGACACACAATCCACAAGTACTTATCTTTTGCCCTTTTGTCACAGTTTTGCAACATCTATTCCCTAATTTGTCATTTCTAATATGACTATGAAAATAATCTTGGCTTTATAATTTAGTTACTGATACAGCTACTTTGGATTCTATTCCTGTAAAGGCCTTTAATACTACCCTTTGAACTGGATAGCTTGACTTCAGCTATTTCTCACTAATTCCCCTTCAATCACCTGAGAAATCCAGTCTTTCCTCATGGCACTATCCTTAACATTTGACAGCTTTTCACTTTCTTTTTTATTACATACAATTTATTCTGTGTTCATTCACTACCTATATCCTGTTCAGTTAGCTAAACCTCAGGACAGGGCCCAGTCCTTTGTTTGCATACAAAAATCTTAAAGGATAAGAGAAGTCCTATGTAATAATCACAGTTTTAGAATTTTGGAATATGGCTTTTGCCTGCCGGTATATAACACTTTCTACCCTCTGCTTACATTTTTTTAATTGCACTGCAGTAGCTTTTAGTAACTTGGAATCTAATGTATCTATCTGATATACATAGTTCTCTATGACTGTAATTTTTAAGAATGTCATAATATTGAAACATTTTTTTGTTAAATACTGTTGTGATTGGTGAAATAATATTGTCCACATTTGTGTCAGCTCTTTATTTAATGACTCTTAAAAAGATAATGCATAGGTAGAAAACAGATCTCTCTTCCTTTCTTTCAGGATGTGCATTTCCAAATGCTTATGCAGTCAGGCAGCAAGGTTTAGCACTTCTGTGGCCCCAAAACTGTTTATTCTAATAGTCAAGAGGAAATGAAAAAAAGATTGTCCTACATGCTTTATAGTACAGTGATTATGGAAAGATCAACATCCTTTGGACAAGGAGGCCTCAGAAAGAAGGCCCCCTGTCCTTAAGGTGCTCTTACTCCTGTGCTGTTGTAAGAAAGGTTACTCTAGTTGCATTCGCTGTGTATTTCTGATGAGGTTCTTCATGTTCTGCAACCTGAGATGTACATATAGATACTGTGAAGCATTCAGCTCAGCATGTGGCTACTCCTCCCAAAGATTACTGAATCACACACAAAAAAAGTTGCCCAATGGATCTGAAAGTAGACAAGGTATGAAGCTTTTCCTTCAGAGACACCCTCTCTCTTTTTACTGAGTAGAGATCAATTTACATCATTCCAAGCCATCTAGAAAAGACCCATTTGATAAACATTATAATGGTCACCTTGGAAGCGTAGAGAAGCAATTTCAATTTTCCTTCAGTAACATAACACTGAGAGAGGCTTTCCTGTGCCTGGCTTTCAGTGCTCCATGACTCATGTCAAAATATGCTACATATTTGAAAAGCATAAAAATGAGGACCCACATGGCAATGACATGTCGAGTGCAAAAGCACATTGTAGGTCTCATTTCCTTTAAGAGCTCAGTTACTTCAGCACCTTGTGCATTAGCTTTGTGATTGCAATGTTCTTTGAGGAAGATTCCCCAGAAGAGAGGAAAAGCTACACTTCCCATTTCTGTGGACTGTGATTTACTTTGCTAAAAGAAAAAAAAAAAAGAGAGAGAGAGAAAAAAGAAATAATAAAAAAAAAAAAAAAAAAAAGAAAGAAAAAAAAAAGAAAAAGAAAGAAAACAGAAAAGGAAAAAGGTTCACTAGGATAGAATCTGTTGACTCATAGACAAAAGTGGCAGAAGTCACCAGCAGGGAGGGAAAAAAAAAAATCTACATTCCAATTTTCAATACAGGGAGAGATTATGTATTTTACATTACACATAGGGAACAGAATGAACCATTTTTGAAGATCCCTTACTCACAGCTGAGTACTCCGATCATTAGGCCATAAATCAGTGTGAACATGATCATTTTCCTGAACAATTTTATTCTCCAGTTCACTGAGGAATTTAAATATGTGATTAATTCTAAATCCAAAACATGTAACATTAAAGTTGTGCTTTGCTTGATTAACTTCTTCTGTTGTGCTTAGTTTCATTCATGCCCAAAGGCTTTTTCCTTACCATCAGTGGTTTTTTTTTAAATTTTTATTAGTGAAAATGTTTGCACCTGTGTTGCATTTCTTTGTAATGGGGTCAGTTGTCTCACTCTGCAGTACCTTTTGTCCCTTCAGATTATCTTCTACACCTTCCTCTATTCCTATTCTAATACCTTTCTATTCTACACCTGAAGTAGCTTCAATGAAAACTGGCACAAAAGCTGTCCTAGAAAGAATATTCAATGATCATATAAAAAAAAGCCCAAAGACTTGCTAACTAATAAAATGTTTGTCTTTTTAAGATGAATATTTGGATGTTATTATAATTGTTTCTGCTTTCTTATTAGTCCAAATCTTCTGATGGTAGGTATTTTGCTTCTTAAGTGTATGACTTTATTTCATGACTAACCTTTATATTTTTCAACCCACAAAACTGTCCTATTAGCAATTTCAATGTCTTTCTCTTCTGGTGGTTGACTAGTTTGTCCACTGCTTAATTTCTGTGGTAAGCTTGCCTCTTTATGTCTTGGAATATCTTAAACCATTTACAAACAGCCTAAATATTCCTTGACTGTGCAGCCCCACTTTAAGCCAGTGTCAGTAACAGCTACTCACCAGAAGCAGAAGTTGAGAAGAGAAATTCAGCTCAAACCCCCTTTATGATGTTAAGTCATTTATTCCCTCTGTCCTGGGGGGGACAGAGGACCTGACCTGGGCGAGAGACGGCCGGGGTAAGAGGGCAAGGTTTTGTGTCCAGCTGGTTTTGTCACAGAGAGGGGAAAAGGGGATACCAGGGGCAGAGCTGGGATAAACAACCAACCAGATCAGAGCCCGGGCTGCTTGAACATTAGACAAACTGACTATCTCAGAGTCACATGACAGGGACACGGCCGGGGGGGGGCCCAGGGATGTCCACTGCAACATTCTCCAACTGGGATTCTTTCCTCTTTGGTGTCTCTTTATGAATATACCCTTAAATTAAACATTGCTTAATGAATGAAGAATGAAAGAAGAATAGGTGATTCAGTTCCTGATGGCAGTATACAGACTTTTTGTTCCATGGCAAATATATATTATTTTTTAAAATCCATTTAGAGAAGAATTTTTTCAATATTCACTTTGTTTTCCTGCGGCAGAAGTTGCAGTAATCAAATATTTTCCTTCGTTCTCACCTTCTTTCGTCCAAATTCTATTTCATAAGTACCTCAAGAGTTACTTGTATTTGAAAGGTGCAAGAGATGTGAGATATTCAAGACAAAGAATAAGATCTAATAGAAGATTTAGTAGCACTTACAAGTTTGGCAGTCAATTAAGCTCAACAAGGTCTTCTCAATATTTTATTTAAGGAATTATATAAAACTTTTTGTAAGAGGAAGAATCCAATCATGGAATTTTTTAGGAGACTATTGAAGTTTAGTTCTAGCAAAGTAAATGTGCACACTGTTGTAGTATTACTCAACATGGTTTAATGTAACTTTATGGACAAAGGCATAGATTTTGGCCCTCCTGGAGCAAAGCAACAGCTAGATGGGGAAATACAAATTCAAAGCGTTCCTCAGAGACATGCTACAGGACACTAAGTTGGGAATGTACCTTTGACAAAAGTACTATTGGAAACAATATTGAATTATGTTTCTTCAGTGTGTGTCTATCTTCTGGACTTGGTAACTTAAATGTTAAGTTCCACTTTAGCGACTTAAATTATATTTGAATATATAACTTAAGCGTTTCCCTCTTTTATTGTAAAGATCATATCAGTCCAAGAGAAAAAGAAATGGCCAAACCCAGTTGTTTAAAATCATAGACAAGTTTCTCCATCATATAAAAATAACAATTATTGCTTCTCCCTTACAGTCATGCACAGATCGTTCATCACTAATAATTTTTATTAAGTCTGTGTGTATTTCAGTTTTGTGACAAAAATTTAGAAGTTGCTCCAATAGAAATCTTTCTGACTGTAGTTGGCAGCTACTTATTGACTTGCTCAAATTTAAGACAACAGGTATAGTAAATTGTGGCTGATTGATGCAGAAGGTGTACATTTAAATTTGATAATTAATTATAATCTTATTAACAAGATGCAAAGTCAAATTACTGAGGCAAGAATTCAGTTTTATGTTTTGACTATAGCTTTTTTTCAACTAAGATACTAGATCTTTTAAATAATGCTTTTAAAATAACAGAGATATATTAAAGCATGTTAAAAATAAGTTTGTGAGCTATGTTTTAAACTGATTTACTTTTGCCAAAAGTTGCTGTATAAATAAACTATAATATTCAAGTTTTATCTTATTGAGCCTGGAAACTAGAGGAAGTAGCAACAACATATATTGCCCCTTGTGCTGTCTTTGTGGCTTTGAACTGATTTGGGAAAAGAGGTTTCAGTTTCCTTTTAGAGTAAGGTCCCCGGTAGCAAATGGCAGAAGCCTGTTTTCCTTATGTTTTTGACAGTTTTACTTAGATCAGACACAGAAACACAGGAGTAATATCAGCAACTGAGGCAGAAACTGAAGAGATGTAATTTTACCTTGTTGCTAACATTTTTTTAATACCATTTGTATTGTTGCTAGCATTTCATGGGACAGCAGTTGATGTGCATAGGCCCCAGTTTTCCCTACTAGTTAAAATACATGTGCAAAATACCAGTACAGCAGTGGAGTTAATGGGACAACTCAGACTATACAGTTACACTTCTCCTAAATTACTGCATTAGTCTTTTGGAAGGAGCAGGCATTGACCCTAAGGGAAATCTCAGCACAAGGGCTGGGATGCTGTCTGAAAGTGTGCAGAAGGGGATAAGGAGATAATGTGTTCATTTGCTTTGATACTGGTAATATTTGTTCTCTGAGTGCTTTGAGAAAAATGTTTTTAGAGGTATGAAAATAAGCAAGTACATAGGTTTTCTGAACATTGATCTATTTTCTTTGCTTTAAGGGATGAAATTAATATTATTTTTACACAAAACAAAGAAGTGAAGGAAATCAAAAGTTATTAGTTTTTCAACAGATACAAGAATTTGGTAGAGCAGAAACAAAGATAATATATGAGTATATTATTTTAAGACAGAAAAAGGTACATGTTGTTGATACCGCAATAGTCAACAAACTATTTTGCTTTATTTGTAGAAAACCATTTAGCTTCATTTATTATTAAGATTATAAGACTGCGATTTTAAAAGACTGAAATATTACTTTGACATAATTTTTATTCTGATTATTATATAAAATGAGAAGGACATAAGTGTATTTTTGCAGTAAAATAAGGTATTCAGGCTATATTATAGAGCAGCTAATCAATGGGTTAAGTTTTAAGGTATAGAAAGTGGGAAAGGAGGGTTCAAAGTTTTGAAACATTGCCATTGGTCTATTATTTTTTTTTGATATCCAGTAGGATTAGGAAAATGACAGCTGTTAGAAAGTTCACATAACATGACATTTACTCAAATATAGTATAAGAAAGACTTATATCTAGTTGTTCCTTTAGTGTAAGCACTTCACAATTCCAAAAAAACCTTATGCATTTACACATGATTGTTTTAAAGATCCCTATTATTGATGTTATGCAGCTATGTTCATTTGATAGTGAGCAATTTATATAAACTATCAGTTGCAAAATTATGCTAATCTGTCAATTCCTTTTTTTTTAAGTCATATTTGAAAACATGGTTAGATAATGAAGTTGTTTTAGCTCCATTTTATTTTGGCCATAAGTAAGTATCTCTTATCTGAAACTGTGTGTATTAGAAATACTCAGACCATTAAGGTTTGTTGCTGAATGTAAATTCAAATGCCAAAGGTTTTATGTTAAACTTCTGCAGATAAGTTCTTTGCCTCTGAACTTCATTTTGTAAAAGTTAGAGTGGCCAGCAAGGAGCAATTCCATTCATAGAGCCTCCAAGGCCTTGGAATTTATTTACTTTCATCTTTTGGTTTACATCAAAGGAAAAAGAAATAAGGGAAAAAAGAAGAAATATATGAGAAAAAAAAAAGAAAAAACAGATTAAAATGAATCCCAAAGTTTTGCAATTTTTAATTTTTTTTTTTTATTTTTCTTAAGTGAGAATAACACTTTTGCCTCAAATCCTGTGATTGTACTTTAATTTGGGAAAATTTCCTGAGTAGACACCACCACAATATTGACCTGGAATTGTTCAGGTGTAATGTCCTGCTTAAAACATTTGTATCTTCTTGTAAAAATTTCTGATTCTGACACAGGTAAGAATCAGGGTTTTTTACAGGGTAGACTAATGCCTAACCACAGCTTAGAAGAAATTTTTGGTCTTTGCTGTTCTTTCCTGTGATATTATCAATAGTTCTTACCCAGGAGGAGTGTTCCAAAAGACTCAATAGAGCACATTTTCCAGTGATGGGACAACTGAATATAAATGGCAGTGTGAGTCATAAAGAAGCAAAGCTGATTCAGCTCTATCTTTAGAAGGGGAAAATTCACTTAGACCACTTAGACAACTGACACTGTTTTACAACAATATTACCATGTGTTTTTTTTTTTTTTAATGAACTCAAATTATTAGTAGATCAGAGAATAACTAAGCTTATTCTTTCATAATAAGTGCATGCTAAATACTACTAACTTTTTACATTTGAAAATGCAGGTGCAACTACCATTTCAGAGCATATAATAATGTGGCCCAAATTTAAAATGATATTCACATTAAAAAAATAAATTGTTTGAAAGTTACCAAATAATTCTTTTTCTGTATTACTTTTTAAAAAGAAACCATTCTTAGATAGGGATTAACTTTGTCTTAACTTAAAGTGCACTAAAAGAAGTGTTATAAAAATGTAGTAAGAGCTCTTACAATGAATCTTAAAGTTCTATAAGTCAAGGGCACTGCCTACCTGTGCCACTGCTCTCTTTGCAATAGAGTACTGATATATGCACTTATTCTTGACATCAGGGATTGTCTTTACTGAAGGAAGGTGTATCTTCATTGTGGTTTTCAAAAACTATTGAGTAACCACAAGCTCCTGCTTCAACAGGACAAAAAATGCACAAAGCTGATCTGCTAACTAGAGCTCAAGACTGGCAATTTGTGTGAACACTGGCTCAGTAAGACCCAAACTTTTGATTTGTTGCTGCAATTCAAAATTTCTTTTGCTGGGAGATATCCCAGAGCTCTTGCCAGTGCAATTTTAAGGAGAGCACATGCAAGTTACCTGTACCACCTGCTCGAAGGGTGCAGTCCAGAGCTCCTTCCAACCTGTATTATTCTGTGATTATATGACCTGTCAAATGTACTTGCAAGAGCTTCATTTTAATATTTTTTGAGCTGGAATTAGAAATATACACATCTTTTCCCTGTATTGATTAATGTATGTCTTCAGCCTAGATTTTCCAAAGCTGTTCAATGGTCTATGCAAGTTTTACTTGGTTTTATTTGTGGTTTGAACACGTAAAAATATCAAAGACTTCCTGTGACAGATTGCAAGTCTAAATCACTCAGATCACTTGCCTTTCTGTTTTCAGATGAGTTTCACTGAACACAGGTCAGTCTCTTAGTATATAATTTTCTAGTTACTGGCTTTCATCATGCTCTCTCTCAGTCTTGTTACTTATTTATTGATTACCCCTCTCTCCAAGTTAGACTGAGGCCACAGAACTGATACTTTTTAGGAAGTAAAATCATTCCTTGGTACTATTAAAGTCTCAAACCAATAAAGTTTTTCATGCTTTCCCTGCTAAACCATTTTTCAACAGTTTTGACAGTTTATTTTTCCAGTGAATAGGACTTCTTTTCATTCTATTTTCTTCCTCTGTATTATGCAGAATCTTTAATAAGATGAATAAAACAGCATGCATTTTTTTCTGTACTACTGCAACACCACAGTGGTGGAGTGGATTTGTAATGATCATTATGCACCCCTACATGAAAGTGAAGTTGTCTATTTTCTCTTAAGACATTTTTTCAAGAGCTGATCGGACCAAAACACACTTCTAGTCATTGTTCACTTGAGCTCTGACAGAAGGCCATGTACTTCTTTATGATTTTGCTAGTGCTAGCCAAACATAGAAACTGAGGAAGAAGATATGAGCTGGACACCTCCAAGTCCCCAGTAAAGCTGAACAGAAAACAAATTTCTTATTCTGAAAAAAAAGATTTTCAGAGTTTCAAAAGAACTTGCACTGTGCTTAAGGGGAAGATACAGTCTGTGGAATCATGTCTGTAAACATACAAAACAAAAAAACCCTTGATTTCTTTTATGGCACCTAATATGTTCCCTCAAGAAAATATTTTGTTTAAATAGTCTCAAATTTTCTAAGTTAAAAAAAAAAAATCAATTTAAATACCACAAAATGGAAAGATATATCCTTGATGATTATTCACAGCTTTGTTCCTGGGACATTATCTAAATGTGCATATGCACAGCAGAAGGTATATATCTGAAGATGAGAAGACAATTTTCAATCAACAAAGAGATTTTTAAACTTGCAAAAGAAGTTTTGTGTTTTCTCCTCTGGGTAAACAGGGAAAACATCGCTAAGTAGATGCTGAATATAAATATCAGAAATGCATCAAAGGAAGAAGGTTTGGGTAATGGCTTATAACAAAAACTCTAGGGATGAGAAATGATCTATTTTCCTGTAATATTTGCCACCTAAGCAAAACAAGCACCAATTTTATCACACTGAAGGAAATATCTTTCATCATATTAAAGACCTATGAGCCATTTTTAAGACACTGGTAAACAATCAAAGAGTAGTTTGGGCTTCTGTAAGCTCATAGTTTCTAATTAAAAATGTAAATAAATGGCTTCCCTTCAAGTAAGAAAAGAAGATCAATGCTCACACATAATTTGTACAGCAACATTTACTTATGCAAACTGATGAAATATTTTAAATGACAGTAAGAAAAGCTTATGTCGTTATGTAAGCGTACATTGAAGACTTGCAGGATCTATTACCTAACTTGATCAATTCAACTCTTTTTGAAACCAGAATGATCACAAAACCCAAAAATACTGAGTAAAACTGTATATGATACCACAATTATATAGGCTTTGCTGTATTTCTATTGGGTAATCAGTCTATTCTCATGTTTTGGAAATTTCTATGCAATTTATTTTATGCTTAGCAGGTGCTTGGACTCCGAATTTTCAGTGTTAATTAGCTGAGATTGTAATTACTTTATGCTCACACATCATGAAGTCTCAAATAACTGAAATTAGTAGGTAAAGAAAAATAAGGAAGTGCCCAGGGTCTTCTCATTATTTTGCTCTACAGTGCATTTAGAGACTATCCCCTCCTCTCTGTTTCTACCAAAAAGCTTATCTATATTTCTGTTTGACTGTTTACCTTCTCTCTAACTCCTTTTACTTTGAGCATTATAAATTCTACCACAAAATAACTTACTGTGTCAATAGCTTTGACCAAGCCCTACTCCTCAGACTTATTTTTGTCCTCCCTTTTCCCTCTGTGAATGGAAAGTTCACACACTCACTTTCAGACTGGCATTTAACTAACTGTTGGTTCCTCTCATTTCTGTCTTTACTAACCAGCACGATTTTTCTTCCACTGCAGCTCTTCCTCTCATGCCTCTTTCATGAAGTTTCTTACAGACACCTGCACTTTGTCAGCCCAGGTCTGTGCACCCCATCTCGGGGCCTTTCCAGGGCTCTTTTCAAAGCCTTTATTCCAGGACTCCTCACAAGAGAGATGGTAGGGAGAAAGAAAAGGAGGAAGAGCACAGAGGGTCAAGTATTCACCATGAACAATTATTATCATTTTTATCAAAGAGTTGCCTGGCTTTCTTTACCTTTTGCAATAAGATGATTAATTTCAAGCAAAGGAGAGAAATAAATATGCGATGGAAAAATAGCAGATTTCCTGTAAATGCTAATAAAAAGCACTGTGGAAATAACAAAATGGGTAATAGGCTTCATACTGGGTTTGATTACAAGTTCTAATTCTTGCTCATCTCCATGTTACTGCTGAAATTATAAAGTTCTATATGTAGGTATTTCATCCTAGCATCCCTCTAAAGACTGCAAAGCTCTTTGGTATTTGAGATGGATTTGCATATGCTCTGTTGCCTTTCAACATGCAGCTGTGCTTAAGAGATTGTGCCTGAGCTTTGGTTTGGTTTAGACCTCTGCTTTTTTACTGCAGAGGCACTAGCAGAATAAATATACAGGTTAGACTTGTTAGATGAGGAGGACAAAAGAGACATTGGAGGAAGGCATTTTGTGAAATGGGTATTGATTTGGTAATAACCTGTTTTAATTGCATGGTAGAAAGAAAATGAACACAATTATTGTTCTGTGGGTAAAGAAATGCCTTTTTTATGTTTAGAAACAATTCCTAGCACAGAAAAAAAATTATAAAATTTTATGAGGATCTCTTCAAGGGATTTAAATGCAAATTACCCTCATGTATTCTACATATGTTTCATGCCACATGACAAAATCTACCATTAGAGAAAAAATAAAATACACTAAAAAGAGCTGCTTCAGCCTTCAAAACTAGTTAATCAGGTATCACAGCAGTGGAGATTAATCAAAGATTCCTTAATTGCTAGTTAACTGGACTTTATGTTTTGAAGTATATTGTCTTAGTTGTAGTGAGCTGTTTGAGAAAAAACAACACCGTGGTTTAGTAGAATGCAGATTTCTTAAATGAGGTTAAAGTGAGGCAATCTACCTCACTTCTGTCTTTTCCCTTCTCTTCTTTTATCCTGAAAGTTCACACCAGCAGAGTTGTTGAGTGGATACAGATAACTGGCCTAAATTAGGGTTCTTCAGTGCTTCTTAACAGCTGCTCTGCAACCAAAGACTCCACAATGCCAGCAAATATTAGCATGTGTTTCAGAGCTAAACAGTGATTACAGCTCTGCCAATTGGAACTGACTCTCAGTTTGGGCTTAGGTGCTACATAGCTGAGCAGGACCTTTTCTGCAGTAGTTCTTTTGGATATGGTGTGATGTCTTTTAGATACTACTGTTTATTTTGGGTTATGATGTGTTTTGAGAGAGCTGCACCACTGTATTTTTCCTTCCTCTGTTATGTGATGTTGTTCACTGTGGAACAAGAAAGACAGAAACCCAAATTCAGAGGTGAAATGTGGTTAAATTGCGCATATAAATGAACCTTGTTGAATTTTGCCCTTCCCTCTAATACCTAGGGGCTGTGGGCTCAGCAAAGAATCTAAGGGGGTGTTGCGGTATAATTTCCTCCCTCTTTTCCTATTTAATTAGAAAAAAAACCCCCTAATTTATAGTCAATGTGGACTACCACTACAGCTCTATAATTCATGCAAAATTAACTTCTGCTACAAAGGTTTCTTTGAAAGCTATCTCGCAATAACTGTTCAAATTGCTTTTGTGTAGGAGTAATGTGGAAATTTTACCATTATGTTTTAATTGCTTTAATATAGGGAAGGCAGCAAACCCACAGTCAATTGCATGTTTTTTGTAACTCTTACAATTAATGCAATTTTTACTGTAGACCTGCACACAAAAGGAGTGTAACACATAGGACACATAGCAGTGATACACATCACTTGGGTATCACTTTAGAGAACATCTATTTCCTTCCCATCTAAGTGCTGTAGTCTGTTAAGTTCCTTTAAATATTTCTCAGCCTAAACGCTTTTTAATGGGAGGACCTACAATGCTGGTTTTGCCTTTAAAAAACTCTCAAATCATTTTGTACTGAAAAGTAATGTCAATTCATTTTCTTCCCTGTTTACCAAATTCTTGGACTTTTCCAAGTTACACTTCTGGAGCTCAGGCAAGTACTAGAATGTATCAGCCACAGTTAAAATACACAAAATTCATGCCTGTAGCAGCAGTTCCTACTGGCTAACTAAGCAGCCCCATTACAGAATATGAACTTTACTGAGGAACTGGAAACGGAAATCATTGTAAGGTAAATAATTTGAAAGATTCAATTTCCTTTATGAGTGTGTGCTTGAAACTGTGAAGAGTTTATGCAAACTATGAATGTGGTAACAAACACATCCAGACAACATGCAGTTTCTGTTGGAGAACAAAAAATATGGGCATGGAAGAATCGTAAACATAAAGAAAAGTTCCTGGCTGGGGCTTCTGTTAAAAACTGCCCCAAAGACAAAGGTATCTGAAGTTCTTGTTAATAGATCCCTTGGGGTAGATTAGACTGAAATGACACTGAATGACCAGCGTTTATAAATGTGTGTATCTTTAGAAGGTTTTTTTTAGAAAAAAATATATTGCAACAGATAGGAGTTATGTAGCCATTTTGGTTATTATCTGTAGAAATGCAAAAATATTTCCTAAGTGTCACAATCTTTATCCCTTGCCAGTGGGGGAAGCCCATGACTCACAAAGTTCAATGGGTAAATACACATTCAGGTACCTCCCCTGGTGGGGGAGTTTTACACTGTCTAATGTAAGGCCCCAGAAATTAATCTGGGCACACTTTGGGTTTTTTTTGGTGGTTTATGACCTCTTATGGGACATGCCAGTGTAGTTCAGCCAGTTATGCCCCATCAGAAAGGGTATGAAGAATTTAATTCTACTTTTGAATATGAATATCCCAATACCTTCCCCATGATGTAGGGGTGGGGGATTTTTTCATGTGAGCCAGTTGAGTATGGGAGGACAGCTACTCACTGGATCCAGCTGGCATGATACAAAGCACTATCCCACATATCAGGATCTGCTTTTTATCAGCCTTTTCCTGTATCTGGCTCAAAATTGCACCTTGCTGCTAAACAAATGTTGGTTTGTTATGGTCATCCTGTGGTGGGTGCTCAACCCCTCTGCACCTGGGCTAACCTTGTGCAGATCAGAGGTTTTGCCAGAACACATCCAAAATCTCCCCTCCTCCCTCACTTCAGTTTGGGAGGACAAACCTGGCCTCAGAAAGCACCTGCTGCTTTTGCAAATGGCCAATTGTTTGAGTCATTGACCTTCAGCATTTCAGTCTCTCATGGTTTCTAACAGGATTGTGCTGAAATACATTATTTAATTTTTTGAGGTTTACTCTTCAAACAAATCAATAATCTAGTTAGTAAATAGTCACCCATTAACTTGCTGTACAAATTGTTAAAAGCAGGCATTAACTTTCTAGAATCAGAAGCACTGCATACAGACAGCTGGATCCAGTGAGTAGCTGTCTGTTCTCAATTTCTAAGGAAAGCAAGAGAAATTTATAGCACTTTATATTTCCCAGGGTGAATGCAGAAGTATCTTTTAACTTCCTCCTGGAAAAATCAAATGGAAGCACAGCAACTCCCTGAGTTGCAACAATAAAAACTGAGTGCACTGTGAGCTCCTACATAATTTCCTGGCTATACTCAAGCCAAATCAAAATGCAGAAATTAAGGAAACTAAGGAGCTCTTAGAAACCTTGCCTTGGTCAAAATATTGTTCATTCAGAATTTCCTATTTATCTTAAATATCACTCCAGTTTAACGTTGGTCAAAAGTAGTTCGACAGTAAATTGCATATGACTCGAACACCCCTGAGATGTTTTCAAAATTCTCATGGAGACCACATTTTCTCTTGTCTTATTTTCCTAATCTTTATTTCAATCATACTTACCAGTCCAAAAGTAACATTTGTCAATATGTGGGAGCATCCTAGATAGCTTAAATTACTAGATTTGTTCTTATTTAAGCTTATTTATACTACATAACAAAGTGAGAATTTTTGTAAATACATCAATATATTGGCTGAGGACATTTAATATTTTCTGTAGAAATAAAACAGAGCCCACTATCTGATCTAATGCACTTTGCCTGATGGAACGGGCATTTCCTGTTTATAAAGACAAATTAAAATGCTAAAGCTGTTTCAGAAAGTAAGAAAAATTCACGTTCAAATTTTTAATTTATGAGGGTCCAGAATAAAATAAGAAAATTTTGAAAAAAAAATGAATTAAATTAAATAATGAATAATAATAATATTGAAATTAAATAAAAAAAATTTAAATTCAGAGGAAAAGGATGTTATTTTACAGTAACAACCTTTTAAAAGGAACAATAACAAATACTTGTGTCTTATCTAATGAGTGCTTGATTATTTTATTTTTAAACCAAGGATACAATAAATTTCCTTTGTGTTCAAGTTTTAGCAAATCAGTATTTTAATGTGGAAAAGTATTCCTTTGCATAATTAATGGATAACTAACTGCAAAACTTTCATTGTATTTGAAGAAAACTGTTTGCTATACAGAGACAATCTATGCCTCCTTTTAGGCAGTTCCAACAAAAGTACATGGGAGAAAATTTCTGGGTGCTTTTTATTCCTAAGTCTGTGTTCATTGTTGAGATTTTTTTCTATTTTTTTTTTCCTATTTTTTACTTATGCCTGCTACTCCTTCTATAACTCAACCTGAGGCTTTCAATGGAGAAATTCTAGGGGGAAGACTAATATGTAGGTTGAGAAATGAAGTCAGAGCAGTAATTGATACCAGGCAAGCAGCTCAGATACTAAGATTACTGCACAGTCCACAATGAAATAATACAAATATTCTTAGAACTTTAAAGAGATACATTTTTAGTGCTGTTATGCACTGCGTGGAAGCAAGACATGTAAATGTAGCACAAAAAGGGACATAGCAGTATTTTATTTAAGTTTCAGCATAATAGTGACTGTGAAAGTAAAAAGCTGAAATAAATCTACAGAATTTTCTTTTTCATGAGCTCTGAGTTAAGTTCATTCTGCACTGTAAAATTTCAGAGTATCTTTTGAGTTGAAAAATGTGGCGGTACCTCTCCCCTGAGGTCCCAGGGGGAGGGACCCTGCAGGGTCTGGGTCTGTCCCTGTCCCTGCTCCCATGTCCCGTGTGCCTCATACCTGTTCCAGATTGGATGGTTTGGGTGCCTGGGCCCAAGAAGAGAGCAGGGTCCCATGACTGGAGTCTGCCTGGGGACTCCAGCCATGCTGCTGGAGGTATAAATCATCTCTGAACATCTAAAGAAATATCGCTTCATCTTTCCTTCCAAGTTCACCACTGTCTTATATATGTTGTAAGGATTCCCTGCATCACAACAGAAAAATTAATTGTTACTTCATTTTGCATAATGAGGAAGAAGAGACATAATTAAGAAAATAAGATTATTTGCTTTTCACACCAATAATTTTGGGGAAATGCACTTTGAAATATGTTTCTGAAAATCCATCAGAATTGGATCAGGTCCTTATTTTCACTTCCATATCCCATACCCAATATTTCCAGAGCAGTAGATTCTTCCCCAGCTGACAAGCATAGTTTTAAGTCTGGCATTTCCACTTAGGAAATCTGTGATCAGTAGAGTTTCTCTCTGAGAGCTGAGGACAGATGTACAGCCAAGTCATTAACCAGTGACAATGGTAAGGCAGCAGACTGCTGCTCCTGCTAGGCATGCACAGTGCACATCTTGCCTGCTGGTCTATTACTTTCCCAATGACTCCTTATGTGCTTACTTCCCATACTTTATTGATAGGATCCTGTGAATTCTCATGTTTGTTTTCCTGACTAGAGCTTTAACCCCTCTTCCCCTCTTTTATAGTCTGCAGTGCAAGCCTGCTAGCAGACATTTTCCACTCCAAATTTTTTGACTCTATTCAGCATTTTATAGAATTCTCAGTCCAACTTTGACTCAATTTCTTTTTTGTCTCTTTGCATTTTGAATTTGGGAACCCAGATAAGTTTATTGCAAAATTTCCTCCCATAAGAAGTTGTGCATGTTTTCCCTCTCCCTTTCCTAAGCTCTCTCATTCTCCCAGTCCTGGGAAAAAACTCTTCATTTCTTCTGCTTCTTCTTGCCTCCTTCCCTTTCAGGACCTGTCATGAGGTCTATGAGAATTTTATTTCCCCTATACTAGTATTCTCTAGGCAGAGAATTATTTAGGATACCAGTATCTTAAATTTCATTCAGAGAATGATGGGCCATTAGAAAACTCTGGGATCTACTGGGAATTACAAGTATCCTTGCTGCAATCCAAAATCCTTAGCAGCCATGTCCATTAATTTATCATTTCTGATTTTCTTCTAAAGGCCTGCAAAACTATCCATCACTTATTTCTTCACTGTTTTGGAGTGCTCCTTCACTGGTCATTAAACACCCTGCTCTGCTAATCACTGACATTAATCTATTGTTTTCTGTTGTTCACCCTTTTATTTACCCCGTTTTCTTTAAGTGGATGATATTTTTAATTGCAACAATAATGGTGCAATTAACTTGGACAATGCAGATATAGTTGTGTACAATAAAATATCCATGCATTACACTGGTGTAAGTGTAAATACTGTGCCAATAAAACACCATCCCACTTCACTTTGTTCTGTATTTCTGCTGTTGAGCACAACTTAACTTAAAACACTAACTTTATGCTCAGTTGCAGAATTTTTCTTGAAAATCTTCCACACATTAGTGCTTTTACTGTTTCTCAGAGTACAGAACCTCCACATTTCTCAGCCATGGGAGATCAGCAACCTCAATAACAGAGGGAATATGTTTGACAAGTAGGAAACACTGAATGAACTTGTTTGCGTACTAGAAGTATGGCACAGCTAGCCTTGGGTATCACAACTCCCTGTCAAGGATATATACCTAACTTATCATAATCTTATGTCTTTTCTCAATTTATACCATGTGAACAAAAGTTGCCTGTTTCACTAGAGCTCTCTGTACTTTGGTTATGTATGTGAGGAATAATTACAGTCATCACCATTACAATTCCACACAGCTATACCCACATATACTCGGGATCTTTTGCTTTCCATGCTCCAATCTGTGACTGAGAGATCAACCCTCACCTTACTTTCTGTGCTCTGGTCATTGACAGAGACACCAGGCTGGATGGGGCTTTGAGCAATCTGGTCAGTCTAGTGGAAGGTGTCCCTGCCATGGCAGAGAGGTGGGACTAGATGGCCTTTAAGGCCCCTTCCAGCCCAAACCATTCTGTGATTCTATAATAGAGCATAATAAAAAACCCACCACACCATTGGACATATTTTGACTATGCAAGATTAAAACCAAAACATAGTAAAATCTAACTTAAAAATGCTTTCAAAATGATTCTATTCTTTTCACCACTGTTATTCTATAATTAAAATTGTATTATACTTCATATTCAGATTACTGTATGATTCTTTTTTTTTCTTCAAGCAGTGCTGCAAGCTTCTACAGACAAAAAGATACTGGAGAACAAAGAGACCCTCCTGAAGCACCTAAACTCCACAGCAAGACATCTTGGCTATTAAAACACCATTGCCCAATGTTCTGCCATTAAGAAATAGTATAAATCTTTGTTTCTTTCCACCAGAACAGAAGCTATAAGCAGTGTGTCTGATGGAAAAACAAGATGTGGGTGTTTTGGTGAGCTGTGTTTGTGGGAGTTACATACTGAGTGGTTTTCTCATTTTTAGAACATTATTTTAAGGTTGAAAAGTTCACCCAGCATATGCTTAACAAGTTGAAATATAGCCATCACATTTTCTCAAACTTTCTTACTTTTACTACAGAAGCTTTAAAAGTATAAGAGCTTCAAATAACTTTTTTCCCTTTTGCAACATTCCTCATTCTTTCAACATGGGAGATGAATTTACTTTCTGCCTCACAAGTTTTCTCACATTTTAAATGTTCCCATCTGTCACACATGAATTTTTTTTCCTGAAGATTAACTTCTTCCTTTTCTTTCTATCTTTCATATGTCTTCTCTGTCTTAAATATGAAAATATTGAATTGCTTTCTTTTGAAAATCCTGCTTTAGCTATTCCTGCTGTTCTATTGTTGAATTATAGATAGCTTATGGATTTTTTTTCTCAGCATCAGCATAGACCGTTATTTTGTTTCATTTCACATGTTAAATGGCATAGAGATTTATTACTTTACTTACTAACTCTTCAAAATGTTCTCACTTGTTGATATGCAGAATTTGGGTGGTAGATCTCAAGGGACATGTGTACAGCATTCATTGGAAGCAGATATCACATTCAAAATTAATTTAGTGCTCATGAAAAATTAACATATTTGATTTATATGGATAATTGACACATATAGTTTACAATGAACTAATTTTTATGTCTTTGTTTTTGCCCTTCCAGATTTTGTATTGTTGCCATTTTTAGACTAGAAATGTAATTGAGATATTGAATATCTTCATTCCTACAAGTTGTCCAGAAGTTTAGGGGAACAGGGCTATTTACCCTATTTTAATGAACATATCCCTTTGTCTGTTTGAACAGAAATTTCTATAGTGTTTATGGCTCCTTCATTTCCATGTTGCTATTAAATATTGCATATCATATAGCTATGTCCTAAATGTTCTCAGCTTTGAATAATAGAGGATCATTTTAAAATGAATAAAATAATTCTAAACAAGGGTTTTTCCTTTAAACTTCATGCATTGACAATAGTAAGGAGTTAACTTGTATGTTTCTTGGTCTTAAGCATGACCTTTACATTATCATTTAGGTCTTAAAAAATGTCATCTCATGCAACTGTGTATTTTATTTGCTTAAGGCCTTACAGCAGTATTCACTAAAACTTTCTTATTTAAGAGGAAAATCTGTTAGTCTTAGGATACATGAGTCTCCTTTTCAAAATGCTAGTAGGCAGTTTAGCTAGAAAACATCCCTTTAAAAATCTCATATACACATTCTCATGAGGAATAACCTTGGACAATATTTTTTGAATTATGCCACAATAAGCCATACAATTCAATAGTTTGTATATTTAAAAAGTTATGTGTTGATAACATTTGCCTAAGGTTGTAAGATTTTGCATATGTTAACAAGACTCAGTTGTGAATTCCTGTCTAATAATAATAGACTTTGACACTTGTCAAGCCCTGTTCTACAATGTTTGCTATGTATGCTAACATTTCAGTGGAATTTGCATGATTCTTTAGTATTGTTAAGCATCCTTGTTATGTGACTTTACAGACATATCAAATTGGCAGCAATATTGTCTTGAAAGTCTTTGCTAATTTAGAAATGTCCATGACCGTTTTTACTGGGCAGAAAAACTATTCATGCAAAGATCAAATTTCCAGTTTGATCTCTGTATGAACATTATTTGTTTCAATTTTACCTGAGAACATTTTACACACATTTTATTTCTCGTATCATATTATTTTGAACAGAAGTCTGACACTGACATCTGGGATTTTGGCCATCATTTGTATAAAGATGTTCAGAGACCATGCATAAGACAGACTGAGACCTAGAGCTATGGGCTCTGTCACACAAATATTAAAAGTTTCCCAGTCTGACTGTTCCAGGTAGCAGTAATCTCACGAGTCCAGATGGGAACAACACACTAATAGCTTTTGGGGCTGATCACTGTGACAGGTTTCATAGTTTTTGTATGAATGTTGTGAAACAACCTCGGGCTCTTATTATGATCCTTCTGCCTCTTTTGAAACCACAGGATTTTAATGATGAGACTAGATGCAGTTGTTATGAGAGTTTTGACATAATTTTGGGAGTCCTCTGACTTATTTATCTTCAGAAGTGTTTTAAAAAGACTATAGTTGAGCTGCATATGTAAGTCATCTGAATCATATTAATGTATTTTATGTGTTATGCTGTCACTTTCACAAGATATTGGCTTTTTTATTATTTTTATTGTATTTAGAGAATATTAGGCTCATGGTCACTCACACCCATTTTTAAAAGTAGCTCACTTAACATAAGTTATGTAATTCTGATTTGACATGTCATGGCCAGAAGATATTTCCAATATCAAAAAGGTCACCTTGTAGCACTATATCAGGCATTTCAAATTGAGATCATTATGGGAAAGCCAGGGAATATTTCTATGTTTCTATGGTGAAGGCTGCTTATTCAACAAGCATGATAATTTAACCAAAGAGGATCCTATTTTTTAAAAATCATATTCCTGCTTTAGCTTCACAAAGTAAAGTCCATTCCCATGAGATATGTTTTATTGTGGCACAGAATATTTACCTTTCTTGATCAAATTATAGAAACAGTCAGTGACTTTTACAAATGAGTATCATTGGCTGGGGCCAAGTGGACTCACTGATAACATGGCTTCCCATTAAGTTTTCAAAACAAACAGGAAGCATTCCATGAGCTCAGATCTATACTTCAGCAATAACTTTAAGCTTAACAGCAATATGACAATTTCACAAGCAAATTTTCTACCACTGGCTGAAGACCTTTTGGTCAATAGAGATTAAATAGAATTTGACAGAACAGCTAAAAAATAAGTGAGCTTTTTTCATTATCAACTACTTATCATTGATGCTGTAAGGCTGAGAGAAATCTTGGAAAGTGTAGTGAACTTGACAGCCATGATGGACAGAACAGAGATATTTTGCAAAGTTTTAAAAGCTTTGTGGGGATTTTTAAAATAAACATCTTATACTATTTTTGATTGTCAATTCCTGTCATGAGCAGTCAGATAGTGAGCCAGATTAATTGAATGAAATGTCTCTCACCAACTTAGCTTTTTTGACTAAAATCTTTATATTTGCTGATGAAATACATTTTATGCCAATCTAGTGTAGTATCTTGAGAGTCAAGGTTCATCTTTAAATCATTTTCTGGAGAGAAAAGTGATATATATTTGTATCTTACAGCACATCATGCCTGAAGCACTGAGAGGAGCAGGGCAAAGAAAGAAATTAGTTTCTGAACTTTTCTTTTGGAAGAAAACTTCCCACTTCTGAAAGGCAATTGAGTCTTTTTCAGTGGTCGTTGGCAGCCCCTCTCCTTTTTAAATGACGCATAAAGCACATCTCTGTGAGGCTGAAGTACTGGATTCTGCAAAGCACAGGGATGGGAGGACTGACTGCTGCACTGTATCTTGAGTATTTTCACTAACCACAGAGTCCTAGAGTTATCTTCCTTTTATTCCATCTGCTAATGTTCCTATGGCTCTTTTTCCCACAGCTGCAGGATTATTTTTATTTACAGTAAAAGGCAGAAAGGAGAATATACAGCATTATGAATTCTTCTTTATCCTTCATGCAAAACCACCTGATTTGTTTGGTCATCTTTATCAACCATCATTAAATTATTGTACAGCAGAAAAATGTCCAACATCAAACCTATAATAAGACTTTAGTTCCAGGGTAATCTCACTTTTCCTGTAGAGTCATTAAAGCTGTTTGTGTATCTTATTCTTCTGACCATGCTGACCTGACTGCAGCATCTCTGTCTCAGCAGCAAGAAGAGCTTAAAGTATCTTTCTACATCCAGCTGGAATTCACCACAGGCTGATGTTTGTATGGCCATGTCTTCTCTACTCTCCATAATGTAATTGGTTTTGGAAAGACAGCTTTCAGATGTATCTGTGAGAGGACATTAACAGTAGCTTCCAGTGGCTACTATCAGGAAGGTAGATCCCAAATCAGTTAATAATTTTTGTGCTGAGTTAATTATAGTGACAGTATGCTTGACCACCTGGCATTATCTGAAGATAAAATATTGAAAAATGGCTGTGACTGGGTAGAAAACCTTCTAGCTATTAGTATGTGAGAGTAGGATATTGATCAAATAAGTGAAGTAAATGTTCTGGCAACCTCGAAGAGTGGCATAATAGAGAAGAGAATGTAAGTAGGGGCTCAGAGATAGCTAAAGAAATATTTATAACACAAACATAAAACATTTAAGTACTTTTTCTGATTTTTCTTTCCCCATTGTACCTGTTAAATTATAGCACAACCTACTTGTATTTGTGCACCTCTCCATACTTTAATATTTAGAAGACACACAGTGTTAGTGCAATAAAAGATTAATTTAAGAAGACAATTTAATATTAAACTGAGACATGAAATATATTTTCTTTTATTATGCTTGTCAGTATTTACTTCTGAGCTAGAATTTACAGACTCAGGTTAGTAACAAATCAAAACAAAATTGAATTAAAAATTTTAGAAATAAAATGTTATGCATCCTATTAACAATGTTGGATTTAACTCTTACTTTGAAGCTGCTTATGATTTTTTTTAAATTTTATAGGGAAGTAAAGAAGGGAGTTTCAATTATTCTATAAAAAAATAAATTTCTATTTTCAAGCACTAATTTCCATATGAGATCAACAACAATTCTGTTAAACCTGCAGAAAAGCCTACTTGCCACCTGAGAAATGAACTGGGTTATTTTGCATAAGCAAGATTTAGAATTTTCCTACATACAAAGTTGACAGCGCTTTTGTAAATATAAGGTCATCTTATTAAGATGAATTAATTATGAATAATAAGTAATTACTAGCCTGAGATCTCCAGTTTTCAAGGAAAAAGATAATGGGAAGTGTCTCACAGGAGAAAAAAAAAAAAAAGTCTGATTTTTGAACATGCAGGAATCAAGAGCTTTATACTCTAGGAAAAATGTCTTTAAAGAGCTACCAGCTCTCTGGTAAATTTCAGTGTTATCAACCATTCATAACTGTTCTGAAAAAACCAAAAATAAATAAAAAATCAGCTCTCAAAAATTTTTTCAACTCCAGAGAATTCTGAAAATCTAACAAAATCAATATATGCTATTTCAGACAGAACCCAGGCTACCTTCAGTCATCTCAAATTAAAGGCTTGTCTATATAGTTTGCAGATTAATTTTACATAAGATTCCTCTCCTGAATTCTGACTGCATTGCTTAGTAACACACAGATACTCTCCATCCATGCTTGTAAATTTAGGTAGCCTCCTAGGATATGATGAGGATATCTCACTGAATAAATGTGGATTCTCTGGAGATTTCTAGTTAAAGAAATCAAGTATTGGTGAGGTGATTTAAAGTGAATCACATTAACTGAACTTCTATATTAATACAAGTTTCTAGATATTTGTAACATTGGACTCCCCAAATTATCATTAATATAAATTATTGTGGCCAAAGAAATAGGAAGTGTTTTTTTATTGGATATATTTTGGTGATAAAATTAGCAGTGGAACACATTGAAAAGTCTATACTGCCTTCCAGAACACTAAATAAACAGCTTCTGGATTAGTCTGGAGACATCTCAAGGGAAAATTCTGGAGTCTGTGTGAAGTCAGAGTGCACAGATTCTGTAGGATTGTTTATCCTAACTGGAGAAAAAAAAATGTAAAGGTGCAATTTTACATTCACTCCAGCAAGTCATCTTTTATTAAAACACTCATTAGTATTCTGCCTTCCATAAGGTTTTTAGATTTTTTTTACAGTAACTCCTGTACAGACCATAATGCTCAAACCTAGTCTGGCCAATCAGCCAGTGATGGCATCAAGGCACAGGCAGAAAAGCGGCAGCATTTCCACGCATGAACATTTCCTGGGAAGTTCCCAGAACTCATAACTGCTTCCATAGGCCCCAGGGCAGCTGAGGACAGGGGAACTGGATGGAGTGAACTGTTGGAAGGAAAGAAGAAAGAAACCTCCATCCAGAGCCTCTGTCAACCCTGTTTCTTCCTCGAGTCCCTGTCTGCATGGACACCACTCTGTCCACCCCCATTTGTCTGTCCCAGAGTCAGCAGGGCCAGGGTATAGGAAATGAGCTCTCCTAAATGGATTTCATCCACAGATGGTTTCCTCTCCTGTGATGTGTAACTGCAGTTAAATAGAAATCTCAGCCTCCTCTACACACAAACTATGAACGAATTTTGATGGGCTTTTAATGAATTCAGTTTTAAAAAGTGAAGTCCAGTTTTCACGAGCCCTTGGTCTGCATAGTTAAGGTGAATCAGAACTTATTAGCAAACTGCTGAGGAGAACAATATACAAGTATTTCACATCTGTGCTGCACACGTAACACACAACAGTAATTAAAAAGGCTATCTAACAATGCAGTATTATGTAATTAAAAATATGGCCAGTCATAAAATTTTACTGCCTGATGCTTGCTCAGTCATTACTGAAATTTTTGATTCAGAAAGAAAACAAAAAAAATTGAAAAGAACATGGAGATAGTTGTGGATTTGAACCCAGTTTTACAAAGATAAAGAAATGTATATGGAAGCAGTCTTCTGATCTATGAGATTATACTTCCTCTTCATCTGGCTATCAGAATTCTTTTGGTACTACTGCCTTTTACATGACCTCCAAGGTTCTATTAAGCACATACTGAAATTTATTTTAATCATTACAACATAATATGGTACAGAGGAGAACATTTTGATGAACTGTGGATAATTCTTCTTTGTTCCCATGAAAGAATGTGATAGCCTGCTTCATTTAATACACTCTGCTTTTCCATAACAGTCTTTTTAAGGAATGTAATTAAGATTAGTGACTAGCTTTTCCCAAGGAAGAAAAAGTAAAATGCACATACATTTACAGAAAGATGCAACAAAACTGGATTTTATTGCCTGGTCTTTTTCTAATTGCAACATTTTATGGGTTTTTATGTCTTAATATATTGTGTGCTTTCCATTTCTTCATCATTAACTGTTTTAGCATCTTGCCATAGCAATAGCTGTTGTGGAAAATGGTAGTATAACTACTAAATTAAGTACTTTTTTTTAGTTCTGAAATAAAGATAAAGATATAAGAAAAATTTAAAAAAATCCCTTGGGTGCACCCTAAAGCTTTTCTTTCTTACATGTATGTCAAATCTAGAGATTTCACTAGGTGTAAACAACAACAGTCTTATGAGTAAGAAGGTTTTTAAAGAGCTCAGTTTCAGGTGAGTCATAGCTCTGAGTCATAAAAAAGTATAGTATCAAATAACTTTCCTCCTATAAAATAAATCGGAAATGAAAAAAAAAAGACTAAAGAAAGAAAATCAATCTTCTCATTTAACTGTATTTGCATATGAGGTAAACATTAATATCCTATTATAGTCTTCCTCCCTATGAGCCTGTAGAAAACCCATACATTAGATTACAGCTTTTAATCTATATTAGCAGAAGGCCTAAGGAAAATAGATAAAGGAGGAATCCTAAGAGAAAATTCTGGTTTCTGCCCTCAGCATTTAAGGGAAATGCTCCTCAAACAGCTGTTAGCTGGGAGGAAGCCCAAAGATCAAATAGAAACCCAAAGATAAAATTGAAGGAGCTGCTTAACTGGCATATGATAATCACAGGGATTCTGGGACATCTAAGTATCTCCAATGTGCTTGAAAAAACCCACACAGGCCACATGAAAGGAGAGAAAATAAAGGAATTAGATACACTAATAGTTCAATTCTGTCTCCATTACTTAGTGCACAATTATTAACACACTACATTCATCTTGTGCCACAGGATAAGTCTGGAATACTTGTGCTCACACCTAGTGTCTCTTAAAATTATTTAAAAATTGCTGAATAATATGTGCACCCAATTTTTTTTCCTTTTTGTTAAACAAGGAAACTGGCTTGGTCCAAAAATAAAAAACCAAACCAGAAAAAACAACACAAAAAAACTGCAGGAACTCAGCACATCTGTACAATGAATCATTATGATTATGCAGAGGGTTAAAAGTTCTCTAAAATATGCATCACCTCTTTGGGCATCATGCAGGAACACGCACATCTTCTGATTTTTACATAATACCTACTTATCACCTCTTTTGTGTATGTAACTGACTTATATATTCTACCAACTGATACATACTTATGCATAACCTATACAGTTCCTTTACTTATGCATAACTTACAACTTCTACATCTCACTCACTATCTTATACTGTTTATACACTTTATTTTACCTAACAGTACATACACATTTTACTTACTTATGATTACTTAGCACAGCACCTATACATTTTACCTTACTTATACCTTTTACAACTTATCCATAATAAAGTACATAAACACTTTGCAACTGCTGTGCATGAGATTACACATTATTTGATTAGCCCCTTTACTTTGTACAAGAGCTCTGCACACACCTCTCAAATAATAAGATTGGTTCCTAATTCAGTACAGCACAGTCCTCTTTATCTATTCCTTACTGTCTTGGTATTTAGCCTTTCAGCTTCTCCTTTCCCAATTCTTTTTCAATTTAGCACAGTTTACCTTTCAGTCCTTGATGCTCCAGATCCAGGCAAGCAGAGTCAAGATGATGGTAGCAACAAAATACATCCAGTGATCAGCAGCCAAGTTAGTCTAGAAACTCCAACCAACCAGACAGCAAACACCAAAGAACAAATACAAACCACCCCTCCCCACCCAAAACCTTCTGGCTGGGCTTAAAAACCCTCCAGAAGCTGATGTGCTACAGCTGAAGGTGGATGGCCAGGTGAAGCTGGTCAGGGTATTTCCAGCCTGGTCTCACTCTGAGGGCTTGAAGAGGCATAACTACAGATGGTTTGGGTGGGACACATTATCATGATTCAAAACACCTTACAACAAAAAACCTACAATGATTCTATATAAATGGGGAGATTAAAAACAAAAAGAAAATTAAAGTATGAATTGTTTTGCGATATCCTCTTTGAACAGGTTTGTACAAAAACTACTGATATTTTCTAATATATTTTTGATTTCCTAAAGAAAATTTAACTTTTAGGACAAGATAATATCTTTTGTTTTATGAGCAAGTCTATGTAATATGAATAAAAAAGAGATGAAATCTTTGGGAACTGGATTAAAAGTTACCAAATTTTTTAAATTTATCTGATTGATATTATTTACCTTCTTAAATAAAGACCAGTTTTTTCTTGGATCTAAATTCTCCAATATTAGAGCCATCATATTTTAATTTTTAAGCCAGTGTTCTCATTATGGAACAGTTATTTTCTTCAGGGAGTAACATTTGGGAACTATTTTTACATACTTGAACTGGTATTAATATTGGTTGTTTTCAATATTGTCATTAGTGTTGCTCTAAATAAGGGCTAATATAACTAACATCACAGTATCAAAAGCCAAATGACTTGTTAGAAAACAATGTGTACCACTCCCTGTTCATGTTTCTGACCCATTATTTCCTTCTCCTTGAACTAGTTTGCAGTGTGGCAAACTAGCCAAAGGAATGGAGGAAAAGTTTGGTTTTATTTTATATTTTTATTTCATTGTTTAAAATAGTGGCATTTTTTACACAAAAAAAGTTTTCTGTGTGAGCTCCCGGACTGGCTGCCTCAGGACCCTTTCTGGCAGCAGGTGTGCAGTGGTTTTCCATGGCCTTGGTTGCTGCTTAGAGGAACTCTGAAACTTTGGCTTGGGATGGCAGTTTAACTTTGCATATAACTGAGTGTAACTGGAAGCTGCTGCTGAGAGTGGGATCTGCGTGGCCGCATCTCAGCACAGGGCACCAACTGATGACCATTATGCTCCACATATCGAATTCTGCTTTTTGCCCAGAACTCCCTGTGCACATCAGTGATGCTGTATGGAGTTAAAAGCTGCACTGCAGGGCTCCTTTCAAGGGCCAAATGAGTCCAGGACATCCATTTTAGCTATTGTTTAAATGAACAAGTAATCTGCAGAAAGTTTTGCTGAAAGCTGGGGTTTGAGGTGAAATTTTTTCAGAAAACCAGTCAAATTTTAACGAGATGAACGTATTTAACTGAACTCAGTGAGAACATGCAGAAACAACTGAAGTCAGAGGTAAATTTTTTACATGGTAATCAGGAACAAACTGTGTCCAAAATTACTTGAATCCTGTCAGGTCTTCAAAGACATTAAGCCCACCAGAAGATAGAGGAAAAATCATCTTCAATGCTTAAAATTTCCTTATTTTCCCAGTATGAAGAAAGAAATGAATGACATGTTGTTTTGCTTAGCTATCTAACAGAAAAAGAAATGAGAGATTTTAGTGATCAAAAATGAGGGAGAAAGGCTGTCAAAATTATAGAAAATATTTACTACCTCACCCAGAGTATCTGAAAGTGAGGGGTAGGCTGAAACTGTTAATTGATTATGTGCACCCACCTGCGATGTCCAAAACATTCAGAGCAATCTGACAGACATATCTGATCAGAACATCTGTAAATACAGCAGAGTGGATCAAGTGTACTCGATAAAGGGTTTGAAATTTGGCTCCCTTGCCATGTCTATTTGCTGGTTCTGTAGCAATGTGTGATTTACAGGAATCATAAGTACCTTATAAAATTGCATAATACAAATTATCTAAACTACTAGAATGAATAAGAACTGCAACATATTAGTGGCTTAGAATCTTCAGAAAAAAAGTTGCATTACTCAACCTCATAGTTTTGTTATTATTACCTACCTTTTAATAGACTTTTTCATTGAAGTATGTTTACTTTTTTATTTAAATATCATGAAGCATTCTTCAAAGGAATGTAAAAATCTCCTTTTTTAAACATTGTTCAAATTGTAAAAAAACAGCTGCCAATATCAGGAAAGTTTTTGTTTTGCTTTTGTTTGGTTTGGTGTTTTGTTTTTGGGGTTTTCTTTAATGTCTCTCCCATTAAAAAATGAAAAAAAAAAATAGCATTTTTTGACATTTTCAACAATTTTACCTTTCTCTTTTGCAAAGTATGGGGTTTTTTACTACTAAAATCTTACAGACTTCTCAGTATATATGATCTACTTTTTTAGCTAAAAAATCCGATATAAAATTTTATATGCTGCATTGAAAACAGGGTAAAAAGAAAAAAAAAATGTAAGAAAAAAGAGAAAAGGAAATCAGTCAATGCAAACAAGCAAACATACATACATTCAACACTCAAGAGTGTAACCTCTTAAAATCCTTTTTTCCAAGGATCTCTGTTGGAAGAAGAAGGCTCTGAAGTTGTTGAAGAGAAATTATCCCACCCCCTTTTTCTCTGAGAGGTAGTGAACAATCTTTGTAGGTAGGTATGAAACTGAACCATATTTTTGTAACAGTGACTCTTGCTGGACTCACTGAATCCATGACAGACTAGAGGATGCATGAGGATGTATATCATAAATGTTCATAGGGAGAAAAATAAGAAGCCATGCCTGGGTTAACAAATACCATTTCAAATACATAATCATTTCAGCTGGCATTTACAAAAGTATTCACAAAAAAGGAAGATGAGATGCTTTTAAATACTCTTCCTGAACACTTCAATATAAAACTTTTTTTTCCCAAATGACTTACCAGACATAACATGATTTGACAACCTGAGAGCCTCCAGTTTCCAGGCAATTTTATCCCAACTGGTAGTTGACACTTCCCTAAAGTTCTTTGAATGTGATCTGGATGCAATTGCATTTAATGAAAGTCTCATAATAATGTTGAGTCATTGCCAGACCTGCTTGTTTTAATGTAAACAAAAGCATGTGATGTCTTTACTGTCATTTACTGGGAGTTGTTAAAACCTTGATTCCATAAAGAATTGAAAGACATGAACTTGAGATCCTAAGCCATGTAAAACAACAAAGGAGACCTGCATGATTAAAATCAATTACATGCTTAAATGCTTTTCAGGATCAGAGCCAGCATGGTTAACGCTCAGCATCACGCTACAGAAAACTAATTTTGTATTGCCTTTATATAACTTCTTGTGTTTTCCTGCAAGCCACTTCTAACTGTTCTTTTTTTCTCACTTGGACAAAGTTTAACAGGTAACTCAGACGTCTTTCCAGGTCATTGAACAGCTTACACATTGTTGTATGGTTAGTCACAAAAGAGTTTTGGGGTTTTTTTTCCTGAGCTGATGCTAGAAGCTCTTCTGACACCAACTTCCTTGCCAGAATAGCTTCTTTTTCCTTTACCTTCCCTCTCATCCCCCTCCTTATATCTCATTGCTGATTAGAACAAATAGACTTAACTATTAGTTCTGGATTTAATGCATCAAGTTTTACTCTACAACTTGAAAGTACCTGATTTTCTAGCAAAAAATCTGCATCTACTTTTGTGAAAATACACATTTTCAAGTGTATGGTTGGTCCCTTATTAAACTTAAGAGAACTCCTTTTATTGCACAGTTTTCTTTCCTTGTATACTAAAAATTAATTTCTGCATTTTTCTCTTTGGCTCACTGCTTGTTTCTAAAGGGATGGATAGATTTAAAACCTTTTGTTTAAATTAAAAGAAAATAACTATATTCTCAAGTAAATGCTGTTTAATATGAGAATATTCTTAGAATATGAATAATATGCCTCAGACTTGTTGAAGTTTGGGTTTCTAATATAAACTAGCTTTCTAAATTTCTTTTTGCAGTCATTTTATAAGTGGTGTTTCACCACTGTGCAGTTCATTTCATCTCTCTAAGAAAACCTTTTTCAGACTACATGATATCTTTCAAATTATATGCTAGACTCCCATAAGCATAGTCATATCTAAGGTCTTAACTATATCTAATTTATTCCCCACGTCTCACTTTCTGAAGTGACAGCTGTTGAATAGCAATCATTCTGTTTTCTAAATATCCTCACAGTCTTGTAAGAAATGAGGTTTGAAACGTTTTTACCCTTCTAGTTTTCAGTTTTCTTCAGCTCGCAGGCTAGGACCTCCTCCCTTCAAAATCACTCAAATTCTAGTGAAACAAAATAACAATTATTTACATGGTAGTGGTCTTGTTTTCTGGATGCGAATCATTCTAGTTTCTCCAGGAATTGTGTCTAGATCTAACTTTTTTGTGACAAGGCTGTTTTCCTTCTCATTTCTGGTATCTCAAATTGCTCAGTGTTTCGCTAGAAATGGATTCCTTCAATGTACAAAATGTGTCTCAGATCACAGTGCAGCAAGGGTGGGGGGAATGTGTTGCACCACCACGATATGACACAGCAAAATTCTTGAGAACTTGGAGAAAATTCACCTGATAAATAATCCTTCAGTACAACCAGCATGCTAAACAAGTACTTTATTAGAGTGAGAAGTTAAATCACAGGAGTTATTATATAGCATTAAAATGTAATTGTATGTATTATTTGATGCTCCACTGTATATAGTCTTGAGTGCATATGTAAATCTATTACTTTATATCAAATCACATAATTGTATATTATTCCATATTTTGTAACACCTTTTGCAAAATACTTATTATAACACATTACATACTATATATGTAAGTCTCTTCTGGGTATAAATAGATTATGCATTTAACCAAGTATTTTATTTTCAATTTCTTTTCATTATGGAATAAGACAGTCATATTCACCTGACAGTCACAAGAAGTGACAGATAAACCATTTTGAAACATGAACAAGACATTTTCTGTACTTGAAAATCTAGCCTCAAACTCTCTGGTCTTCTTTTTTTCAGTGTATTAGATTACATTATATCTATTTTTCTGCCCACTTTCTCCTTAAAGAATGTTGTTCTTTATTGGTCTACAAATATGTTATTTCCTTCTACTGAATACTTTTATCTGAGTATATTTTTTTTCAGGCACATCAGCTTGCATTTACAATGATTGAATGAATTTCTGTTTGCTATCTGCAGACATTTTAGAATTAAAATCTCTCCTGACACTTTGTTGTCTTTTTTATTTTATCCTAATATCTGTAATGCCTCCCACTCTGGCACTATTTTAGAATTGAACCTTTTTGCATTGGGCTTTTAACTCAGATAATGAATTAAAATAATAACCTATGTCTAATATACAGAAGATGCTCAGAGATCACAAAAATCAGAGAGCATTTTCCTTCCCTAGTTATGCCATCAGGCATCGGGCCTTTTATTTTTCTCTGTCTTCACTTTTCAATTTCCTGAGCTTTATTTGGGCAAAACTAAAATAAAAATGGTGAAGCAACCAAAGGCATTTATCAAGGTTATTTATCTAGGTTTGAGTCACAGAGTCAGGAGGCCTGTCACAGCTACAGCCATGATGAATTTTGGGTTACATTCTTAAAATAATTATCTAAACAGATAGCCAAAATAGACTAAAGTCCTAGGGAGATGTCATGGTTTAACCCCAGCCAGCAGCAAAACCCCAGGCAGCTGCTCTCATTCCCCCATCAGTGGGATCAGGGAGAGAAGTGGAAAGGTAAAAGGTAGAGAACTCATGGGTTGAGATAAAGACAGTTTAATAGGGGAAGCAAAAGCTGGGCACAAAAGCAAAACAAGGAATTCATTCCCTGCTTCCTATGGGCAGGCAGGTGTTCAACCATCCCCAGGAGGGCAGGGCTCCATCATGTGTCATGGTGACTTGATTTCATGACAAGAATCTCTAATCACCTCATGACATAAGGCAGAGAGCTTTGTATGGAAGGAGTAATATACATCCCTTGAGTAAGTATCCCTTGATATCATATCTTGGTGCAAGAGTTCTATTGATTTAGAAATACCAGAATAAATTCGTATGAGAAGAATGAGGTTACTCCTGTAGCAAAAATTATTAAGTAATAATGAATAAGGGATTGTTGTAGGTGCTCATCATGCAGGTACAGAGAGATCACTGACAAGAGCGCTGGAATGGACGAACAGAATTGGGAGCAGGAGGAGTCTAGATGAAGGAATTCTGTATTTGACTGCAAGTGCATATCCTTAGCACAACTTTTCTGCCACTGTGATAACGATTTATCACCTATGCACAAGATTGTGTGCAAATTCAGTGGCATCAGAACAAGTTGACATCCTTGTTGGTCTGGCCCAGCTGAAAAAAAACTTTCCAGGATAACTCACTTGATTATATTTGTATTACACTTCATAGCAGCCTGAGAGGACTGCAGGCCAAAAGCCTCTCAGTGCAGCCACAGGACATCCTGTGTTCTCCAGGACTTGTGAGAGCCTGACTGCCTGAGCACAGTGTCTCAGCCTGTAAGGGCTGTCTGGAACTGTCCCTGAGGTGGTGTACGGACACATGCAGAGGAGGCAAGCTCTGGAAGCAGCCACTCAGAGTAGTGCAGTAATCATGGACAATAATAATGAGAAATTACAATTAATAATGGGGATAGAAGTAGCCAGACTAGTCCTGTCTGGGACAGCAGAGCACCAGGTCATCCCATGGCCATGGAAGCATAGTCCTCTACCTAAAACTGAGTGGTTAGGTAGTGTCTAGCAGCAGGTGATATACATGCCATAGCAAGACAGAAACAAACAGTTTCATCAAAGCGTGCATAAAAGATATTTTTACAATAACATTGCAATTGTTAAGAAGAAAAAGCTGTCTGAATAATATTCAGAGTAACTTAGCAACATTTTCCTTCATCTTTCCTCTATTTCTTCTATATACTATCTCCTTATAGTAATACTTTTATTTTTCGATAAACTTTCTCATATGGACTCTGTTACCATCTAACTGATGCCATCTGTCATTTAGCTCATCTGCTCTTACTGATGAAATTGACCCCAGAAGTAACATCTGAAGTCTCTTAAATTTTGGGGCATATGGCATCGAAATCCAATTTGTACAGCTCAAAGCAATCACTACTGGTATCTCATCTGAGTTATTTATTGCCCAAATACCTTGTATTTGTACATATATACTTAAGCCCGTGAATACTTTGAAAAAAATCTTATCCACCTTATTCCCTTAAGGCACTCTCTTTCGTATTTATCATCACTTTGCCCTTGGAGACATCCATGTCTCTAAGAATCAAGGACTTTTCAAGCTGCCTTAATGTGAAGGTGTAGTACTATGAAATTCAAAAATTATTTTCAGCCTTAACTCTGAAATTACTTTGGTTTTGTCAAAATCCATGGGAGACACCAAAGACAAATTTTATTACTTAATATTATACCAGAATTCCTTGACTTTATTTGGCATGACTCTTCTTAAATTGTCCTATCTTAAAACACATTTCAACAATAGATTGGTCCCAAAGGCATTTTAAATCATTGGGGTATCTACTTCAGGTAAAAATTAAAGCACACTATTATGTGTCTATCAAATAGAGTGCAGTGCTTCAGGCATTCCAGCTTGTTGCAAAGTGATACAAACAATATTTGTTTTGTAAGTGCCTTTTTTAATGGAGTGCTGAACACTGTGTTATCATAAAGGAATATAAGGCATATGGAGAATTATAAAAAAAATATACATGCAAGTTCATAATAGGTATTTCTGCAAAGGATTTGCTCTTAGAACTGGGGAATGGGGCATAAATCCCTATATTTTTCTCCTCTTCTGTGTTTAGTTTTGCTTCTTTTCAGAACCACTAAATTTTTCTGCCTTATTTTTGAGATGATTATTCTTCTCATATAATCATATTGCAATGTTATCATTTTGGGAGTGTCAGTGGGTGCTTTATTTCTTTTTTTGGCTGGAAAGATTATCCTCCTGTCCCCTGCAGCCAACTATGGTAATTTCCAGTGAATGCAGTAATGAGGGCAGAACTGATTAAATGTAGGCTTCCCTCCCATTCAACTCAGCCAACAAACTGCCTGTCAGTACCTACAGAGTTTTTCTAGGGTTTTTTTTCCAAAGGCAAAGGAGCATGTTCTGATAAGTTTGGGGTTTTTAGTTTTGGGGGTTTTTTTGTTTTTTTTTTTTTCATTTCTGCCAGGAATAGATATGGTAATAGACAAGCACAGCTTCACAGCTTTGCTAAATTGTGCAGTTGGGTTTGGACATAGGTTTGTGTTAAGGGTAGCAGGACTCTTCCAGCAAAGTATGCTTCCCTGCTCATCTGCTCTACCAAATTTATCCTGTTCCGGAGGCCAGCTGCTCTTTATAAAAAGGTGTTGCAGTGCATTGTCCCAGCTTTTACAACTGAAACCCTTTAGCAGTAGAGGAACCATATATTGCATTTTTACAGAAATAGTAGAATAATATGTTTTACTATGCAGAAAAATCATAAAAAAGATAGGAAATATTAGCTTATACAGACAGTCATTTCCTCTGTGCCATGTCCTATAAATTCTCTCTTCCACTTTGCTTAGAAAAAAGTCTGGAAAAATCCGGAAAAGTTATACCTGAAGTAAGGCTAGCAGTGTTAAAATGCAATGAACAAACAGGATAAATCCTCTGGTAAAAAAACTAGAGTACCTCAAAAGATATTGCAGGAGTTACCTAGATAATAGGCGGTTCGGCCCAGGGAATGTCAGCATTGCAGCAACCAGCCCAACTCTTCTGCACGACTCTTGATCCCATTCGGCAAATTTAAGTGAATAAAATTTGACTCAAAAGAATGTTCCCAGATAGAGGAGTCACCATAATTACAGAATAACCATGCAGAATTCTTCTCAGAAATGTTTGCATGAATAGTCCTTTGTACTTTTTCTAAAATAGAACAACCATCAAAGGATTGCTGTGAACACATAACTTTTCTAATAATCTGTAACATTCTGTATGAGTCTCCACAGACTTACTCTAAGCAGGATCCATCTTCATCCACTTTTCTTGGCATAAGCAATCCTTGAGAAGATGCAACATGCTATTTCACTTTGGCCCCTGCTGTGGAGCTGCACGTAGCACTGATACAGCACTGACCCTTTTGGTTAGTTCTTAGTAGTCATTCCTCATGGATGACAGCATGAAAACCAGATGAGAGAGTTTATAAGGGGTGTGTATCTATGGATACGTATGCATACATACATAGCAGTGTATATGTATGTTTAAACATTCACCCATGTGCATCTAATTGCATAAATATGAATTCTAAATAACACAGATATATAAATTACTACTCTGGCCTTTTTTTTTTTTTTATTTGCTAAACTTAAAGCAAATTGACACCTAATCTTTAGCAGCTTGAAGTGTAACAGATCTTAAGATATTGAGAAAAGACTAGACAAATAACTAAAGAGTTTGTCCTCCTAGTTTCAGTTTCTATTGAAAGACAGCACCTCTTGGTAAGACTACCAAAAATACCAGCAGTACCAGCATTGAAATATTGCTAGTAGAATGATTGCTTGTTTAGATTAACAAAATAGTCACAGTAAAAAGGATTTCTCCATATAAATACATCAGGTAGGCAAACTCCAGGGAAGCAAAAGGGGTATATCATCTAAAAAAGATGTTGGCACATGAACAGATGTCAAAATATGTACTCAGAATACTTTTGGGCTGAAAATTATAAGAAAATGTAAAAGTTTTAGAGGAATGTGATAATTGAAAAGAATAATAAGGGGAAATAAATCTTACCAGTCTTGAAAAGCAATCTGATATGAGTCTGTAGAAAAGGGTTTATATAATTTGGCCACAAGAGATAGAAGAAAACTAGAACTTTATGACACAGAAAGTCCTTTCCACAGCTGACTCCAGAAGGTTTTTTTCTATTTCCATTCTTTTTAATAAAACTGTTAATAACTCTCACTATAGGAAAAAACAAATAAACAAACAAATCTGTAATGTCTTAGTAAAGGTTAGTATTCCCATGGAAATGCTAGAAAGTGTCCTCTCTCTGGCTAAAATGATTTCCTGCTTCCGGTTACACCTCCTTAGGTTGCACACACATACTGGAAATTTGCGGGGTAGACAACACTTTCCAAAGGAACGTACCTACAGTACTAATAAGTTCTGCCTGTGGTCTTTGAAGCTTGTTGTGTCTTTAAGGACTGACCTTGGTAGTCTCATGCTTCAGACACAAGTGTTTTTTGGTAAGGTTTTCTCTCCCCCATTGTACAGAAGTGTCGCTCTCCAATATCGATGTGTTGTTAATGTTTGTATAAGTTATCCTGTTAGGAATGTAGAAACATATTTTGCTTAATTACTTTCCCACAATGGGTTTGAAAATTATATTCGAATTCTTCCATTTATGTTGCACTTAAGAGTGCTATGGATAATGAAGCAGAAAGTAAAAAATTATCTAGAAAACAAACAAATAAACAAGCCCAGGATGAAAAATGACATAGCAGAGAGAATGGCAAAACAATATTACTTCGAGATGGATGAGAGTGCAATATGAAATGAATTAAAAGAAAGCTGCAGTATTTTAGGCTTAAATTTTGCTATCTTGATTTTTTGGAAGATATGGTGAAAATGTCTCCTAGGGCTCCCTTTAGGATAAAAGTACTCTCTTTCAAGAACAGCACACCTAAAATTTCAGATTTTTACAATTGTAATTTTAAAATTATTTAACAAACCCTTTTTGTGTGTCTCTGTGCCATTTCTAAAAATTCTCATGGCTCTAAGTGTTCTTTTTCATGAGTACAATTTGTGATATACTGAGGTTCAAAACTGTATCCTCAAACACCAGCAAAGTGGCATACAGGCATGTAAAACCTGCCTCACCTAGGTTGTAGAAACAAAAGAAAAGGTCAGCTTTCTTGGGCTTGCTGTGTCTGGTTCATGTGGCACTTCTGATCTTTTGTGTTATGTGTCAGAAGAACAGATTGCTTGTTCTGGGCATAACTGCCTCTTTAGGATGTTCCTGTGAGCATCTGAGCCTCCTTTCTGACCATCCCTTTCTTCCCTTTTCTGTCTTGTAATTCCTGAAGTGGAAAGAATTCTGTGAATGCTTGCAGCTGAGACATTTCTGCTGATGATTTAAATGCTGCTGAAGAGAAGGACTATTATAAAGCAATATATATGCTCATGAAGCGTGACTGGTGTAGGATCAAACTCAGAAGATTGTGTGTGGGTGTTCTGCTGGGGACATGTATTGCTCCAGGTTATGTACATACAGAAGCACATCACAACACCTCTTACACTGTCTGGATAAGGGTGACAGGCAGATGCAGCCCTCAGACTTCATGTCTGGTACTTAAATTTTATATTTAATGAGGAGGTCTCTTTTAATTTGAATAGCATTGGCTCACACAGGCAAGACTCACATTTAATGTTAGACTTACTTCAACTGACAAAAGAGCAAAAGGGATCATTGGAAACCCTAAATTTGTACACAGGAAGACTGGTAAGCTCTGTGATTTTTTTTTCAATGTCAGAGAGAGGATGCATACAAAGGGAGATGGTTTAATAATAAAGGACACAGAATAGATCCATGAAAAAAAGAGCCCAAATGTTACAGTTAAATTAAGCCACACACATGCACAGAAACGCCAAAATATTTGGCATGGCATTTTAAGGCAGACAGACCATATGGCCTCCTTAGCAATGCACAGTGCTTTCTGCTGTGTCCCACTTAGGGCAAAAGATGCTGTTGTAGTACTGGGTGTGCCAGATGTCTTGTCAGTCAGCCAGTTTCACATTTAACAGTGTTCACTGCCTGAACTTGACATAAACACAGTGGCACTGCTCACTGAGTAGCCAGCTCCTTACTCTGAGGGAAAATATCATTACAACAGAATATATGAAATGACAGGCAACCATAGATCATTCTTAGTGGACAAGGTTCCTTTGAAGAAAAACTAAAATTTTGTAATTACAAGAGAAAAATAAAGGCTAACCCCAAAGCACTGAAAAGGAGAGAGACAGATGGGACAAGTGTATTAATATTTTTGCCTATTTACCAGTGCTTTTAATAGTGCATTTCTCAAGTGCTGCAGCCACTTCCTCGGGTTTGCAGTGCTGGAATAAATTAATATACCTAAGAAATGGCATTGCAGATGAGCAGGATTACAGCTCTGGCTCAAAGGGTTGGAATTGGTAGTATAACACCTCTGTAATGACTTTCACTCCTTATGAACCTTCTCTGGAAGATCACCAATACTGATCATAAGTTTTTGAAGGATCATTGACCGAATAGAGAAATGTCAAACATCTGTAGAAGTTTTGCCTTTCACTACCTTTGTAATCAAACCTCTGACTTCCAAGATGACAACACATATGCACTGAATACAAAGAAAAATCAAACCTCATTCATGAAGTAGCCTGGTAGTTTTCAGAAGGAATTTCACATATTTTTCAATTGCTTTCTATACTTACATTGAGCTAGCACAGTCAGTAGTAATGGCAAAAATGGCTCAGGGAGAATAAATTTCTTTAAAATTGTATTCACAGTTACAGACAGACACCATATTTCCCACTTTCATTGAAGGCATTGGATATGCTCAGATTTGATTGATAAATACAAATAATCAATGATTTTTTTTTAAATGTAAGACATTACAGCTCCAAACTTGGTGTTCTGAAAGTTTCACACTCTGAATGATGTGAATGAATTCTTAGCTAGAAACACACATTAGTTTCTGAGCATTCTGATTAAATGAGTGACTGAGAGTGAGGAACTAGTACATTTTCAAAGCAATTCATAAATCAAGGGAAACATTTTTTCTTCTGTTCTAACTTCTTAGTGAGATTTACCCTTCATCCTCTTCTGAGAAGAGATGACAGACCAAATAAAAATTTCACATTTGTCCTTTTTCTACTTACAAAAAGTTCTCATTGAAGGTTGTCCATCTCTTCATTTACCTAGATTGTGCTGAGAAAATGCAGAATATTAGTCTGTGTCTTTTTATGGGATATGTGTCATTTTGTTAAGGAAAATATTTTCAGATTTACCATGCCATGTATCTCCTTCAGTGTTTAGATTATCTTAGGTGGAATATTTTTAAAGTCTTTTTTTTATTTCTGCTACTGTTGAAATCTAAATTTTTCTGAAGATAACTAAAAATATGTTTATTTACTATATGTAGGAGTAACAGTACCTTTCTACCTACTTGCACTATTTTTCTTAATCTCCCCTTCTGAAGTCTCCATGTAGGATAAAGTTTCTACAGAGTGTAGTCAAATATTCCAAGAGGTTACCTGGAGAGGTTGTGAAATCTGTATCCCTGGACATGATCTTGCCTTGGCTGGACATGGTCCTGAGCAACCTTATCACAGTAGCCTTACTTTGAGCAGGATGTTGAACTAGGTGGCCTCTAGAGATCTCTTCCAAGCTATATTTTATCATTCTCGTTTTTTATTCCTTTCATGTAACTAAATATCAATTCATGTAATGTCATTTGAATACAACTTCATGCTTTAATTTTCAGGCATATTACATAATATGCTGAATACATGTCTCTGTGTATGTGTGTACATCTGTCTATCTGTAATATACAAATGAATTGGCATGATTCTGTAAAATGTTACATTTGTGTCTTTATAGGTAAATAACATTTGTCTATGACATATTGATCCTCAAAATTCCTTATCCGATTCTAAAGTTTGTTAAATTAGTTTTTCTAGACTTGGAAAACCTTACACCAAACTCTGAAATTCAAAAATTATTCCTTTAATATAAAAATGGATTCTTTGTATGATTTTTGTTTTGTCAAGTACATAAAGAAAATCAGCCAAGTCAAAACAGTGTCATGTCCATTGTCTTCCACAAGTGCCACCCATTGTGCACCACAGTTATGCTGAACACAATGACATATGCAGAACGGCTGAGGAGTTTAAAATTACATGTTTTGTATGCTTGCTAAAAAACTCACCTTGATCTTTTAGCTCTCCTATGCAATTACACTACCACTAACAAAGTGGAGGAGTTGTCATTTATGCAAACTGGGAAACATATTTGTACAATGTGCTTCACTGAGCCACTAAGTAGATGCCATGGCATCTGATTTAAATGCAATAGGGTTTGCAAGTAAGGATTTTAGACTATAACTTGTTTGTCTTTATTAATCAACTGGATAATTCCTGTTATTTGTTAATGTAAAGCTATTTTTTCATGAGCACTTGAAAGAGAAAGATGAAATGTAGTGCTATGATGCAGTGAAAGGCAGAAATAAACCCAAGGAATGTTCATTACTACTCAGATTGTGATTGAAGTCCTCAGAAAGTGATAGAGGTTGATTTAATTCAGACTGGAGATCTGAAAACTATATCTTGTTCTGAAAAATTATAAATATATATAAATAAAATTAATAAAATATGCTTTTTAATAAAAATAATGTATAAAATTAATAAAAATATAGTAATCACATAGCATTGTTTTATAATACAATACTATAAAATTATAATAAATAATGACAAATAAATAAGTAGCAACTTATAAATAGTATTCAACAGGTGCCCTCCACAAAAGGGTCAAATTAAGTTCCAGCACGGCAACTTACTATCCCTAAAAGGAGGAGTCTTTTACCTACCTAAATCCGCTGTGGGAAGAGGATGTTGCCACCCACGTTTTGTGCTCTCCTCAAAGAGAAGTACATCTGGTAACTGGCATTTCTTAGATAAAACAGCATATGGTGAAATACTGACACCTTGAAAACAGTGATGAATTACTGCATAGACTATTGGAAAGAAGTGATGGGAGCTCTTTTGAGGGAGAAATAAAAAGTGGAAAGGGAGGTCTGAACAAAAGCATTTTCTTTACATGTGGGAATTTATGGTAGAATTTTCATTTCTCAGACCTTGATAATGTACTTCTCTTTGGAGAATGGCATTAAGAATTCACCTGCATAATAGCTGCCTCAGAATCACTATAACCTCTTTCCTCAATACATTTTCATGCAATGGACATATCAAAAAAGCTGCTGTAACAAGTGATATAAGAAAGATACCATAAATCTAAGAAGCTTCAAATTATAACCTCTTTAAGGGGGAAATTAATTAATTCCTATGTTTCTTATGTAACATTAATTAAGTAATGAAACCAAAAAGTTATGTATGACTTCCCATAGTTAGATGCAAATTTAATTTTCTCCTTTTACTTTGAAAGTGAGTTTTCTACCTTTTCCTCCTGAAATAGTGCTTTGCCAATCAAGAAATCTTACTTCATTATAGAGCATATATCTTTACATGTTTTTGTTGCCAGTGCTTACAGGAATTAGGAAAATTAAAAAGTGTCTAGTAATAAGGAAGTTATTAAAATGTGTGAAATTAATGTGTTTTTATCAGCTGACAAAACCTGACCCAAAAGTCACATCAGTGGGAACTCCAGTTGTGCAAATAACTTCATCTCTCTCAGTGCTCCTTATTAATCAATGTAGATATCCCACTGCTCATCATATCAGCTGCTATGCCATGCTATGCTATGGCTATGCTTGTAAACAATATGCGCTTGGGTCTACTCTTGGACCTTGAGAAAAAATATACAATAGTATATAATTTGCTAAGAATGGCCTCAATTATACTCCCTGTTGGAAACAGTGTCTGGATGGTGGCTGAGCAATGTCTGGGAGAGCACTAATTGGCACAGTCTGGAAACATGCCAGACTCCAACAGCTAATGTAAATGATTATGTGCAGTGCTGGAAACCAAGAATAGGGCTGTTTACTTTATTTATGTCACTGCAACACCTGTGCCTCCTGACAGACATCTGAATTCTTCTACATACTTTGTTTGTGTGTATAGATTCTGATAATGAATCCCTACCTGTTCAGTAATGATTAATAGCACAAAGCCTCATGGAAAATTTGCAACCTAATATTTGGTGTCCTGTATCTGAAATGCTCCTAGGGTTTTAGTGTCCTCTGGTAAGGACAAGAAGTAACTCATTTTCATTTGATCCTCAGGCAGAATGTTTTAAATGACAATTATTTAATCCTGATGTTGCTTGAAATTATTTCTCTCTCGTCTGTAGTGGGTAAGATCACATAGAGCTACATAGCTGTATATCACTACATCAGTACTGTGCTTGGAACATCCATAAATCTAACATTATCCACCAGTAAACCATGTTCCCAAGCACTACATTTAAGCATCTTTTAAGTACTTCCAGGGACGGTCACTCAACTACTTCCCTGGACTACATCTTTCAATGCTTGACAACCATTTCCAAGAAGAAATTTTTCCTAGCATCCATTCTAAACCTTTGCTGACCAACCTGAAGCCATTTCCTCTCATCCTGGCAATCGTTACGTGGTGGATCAATGTCCACTTTGCTACTGCCTCCTTTCAGGCAGTTGTAGACAGTGATAAGACCCCCACTCCCCACTCCCCCAAGTGTCATTTTCTCCAGGCTAAATAATCCCGTCTCCCTCAGCTGCTCCTCATAAAACTTCACCAGGCTCTTCACCAGCTCCTTTACCCTTTTCTATACATGCTCCAACATCTCAATGTCTTTCTTGTTTCAAGGGACGCAAAACTGAACACAGGATTTGAAGCATGGCCTCATCAGTACCAAGTACAGGGGGAAAATCACTGCCCTAGTCCTACTGATCCCACTATTTTTGATGCAAATGAGATGCCATTGGCCTTCTTGGCCACCTGGGTTATGTTCAGCTGATCGTGGAGCCCAAGTCATTTTCAACCAGCCAGCTTTCCAGCCACTCTGCCCCAAGCTCACAGGTGTTGTTGTGACTTGACTGCAGAACCTGGGTATGGGAAAGGGAACCCTTCTAGCAGCTTGTATAAGTTTGCTGTGTATGCAACCTTGCTGCATGTATCCGTCAATGGTATCTGTACTTTCTCTAAGAAAATGAGAAACATCAGTGAGCCCAGTTCAGGTGGTGATCTCAACTCAGATTAAAACTGGGCATATATTAAACACCAATTTAGAAGTGGGGTTTCTTATAATAAACAATTACACCAACATTTGCGCTCTTCATGTGGTGAAGAGATAGAAGCTACTTTCGGGCATTCTGATGGTGTTTCCTTTTTTCAGATAGAGATATAAATACAAGTTTAATAAGCTAGAATGGTAGGCCTACACATACCTGTATAACTACAGTCAGGTATAAAGGAAAAGGAATCAGAATAATGACAAGATACAGATTTCATCTGCTTTTGACCAGTAAGACTAGACAACAGAAGAAAGATGCACAAGATAGAAGAGTATCTTTATAAAGATCTTTGGGGAGTGATGTAGGTCCCATCATTTTAGAGCTCATTAATTTTCAGCAAAAGATCAAGGGCAGTAAGAAATTCTTAAGGAAATCCTTAGAAAAAGCCATTACAGTACCTGTAGCTCATCTGTATTAAAAAAAAATGATAATAATAAAAGAAAATTTAAATAGAAGAGAAATTTTTTGTACAGTTCCTAAAAATAGGTGAAAAAAGTAGTTGACCCATGAATTTTCTCACTTCCATAGTAGTCAAGCTGTAGTGGAAACTGACAAAACAACTTTGCTGTATTTAAAGACAGTGCTTATTCTTATTCCTTCAACAAAAAACGTGTGCAAGAGATGTGTCAAGGAGACAGAAGTTCTTCTTCAAAGATTGCATAGTGTCAACTGATCAATGCCATATTATAAGTTTCAAGCCTTTATGTCAGTTGCTAAAAATACTTCTGACAGTGTTGTTAAGTAGTCCCTGTGAAGCACAATTACAGTTTACAGAGAAGACTTAATGGCTGTATGTGCTTCATTGCACATAAAACCATTACATGATCTCCTGCCTTTTCAGTCAGTACTGGTATTTGAATCCTCACTATGCATAAGGTGGTTGGAAAAACAAGATTTGATCTAATACTAATAAGGAGTACCAAGCTTTGTCTTAGTTAAGTGAGATTCTCTTCTCCTTTAATAAATAGCTACTTTTACAGGACATAAATTTCATTGTCCATTCATGGAAATGCTCCAGAAAAGACATCTGTTCCAGAGGTAAAGAGGGACTGGAAGTAATCTGAAATATTGTCTAAATAATAATTTTGAACCACTCAATATTTGGGTGTGGGTCTAGGTACACATTTGAAACCACTAATGCATAGAGATTGGTTTCTTTGTACTCTGAATGCAAGGAGCATAAGAACTAAAAATCATAGAAACATGGCAGACTCATTATTCAAATTCTGAAGTGTGCATAAGTGTTGTACCTCTCTGAATATTTACAGTTTATCTTGCAATCTAATGACTATCAGCCTGCAGGCACTGAACTCTCCTCTCTGGAGCCCAGTGACAGGACCCAAGTGAGTGGCCTGAAGTTGTGTCAGGAAGGTTTTTGTTGGATATTAGAAAAAGGTTATTCACTCAGAGGGTGTTTGGGCACTGGAACAGGCTCCTCAGGGAAGGGGTTGCAGCACCAGCCCGACGGAAGGGTTTGGACAGCGCTCTCAGGCACACGGTGTGACTCTTGGAGATGGTGCTGGGCAGGGCAACAGATGGACTGGATGATGCCTGCAGGTCCCTTCCAACTCAGCGTGTTCTGTGATTCTGTGATTCAGCGATGTACTTACAGCATATTCACATCAGTGATTAAGTATATATATATTCTTGTGCCATAAAAAGTACAACATATGTACACTGCATGGTATTAACGTTTTTCCATGTTACCAAGATTCATGTAATATAATTTCAGGCATCAAAAATTAGATTTTTTAGTGCAAGCATCCAAATGTAATGGAGGGAAGGCAATATATGTAAAAGCTGATCTACTCCATCTTGACATAGACAGACAGATGGTATCTGTCTCTCTGTTGACTACAGCTAAAGGCTACCTTAAACTGTGCACCTATGTGACTAAATGCTGTATTAGGCCATGTTCCAATCACAGATCTTGATTCATTTTGACTAGACAGTGGCTAATAAGTAATGTTCAAGCTTGCTGAAATTAATCTAGCTTTACAGTACACAAACACTGTATCACAGGAGAAGTTTTGGGGGGAGCTTTTGTATTTTTATAAAGGCTTTGAAACACATCAGGTCAGAGCCTTTGCTGGTGTAAATCAGTGGAATTGAATTCACTGCCAGCCTCACTATTTACACCAGCTGAATCTGTATTCCATGGACTTTACTAATGTGACATCTTTATGTATATGCACGGTAATTGCAGCTAGAGCACAATTCTGGAAAGTCTTCTATGCATGACATTGCCAGTGAACCCAAAATAATCTCTGTATGAATAAGGCTTCCCATATGTGAGGCTTAATTACTATTTTAACTAATCTATTTATTTTTAATTACTACATATTTTTTGTAAAGACAAATAATATTGGGAACAAGCTTGCTGCCATTTGTTTTCACAGCTGATTTTTCTCCAGATAGCAATCAAAATACATTTGGATGGAAATGGAAAAAACTGATATAGCTTAATATTTTCTAGGTACAGCTGGTCATGCTGAGATATTAATACATCTTATTGAAGCTGCTACACCAGGGTTAATCTGATAAAGCTCTCAAGATGAGCATGTTGTTTATCCTGTTGACACAAAGCATTAAGTCTGTCACCACATCCTGCTCTTGCCAGCTACGTGGGAGCTATTGTTGAGGCTCAGAGTAGCAGCAAAGAAGACATCACTAAAAGACCAAGCTGTACTAGTCAGCCAAACAAGAGAATAACCTAAAGAAAGAAAACTAAGTAAAGATAATGTACTGATCAGAAGGAGGAGCTTGCATTCCCTGAAGAAAAAAAATCAGCAACTGAATTTTCCCCCTTCCTCCTTTCTTTCATAAGGATTGTGGCTGTAAATGCTAGCACAAACATAAGCATAATTTGAAACTATAAGAATTGATTAAATGAGAAGTGGTGCTAAATAGTGCCTGTGATTATTCATAGAATATCTAGTCATCTTCAGAACACAACAATTTAGCAAGTATTTAGCTGATATTTGTTATTGTATGATGCTTAAATCTCATCTTTGAGTCCCGTGGAAAATTTAATTAACACTGAAAGATGACTGTTCTGGAAAGACTTAAAGAAAAGAGAGATTTCTGACTTTTTATTACAATTTTTCACAAATTTACATTTCATATTTTCACAGAATTAGAATTAGCTAAAGTTTAACTAAGCATAACTTCATTAAACTTGAGGGTTCATATTAGTTCTTAATTTTGTGCTTTATGAATAATGATCAAACACAACATTTGGATGGTATGACCATATTCCCATGTGATACCTGTGGGAAAGTTTTTCCTATTGGTTTCAGTGCTGAAGGATCCAGCATAAAGGGTTCATAATAAATTCCTAACAGTGATGCTGCATTTCTAGGTCTTGAACCTGTCTTAGAGAATGACTGATTATCAGTGTTCAAAGTAAAGCAATATAATCATTTCTTAAATATTTCTTGTAGCTTAATCTCTAATCTTTTCCAATTAATATAAATTTATGAACATCAACTTGAATATATATATTTTCACCAACACCACAAAGATGATATAAAATAAATTTAGATGGAGGTAAAAAAAATAAGTATAAATTGAGCAGAAAAAATGAACTGTAATGCAACAAACTTCTGTCATAGAGAAGGTCACTGAGTGGCACAATGTCTACGCAAAGGTACAGAATTAAATAATGACCAACTGAGATTGTATCTCATGTCTAATGCTCTGGACTTGGGACAACTCTGTTTTTTTCCTATAAGATTAACAGACATAGCAATTATATCTCAGTATGATGCACATTGGAGTAAGAGCCTGACCCTTTTTTTTTTTTTTTGCTGTCACATTTTCAGTGTCTTTTCTGGATAAATCAAGGCTTAGCCTCTCACGTAGTACAAAATTACGATGTCTTGTATGTCTGTGCAAGCATATTATGTGGTCTTCTGTCAAATGTCACTGTAGGTATTTTTATGATTTATGCAAACAGCCATTGACTTTTATTCTCATTAGTATTTTCCTTCCATGGTAGATTTTGGAAGAAATTTACAAAATTTAATCATATGGAGCATAAAATAGTTCTTCCTGTAAGCAAATTTAAAAATCTTTTCTGTCAGCTCCACTGGATGTAATACAATGAGAAAGGTTGTTGCCAGAATATATCTTATCTACAATATGCATTGTTTTGTTTATTCCGTCAAATTCTTTGTCTAAGCTAATCATGAGTTCTTTTCTGTCTCTATCATGTTTCAATCTCTTAGTGCATCTTGACATTGTTCCATTACTGTAGACAGTCATCATCACTGAATACAATGAACTTTGTAGTTTAGGTAATGCTTAAGTAGCCCTTCTGGTCACACAACATCTAAGGGCTGCTGCCACTCACCAGTGGGACTTGCCCATGGGCTGAATTTTTTCTCCAGCTGGTAGGGGTGTGGAGGGAGTAAATTATAGAAAGCTCACATTTCGGCCAAATTGCTATTCTGGTCATTTGGGGCTGAAGTGCAGAACAATGCACCATGCAATGAGTCTCTCTCCAACAGGAAGAGGCAGAAATCAACACATTTTTTTCAGGTGCTTTATGTTTGAGGGACAGATGTTTCTTTGGAGATCTCAGTAACAACTATCCATTGACTAGAAAGCAAATTAGTGCATTAACTCAAAATCAAGTCTGCAGCAACAATAGAGAAGTAAGTCAGTAGATGTGTTAGATGAGTGAAATCCCATGTCATGCTTTATTCTTCTCATTTTTGCTGTGATATCTTCCTGAAGGTTGTTTCCTCACCATCACCTACTGAAGCCTATGCAATACCACTACATTGTGCAAGAAAAGGTATTACTAAGAATAAATTAAATTTCTGTCGTGCCTAGACTCTGCTAATGATCAAGGCACATCACATAAATCACTGGAAAATTAAAACCCACAAACAAATTATCTTAAAGTGACATTAAATTAAAATTAGGTAAAATACAAATACCAAATAATTGTATTGCATTAGATAACCTGAAGTTACAAATAAAGGTGAGCTACCTAATTAAACAGAGGTTTTATTCAGTTTTAAAAGTTGGGAAAGAAAAGATGAAGTTGAACAAACGTTTTAATCCTGCAAATACAAGGCTGATAACAAGGACATGCAGTTTGCTTTTTATTTAGTCTTGTAGATGGCTTCGTTCCTCTCCATTGACTTTGAAGGGACCATGAGTGAATCAGTGTTAAAGAAAGAAAATCTGAGAAAATAATTTCAGGAAAAAAACCCCATATTTTTCATCTTTTTTTCAACATTTTCCTTAAAATATATTGTCTGATTGAAACATATAAATATTCAAAATAAAAACCAAATTTTCTGCTGGAGAACAACCATATTGATCCATGGATATAGGCAGAACATTTGGTAGCAAGAGTGATTCCCCTGACCATTTTGTAATTTTGAGCTTCATGTGTTGTTTTTCTCATAACTGGCCAAATCCTTGAGTCACACTTGTTATAATGATTTGCATGACAGCAGTGTCCAGGAGCCTCAAATCACATTTAGGATTGATTGTGAAGGGCAGTATATAAGATAATAAAAAACAACCCTCAGGTCCTTGTATATCAATTTAGGTTGGACATTTGAAATTAATGAGGCCAAGAGAAAATGGGAACCAAATAAAAAACTATTTTAGGCACAAATTACTCCCATATCACCTTAGGTGTTTAATAAGGATAGCATCTTTATTCATGTTTCTTTTCCTAGAGGTACCTTTATACTCCAGGGAGAGACGGAGAAAGAGAGAGCAGGAGGGAGGAAGGGAAGGAGAGAGGAACTCAACAGGGATAGGTGATCCCATTCAAGAATGAGGGAACAGTTCCTGCCTTAGGAACTGACTTTTCCTGCTTTTTAGCATGCCTATTACTTTATCTTTTGGACCAGCACCTATTTACAGAAATGATGATAGTAAACCCTGCCCAACTACACAAGTGAATTTCTTTTATGTGAAAGAACCGAGTATCATACAGTGAATTTTTGTTCTAGTTTCTTCTGATCCATGGATATCTAACTAGGCAGGCTGCACACCCCAAGGTGGTGGGTGATATGGCAAGGTGGAAAAGAAACAAGGTGAAATGAATTAGGACCTATGCCCCATGTGAATAAAAATAGATTTTACGTTTTCCTCGAAGTTTTTATAAAGCACTTTGTGTACTGTCTGCACCACAGCTAATACTGACTTAATGAACCTGAAGATGCATTTCTTTTCCCCATTGTTGCCTTGTAACCCCAAAGTTTCTTCATTTAAGAGAGGAACACATAGAAATAGAAAAAAAAAAAAAAAGAGGGTACATATGTAATGTATGAATGAACTCTGTATATCGAAGTGAAGATGCAAAGATGCATTATTACTGGTGGTAACCCCAAAATAAAAAAGCATCTCCCCCTTCAAGAAATTAGGAAATGCCTGTTTAATTCTTTTGAAAATGTTAACATTAGAACACTTTGTAAAGATACAAAAGTCTATGGAGATCATGTACCCTTGATCACAAAATTGGCAGCAAATAGTACAATACAAACAGAATATTTATAATTTAACAATTTGAAAAATAACAGGAAGACTGAATTTTCTCTGTAAATTATTCTTTTCATGCAATGTTAAGGAACTATGTGTTTACTCTGTACGCAAGTAAAGTTGTATCTCAGCCACTAGATTTTAGTTCAGATATTGTGAGCTAAAACAAAGAAATGGAAGGGAGGGAGATTAAAGGTAAAAGAAAGTCCATTTGTCTGTAAATTATTAAATAGAGATGGGAAATTCCTGCACCAAAACAGATGGCCTGCAACTACAAAAAATTAGCATATAGACAGTCATAACTGAATTCAATTAAACGGGAATTTAGATATTAATTGTGATTTAAAAGCAATATCATAAGTAGAAAAAGTTGCATATTTCTGGAGCATAGAAAAGTCTGATTACAGGGGAGGATCTATTGACATTTACATTGGAATTTCATGTACTAATAATTATATGAGTCACTTGAAGCTCTACAGTGGAGAGTATCATATTTTGTGTATGCTTTGCATGGAGGTCAGTTCCAATCTACTGCCTCAGAGTGGGAATTGGCCTAAGACATGAAATAAAAAACGAATTTTTTTTGGCCTAGGTACTACCTAATTTTTCAAATGTATTTCTAAGGTTATTTTGAATGCATCGGTAAATGTTCTAAAATAAAAATGTATTTCCAAAAATATTTTTTCTGCCCAAAAATAGTTGCCTCTCTGAATAGGAGAACTATAGCTATCACGCGTATTGCATTATAAGAGTACTTTCTTTCTGCAGGCAATGTGAAATTCTGATTGAAAAAAACTCTGCAGACTGTAGAGACTTAGGCTAGGGTCAAGAACAAACAGTTGTTCTTCTGTAGATCAACTTGGGAAATAATATTTACAAGAGCAGAAATATAAGACCAAATTCCAAAGCAGAAGTTGTTTTGCCTTTATAAATTTCCTGTAGTTATTTAAGTTGAATTATCACTTATTTACATAACTCCACACTAACATTTTGTACTAGAAGTTGTAGCCTCAGGATGCTGAAATATCTTGTCATTGCTCACAGCTGTCCATAAGCTTTGTATTGTGTTTGTGACTCCTCAGTTGAGGCTTGTCATGTCTGTTCTCTCTAAGCTTTGTTTTACTGGACTTAGCTGTGAGAACAATCTAATCAACCAGGTGTCTATATCTAATCTGGTTTGGTTGGTTTTGTTTGTTTCTGGTGTTTTTGGGTTTTTTTTTTAATCCTTGTGTGGTGAAAAATGTAGTTTCCTGTATTAGACATTTTACATGTTTTTAGCAATCCAAGTGAAGAGTTTTTATTGTCCTTTTACATAAACAGATTGGAGCAAAAGAACTATGCTGGAGCTGAATATGTTTACATTTCTTAAGTCTTTCACACTTATGCTCTTGGTCCTTAACATGGAGAGAATACAGAGGTGTTTCCCAGAGTGACTTGTTTTCTCTCTCTATTTCTTCTGAGCAAAACCAAATTTATATGATTATTTAACTAAGTGTATTCTTAATCAAGCCATGTTTTGTGACATTCAAACAAAATATTTGTAACTGATTTTGCTTGTTTTATGGGCCCCAAATAGGCCCACTGTACCCACATCGTATTTTTATTTCCAATTTTTTGCAGTTGTTTAAAAAATCTGTTGCAGAAGCAAGTGTCACTGTGGAGTTTGCAGTAGGCAAAGCAGGGCAACATGCTTTGACCTGGATTTGTATAAAAGCTAAGCCAGGAAAAAAAGTGTTGTTTTTGCTGAGTCTGAGTGACCTATGAAAGGCATTAGTGAAAAGAGGGAGAATCTCTCTTTAAATGTATATTTGCGTGTGTATGTGTGTGTGTATTTATAAATATATAAAGAAAAGTTTGAAAATGTGATATGAAACAAATGTCTGGGATCATGAGTTTGGCCATATTTTTACCAATATAGGACAAAAAGACCATATTTTTGCATTTTACATAAGACCTTCCTCAGATTACATTGCTTACCAAGATATGTTACTCTGCAGCAGTCCTAGTGCAGTCACCAGAAAATGCTAGCCATATATATTTATTTGTTTGAGTTAATGTTTCTCTGTACATGAGCTATAAAGTAGAAAAATTTGTATGTATTTCTTCATCAGCAAGTGTGGCAGTAAACAGAATTTCAATATATAATTTCTTTAAAACTTATTTTGTTTCTGATTTACAGATAATAAAAGCCTGTGAAAATTCAAATAGGAAGGAAGTGAGAAAATGCATCCATGGAAAAGAGGAATGTCTTTAAAAGTCATATTCAATGTGACATATTGTGCATACATAGGTCCCTGTTCTTAATATCTCCTAAATGTCAAATAAGAAGAGTAACAATATCTTTCTATTTTTTT
>JACBWW010000005.1:36218089-36298314 GCA_020086605.1 Lanius collurio
CCCTGCCCAGCCCCAGAGCTCCCCGAGCCGCTGGGCCGAGCCGTCGAACCGCCCCACAGCCGGGTGCCATGGGCCTGCCCCCGGGTGCACTGAAAGGAGCAGCCTCCTTGGGCACTGAGCGGATGGTTCGGGAACGAAGCGGCTTCGTAACATCACCACAGGACAGGGGGTTTTTTTGTTTTTGTTTTTTGGGGGTTTTTATTGCTGTTTTTCTAGTTATACTACTGCTTTTAATGTCATTCTGTCTCATATTTACATGAGGATGAATGTCATCATTTAAAGTGATGTATTGCTGACACAAGTGTTGCTTTACAGTATCTTGAAAACTTGTCTGTTTTCAATCGCTGCCAGAACAAGGCAAATCATGCAGGTCCAGGACAGGTCATATTTCAGGGAGAGAATACAATAGCTCAGGCTGTCCTGGAAGAGAGATCATTATCAGCTACAGCTCCTACTCCCCACATGTGCACCAGGGGACATCCATTTCATGTGAAGATGAGAAGTTCTTGAGTACACTTGAGATGTATCTTTTTATCCCATAGTCAGATGAAAAGATTTTTCTTCCAAGGTAAAGTGCATTATTTTGGCACAAAAGTTTCCTGTTTTACAGAACTTGCTTTTAGGCAGTTGTCACAGACATGAGATGTCAAAACAACAGAATGTTGATGGGTTTGCAATGTCAGAGACAAAGGTACTGGAATTTTGTATGAGCTTATGGTGCTTCAAAGGTAAATGAACTTGCCTTCGTTATGGGTATCATATTTTACTTTGTGCACCCATAGTCCTTCACAAGTATGGGTAGTAGCCAGGGCAGGGCTTCATGAAAGGTTTTGACAGTTTTCTCTGCTCAGCTTTACATCTGAAGTATAGATAAATTTTCCTTCAAATATCTGATCTATGTGCTGTGCCCATTTTTTAAATTTATTTTCTGAGTGAAACAGTTTTGCAAAATTTATGTGGCTAGCAGTCCTATTTGTAATGTATAATCTGCTTGAATTCCCATGAAAACTATTCTTCCATGAATGATGAGCTTTGCAGAGACAAAAGCATGCACTCCATTGTTTTGGAAAAAGAGCTAATTTCAGCTGTTTGCTATCTAGTGGTTTGAATTGCATCGTTGTTTTTCTTTACAGTGCTTTGAAACATCAACCCTAGCAATGTTCCTGTGGAGAGAAGTAGAATAAAATTATACGGGCCAAAGCCTCTGAATTTTCAGTCTATTGTAGCATATTGTGTAGCAATGTTTACCGGTAGATGCCAGTTTGTATTCTCTGTGATGCAAATTTTGAAAGCCATTGATTGAATGGGTACAGTATGCTTTCTTTTTATTTGATTCTATCATATAGTTTAAATGTTCAATATAAATACTTGTTTGAAAAAATAGGCCTAAAACAAAGTTAAACATTCAAAGGTAATTATTAAAAAAAGTTAAGGTTAGTGAAACGAAAACTAATTTCTTAATTTTGTGTCCATACTGACAAAGTTTACTCAGTGAATCAAGAATTCAGGACAGATGCAAACACCAATCTGACACTGGTAATACAGTGATGAAATTTAGACACATGGTCATGTTGGTGTTCACAGAATGAGTTGTCCAAAATGCCCTCTACTAGTGAACTAATTCTAGCTAGAAATATAGGAACGTACAAGAAAACTAAAAGGGAAAAACACCTACAGAATCTAATATGCAGAAGATTTGGAAGATTCTTTGAAGACAAGTCAGAGATTTTGTCTAATTGGTAAGGTGAAGAGAGGAGAAAATAACTCTCTAGGTTATTTTTAATAGACAGCTGTAGGAGATTTTATTACTCTGACTGGTTCTATACTCCATGTGTATACCAGGACAGTAGTAGTTGCTGTACTATAGTATTCATTTAAAAAACACTTGGCAGAGCTTGTGATGACTTAATATTTAGCTGAGGGTAAATTGGCTTCATGGTCAGCAATGGAGCTCACAATCATTTTACACCGGGCAGTAAGTCCTTAGCTGGGTTATCCTAAAGAGTCCTGTATGACTGTGGGCTGAAGGGTCAGGGCTGCGCTCTGGGAAGTGGTAAAGCTTCCTGAAATTTGCCAGAAGCCTGTATCATCAGAATGACCCTTTTATTTTTCCCTTTTATTTTTCCCTTTTTTTTTTCCCTTCTTTTTTCTTTTTTTTTTTTTTTTTTTTTTTACATGATGGTATAAAAAGAAGGTAAAAGAGAAATATGATATAAAACCGAACAATGAAGTGAACATGCACAATATCTGATTAACTCCCCCTTCTGGAGAATTTACAGAATGAGAAACAGGTGAACAGTCTCCCAAAAGGACAGGAAAAAAAACCAAACAGAAAAAACTCCAAAATATTAGGTGACTGGCTACAAGAAAGCATGGTATTCTAGAATATGATGAAAAAAATGACATGATCTATAGATATGGGTTTATGGAGTCTGCAAAGCCCTGAGTGAGACAAATGGGGAAGTTCATTGCTCTTTGAGATATAATTTCAAATTTTCTTCATCTGAGGAAGACATTTGCTTACACTCTGCTACCTTCCATTGGTTATAGACACTCCTCATGCTTTCAAGGTTATAGCAAGGAAGGTTGGAAATAAATCTGTGTTTTATTTTTGGTTTTAATGAATACTGAGGTCCTAGAGTCCCTGTTGGCTGTGAGAAGTACTTTCTATGCAAAAAATGTAGCTGTGGAATAAAGTGGCCCCTGGATTCTCCATTTCAGACCCACTACAAGTTGAAAGATGACTTCTGAGGGGTTTTCAGTAAAGTCTCACTACCATTAACAAGTAGCAACATCTAAGTAAAATAAAGAAAAAGTACATGCAAAATTAATTGAAGTGATAAGCTTGGCTGTATGATTCTGAGTGTGCAGATTTTCATTGCTTCAAATGATGACATTCTTCTAGAGGTTCTTAGGTTCATCCCTTTTACTTTCTAAGGTGATGCAAGTGGAAAGAACTAGCCTGCATGTCACCATCACACACTCTCATATATAGGCTGAGACCATCTAGTTTCAGTAGCACAGGACCCTCCTCTTCGCCTAAAGTATCAGCAGACTGATACAACACTATTAACCTCTAAATTCAAAACCAAAGACTTCTGTATTACTGGACACTTGTGAAGGACACTTAAATAAATCAAAGAATATATGAAGCGAGGAGAGAGATGAGAATAATACAAATAAGTTTAAGTTCAAAATAAAATTAAAATATCTGCAGTGAGATAATTTATACAGGGTGTAGCTAAATTTTTCTCATCTTCTTGTTAATAATTGTATGGTTTTGATCATACAAAGGTATTCTTGTAAGTGTTTCTGGTTAATTAAAAAAACCCAACAGTTTAGAAGTTGTGGATTCTAAAATATGTATATTTTTCCATTAGTCATCTAGATAGTTAGTATTTTTCCATTAGTCATCAAAAAAGAAAACAAGATGCTCCTTGCTTTTACACCACTATTACAGATCTGCAGAATATGTAAAGTGGATATACATACATTTATATAAATACTTGATGTTGTTCAGAGTTTGCATAATTTTTATGATTTGTCCAGTTTCAAATTGCAGCAGAATGCAGTGGGTTTAATTTTAAATTCTAATATATAAATTAAGAATACCATTCTAAGGAAAAAAAAGCCCAAGACATAAAAGCTTTTATGTAGAAGAGAACACCATCACAGATCACACAAACAGTTAGATATACTTCACAGTTATAATAGATGATATTATTTCAGATTAAATGATTGTCAATTGCATAAGAATGACATATTTAAGATATATAAATATCTATACCATGTAATATCAGTAGGGTGGTAATTTTGTTTTATGTCTGTAAATTCCAAGCCCATATGCTTTATAGGATTCTTCCAGGGACAAAATGACTCCTACCAATTTGGAGTATATTGTTCTGGCTTATTCTTAAGGTAGTTAGGTATGCACTACCATCACACAGACATTTCTTTGCTAAAAAAAAAAAAAAAAGAAAAAAAAATTGGAAAGATAATTCTATATTACCTTAGAAAAGAATGAATGTTAGATGAAATTAAGATCTCAAAAGACCTCAGGAAGAAACTTAATGTCATAAACACTTCTTTTTACTCCTATATTAATTTTTATTATTGTCTTTAGCCTGGTTTTCAAAATCTTATGAGAGGTGACTTTGGTCAAAAGTTGAACACAGTTACAGTCCTTCCAGCAATTTCCTTTAAAGAAGCGAACCTATGAAACAGTTGCAATTGTTCAGTTTTTGAATACAGACTCTCATTTTGTTAGTGTACTTCTTCTTTAATGTCACTGACAGTATTAAGGAATGAGCCTTATTAAATGTCTGCCTAAATCAGTCAGAATCATTCTGGACAAACTAATGAAAATTCTAATACAAGAAGCAAGACTAGAAGGACATCATTGTATCTTCTGCTTAGCTAAAGCAAAAATTGGAAGAACTTCCTTCCATTTACAGTATGTCTGTTTTGATTCAGCAATTGATAGTCTGTATAAAATTAGGCTGTACATTGAATTTATGATGTTTTACTTAGAATGAAATGTGTTATCAAAAATGTATAGTCAGCCAGCCTCCTGAATATTGTACCAGATACATTTATTTTTGATTTTTTTGCCAGTCAATGACATGTGTGTGGTACATACCAATTATCTTACTTTCCTCACACACTAAGGTATTATTATTTCACAGTTTTTGAGCTTGTCAGTGCAACTTGATTACTTCTAGCTTTCCTTTTACAGTACAGACTTTAGAGGAGTTTCTTTTTAAAGTTTAGAAGCACTAAGTTGTCAGAGACTGGAAGAGGTGATCTGTTTTGAGACATCTTAAGGGCTTGGAATGTGTGGTAGGGGGTGGGTCAGGCCTTGCTCTGGTGAGGTGGTGCCCTGTCCCCCCCGTATCCCTCAGATCCACAGTGTCTGTCAGTCATAGCACAATGGAGGCAGGCCCCAGTGTCGCCAAATCCAGCCTAAATGGCCGAGAGAGCTGAAGTCCCACCTGGGCAGGAAGGCCCAGGACGGTCAAAAAGGTTTAAGAAGGTTCCCCATGGGGCAATCACTTTTTCTTTTAACCCTGCCTTCATCCTGGAGTTTTACATTGCTGGAACCAAGGAATTCGTAGCTATATGTCTGTTTCTCTAGATCTTTCCTGTCTTTCTGTTTTTCTCCCTTTCTTCTTCTTCTTGTAACTCTCTTCTCATGGAATATAATATCAAATGGATTGTAAGGCTTCCTATATGTTCAGTGGACCGAATCTGTGATAACTGATTTGATATTGTATTTACTCTTTTGCCAATGCTCCTTAGTTTTCTATGGTTTGCCAGTAAACTTTTGTGAGTTTTTAACTCTTGGAAATGTGTGGTTGGGATCTTCTTCTTTCCATCTACCCAGACAAAAGAACTTTGGTTTAGCCCTAGGTTTGAGCGACCAGCATGTAACAGCTGTTCTACTCCATCCTTCGTGTTTCCTTTACAAAAATGCCCCATTTTTAAGAGTTCTTTCCTTGGAGAACTGTAAGGTGCATTGGTCCTCATTAGATGGCCACAGAGTCAAATGGCTCTGGTAACATGACTGTCACTCACCATACTTCACAGGACACATGCCAACATACAGTTTTGTATAAAAATATGAAGCTCTCCTGAGCTGGAAGAGATACAAGCAGAGTTCTTCCAGTCAGTATATGTATTATATAACTCATAATGTTTTAGAGAACAAAAATTGCAAATCTGCATATATGGAGAACTATTAAATGTTCTCTAAACAGCAGTAAACAGGGGGTTAAATAGAAACATGGTTTTAAAAAATATTTTACAGATCCGTTGTTTTTTACTGTAGAATGAAAATTTAATCCTGCAATTTCCATGTTAAGAGGATCTGTCAGTTCATTTCATGGAACAATTTATAGTTGTTTGTTCTGTCAAAAGCAAAGCAGATAAATACAAGAAAAAACATGTAGGTCCTTCTTTAAATTTAAATGAAAATTCATTAAAACATTGTTGTGCATTCTACAGTTGCAAACAGATGTGTGTTTCACACATCTGAGATTTGTAGTGTACAGCTGAGGCTCCTTACAAACATAGGCATTATTTAGGCATTAATTCAAGAAGCTGGAGACTGCAACCAGTGCAACAGGATTTTGATTCTTCATGGAGGCTCAGATGATGTTTTAGTTCTGTGACAGAAGTGGAACTCAGAAGTCAAGGACAGAACACGGAATATTTTCGTTAAAACTATCTTATTTGAAAACTAAATTGTCTCAAAAAGCAAAGCAATGAAAAAGATGATAGTGTCTACTTCTGCTAGTCAAAGTATAAAGTAGAAATAGAGGTTTAATAAAATGTTTCTATGGAAAATATGTCTGAAAATTTAATTTCCTTTTAGGGCATGCAATGCTTTCCTGCTTCTGAAAAGTCTGATGACATTGATAAATAAATATGTCAACTGTATTTTCAGAAATAAAGGAAAATAAAGACAGGTTTTAAACTTAGCATTAATAGAATTTTTAATAGCCTTTTGTAGTATTTAAATTTTAATTTGAGATCTCAAATGGAAAATTTCTTTGTTTCTTCAATTTCTATCCCATCATCTTGACTTATGTAATTCTTTGTCTCATGGTAAGATTTCTGAAACAACATTTAAAGAAATAATTTTGTGTCATAGTCTCCAATACCAAACTCTATACATTTGAAAACAACCCAAAAATAAGTGGGTCTTCAGTTTTTATTTATACTGAAAAGCACAAACTGATCATGAGGGCTCTAGACATGCTGCCTTAGAGAAAAGGTCATTGAATGATACGTTTCTGTGCATCTGAAACTGATAATATAAGAGGGCAGGAGAAATTGATAGGCAAAGTTAAAAATTAGAAAATGTTTTAAACACTATCTCTAAGAGTATGACCTAAAGTGTTATTAAAAAAAAAAAAATAAACAAAAAAACCCCTAGAATTTTAGAGGGATTTAAGTTTCTCCTTTTTTAATAAAATATTGTGTATATAAAATAAGAGAGACAACTCCATTTCTTGAAAGAATTAGTAATGGTAACTCAGTCAAAGGCAAGTAAGGACAAGGGAAAAATATTCCAATTCAATTTATAATTCCTAAAATATTTCCTTGTGTTGACAACAGAATTTTTATATCAAAATTTCATGTAAGGACTTTTAAATTTTTCAATCTTGATGTTTTGTAAAACTATACAATGATAAAAATTAAAATGAACAGCTAGACAAAACAAGAACGCAGCAGTGTAAAGTGGCAGAATGGAAGTCTGAAAATTGAAGGTTCCTCAGTATTCATCTGGACTAGGCTTCCCATCATGGTTAGAGGCTACTTAATGGGGAATAGAATGCCTGTCTATGGTCTTAGTTGTGTGTAGTTTTCAATAAACCATTTTTTTTTCACATTGTTTTAGCAGACAGATTAAACTGGAAAAAGGTATTATGACTGATATTTATTGCACTGTCATAGCCTCCTGTGAATTTTGATTAATCTTCAGTGTGTTTGCTTTGAGATCTCAAAGTGATCAGTTTTAGGGGGAGAGGGACACAAATATCTGTAGTCTTTCCTTGTGTGATCGCAACCTGGATTAGAGCCAAGAGTGCATGAAATGACATTTTAAGGAAGAAAACAGGAAATTCTCCAGTCATTCCTTTACTGTCTAACCCAACAGAAAAAAATACATTCAGTTGTTACATCGACTAGTTGCTGCATTATCTCTGCTATACTCAAGTAAGTTTAATGACAAATGACAGGAAAATCAATGTGGTGCTGTACAATTGCATTTTGGTAGAGAGAGGAAGTTGTATTTGTTTTTCTAAAGCAGTCTGGAAGCTATGTTCAAGATAAATAATTTTGACATTTTTAATCATTGTTAAAATATCCTGCATGCGTTGGTCCTGTGCAGCAATCTCTGATTATTTAAATTGGTTCCTTTTTCCTTTGGAATCCATGCCTCGTTAGGATAAAGTACAGTCTGTTGATGAAACAAGGTTGTACAAGACAGGAGCCTGGCAATTTTCCTAACAAAAAATGGCAGGAAGTAGAGTGGAAAAAAAAAATCTGGAAAGCAAGAAAACTGCTCTGGCAGAGAAAAGTGATCTGATGATTTGGACACTCAAATGCCCCTGGTCAAATCCCTTCTGTCCCGGCCTGTTTTATGAAATTTCCTTGTAATCTGGGAAAGTCTAATATTTTTTTACCTGTGTTTTCATCAAAAGTACATTCTTTCATTGCACTGTAAAATTCTGAGTATTTTAAGAATAAATATTTTGAAGAGTGTGTGTCCCCTGGACTATCAGGACATAAGCATCTTAAATTGAGAAACTAATGCTAATTATAGCAATGACTCTATGCTCCAGTGATTATAACATGATCAGGTCACACCAAAGGTTACAGAAGAAATCAATACTGATCATTCAGAAAATAGAGAGTGATGGATATCAAAAGCTTACAAAAAGTAATAAGTCTGTTCTAAGAGCAGGTCATAACTCGTATGGCTCTAAAAAATAAAATCAAATGTTAGGCAGTTGCATATTCTGTGCTGATTCTGTAAGCATCAATCATTTTGTAGTAAGGTAGTTTTACAAGAAAAGGTATCTATATTATGCTATATACAATGCTATAACAGCATAATAATTTATATGTAACACATATTACATATTTAATTAAAACTGAAACATAAAATTTATAACAAATAAGTGGAATTTAAGAAGCATGGGGGAACTTGGTTCAGGTAGTTTGATGTCAATATGAGACCTGAAGTGTTCCTAAGAGATATACACTAAAACGTCAGTGAAGCTGCTGGGGAAAAAAGCAATTACATTGATCCTATACAACAACAACAAGCATAGTTAGGGCAGCAGTGATGTCTGTCTTTCTCTAACTATCTTGGAATCTGTAATTTGACTCTTTGTCTTATCACAAGTGTAATTTGTGAATTCATGTGCTGCATGTTTTATTCTGGTAACTTAATCCATTTTACAGATTTTAGTTGTTTGAAGACAAAAGAAACAGTTTTGCTGGATTGATTCTCAGAAAATTTAAGCCAATACTTGTTTATAATGTTTCTAACTACTTGTATAGCAAAAGAACAAGAAGTTATTCTATTTCTCCTGAAATAAAGGCAATAGTAATTGTTGATCCTTTTTGGAATATTACCCTTGTGGTTGGTTTCGTCCTTAAATTCAGAAGAAATAATTTAGTTGTGCTAATATGAAGGGGGGAAAGGGAAGTAGGTCAGGAAAGTGTAGTCAGAATGAAATTAGCCTTATTTATGGAGAAATTATTTTGACATCACGGAAAGATATTACATTAATAAGGCAATATTGAGTTCAGAGTTGGGTAAGGAATGGAAAAAACCCATTAAGTTATCACTTATTTCTGGAATCAGTATTGGACAGATTAATGTGTTATAGGGCAAATAGAAGACTCCTAAAATGTCCAGTGATAGACAACATTACATCACCCAGTGTGAAACTCCCTGCCTCAGGGAAGGTACCTGGGCAAATATAAACCTGAGTGAATAAAAAACAGATAGATTTGGTGTTCAGGGATTTCGCCCACCACTTCTTTAAAACTTCCCCCCCCATCCAGTGGATCTGGGCTGTGACCACCACCTCAACCCAGAGTGCCCAAGTCTTGTTTCAGGGCCTACAGGTGGTGAAATCTTCATGCTCTTGTCCTTTCTCCTTTCTTTCTTTTCCCTCGGGCATGTCCTTGGGTGATGTTTTGCTTTCATACTGTAATGCTTATATGTTCTTATTACTATAGATGGTAATAATCAAAATGGCTACATACACGTTTTCCTTTGTAACCAAGTGGTTCCATAACAAACCCTACATGTGTATATTGACAAACTCTGGTCATTCAGTTTCATTTTACTCTAACCCACCCCAAGGGATCTATTAACAAGGACATTTGTTACTCTTGCCTTTTGTGGGGGGTTGTAGCAACTTACCTGTTTAAATTCTGAATAATTAGTTAAAGAAGATGCAGTGGAAGTGATATTTTATGAAGGATTAGAAAATAGATTTCTGTGTTGTGAAGGAGGCCAAAACAACTTATAAAACTTATACAAATGTCACTTCAGTCCAGAACCCCCAAATTTGGAACATATTGAAATTCTTCAGGTCTTTGGTAGCTTTTGAACAGAAGAGTGCATTCAAACAGTGAAAGAGGGCTTAAGAGATACTTGAGAAAGGACAAACTAGTATTGCAGTGATCAGTAGGATCACTTTCTTTGTTATCTAATTTGATTATTTCCTAAATAAATGAAAGAACCCAAGCAAAAGTAAACAACATAACTGTGTACTTGGGTTTTCTTACCACACTTCCAGGGCAGTCTGGCTTTGTTCAAAACCAAATGTTTTTTATGAAAGGCATTTTCTTGTGGTCAGCAAATGTATTTGGTACTAAAAGTCAAAACTAAACTCCAAACAAGTATATGCCACATATACATTGGGAGTTTTTAATTTTTTTTGGGTACTCCAGTTCCAGGTTCAAATGAGTCTTTCATATCATGGTCTTCTGTCTCTGGAGAATGCCTCTTAACAGCTTTGATTACTCTTTTAAGACTCTGACGGAATAAAAGCACTAGGCCACTTTCAGTCAGGTCAAATCCTCTATATTTTTATACTTTTTTTCTGAATGTTTAAGAACATTTTCAGAGGAACACATTAAGAGAGGCTGAGTTTCTACATGGAACCCACTTTTGACTCTTCTGTGATCTTTACCAGCTTTTTCAAAGGCATTCCCAGGAGAAAGCTTTGCAGTTAAAGTACACGATTAATTACTCATTCTTTAACTGCCATCAAAGAGAGTGTTTCCACATGTCGTCTTTCTCCAGTACTGTCAACCTTTATTTTCTTCCTAAGTGAGTATGGCATTGCACTATCATCTTTGTTTTGATATACAGAGAGGGGAAAAAAGTCCTATAGCACTGGTGATGTTCCAGGGCACTTGACAGAAGTGCACTGGGCAAGGACTGTTCCCTTTTTCTTTTCAGTTAATTTCTCAAAACTTTTCTGGATAGTTTGAAAAGGTTTCCTATCAAAAATTGAATAGAAAGAGAAGAAATTGTATTAAAAATTCAGTTCATCTAGGCTGATTGCTTTAACATTGAAGAAGATGCAAAGGAAGAAAAAGTGTGCTGTCAGAGGTCTGCTAGCTGATTTTTAGCAGCTGCCATCAGATCCAAATACTGAACATCTGATTCTCTTTGGACCAGCCTGTCCTTACACAGTCCCTGGAAAAGTCTCAATAAAATTTGTTTAAGGTTTAGCATTTCTTAATTAACTGGCTTTGTTTGTTTGTATTAATTCACATTTTCATTTTACTCATATTTTAATATATGTGACTGGCTATACCAGAAAATGAAAGCAGAAAATTTGGATGATGCAGCTATAAATACTCTTTTGGTTCAGTTAAAGTTGATCAAGGAAGGTTAATTTCCTATGCTTGTATATAATAATTTTACTGGCATCTTTTATAGTATGGGCATTTCACAGATGAGACTTTGTTAATGATTCTTTAATTTTCTCACATGCAGCTGATAGAGATACATTCTGAACTGTTACATGTCACTGTCTGCAGACTGGGCAGCGCTAGGCACAGGGAAAGGAAGTCCTTGCCTAGGGTATCACCTTGCTGAGAGGCAAAGTGTCACACTGCTGCAGGACTGCTCTGCCTATGATGGCATCCCAGAGAAGGAGCAGTTCCTCTTGGAAGTGATGCTGCAGTGGATACTAGAGTTAGAACAAGGGGGTATCAGCTGGGATTATCTGCTGCTGCTCACTTTCTCCACTTACTAGTCTTGCCACCCCATCTTTGCTCTTCATCCTTTCCCTTGTAGTCTACTTCCAGTTTCTCATTTGGTGGGAAAAAAAAGTCTGTTTGTCTATGCATCTGAATATCCTTGAGATGTTTTTGTTCATGACTGCAAGTGTCATTGATTTAATTTTTAATTGTTTTTGGAGCATACTTATTTAGAGTTCAAGCTTTGTTCAGGTTCAATTGCTGCAATGAAGTTACTGGGGGAACGAAAATAACTTTGGGTGACTTCTTAATTTCTTTACTAAGTAAGAAACTGCTGTTGAAGTCTGCATGTAATTTCTTTTTCATGTTCCATAGTATCTGTGCATCTTTTTCTTCCACAGCTGAAATGGAATAACTAAATTCCAATGGTCAGTGAAGTAAGATTTTTTCACATTTTATATACATACATATATATATATATATTTATATGTAATATATATAGTTACTTTTTATTTTGTTCAGAAAGTTCTCTGTCATCTAACCTCTCTCTGCCCAGGTGTTCTGTGCTCTGCCATAATACTGGTAAAGAGGATTGAGATCCATTTTTAAAACCAATTGTATTTTTAGTACTGCTGTTGCACTCATAAAGAAAAATTAAAGAAAAAGTAAATCAACAAATTTTTCAATAAAGAAAGTATTGTACTCTCAAAAAAACCTTGATTAAAAGTACATATTTTATGATCTTAACAGAGAACTTCACAGGATTACTTCTGACATAAAATTATATGCTTTATTTGAAAAACTGTTTTGGAACTTCACTTTTCTTACAGAATTATTTGCTCTATCCAAGAAGAATCTTCATGCATGTTTTTATAGTCATTATAGACATGAAGAGTATCTTATAGTATAATAAAAAAATTATTGTATTTTTCTAGAATATATGACCAAGTTTCCCACAAAAATCAAAGGGAAATAAAAGGCAAAATGACTGACCAATGAGAAGAATTTTATAGAAGTTAAATAGCATTTTATTACACTGAATGTTGTATTACACTGAACATGATTGTACTTAGTAAAACGAAATTTTTCCCAATTACAGGAAATTTTCAAGACTTCAGAATGTTTTGTTCTCTGCATAAGAAATAATGACTAGAATTTTGACTTTCCATAAACAAAGATGAAATGAAAAAGTGAAACTCTTTGTCTGGAGTACTTAAAAGACTTAAACTTTCCTCACAACAGAAAAAAAGTTTTTTATTTAAAAAAATAATCTACTGTACATACAGATTTGTTTAAAAGACATCAATAAAGAATATTTATCATTTTTTTTTCTTTTAAAATTTGAGCCAAAAATTTAATGGAAATAGGCTTTCTTCTGAGAAAATTTTATTAACAATAAAGAATTTCTACCATAAGGAGAAGCTGCTAACAGCAGGAAGAGACACATAAAGCTTGCAAGGATCTCAGTTGTGATTGTAATGAACGTATTTTTTGGCAGATGTACAGAAATCCTTGTACTTGTGCTTCTCTTTTATAGGATGTCCCATTTCTCCTCACTGTCTTTTTGTACATGGCATGTTGGAGAAGATTGGTATTGCAGATCTGAAGAACTAGAGAAGATGGACTGGAAAATGAGAAATACACTGTGTTATGTTTGATTCTTACTATTTGGCTGGGGAAAATGAATGCTCCAGTGCTCAAATAATTTCTGTTTAATTTTCCAATACTGACAATTTTTGTTCAAAATAAAACCACTTTTTTTTGTTTGTTTGTTTCCTTTTACTGTTTTATTCCTGTTAAACACTTATGCATATAACAGTCTTGCTCACAGGGAAAAATTGAAAACTATGTTTCTGTGATCAGCATAGCCAGAGAAATGTTCTGTATTTTCCCAAATGCTTATACAATTATCATTATGGACTCCCAGAATTTTTTTTTTTTTTTTTTTGATCATTCAGTATTAATATCATGTAGACTTCTTCTGCTTTTACCTTCTTTTAAAATAAGAAACACATTGAAGTCCAACAGTCAGAGTCTATGACTTTGTATCTTAAATCTTCTAACTCAGAAGCTTTTTTCATCTGGTAGCAAATTTTCTTCCAAGGCTCAATTTAAATATCTCCTGCCTGGCATAGGCTATAGATGAGGAATTGCTGGGTGGAAATTTCAGACAGGAATACCACAATAAATCAGTGTCACATATCATAGAACTGAGGCTGAAAAAGAGCTTTAGAATCACGGAGTCCAACCATTAACCCATCACTGACAAGTTCACCACTAAACCATGACAACAAGCACTACATCTACACATCTTTTAAATACCTCCAGTCACGTCCCTGGGAAGCCTGTTCCAATGCTTGACAACCCTTTCCAGGAAAAAGTTTTTCCTATTATCCATTCTTAACCTCTCCTAGTACAACTTGAGGCTGCTTCCTCTTGTCCTGTCATTTCTTACTTGGGAGAAGAGACAAACCCTCACCTGGCTACAATCTTCTTTCAAGTAGTTGTGGACAGTTCCAATAAGTGCTAAACAACCCCACCTCCCTCAACAGCTTCTCATAGGACTTGACAAGAAATTGACCATTCATCAGCTTTGTTGCCTTTGTCTGGACAAATTCCAGTACCTTAACGTTTTTGTTGTCCTCACATTTGTAACTTCCAGTCAACTGACACCTCTGCAGTTAGCCAGAACTGCCAGTAAATGATGGAGAGTGGCTCAGAAAGCACTTCTCCCAGCTCTCTCAGTGACCTTGAGTGGATCCTGTCTGGCCTCATAGATTTGTGTGTGTTGAAGTAATGCAGTAGGTCTCTGACCATTTCCCTTGGATTATTGGGGTTTCATTCTGGTCCCCATCCATCTTCCAACTCAATGGCCTGGGACCCTCAGAAAGAATTGTTGACTATTAAATACTGAGGCAAAGAAGTCACGAAGCACCTGAGCCTTTTGCTTACCCCTTATCAATGTTTCCCCTTACATTCAATAAAAAATGGAGATTCTCCTTAGCCGTCTTTTTACTACTCATGTATTTATAGAAATATTTTTTTATTGTCTTTTTCAGCAATAGCCAGATTAAGTTCTAGTTGGGCTTTGGCCCTTTTAATTTTCTTTGTGCACAGCCTCACATCATCCTTGTAGTCCTGAATCACTTATCTGCCCCTTTTTTTAAAGTCCATTAAGTCTCCCTGTTGTGTGAAGTTCCAGACAAAGCTCTGTTCACCCAGGCCAGTCATCTTCTCCAGTAGATAGACTTTTGGCACATGGGGATGTCCTGCACCTTTAAGATTTACTTTTTTAAGCACATCAAGCCTTCCTAAACCCATCAGCCCTTCAGGACTCCATATGTGGTATAGTATAGTCTCTTTGCTTCTTTTGAAATGAACAAAGTACACATCTAAGGAAGTGTTTTATTTTGTTTTATTATAGTTGCTATGAAGTGCTTTTGTGCAAAATTATTTGCTGTTGGATAATACTATCATACAAGCTGTCTAGACATAAACATATATGCAAATCTTGCTACATTTCTAGAACTAGGTTATGAGATCAGAATAAAATTGAAATCTTATTCTTTAGCATTGGCATCAGCTTCATATTCTCTAAAATAAATCAGAATCTGGCAACTTGTCTAAAACATAAAAATATAATTGAATACTAACGTCATTTATTTTTCTCCTGAGAGTATGTTTTCAGGCACTGAATATAGTTATATTTATGTATATGCACAGAACTATATACACTTTTATAGCTGGGCAAAAATGTTATAAAGTAACTTAATTTTTCATTTCTTATCTTTAGCAGAAGAATAATATAGTTTTGACTTTTCTGTCTTATCATGAAAACATGATGGAATTATTGCAATTATAAAGGCAATTTGGCAAAGAAAAACATCTAAAAAGCAGATTAAATTCTAGGCTATATCATTCAAGCTATTCCCAGTAGACAAATGGAGATGTGATTGATTTGTGATTGTGCAAGTTTCAGCTGGAATTTATATTCTTTTGAACAAAACAAAAATGACATTAACTAAAAGGGAAATTATTGTATTAGTAACATTGGAAACCTTATCAAATGAAAAGTAACTGAAAAAATCTTTGGCTCACATACCGTACTGAAAAGGAACTTTCTTTATAAAAACATGAAGGTAAATACCAAGACATCAGAAGTTGTAAACAACAATATTGGTTATTATAAATATTATTCTCAAGATGAAAAAAAAAAATTAAATATATTAGCCTGAAATTTAGAAAAAAAAGTTTCCAACACTAGAGGAGTAAAACTTCATCATATCAGTCCAACAATTTGTGGCAAAATTAGAACTCTGCAGTACTTAGCTTCATAAATGTGTATTTATATAACATAGTTTTCATGTCATCCTAGGTACCTATGAACAGCAATACAGGAGGCCAATTAGATTCTATGCCTTATGTTCTAAATGTGAAACTGCACAAAAGTATATCTATTATTGCCTGTTACAGCCCATGAGCTACAGGTTCATAAAAATATGTCTCTCAGAAGCGACATGCTGTAGTTTGGAATGACAAGTTTTTACTGCAGTCTTGAGCAGTAGGAGTGAATTTCACAGTACTTGAAAGAAATTAGGCATATTTGAAGAAAAGGAAAAGAAATTGATCCAGGATAAAAATCTGTTAAAATCTGTTTGCGTGGTATAAAATTAACACTAGGTAGTACAGAGATTCTCAAGCATTTTTCAAAATCACCCATACCAATATGCTGTAGTTCAGCTTTTCTATTAAATAATTTCAATATAATTTCTAAAACACATTAAATAAATTATCACACATGAATCTCTCACCCTGTTGCCAAAATATAAATACTGTTAAAAGATATTATTTTTTGTTCAATTTTCTTATGTATTTTTATTACTGAGTCCTTACATCTTTGCAATCTTCAATCAAGAGCAGATAAAGTTTTATCTCCCACTTTAACTATTTTGGCTATTTATCTTTTTCATTGCAGATGAGGAGGGAATCTATAAACCACAGCCTATGTCTAGAAATCAGGTTTTTTCAGGGTGAAAACATCTGATTTTTTTATATGAAAATGAAAGAAAATTAATCTTCTTTCGCAATATGATTTCTGCTTATTGGAAGATTTGGAACTGACAAGGGATAAAAATTAATACCAATCAGAAGGTGAGGAATACTTTAAACTCTTGGCTTTAAACACTTGTTTTCACTATGGATTTAGGAACTGACTAAACAATCTGTCATATGCCAAAAAAGCACTAAGGGCATGAGAAATGCATATGTGACCTTGTAAAGAACTTGGAAAATTTTAAAGTTTTTAAATAGACTTTTCATTTTAACATTTGTTTTTAAAGTTTGAAAACTAAAGTATAGAAGTTTGTGTCAAACAAAAGCATTTGTTCACTAGTGATAAACAACTGTTCATTATTAAAGGAAGTGCTCCATGTGTCAAAAAGGGTAGCAGTTTTTCTTATATAATTTTGCACAACTTAAACATAAAATTTGCTTATATGGTGAACAAAAATGAGGGTTATTTATTTACATATGCAAAACCAAAACCAGCATGGCAAGATACACTGCAGATTTTTAGGCTGTGAGATCATATCGTACCCTGTACTTCTGTGTTATATTGAACTGTACAAATTGCAGATTATGTCCAGCTGCACAATAAAAAGTATTTAATAGACAGATTTGATGATGATGATACAAATTTCGAAGGTGATTGTTTTTAAACAAGAACATTTAACTCGAGTTAAATGTGTGTTTTAAGCTTCCCCATTTATCAGCATGTGCTATTTTTCTATAATGTGCTTGGTGGAGATAGTACAGAGAAGCATACTTGCTACTGGTTTAGATATGTTGCTACTTTGTCTGATGCAAAATACAGTTTTTAACAAGAACAATGCTATCTGTGCATCATACAGCTATCAAAAAATAAGACATCTTACATCTTAACAGCAGCTTCAGCTTTGTGAATATCTCAGTGATTTTCTTTCTCAGGGATAGAAACTATCTCATGATCAGCTTTGAAAATGTATAAGGCAATGACAGCTTTTTTCCCTTTTGCTGGAAAGGTGAATTATGTACTTTGCTAGAACTAAAGCTTATACAGCTATGATTTCTTCTTCTCATTCCCTGCTGGTTATCTTAGTACATTCTGCTTTGCTCTCTCAGCACTATGCATATCTGGTTGTGTCATGTTTGCTAAAGGTGGTAGTATCACCTCTGAGTGTGATCTAGGTTGTGCTTGGAATGAGACACTATAGATTAAACCAACTATCTTTTAGAACATGGAGAATTCGTTTATGTCCATCTCCAAACCAATCACAGCTTTCCTTGCTCTTTAATTAATAAAAAAAATTAGGGGGAATAAAATTTATCACAGCATGAAACACCTTAGGAGATGTAATACACAGAGTCAGGGGAAATATGCATTTATTAGTGCCACCAAGTAAAGATTACCTACTCAGACAATGTTAGAAAAAGGTAAACTGAGTAGATGGAAGTAATTAACACCCTCTAAATATTTGCTAGATGTCTTCCGCATGAGTACTTCACCTAGTTTTGGGCCTCCCAGCAATACAGAGACATTCTCTTATGAAGTCAGGCTGAGAGAGTTGGTGTTCAGTCTGGAGAAGAGAAGGCTCTGAGGAAACTTTATTGTGACTTTTAACTATTTCAAGTGGTGCTTATATGAAAGACAGAAAAAGGCTTTTTACTAGGGCCATAAGTGACAGGACAAGGAATAATTGTTTTAAACTGAGAGGAGATTTAGGTTGGAAATTCTTTACTATGAGGAGGGTGAAACCCTGGAATAGGTTGCCCAGAGGTGCTGTGGCTGTCACATCACTGGAAGTGTTCAAGGTTCAGTTAGATGGGGCTTTGAACAACCTGGTTCTCTTTGTTAACTTAGTCTCTGATTCTTACTCACAGACTTTCAGCTTGCTCATGGCTACTCTTCAGAGACAACTTTTCATGCTCAGTCCACTTCATGATGTAGCTCCTCACCTCTCCTTCCCTGTGTCTTCTGAACCATCTGTAGCCACTGATAGTTGTACTCTAGTCATGGGACTCATTTCACCAAGCTTTGGTAATGTCAAGAAGGTCATAATTTTTAGCAACATGTGGCTTCCAATTCCTCTTGTCTGTTACCCATGCTGAGAACATTGGTGTAAAGGCTCTTCAGCTGAGCTGTTGTCTGTGCCACCTTCATAGAGGAATACCCCTTAATTCTTTTGAAATATTTCTCTGGTGTTTCCCTGTTGGCTTCTGTTACCTCAGGAATCACTGGATCATCTCCATAAGGCTGGCAGTATGCTCTGGTGTGGCCAATACAATTCAGAGTCAAAGGAAGAGGACTCTTGCTAGCACCCAGTCCCCTCTAAATTTACATCTCATCCCACAGTTTTCCAGGGCAAGCCTGATACTGTTCCTCTCCCTCAAATAAACTAAAATAAACTAAAACTCTGCCAATGAGCCCCGCTAACTCCTGAGCAAAGACTGTCCTCCCTCCCTGAGAAAGGGGAGTCCCATCTGGTGCCAGCATGCCTGGTGCTGCATAGGCCACTCATTCCATTGTCAAAACCCCTAACATGACAGTGACAGCAGTCATGGATCCATGTATTAATAGATTCAGCCCATCTGTTTCTTCCAACGTTTCTGCCTTCAACTGGAATTATGGAGGAAAATATAACTTGTGGCCCAGAGCCTGTTATCAAATACACCAAGGCCCTGAAGTGCTTTTTGATTGCCCTTGGACTGCATGTAGCTACTTCATCAACTCCTACATGAAGGATTAGTAGCTGGTAGGAGTCTGAAGGCCACAGCAAGCTCAGAAGTTTCCTGATGATGTCCTTAACCCAGATCCCACAGAAGCAGCAGATCTCCTAATGGATTGGGCCCGACTGACATATTGGGTGATGCCATGATGATTTTTTTGCCTTTTCTTTTATAACCCTTTCATACCTTTTTACAGCTTCTGTATTCTTAGTGCTTTTTGCCTACATTCTTGGACTTGTTTGTCAAGCTAAGTGATTCAACATTTTAGAAGCTTCGTAGTTAGGGATCAGTGTGCCCCAGACCCCAAAGTCCTCTCCATAGCACATTTTGTAAATAAGATAGAGCCATCCAGGGGAAGGTTCCTTGGGGAGGAGTCTCATTCGAGCCTCTCATTGGGGTATCTTTGATAATATATGCTAATTAATAAGACCTGTCATGATATACTTGATCTATTGTGTGTGTGCATTGCGGTGTGGATTGGGGTGCATTCGACCTAGACGTACTGCACCTAAGGATTCTTAAAATAAATACAAAGGTAAAATCCCTTTTTCCCTTCTAACCATGTTTGATTCTTGGTTTTAAAACCAGGAAAAGGCATCAGGGCCCTCTGTTAAGATGTGTCTGCTCATATTAGGGGGCTCAAATGGGATGATCTTTGAAGGTCTCTTCCAACCCAAACCATTCTATCATTCTGTGATCAGTGTGAGAAAGATCAGCACAAAACCACAGTGATATTTAGATACTGAAACTCTTGCCCTGTGAGGGTGACCTGAGGAAGTTGATTTACTTCATCTCGGAGTAAAGATGGCTTCTGATAGACCATTTAACAGCCCACCAGAAACTAATGGAAGGTTATCAAGAACTTACAGCCAGCATCTTCACAGTGAGGCATGGTAGAAAGCTTTTGTCCAGCAGCAGAAGGCAATGTCATTCCTATTTTTCCATCTTTTCTTTTTCACTGTCTCAGACTGACTCAGTCCTTTTGGCTGAACACATCAATTGCCCTTTACTTCATACAGATTTAAACTAGTAGAGAAGGAAAAATCTTGTCTTCTGTTCTTTGAAGATAGTAGCTAAGTGAAAGCCACATTATCTAGTGCTCTGAGAAAAAGAGGTAAGGTTCTAATGTACATTGAACCACGTATGTTAAACATGTGAAACCAGTCCAAAAAACAGAAGATAAATGTTTCAGTAATCATGTATGTTAACAAGAAGATATGCCTCAATAGGCCCTTGTAACGAGATTTTTCTTATTCTAAATGCTTCATGCCCTAGCATAGCTCATCAGTGTAGTCTGCTTAGAAAATGAAATATGTATTAATGAAACTGACTATTACTTGTGATTGCTTTTAGTAAAAGTTGACTAACATCAAATAAAAGAAATTCCTAATTGAATCAACCACATCTGGATGTATACTTTGCTGTCTACTTAAGTGTTTATAGCTAATGACAAGATTTTTTTCAAGAATATGTACTCAGCTTGAGTTAATATATGATCTGGTCCCTAATTATTAATCAAGAAATAAAGAATTTATGGTGTAAAGTATTTATGGTCTAAAATATCTAGTTGCTCTGGGCAATCTAGTTTAGGACAAAAATGTAATGGTGAGTTTTTTCAAAAACATGGAGCAGAAACAATGTAGATTAGAAAATAACATGATCTGTTGTTCTTGTGTTTGGATTTGTTTTTTTCTTAAAGTTGATTCCCCGAATCTGCAGCATTCCAGAGATCAAGAAGCTGGTGCTGACATCTTATTCGGAGCAGCAGATGCAAATACATTGTACCTGAGCTGTGTATTTTTGCTAAAGCTACCCTATAAATTTACTGTTATTTTATCCTTCAAACAATTTATATTAGGATGAACAATGTTACAGTGTTATCACACTGTGAATTTTCACTATCCAATAATTTAGTTGCACCTATTGAAGAAGAAAGCAGTAGATAAAGGGTTTTCAGTCAACTTAAATTTGAAAACAGAATGGTTTCTGAACTTAAAATAAAATCAGATCAGGTAAATAAGCATTATTTTAAATAACAGCTAAAATAAACAAAAATATGAGGTTCTCAGGATTAAGTAATATGCAAAGAAATAGAAACTTTAGGAGAACATATTCAGTGCTGGCAGTGCTGTGAGTGTATTTAAATTAATATTCTCATGTTAAATACTAAACAAAGGTCTTTGTATCATCATTAGAATCACTGGACTATAGTACTGGGTCAAATTACTTGAGGACAAGATTTAATTGAAGTTCTAATGTTAATTTAAAGAAATGAAAATTTTTAAAGATTTAGGAAATTTGGACAAGCATACCTTTGTTCATGTTCAAGTGTATTTATGTGTGGAGGATGAAAAAGTAGGAGGAGAAAATGTATTCTAATTTAACTGACAATATGAAAGAGATTATTAATATTTCAAAATCAAAAATAACAGTCATAAAGATTTTAACAACAAGGAATATTTTCTGATTAGCTATCAAACTTTCTCCACATTGCTCTAATATACTGTTTGAAATTATCTTAAAGAACTTCTGGTCTAAAGCAGCTAAAGCAAGCCAATTCTAAGAAGAAATTATGCGTCTAGTCAAATATGGCAAAGATGCAGCTTCTGTATTTATATTTCTAGTCAAATATTGGAAACATCTGAGTCAACTGGCAACAGAATAACAGGGACAATGTCCCTTCTGTGTCTCCTCATCTATTTTTTTTTCCCTTTCTCCCATATGAAGCAAGATAGCTGTGAAACTGTAAATTGCAGAGAGGCTGCTTAGGCCAAGCCAGGAGAGCAGTCAGGTTTTTCTCTGCTTTAGTAGCACACCTTCTGCTGTCAGATTTAGCTGGGTTGGAATACTTGTGTATGAGCTGAAATTAGACTTTGTGCTGGCATTGTACCATAATCCTAAACAGATTGGCCAAGCTATTAAACAAGTTGCACTTGTAATTTGCACTACTTAACCTGTGTCTCCTTCACAGTGAGATCACTCTGTGGCAATAGGGCTGAAATTCAGGCTGCATCTCAGAGCACTGATGCCTAGGTGTTCACAGACAGGAGTATGTATGGTGAGCCATGAGAGTCAATTCACCACCAACCAAATGGAGCCAAGAGGTATTCAGATGAGCAGATGCCGGTGTGACCAACAGATACCTACACACAACAAAATAATTCCTTCCAGTACTTGAAGGGAGCCTACAGGGAAGCCACAGAGAGACTCTTTGAACAAAACTCCAGTGATAGGATGAGATTGAATGGGTACAAACTAAGGGAGGGGAAATTTAGGCTGGGTTTTAGAAAGGAATTATTTATTGTGAGGGTTGGTGGAATTGATTGCCCAGGGAGGTTGTGAATTCCCAAACCCTGGCAATGTTCAAAGCCAGTTAGGACAAGGTCTTGAGCAACCTGGCCTAGTAGGAGGTGTCTGTGCCCATGCCAGCAAGGTTGGGACTAGATAATCTTTAACATTCTTCCAATCCTTAACATTCTCTGATTCTAATAATTTGGAAACTGAGTCTACTCAATTCCATTAACCTCAGTCCTGATAGTATCAACAGCAATATAAACCAGCTAAATATACTTGCAAAAAAGGAAGGAAAGTGATTTCATTACAATAAGGTCGAGATCCACCCTATTTTAGGCAACCATATCACATGAAGCTATTCTTAACCTGGACAGACTCTTTTGACTCCTTGCCATACTCTTCCCATCAGTTCTTATAGGACCATCATTTTTGCTTGTCTGTTATGTTCACTTTGTTATGGACCATGGAGGTATAAATCACTTTTTTTTCGTGCTCCTAATAGCAAACAATGTTAAAATAATTGCTACTTTTTGAATTTTTAAAGAAAAATACATTTTTCAGAGAGGGAGTTACTTCTTAATACCTTTTGTAGTAATTTAATATGTTTGCTTCATTTTTTTTTGCTTTGATACTTTAAAAAACACTCCAGACTTATGCAAACTTTGACTGAAATTTTGCATTTTGATGGGCACAGAAACCATTCTGTCTGGATGGTGGCTTATTAAAAAATTCTAGACAGTAATTCATAGATCATTTGATATGACTTAATTATATTTTTGTTAAAATAATTTGAGAAAAAAATCTATTTAACATCAGGTGTGAAGAGAAGTTCCTTAGGTTCACAAAATTTTAAATGAATACAAGATAGGAAAATAAACCCCATTATACCTAAGTCATAAAGGTTTATTTGTTTAAAAACCTTCCTAAGTTTACAAATTCAACCTAAGTATATACGTGTAGATTACCAACACTGAAATAGGACCATAACTTGAAGGCAATATCTAAATAGGAAAATAAAACCAAAAAATTCTGAGTTTGAAGGCAGACAAAAGAATAAATGAAGATACAGATAAATAATGAGCAAATTGAGTTTCTGAAACTCAGTCTCATTTCTCTCTGTTAAAGGTAGCTGGAAGAAGGCATAAGCTTTTTTCAGTGCATGGTTTGATTTTGCTTCCTTACTTTGCTTTCCTGGCATACTGCTTTATAGTAATACAGTCAGTCATTAATAACATAGAGCACGCTTTACAAGTAGTTTTCTTGCAATATAGACATTTATAAAAGAATTACATATGGGAAAGTATACCTAATGGGATTTCTTCTTCATTATAAAATTATCCCCATCTTAGCATTTTGAAATCATATCATTATGATTGTAGAACACATGGGAAAATCAAGTATAGCTATTATGATAGCAATCTTTGCTAACATTAGCTTGTTCAGACCAAAATTGATGGATTGTCTCACTACCTAAGAAACACCTTTATGGAAACATTTACTGTAGTAAATTATTAGACAGAATTTCTCCTCACTACCTGTGCAATTTTATAAAAAGTATATTCAGTAGAGGTAGCTGCTAACTAAGATTCCATTACCACACAGCTGTTGTTAAATTTAACATTTCAGGTTTGGTGGTAGCAAAAGCTTCTGGAGGTGAATATATCTATCACAGTGCCAACTCTTTGTCCAATGGATTTATATTACACCCATGCAATTTTAGGCCTCTATAATTATTATGATCAATCCTGTAAAAAACAGTATCAGGCATGTTGGCACTCAGATATCTATGAATCTAATGTCTCTTTACTGGTGTATGTAGTTTTCTACCTGCTTCCTTTGTCCTCTGAACCTAGCAGTACTGGGATATCTAGCTTTTGATGAGCTGAGACAAAATGAAATGCTTTCTCTACTTTCCTTTTTTTCTGTCGTTGTATTCCAAATCTTTTAAATAAAAAATCTGCTAAAGTCTGATTATAAGTAGCCTTTTGGAGTCTGGATTCCCATAAGCATAATGCCTGGAAAATCACAATATTCCTAGAAAATGTGAGATTTTAGTACCATTCACTGTCTCAGGGTAGCCAGAAAGATGTATGGATTTTCCATAAGCCTAGAAACCTTTATGCTCATTTACTCTGATCTGTAAGGTTTATCTGGCTGCCATAGAGCAGCTGTGTATCTTGATAGCGAATTTCTGAGTCCAATACAAGATGGAGAGAATCTAATCTTCCATACCTATAGAAGAAGAATTGAATTTCAGAATTTCTTCTTGGAAAGGGTTTTTAAGCACATCCAGGGCGTAGTGGAGAAACTGATCATGGCACTTAATGCTATGGTTGAGTGGACAAAGTGGTCATTTGTCAAATCTTGAACTTGGGCACCAGAGGTGGGCAATGGTGTTTCTGGGCTCCCAGCTCCTCACCTGAATCCCTCTTGGAGAAGTATTTTTCACAAGGGTGTGGAGTGAAAAGACAAGTGGGAATGGTCTCAAACTGACAGAGAGCAGGGTTAGATGTTAGAATTAAATTCTTTATTATAAGGTTTGTGATACCCTGGCACAAGTTTTTCAGAGAGGTTGAGGACTCCCCATCCATGAAGGTGTCCAAGACCAAGCTGGATGGGGTTCTGAGTAGACTAGTCTAGTGGAAGGTCTCCCTGTGTGTGGCAGGGGATTGGATCTCTAAGGTCTCTTCCAACCCAAACCATTCTGTGATTCTGTGATCTTGGCAGTCTTTGCCAGTCTAAGTGATCCTGTGATTCTATGAGGAGCTGTACAATGCAGATTGTCAATTCTGGTGGTTGATTATTGGGCACACTCTCAGATATCCTCTCATTTCCTCACTCATGTCCAGAATACACCTCATTAAACAGGTGGATGGGCCATAAAGACAGTCATTGGAGACCTGCAAGAGATGGACCATTGCAGCTACTGCCCTCTCTCCAGAGAAGCATCTGGTCCTTCTCACCAAATGTACAACAAGGAAAAAGGACAGCACAAAGATTGTGATCTTTACTATTGCCTTTGGAGAACTCCAGTTTCCCTTGTCTCTCACAGACCTTTGACAGAACCAAGCCTGTACATTTTGTCCTGAGTTTTTCTAGTTCACAATTTGTGTATAATAAAATTTGCTGAACAACCAACCCATATTGTTTTAATACATATATTAGAATGTTAAGGAACTCCAATGTTGTCATGATGGAAGACCATAAAATTGTCAAAGTAGTTGCTTTATTTTATCATAAACAAATATAGGCATTCTTTTTGCAGTCTGCCCAATGTCAACATTTCAAATCTTGTTAGCTTCATGTTCACATCTTTTTTTCTCTTGTACTAAATCTTTTATCTAAGTTTTCCTTAGCTTTGATTAGTCAAAAGAGCAGAAACTGAATTCCCATAATGAAACCTGAAATCATGAGTACGAGGCAGAAAATCAAACTTGACATCATTACATAAGGTACATAAGAAAGCAAATTTTATGCAGCCAGGAAATTCCATATGAGCAAACTTAAACCAGCATTTTAATACCATAGACATGTCTTATTCAGTGCAATAGACTTACATAGGATTATTCTTATCCACCCAGAGTTCAGCTGGCTTGCTGTCATAAATGCTAAACGAGTACCTTTACCACATGACAGTTCATGCCTTGTGGCAAGGAAAGCTTTGATCAGAATCCCTGGAACCTGTGCTCCGTTAAGTTGTTTTCTCTCCTCTCAAAGGGAGTTCTAAGGAGTTTATCATGCCATATGCTTTAACTGCTTAATTCTGTGAGCTATACAGAACATTTTTCTTTCTAAAAGATGCTGATAATGATGATTTTTATAATTAATATGTTATTGTGCATATCACAGTATCTTTAGCCATATATTGTTGGATGTGTTATTAAAGCATGGTGTACACAAATGCTGCACCACTCTGAATGTCAAATCCAAATAGACAAGATGGACTTATTATTTCCATTTCTGCAGAAAAGGAAAAGATATCTATAAGATTATATAGTTTACCAGAGTCACAAAATAAACTGAAACAAGATGGACAATCTGTGGTCATCAGTAGTTTTCCTAATGTTTCAGTCTCTTGCATATGCTGAAATATTTTTCTGTCTTTCTAAAAATAAGCCACTTGCATTTTTTCCTTGGGGAGGCAGCAAAATTTCATTATTTCTTACTTTTTTTTTTTTTCTTTTTAACTGATATTTGCACATATGGAATCCATTATCATTCATAATAATTAGTTTAAAAAACTAGATCAATTAATTATGCTGTGTTTGTGGAAAAATGTTGCACTTTCAATATGAAAATGCAGCCCATGGCTTGCTGTGTTTATGCTCCGTCTAGCTCTAACACAAATCCATTCCAGTGTTTATTGTATTATTTTTAGGATATAACTTGAAAGACTTGCCTTCTACCATCTTGGTGGAAGAAACAATTCTGTCAGACTATAAAATTTTTTCATCGAAGCCAATTACCTCCTTTTTCAACTTTCAAGACCCATGGTACTGTTTGTAGATGTGAAAGACCTTGTGCCTTTTGTTTCTACCTGTAGCTCTATTTTTCACCTGATATAATTATTGTTTCATTTTATTTGAAGTTTTGAAGGTAATAGTTGTAACTTCAGAGAGCATCATTTGATGGATAGAATGCCTATTCAGTCTGAATAGAGAATATGTTACTACATTAATTATATCAGTTGGCAGTGCATTAAACAGGTTTGTGTGTCTGATTGAACTGCAAACTTTGTAAGAATGAGCAGCTGCATGCTGTAGAAAATAAAAAAGCAAATTCCAAGAAAATTGATAGGTTCCTGGACATTTTCACGATCTTTGTGTTCCTTTTGTGTCTGGAGAAGTCAAAGAGGATAGTCCTTTTATCAAGAACTGGTGGTGGGCCTTTAAAAAAAAACATCCTATGTATTTTAATTTAGTCATCCAGCTACTGGCTGTTTATAGAAATCTCATACTTTTTCTTATTCAGCTTTGTTACTAGATGCCTTATGTTTGATTATTTTTTCAATTGTTAACAGTCAGCTGAGGAGAAATCACATGTCTTTTGTAATTAATCCATATGGTCCGTACTTACGTAGTGCTTACATACCTACAGAACTCTAAACCATGACTTTGTGCAATCCCTAGCAAAAACACAGGCTGGGAACTAACTGGCTGGGCATCAGCTTTCAGAAAAGCCCCCAGAGGTTCTGACTGATAGGCTGGGAATGAGCCAGCAGGTATCAGGTCGGCATGAACCCTTCATCTGGAAGCAAGGGAGGTCAATGCTGAGCCATATTAATAGGACAACAGTCAGAAGGTCAGGGGAAGTGATTATCTTCTCCAATCAACATCTGTTAGACTACATATAGAGTTTTGTACTCCCATCCTCACCTCAGTACTTGAAAGATATGGATAAATTGGAGCAAGTTCAATGTAAGGTCACAAGGACAGGACAGTCAGTGGCCAAAGGACTTTCAGCTATGAAGAGAGGTTGAGGAAACTGGGCTTGTCAGCTGAGAGAAGAGCAAGAACCTCCTTCCCTACATTTGGGAGCAGGTTCTTCACAGTGCATAAAGTGGGAGGGTGATGGACATGAAACAAGGTAAGTTCAGTTTGGTATAAGGCAAATTTTTTTCCTGTGAGGAGAGACAAGCAGTGGAACAGGTCACCCAGAGAATTTGTACAGTCTTTTTCCATCCTTCAGGGTTTTAAAGACCCATCTACATAGCTCTGACCTCTCTCATCTCATAGGTGACCTTCCTTTGTGTCAGCGGTTATCCTATAGACAACTTCAAGTTGCTCTTGAATTATCCAGTGATTCTAATCTGAAGTAACAACTCCATGGATTAAAAGCTGAGAAGGTAGTAAATGCACACAGAACTATGATAACAAGGAACTTATGGCAGAGTTCCTGAGGACAAAGCACTGACTGAGTGACAATAACTTTCATCTCTTTCAGATGTTTGCCCTGTGCAAGGAGCCTATGTCTGCTGTGCTTGCATTCGGGCTAAATTACTTCAGTACTGTAAACAATGGAAATTCACCTACCTAAAGATTCTGCAATGCTTTAAAGGTGATTGCAGGAATACCAGTCTGTCTTTTTACACTAAATAAGAGTAGGAAAATTCAGGTAGCACTTTTATTGTCTTTCTGCCCACTATTATACTTAAAAGAATTGATGGCTACTTGTCCAGTTTTTCTGTTGTAGTGCCACATTAGACTAGGTCTTGCAGTCAAACTATTGATATCAATCAGTATTAGTGAAGTTCAAACTCATCTTTTAGATACATCCATAGGACTTTTGATGAAAAAGTCTGTATGTTTGCTTAGATGAAGCATGATTTACATTAAAGGGGAAAAAAAAAAAGAAAAAGTCTATAATACATTGGGATTTTCAAAGGAAACAGCCTTGTATTATGCATGCAGAAATTAGGTAAGCTTGTCTGTCTGTTCAATATTTAAAAGTATGTAAAAAATCCCCATATATTCAATTCTACTTCACTTTGAATATTAATTCACGGTGGAAAAATCAATTTAAACTCTCAAGATCAAGAATATTGTTAATATTTCTTTACCAAGACTTTTTCCTTGTCTCAGGAATAAAAGATTTACTTTTTTCTTACTACACTGACAGATTTTTCCTTTGAAAAAATTTGTGCTGAGACAGAAAAAAAGTTACTTAAAACAACATGCATGTATGAATTCAGCATAAATACCTAGATATAATGTTCTAAATAGTGTCTAAAGGTGCGTAAAAACATTCTTTTCAGAGGACAAACTTTTTTGTAGATCACCTACATGAAGAAGTACTTGTTCAAAATAGAACTTGTAATCCCTGTCATCCAAATCAGGAATCAGGGTGTGATTTATTGTTTGAATTAATTTCTTCAGATAAACTAGATGAAATATATAAAATTACACCAAGTTTAAACTGATTTTACTTAGCAAAGACTATTCAGATTCAGTTTGTGGATGCCCTCCAAGTGTTTACATGCATATGTGCAAAGACATTTAATTAAATCAGAGGAGGACAGTAGTGGTAGTCATGTTCTCTGGTTTTATTGGTATTTAATTTTACTGACTTCACTGTATTTGAAAAAGTCTCAAGAGATATCTTCAAAAGCAGAATGAGCCAGCACACATTTTCACCTCCCAGAAAAATGCTCTAAAGCCCAAGAGGTAAATTAGGCTGGGGTGTAAAGGACATTTTCTTCACTCTTATTTGATATGGGCTGCTACTCAACAGAGTATGTTAAATTAAACAAGGAAAAGTGTGTCTCTGAGTATAAAAACAGAGAGGTTTATTTTGTGTTACAGGGTTATCTGATAAAATACATCTATTTACAGTCCTGCATGCAGATGTAGATGTTTTCTATCTTCTCATCTCCTTCACCTGTGCTGTGGATATTGAATGGACCCCTGATGGCTTCTGGGGCACCCAGGACACATTTTCTTTCGTACGTGTAGACTTGCACATCCAGTAGTGAAACTAATGTGATTCCAGGCTGCATGCTATTGTAACCACCTCACTTGGGAATGTGAATTTCACTAAAATGACCAAGCTTAGCCACCTTTCTTGTCTGCTTGGCCTTGATTTTGATCATACTCTGCAGCCTGTGGGCATCCAAAAAACATATGGTTTGAATGTATGGATACAACAAATGCATTGTGGTAAATCTGCCTACTGTTGACATTCTCTGCTCCAAAATAATTTTCATCTTGGAATAGTTTAAGAAGAAAGCAGTAGTCCAAGAAATATTTCACAAGAAATATCTGGATTTTCAGGTTTCACTGATAAATATATACCACATAAACTTTGTGCATTTGTAAAATCATAGTAAGTTCATATATAGTCCTATAAAACTGTCTAGTGTAGAAGTGTATTTGAATTTAGTGATCAAATAACAACATAATAATCCTGTCTTCCTGAAGTCACATGGGGTGAATAAAAATTTCTGTATCACAAAAATACAAGCATTTGATCAGAAAACTTGCAATTTGAACTCTTTTTGACAAAAATCTACAAGAACAAATCCAGTCATTTCTGCTTGTTTCAATCTATCTCAGGATCACCTAGTTCAATTAATGTACCATGGTCGTGAATGATGACACTGAAGAGTGCTAACTGCAAGAGAAAAAACTAAATAAAGCTGTGTTAAAAATGTGTGTTTTACAGATTAAAGAACATTTCAGCGCTAAAGTGGGAAAATAGGTTACTGACTAGAATGGAGTAGAGACACATAATTTGAGAAATATTAGTGAACTCCTTCAATTCAGTTCAGTTCATCCTTGAAATCAGTAGGCTTTAGTATCACAGAACAATACGGTAGATTTGGAGCTTTCTAGCTTGATCTCACTTGAATCACATTTTTATCTAATGTAATTGTGTAAAAACAGGATGGAAACACGGTTTTAACTGATCAATAACATAACTAGATGCTGATATAGTATATATTACAATGGATTGATCATTTTCCAAATATGTAACTGAATCCCATTATCTGACCATGTAAAACCTTGTTAGCGTCAATTATGTTATCAAGAGACACAAGAGGTGCCAAAATGAGCAAGCAGATGAAATAGATGACATAGATGAATGTCAGAAACAAAAGCTAGCAAATGAGCTGTTGGAACAGATGGAGTGTGACTCACTGCTGTTATAAGGGCTTACATTCCGGGGAAAACTTGAGTAGAAATAAAAACAATAATTTTCAAATAAAGTTTTACAGCCTGTAAAAAAGGTACAAGAAACAAGGGAAGATAATACAGGAAAAGAGAGGAACAAGAAAATGTTGGACAAATGCATAATGAACAGTAGAGCACAATATACAACAAGGATTAAAAGAGTTTTCAGTTTCTTACTAAAACCTGAGCAGGCCTCTGAAGTGCTTTTGGCAGCTGAATAAGTGGTAGGAATGTTTGTTTTAGCTAATTATCAGATAGAAACGTGTAGTTGTTAATACAAAGGGTCTATGCCTAGGACAGTTATAATCAAGTTCATAATTACAGGAAGATGTTGAGAAAAAATAATGTTAATACATGTAAGGGTTTTTTTTCAATTGTTGATGATATTAAACATATCAAAACTTATAGTCTAACACGCCAATCATTGATTGTTTGACTACCTTTGACAAGTTGGTCTGTGTTCTACAGTTTATAACACAAATGGATTCTGACGTGATAGGACTCAGTGAATTTTACTGTAAATAAAATGAAATTCCATGAAAAATCACATATGATGAACAACTATCATCTGCCAGAAATTATGGACAAAAAATTAGTCACTGAATTATTAACACAGTGCTACAAATCCAGAAATGGATGCTGATAGTTTGCTTTGTAAGTGTTTCATATAGCATCCTGCAAAGTATGTTGTAAATTATGGCCTGTATTAAAAATTGTTTGGACCCTAAACAATGGTGGGTTTCTTAGAGGAAGAACTCCAAGTGTGTAATATAAACAATCAAATAACCACAGCAAATTTAAGCCAAGTTTTTGTGGGGGTCTAAATAATTTCTGACACGGCTTGTAATGGGAGAGGTATCAGCTCTGCTATCATTATAGCAAACAGCCTTTCTTAGATTTACAAAAAATAGTGCCAGGAAAGCTTTCCTAGCATATTTTTCTTTTGACTAGGCTTTTTTTCAAAGTACTGATGGGCTATAATAGAGACTTCCATGGTCTTTGGATTAAGTAAGGATTGGTTTTTCAGAAGTATTTAAGAGAGAAATATGAGGCAGATGAGTAAATAAACCTCTAGCGATTTCTTATTTCATGGGATATGAAGAAGTTTACATAGCCATTGCTGCTGTCTCTGATATTCCCTTTCTTTCATAATGTGTTCTCTGATGTAGTTTTTCTTTTTTATTTGATTTGGTTTCATTTAGGACTTTTGTATTAAAATAATTGAAATTTCATATAGTTTTTCAGATAATTTTGCAGCAAGGCTGTACAAAGGGCAAGAATACCTCATGGATTAATATTAGATCCACATTCAGATTATAAATGTGTTTTCAATACCAATCTTTATTTTGTTATGACTGATGAACTCCTTTTTCTTGAAATTTGCCATTTTCCAAAGTTTTACTCTCCTCTTCCCTCATTTTCTTATATCTTTTCTCCAACCTTCAACATTAAGATTTATCAAGAAAAGTGCATTACATTTTCTTATATACAATTATCTATTTCCAGATCACTTGCCATATGTTATCCATCTAATTTTGCATTTTCAGATTTATGTCTGTGTTTCACATGATATGATTCACTTGTAATTAAAAAATGTAATCAAAGTTGAGTTTTTACTCCTTCCTAGATCAATAAAGACAATATCAAATAATCTTCATTCCAGTACACTTCCAGACAATAACACTTCATTTCCTATCTTAGAAATCTCGCAGGAATTTTATGAGGCAGTTTATATTTGTCTGATATTTTCCTCTGATTCATAATAATTAACTATGTAACCCTATAAGATGCCTATTTTTTCAAATTTTATCTATAGCAAAAAGTATGAACTACAACTAAGTTTACCATCCTAGACTTTACTCTGAAATTCAGCGGGCTTTCTGATTATGTTACATTGAAAAGACAAAAGAGAGGACTGAGGACTGTTTTAAATAGTACAGGCCATGTTCAATATAAAGAGATCCTGAACCATATTAAAGTGATGATTAAAATTTAATTGAAAGCTTCAAATATCATTTTCATAACTATTGAAACAAGTGACTAGAAACAGAAAAAATTAATGGAATATACTCAGGATATAAAAATTCCAGACCACTAAAATAGTGGATATTTGGAAATAAGTATAAGTCATTGTGAGTGGCCAAGACACAGTCAAAAATACATCATTTGAAGAGAGAAAGGGTTTTACTTACTAAAAAAGGCCAGTGAACACATAAATTTTATTACTGTCCATGGTTGTGTCCATATATACCAAAAAGACACTAAAATTCCAAGGATGTAGAAGCTGATAAGCCAAAAAACATTGAAACTAATTTTTTACGAAGGAGAATCAAGAAATAGTCATATCTAATTAATCATCTCAAAGATAGTCATAAAGAAGGTGAAAAGCAGACCACATGAGACTATCAAAAGTTTAAAATAAGTAACAGTAGGAAAGCATAACAGCACAATAATATGGCAGTGTTCCAATAAGTCTTAGGACATCCTGCTGACACAAAAAGCTATCTTCAGAGAGGAAAATTACTCTTTAGGAAAATGAGGAGAAAGGACTACATTTTTTTGGTTGGTATAAAAGTCTCCTTTCAGCTAGTAGTAGCTTCTTAAATGAAGCAACTGATATTTTATATCCTTGTGTTAAATAATCTGATAGTCATTATTTAAATATCCAGAGAGAGCAGAAAAAAATGGAGGTGAAATATAGCCCGTCTGCATTTCATAAAAGGAGAAACAGTAAAATGATTCTCAGGATATTTTTCTGATGAGTAAAATTGTACGTAAATATCAAAAAATATTCCTATGCAGTAGTTTTAATAAATATAGCATTTCTTCTCAATTTTCATTGCAAATCTGAATTGGAAAGTAAGTCCTGTACTGTAGCTGTGTTAGATTTTTCCTTTATTCTACTCGTGAAGATAAAATAGTTTCTTATTTTTTGAATCTAAAACCTTCTCCCTTCTTTATCACCCCTATGTATAAAGAACTCCTGAGAAATTAAAAGGAGACAGCAGGAGGCCAGACTTTTCTGAAAATGATTCATTCTGAAGAAGAATGAACATATTTTAAGCAGCACTGCTTAAGAAGGAGAATCTGTTCTTCTATGATGTTCCTTGTGTTTATTTGGATTCTAGAGTTCCAGACAAAAAAACAACAGTGCCTGTGAAATGTTTAAAATAAGGTAGGCAGAACTGGGTGGATTTTCAGATCCAATTTATCCAAAAGTGTCTCAGGGTGCAGGGAGTGGACATTTTCCTAAATTAAGGTTAGGTTTTTTGCTCAAAAAGCAGCAAGACATTTGAATATGTTTCTGTGTTGTGATTCCTTGGCACTGCTAGGATTTAAAATAATTGAAAAACTTCTTCCACTTTGTTCAAGCTTTGTCCCCAGTTTCAATTTAGGGTCCAAATCATTATTTTACTATTTGGGAAAGACACACACGCAATGAAACATTCTGGTTTCATCTACAACAATACAAATCCTAAATTTTTCCACTAATTTCAGCATTTTGATTTACTTATTTTTTTGCCTTGAGGTTAGCTTTAAGTCTCATACCATTGCCACATTTTTGGATGATGCACATGTATGAAGAAAAAGTAGGAAAAATTCCAGTATACTTTTCTTTCCATGCATGATAGAGATTTTTGCCATATATCATGTATAGTGTAGGTAGGTTGTGCACAGACTAGATTCTTGGCCTGAGCATGAATGAAATACCACAGGAAATTTTAGACTGATGACATCGTTTTTATTTAGTGGGACTTGGCTGCTTAACTATTACTATTGCTATATATTTTTAATATTACTAAATAAAACCCAGCTACCAATTTTTGCAAGTAATGTTTCCTCATTTTTTTTAATTCTTTTTCCTTATTCTCATTAATAAGAAAGTTTTTATAATTATTTAAAACTCCACAGCTGGATTTCAAAACTACTTAAGTTCCCATTTAATCACTGAAGCAAATTGTTAAATTTTAAAAGGAACTCTGTAAGAGGGGCATTGGGAGGCACTATGTTAAGACCATCAGGAAAAAAATAGCGGTGGTCTCAGGGAGAAAATGGATGAGACCCTCTCTGAAACACATTTTCAGCTTTATTCTACATCCTTTCCTACCTCTTATTTATATTCCTTAATAAGAACTAAGATTTTGTTTTCTCATCCACAAACCTATTCTAGACAAAATGACTTTAAGGATTCCCGCTTTTAAATTGCAGTACATTTGAGTCAGCACAGAAACTGCATTGCTGCTGTATCAGTGATGTAGAATAAGTATTAAATCAAAATATTCAGATTGGATGAGGATGAAAATCTTATTCAAATGGTTGTAAGTGGTACACACAGAAATACTGGAAAAGTATGTTTTAATTGACAGATGGGGACAATGTTTGTTTTCCATGTGTGTGTGTGGTAATTACAGCAGGAAATATGCACCATTCCTAGGATTAGTTTGTTTCAGCTTTATAGAGAAGCACTGACCTACACTAAAAAAATTCTGTTTCCAAGTCCAAATTTTTCTTTTTAATTCATTGTAAAGCCACCACCATTGTAAAGCCATCAAATTATTTTCCAGGATACAGACATGACATAGAGATTCATCTCACCTTACCTTACATTGTTAAAAACTGAGCATCAAAATCTCTCTGACTACCCTGCATTCCCTCTGAAAGACCACGGAGAGAAGCATATTCTTCAAGAGTGATTAAACTCATCTACCTTAAATCACACTGTGGAAGTGTCCATCTCTGTGGGCTATAAAAGGAGTTTTGTAGTTAACCTAAAGTTAAGCATGCTGTACATTGCAGGCTTCTGAAGTAAATCATCTCTCATTTTATTTCCTTAGAATTATCTTGAGGATGCAACTCAGCACATAATGTGCTGTATTGGGATGCAAGACTCCCCATAGCCTAAGAATTAATGGTAATGTATAATAATTATATATAGTTATTCTAACATAATAAAAATTAAAATTGTATCTAATTTTATCTCTATATGTGGCATCTACTGGATGATTAATTGAAAATGGCAGCTTACTGGTTAATAACAACCTTTTCTTTCATGTGAACCTCCCTGGATTCAAGAACATGTATTTCATTGCTGATCATCTGAATTTGAAGATTCCTAAATTCAAATTCTTTTGGGTAATGATTAAATCTTAAAATAATGTATAAATATAAATAGACATGGGCAGAAGAGAAAGCAGTAAATATGTACTACATTTCCTTAATTTTGCTAGAAGGGATGGAAAAAATGTGTGTCTGCTTAGGCAGTGTAATCATGTATAGATATTCCAAATGTAATAATATTAAAAGTTTTCTTTTTTAAGGATAAACATTTCTTTCACTTCAGACAAGAAATAGAAAAATTTAATCATAGAACAGGAACTTAACCAGTTTTTCATTAGACCAAAACTGCTAAAATACTCAGCACATCCGCCTTTACGTAATTCCTGTTTTTGTGAGATACTATTTCATCAGAGAGTACTGCAGTTTTGGTTGCTTCTGGGAAAGTGTTTTAATTTATTCCAGCTATAAATCTGTCTCATATTTTTTTTCCACCAGAGCTTGGTGTGATGTAGTCAGAGCAGAATAAAATTTCTTTCCATAAATTTCAGTGACACCTACAAAACATGGAGAAGCATCAAACTGTGCAGCTCTGGAAGAGGCACCAGGAGGCCCAGTGGTCCACTCACAATTACAAACCTAGGAATAATAGGATAAATCTCATTTGCCCAATCTCTTCCTGAAAATTTTCTATGACGGAAATTTTCCTTTTTTTCATGAAGCAATGTGTTCCCAAGCTACTTATCTTCTGCTTTCAGAAGTTTAGTGTAAATCTCTATTGCTTTGTTGTCCTTATCTGTTGCTCTTGTTTTTCTGCTTATGCCACAAAATTACATTTTTCAAATTTTTAGTGAATTGTAAGATCATCACTGAGATTTTTCTTTTCAAGTGCAAGCAAACTGAATTATCCCAACATTTCCTCATGACTCATGCTATCACTATTTCTACTTTCTGTGAACTTTCTTCAGTTGCACCAAATGCTGTGAGCTCCCATGCTCAAAGGCTGGACACTGGATGCCTTATCAGCTCAAGCAGCAGAGAAGAATGGCTGCACATACCTTAAAGACAGCACTTTTTCTGTGTCCTGGGATGGTGTTTGCCTTTCTCAAGGTTGGGTGGTGCTGCTGACTCTTGTGCATTCACAGTCTCTCTCCTACAGGTGTATTTTTCTGTATATAATAGACTTGCTTTTCATTCTGTATGTTCTATCTGTAGAAGATTCCTACAAGTTTAGGAGAAATTTTTATTTGCTTTTACTGGACTGAATGCTTTTTATGCAAACATTTATTTTGTTTATAATCTTAATTATAACCCTGTTCTCTGATAGACTTGCAACTTTCTACAGTTTTGGTGTTCTGCAAATAGAAAAGCATCCTCTATTTTTAGGCATTAATAGCATTAATATGATTTGAAGTAACACTAGAATATTCCATAAAAGTTCCTTGGATGTCTCCTCATTGCTTTTTGTCTTTTGTATGTATCACTTCAAGTACCTCATTTAGTGTGGGCTATGTGATTTAACTCCAGAGAGTTGAAAGTTAGATTTATCATCACAAGTAATTTAGGATCTATTCTAAGCACTGTATGAAAATCAATGTGCCCAGATGCTTACGATTCATCCCCTTATGAGATACCTTTGATCTCTGGGAATCTTTACCCATACACACGGTCCATTTTCTTCTTTGACCTCTGCCCAGTAGACAAATATTCTGTGTTTGTCACCAGTCTTCATTGATTTGATCGTTTCTTTCAGAACTCTTCTTCAGAAGGAGGCAAAACCCTCCCCAAAATAAAGAAATTTTATATTAGGAAGAGGAAAAAATATCTTCCCTGTTTTATTCACCTTTTCAGCAAAGCCACAAAATTACAGAATAAAAACCATAAGAGGAAGCAAAAGGTCAGATATCAAGTGGTTCAGAAAGTTTACTCCAGAACAGCTATTTCAAGAAATGTTTCATTATTTCCCTACTAACACAAAGATAATTTATTTTAAAAAATATAAAATACTGTACCAGCACAATAAAAGTTCAATAAATTGAAAATCTGTAGAGATTACCTTAGCACATATAAATCCTTTTTTAAAACTATTTTTTTTTCTATGGATACCTTGAAGAACTTTATAGAGGACATCCTCAAAAACTCAATTCCATATATTTGTCAAAAATTAAAGCAAAATATTATAATTTTCTAAAACATAATAGAGACATTTCAAAAAAATTTGCCTCTGTAATTTTGAAGAGGTTACTGCTATTCAATACCTGTTCGTAAATTGTGTCAATTTTCAGAACAAATAATCAAATATTTCCTCTTATCAGCCTTTTGAATTGCAATAGTATTTTTCTTTCCAATGGATTCATATTAAAACATCAGAGAACTAATTTTAAATTATCACTTTCTATTCAAGGTTAAGCTAACTTTTTAAAATAGCTTCCTTTCACTCACTGAACACCAGCCAAAAAGAACAAATCTTTTAGGTTTAGAGATGGTTTCCTTTAGAAGAATGTACAAAAATAATTTTACTCATGTTTATTTCCTCACTTCTCTAATTCAGATTTTTGACTGAGAATTTGGAGCTGTTATATGATATGCTAGCATAAATGCAACTTCTCTGATTTATTAAATGATCTTTAAAGAGGTTTATATTATGTATTGTTTTCCTAATCTGCTTAAATCTATTGGGTAGCTGAAGACTAAAAAAATATGTAATGAAAAACATCATTATAATTTAATCAACATATACTTTAATTTTTTTTAATATTAAAGTAATTATTGTCTTGAATTCTCTAATCAAATTTATGTCAAAGATTAATATTCCACAAAGTATCAAGGCTTTCCATTTATTTGATACTTTTCTATGATACTTTTGAAAAACTCTACAAATTAATGTTCTTAATGAGTGATTTCAGGAAAACTTGTCCTCATATAACCTGAATTATCAAAATTTACTGATCACATTTTGCTGTCAAAGATTCTCCCATTAATTTCTTAAGGCAACTTAGGAGCTGACAGACATTTGAATATATTAGTTAATATATAGAAAGCATTAGCAGTACACATGATGGCACAATGTAATTCATTTATGTACTCCAAAATCTCTTAGGTTTAAAACCTTTTATTTCCTGGTAATTACATCGACTAACATTTATCTTATTTTATATTCTACAGTAGATCTTGTGCTTACTTGCTCTTTTTTGCTGGTTTGAAATAATTGATCTATTCACATGATAAGACTTCTACATAAAGTCATGAGGGTACTTGAATACTGAAAAACAGACACACTGAAAAACAGACAAGTGCTCTGTGAGAAAAAAAAAATATGCTTTAAATATATGGAAACGTGCAGATCCAAGCTTATGAGACTTTCTGTATGTTAACAAAATTCTTTGATGAAACGTTGAAGTTTTTTTTCTTTTGAGACTGGATTATGGAACATTACATCTCATATCTATTGTGCTTAAAATCTTGATAAGTAGGTGTTAATGTTCTTTTTCAAAATTCAGAGAAAGGGTACCATTTTCTTGGAAGAGAAAACACTTCATCCATGCAAGCTGAATAAGATGCTATTTCAAAGAAGAAAGTAGATATACATGAAGAAAAAAAAAAATGCTTGCCTCCAGAATAGTTTTAGGGAAAAAAGAAAAAAGATTTGTGTGGAGCTGGACACCAGGAATAGAAGCAAGGAAGGAAGTCTTGGTCACATAAACTCAGTGAGAATCTTCAGGAGAACCTTTCATTAGTTGGGCAGCAGCCGTCATGTAGCACACGCAGATGTTTAAACTATGGCCTGGATTGTGTACATGGTTACAAATAATCAGCTCATAAGGGAAACATAATAGAGAAAACAGTGAATCTAATCAACTTAATATTTCAGATGTATGATTTCTAAAGCGAAAAGTCATGAAACAAACAGGAACAAATTTTAGTACATGATTACAAATATTTACTTTATTTCTTAACTCAGTTGTGTCTGATTCATTTGTGTGACACATTGATATGGAATCCAGCTGTTTATTCAAGGAGAATAAAGTCAGAAAAAACTCCAAAGATGATTTTTTGTCATGCTAAGGAAAGAGGAAGTGTTCTGATTTGCTAAATGTCTGAGGGTTGTGGCAAAAACATAGAAATGAAATCATGAGCCATCTCTTTCACTTCAAAAAATCTTAACTTGGGATAAATTATTTTTCGAACGGTTAGTAGGATCTAAAGCATGGAACTTGGTGACAAAAACCTAGTATAACTACATGGTTATCCATGGGGAAAAGAACAGAGGATAAATATACACCCAAAAATATTTTAGAAAATTTGGGTAGAGACTTTTGATGGAGGAGATGGAAAAGCATTTGTTCCTTTCGTCTGTGACTCCAGCAGTCTGTTATTAGGTGACAACAATTAATTAAATTAATTAAAGTTCCCTGATTCAAGTCTGGTATGCCCATTGCAGCGCTTGGTGAGTGCTTTCCCTTTCCTCATCTCAACCCATGAAGTTTTTCATGGTATGTTGTCTCCCTGTCCTGCTGAGGAGGGGAGTGACAGAAAGGCTTAGTGGGTGTCTGGCAGCCAGCCAAGGTCATCCCACCACTCCTGTACTGAACATTACCCCAAAGGCACAACTGCTTTATTTTTACATGAAGGTCAGAAGTCAAATTAAGTTGGAAATTGTTTTTCTGAACAAGTTATGACATCTTGGGCTCTGCCAGTTTCAATGGTGATCGCTGCTTTATCACAAAGATGAAGGAGTATGTTTGATATTAAAATAGCAACATAGCTACTTCTGTTTTGTAAGGGAAATTGCCATCCACAATATCAATTTCAATTGTATCAAAGTGTAGAAGGGGAAAAAGATTGTATTGTCTTTCAACTATGAGGCATCATCTTTCCATGCAATTTCTTGCTGCTTGAACAGGCTTCCCCTCAATTTACACTTTTGAAGAAATGTGTGAATTGAAAAATAGATGTTATTTTGGGAATTTCCCACTATAAAGAATTTAAGAGGAAAAATTTACACTTATATGGCATATTTAGCAAATGAGGTAAAAGATATAAATAATAATTAACACGGATAATATAATTTCCAAGGCCAGGGGGAAAAAAATTCCAAAATTAGTCAGCTTTAATTTATTTTTCTTTAATATGATACCATCTTGAACGAAAATGGAGATTTTTTTTTTCCTTGAATACAAAGTTAGTAACATGAGAATATTTGTAACTATAGAAACCTCTTTTTGAATGTGTGTGTTTTTTTCAATCAGCATATATAAAAGAGCAACTGAGCAGAAAAACTAGACAGAAATTTTAATCATCGTAAGCTTTACAGGCCCAGTGAATGACTAATTCTGTTAAAGTTACCTTGTGGTCTTTCTACCAAAACAAAAACCACAACAACAACAACAACAAAAAAACCCAAAACTAAACAAACTTTGAAGTGATTTAAGGACTGAGTCTTCTCCTAACTACTAATATTTGAGTCACCTGCGTGTGACCATTGGGCTGTGAATAAATATCAAGATATCCTGGTTAAGTTACACCTTTTATATTTTTAAATGACTGAGAAGATCAACTATACTCAAGTTTGAAAGACAGGTCATGAATGGAGAGCTCTGAGGACAACCAGTAATCAACACATATTTTCACTGATCTAGATCCTCAGTTGGTAAAAATCAATATAATTCCTGCAAAGAAAATGGGCTCTGTATTGATTTATCTCTTTTGGGAAAATAAGCACAGCACTTGGCTCAGCTTCCTGTGTGAAAGAGAACTTTGCTTGGCATAATGGAGAAGAAAATAAGAACTGAAATTGTCCAAGAACAGAAAAGAATTAAATCTGTCCAAGAACAGATTTTTCATTAATGTTGTCTTTTCTCTATATATTTATATTTTTTTTTAAGTTGGAAAGATTAAAGCATATTTTTTAAGGAGACAGTACTAGTCTAAGTTTTCAGGGTGTAATTCCACACAGCATCGCTTTTATTTGGAAATGGTAGTAGGTTTTTTCAAGGATTCTTTAAAATTATACATACTAATTAAATAAAGTTAGGAAAACCTTGTTAATATATTTTCAAAAGGAAATTAGAATTTGCTGACATTTTTCATTGAAAATCAATGCTTTTGTTCAAAATAGTCAACCTTAATAAAGCATGTGAGAGAAGTATATGCAGAATTAGTGCAAAGCTTGCTTACAGATAGGGACAATGTAGCAACTCATGTCCAGATCTGAAGTCAGCCTCATCTTTAGACCTCTTCTACCTATATTCAACAGATAAACAGGAGACATATGCTCTTGTTGATAGGGTAAGCATCTCAGAAAATTCTGATCTGATACCATCTAAAATAGAAATGGCAGAGCACTGGCTGCAGCACATGCACAGAAACTTCAAAGAAATAAAGGCAACAAAAAAACATTTCGTCAGTCAGGAAAGACCAAGGATTTTTTCCACGTTTTTCACCATGGCATGTTCCTAGTTTATTCTATATAGAAATGCTGACAAGGAAGGACACACCATGAATAATCAGCAGTTGGGTAGTTAATGCCTTAGAAAAGGGAAAAAAGTGCCCAAATATGTGAAATTAAGAAAAACAAGATTTTAGACACTCCCAAAGATTTTAATGTGGTTTGCAATCTTTCTCTCATTTTGATTAAATCAAAATATTTGACCAATAAATGGTCCAATGTTTTGCTCAATTGCTATAATTATATTGCAAAAAAATCCTAATTGCCGTGCAAGAATATTGCCATTGTTTCTGCATTGTGCGTGGTGCTTATGCACAAGCCAAGTCTAATATGTCTCAGGACTAGAGGCAGCTGGGTTTAAGGACATCCAAATTTAGGTTTTCTTCCTGTTGAGAGAAAAAAGGAATTAACTTTTGCAGTTAAAGTTTTTACATGAATGGGTAAATTGATTGTGTGACAGTCCCATCTGAGAGTTTTATATCTAGTCTTTATGAGAGGGGATTATTTAAAATGAATTACTGCATTCAGTTTGTTTTCTTTGGTTGATAAAAGAGGTTTTCATTTTAATTCATCCTATAGTCATAATTGAAAGCATGTTCAAACTTATCTAGAGCTTGTTGGATTTTAAAGAACATTTAACATTTGTATAAGAAAGAGAATTTGAAAAGAAGATGGATATATATATATTTATTTTATATTAGTGTTGAGGTTTCTGAAAAAGGGACTTGTCTTTCTCAAATAAATTTTCTTCAAAAACTGAGAAGTTTCTAAAAGTACTTGGTACTTGATGAATTGGCATTTTCAGACAAAAACCATTTTGTCCAGTTCTAATTAGTGTGCTGCTGCATTAATCAGATTTCCTGGTTTGAGATGCAGCACACTCTGTGAAATTCCTTATATTCCACTTTTTTTAGTCAGTGAAGAGTGGAATATCAATTACAATTTCTTGTTATATCTTCTTCAAAGACATTCTACCCTTTCCTGAGAGCTGTTACAATTTAGATCCTCCAAGGCAAAAAATACCAAGCTAGACTTTTTTTGTCAGATGTTAGAAAATGGTTTAACATGAAGAAGCAAGTGAGTAAACCTATTCACAAGACGACTTGATCAAAAACCACTTCATATCTGATGAGAAAGCTTTCCAAAGGAATAAAAAGTGTGTTTAAAGCCCTGGAAAAATGCCAAGATTCAGTCTGTTGAAAGTGTTTACCCTTATTGTTGTCAATAGTTTTTTGCTGGAGATATTTCTACTCTCACCAGTCTGCCATGAATAGTGTAGACAGTTTATGTCTTTTTTGATGCTTTATTTACAATGGTGACTCATGACACTCTTGTCCAGAAGCTCTACAAAGACAACACAAAGTTTTTAACCTGGTAAAGGGCTCTGGAGGCCATCTGGCCCAAAACATTACTAAAATCAGGGCCAACATCAAAGTAGATTCAACAGAAAGATATAAAACTCAATAATGGGAGTCATTGTTTCAAGGATTTCTATCTGAAACTGTCCTAGCATGCAACTTCATTTTTATCAATACACTCATTTAAAGTTCATGTATAAGCCTGAAGACATAAATGTATAATACATATAATCAGAATATTCCTCATTGCTCTCAGAGTCTAATTACTAATGTGTTGAGTGCCTTTTATGAAATTGTTGCTGATGGAAAGTTAATTTATAATGCATTTCAGAGCAATTGGAAAGCCAGCAGTTTTCTTCATCAGTATAAGTGTATTTTGTTACAAGACATAATACAATTGCTTGAGGAAATATTGGGGTAAAAACTGCAGACACTGTGACGATTCACCAGATCTAACCTCTGGGCCAGACCACAAGCCAGACAGAGAGCAAAACGGCCATCAGCTGCTTTAATAATTTCACAAATACATTTAATTCAACATAGTAGAATTGTCACAAGCAAGAAACTGTCAGTTTTGCTAAAAATATGTATGAATCATTGCATAGAACACTATTGGTCAACAAACTGAAGACTGATTCAAGCTGCTAAGTAGAGTGTGAACTATTGCACTCTGAATCCCCTAACATCTTCCAGGTTGCCCTCACTGAGCCTGAGCAATAAAGCTGTGATAACCATAATCTTTATGCCACACGTCAAGAACAAGTAATTATAGTAGCAATCTTAAAACAATAGTAGCTGGAAGAAACAAAATTTCAGGTTCTCACTCTTAGAAGACACCAAAATAAGATGTATACACTAGAAAAAACCTGAAGTGATATGATGAAGCAAGTCATCAGAAGCTGAATTCTCCCTTACACAACAATATAACATACAATTAGAGAGAAACACAGATTTGTTTCTGTGATTTTCAAACCCTGAGACAAAGTAATGAAAAATCCCTAACCTACATAATCCAGATCATGTTTTAGGAATAGTGCTTCTATGGTGAAGTCTTTGAGGTAAATTTTGGTATATGTTCACAAATATGACTATCTGATGCTTTTCTTCTCCTTAATGTCTGAAAACATTTGTAAAATTCTGAAGCCAAATGAGAACCCTTTCTTAAAAACCTTTGCTAGAGGATCCACTTCCTTTTGGTGTTCAGAAACTGTTGATTTCATCTCACAACCTCTTCTTGTTTTGGAAAATATGGCAAGTAGGTAATCTCTACACACTCTATTCCTTTACAGCCTACTGGGATGGATTTGAAGGCTGGAATTCAGAACTTTTCATCCATTGTTTTATCAGATGTTATAAAAGCACTGAAAAAAATACCTACCTCTAGCCTTATCACAGAGAAGAAAAAACTATAATCAAAATAAAAAATATGCTTAGACTCAGATGTGTGGGTTAATTTTAAAATTAAAAATTTTTATGCCTCAGAAAACAGGGTAGGGAAGAGACAGGAGGGAGGTAGTGCTCTAAAAAATCACTAAACAATTTTTTAAAGAATTCATGCAGCAGTTTCAAAATGCATATGCTTTTTAGCCTAATTAAGCATATGCTAAGCAATTATTGATTTGATATGCTCACTCAAGGGCTCAGAACGCAGAAAGTATTTTGTGACACTGGAAATACTTTGTTATGCAATTCTAAGAACACTCTGGAGGCAGGAGAGTAGAGTTTATCTTACTAATGTTGTTTATAAAAGCAGATTCTTCCCTGTCAGATCTACCAAGGGAAAGAGTCAGATCTAGACACATGAGATTATATGTGTAGAGTATAGACAGATGGAAAGAGTGATATATAATACCTAACTCATTCCCTAACCTCAGTAAATTATCACATACTCAGCTATACTCAGTAAGAGTTGAATAAATTGACCTAAAATCAAATAACTTTAATCAAGTACCAGTTACTTTTTCATCTAATTCAAGATTCAGTTCCCTTTTGAATTCTTCTTTAGGTGTGCAAAAAGGATAGTCATGGCCTTTCTAGGATCTTTTTGTTTTTAATCTTTCTGGCTTGACGAAAATTTGCAGAGGAACAGATGTTCCAACCATCATTCTGTGAAGAGTGCATTGAAGAGGTGTCGTTTTCTTCATGGACTTCTGAACTGAACTAATTTTTAAATGTCTCATCCACCCTCTGAAATGAAGGAGTTTTTTTCCTAAATAAATACATTATTGCTACAGTTTGACATATGCAAATAATTTAAGAACACTGCATATTGCATGCACCCAGAAAGTCCAGTCCATTACTTTATGAAAGTACTTGAAAATATTTCATTTTTCGGTGGTTAGGTTTCCTGTATGTTTTCCATTACATAAGATATCAATAACAGTATTGATCGTGAAGATGATCTTTTTGTTCAATTTAATTTTTAATGTGACAGTACTAAGAACAGAAGGCTTTTGTAGGCCCAGAAATAGCATGTTTACTTCATTTGTGTAATTTATATGCTAATAATGTGCAGCGTTGGATTCCTTGGGGTATTGCTTTACTGCTTATAAATTTATTTCTGTGATACCGTCTGGCACAGCAATTTCATGTCAGCTATTATCTGTGGAAACAGATTAAAGCATCCCTGAAGCTTTTTTTCTTTATTTGAAGAGAATTTTCAATCCTCTAAAAGCATTCAGAGAAGGGAAGGGAACAGAAAGCAACATATTTTCCAGTTAAAGCATACTCTGGCTCTTGATTATGGACACAATATAGATAATAGCCCAGTATTCATCAGTATTGTTTGGCAAAAATTTACAGCTCTCTGTGAACATGGATTTTGGAGGCAATGAGCAGGGAGTCATCAGCATGTCACAAAGGGTATTTAAAGGTAACAGAGAAGGTTAAAATGAATACCCAGAAAGAATAGGCATTTTTTAGGTAGCGCCTTAAAAGTGCTGTATTCTGATCATAATCAGTTGCTTAAATGGTCAAATGGCATTTGTGTTTGTAATAAAAATACTGAAAAATAAATTTTACTTTACTGATCATCAGCATTTTTCATATTTCTTCTCTAGTTTCATAATATCTGAATGTACAGGCCCATAAATTACTTCATGAAAAAGTAACTTCATTAAATTCGCATTTTGAATAATAGGCGGTTTCATTCAGGACTCTTTAAGGGCATAGACCTCCCAAAAAATATGCAGACTCTGGAGTGGAGACATCAGATTTCAGAAGACAATTGAAAAATATGTGTTATGAGAGGTCATAAAGATCACCAAAGAAATCACATAAAAAGAAGTAGCTGCAGGAAGAAGGAAAACTGGGAAGGAAAATGAAAGAGAGGGTGGGAGACTTAGGAAGGAAGGCGTCTGAAAGGCAGTAGGTGGCAGATAATTTGGAAGCAATTTAGGGGAGGATTAGCTTCTCTGAGTGAATGTGAGAAAAACCCATGAATCCGAATCTTATAGCAAGACAGTCTTCAGACAATAGGAAGGAAAAATGTATCATTAAACTTCAGCAGTGAAATTACTTCTTGAATTTTTCCTTACTCGAAAAAGGGACTGAACAGAGATTGACTCATGTATTAGATGAAATAGACATTAATTAGAATATATGCGATTTTTCTAGGAAGGGGAATAATGTCCAGGATTTCAAGAACCACCCTCAGAAAGAAAGGGATATATATGCTTTCCATCTCTGCCTGCCTAAAGAGCACGCCATGGTATTTTGAGAAGATCAGCCTTGAGATGAAGTGTCTCAAAATGGTCTAAAATGGCAGTTTTGGCCAGAAAGGGGAAAAGTGGAAGTGAATTTTAAAATTAAATCTATCTCAACTTGTAAAAAAAAAAAAAAAAACCCAAACAAAAAACCCCCTTCTTTTGAAAATACAAATTTTGCAGAATTTAGGGACAAATTCTTTGTGCTTGATGATTTAAAAATATTTTGGCTTAATAAACACTGTCCAATTTCCTTCTTAGGATATGTATTTCATGATTTCCACATGGTGGGAGTACATTTAAGTACAGATGGTATTTTTTTTTTTTAAATATTTTTTTCTCCTGTGTGTCTCAGCATTAGCAATTTGATTATCACCATGAATTAAAATAAGCATGAAGTCCCGTGATGTTCATATCTTCTAATTGAGATTTCAAAGGCATTTCAGGATGTCCTAAATCTCTGAATGATAATAATCTAAAATCTTTGATCCATTGGGAAGCTAAAGATATGTAACAATGAAAAAGCTGCCTTCCTTAGTAGGATTTCGCTGATGCACAAAAAACATTGTATTACAAAATTGTTAGCAAAAGACAATTTAGCTATCGGATTCTCACCACAGATGTGAACAAAACATCTTTCCATTTTTTTCTCTTGATTTCTCAAACTGTACCTCTGACAACACAGAATATGGTTCACTTTTTCTTAAGATCATTCTCTGAGCACACAACAATTTTTATAGCCGAGTCTAAGTAGCAGTAGTATTTATCTCAAGGTTGATTTAATTAATTTTAATTTGGCAGACTCTGTATCTAATCTCAGGGGCCACAAATATATCTTTTAAAATTATTTTTTCTTCTTCCTTTTAAACTTTTACGTTTAGTGAATACCTATGGGATTCAATTTTTCTAATATTAACTCTAAATATATTGCAAATGTTACTTTATAGCATGTATTACTTCAGGCACAAAATACAGATCTTTTATGTGTTCTGTTACTTTTGGGTAAAAAACATGCACTTCATTTTGGATTAAGCCACCTCACTAATACCAATAGGAAGAAGTATATATTCGTAGTCATCAAGATGTCACTATTCATAAATATTGATATTATAATTTATAAATAAACATGGAAGATCTCTAATATGCTCTTGAAATTTGCCAGGGATGTATTCTCTCCACCTGTATATGTATAAACTCATACAAACCCAAGTGAAATCAATACTAAAACAACATTGATTTGGAAACTCTTTGGCAATCTTAGAACATATTTAATGGAATTGTGCATGTTAAAAAATAAAAGCAGATTTAAAACTGTGCATGCAGAATAATGTTATATTACATCACTGGACAATAGATAACTCCTTACAAGATTCCAAGTATAGCTGAATTCCTGTATGAATCTTAGACACATGGAAATAAGAGATTGAAGTAAGGCTACATCTATCCTACATGGTGAGTTGGTTCTTGAGTGGACACTTTGACCTACAGAGAAATTACCTCCTCTTTTAGAGAGAAGGGAAGGCAGACATGAAAAGCATCTGTGTCAACAAGGCTTGCAGGAAATTCATATAAAACAGCAATGACCAGGTAGAACGATTGTTTTTTTCAAAGTAATTATTGCCAATGAACCAGTTGTGATTTAACAGCTGTAGGAAAAGGTTGTTTTTATTAGTTTTCTTCCTATTCCCTTTAATCACTTTGAAAATTGCAGTGAACTGCATAGAGTCTGTAGATGACACAAAATGTTCAGGACAGTCAGATCTAAAACTTGCAATAGAGAAAGACTAGCAATGAAATGATGGATGTAATGCTGTCAGCAATGCAAAGTAATGGGCAGAGAGAAAACCCAATCTTAACAACCTAAACTATGTTTACACATCAGCAGTCCCAAAATTTACTATTATCTTCTGAGAACAAGGTCTGTCAGCCATTGTGAATGCTTCCCTGAAAGCATCTGCTCTCTAAACACCAGCACTTGAAAATGGCAGAGATATTCCAAATTACTAGAAAATAAATGGAGCCAAACAAGGTTGTTTTATTTCACTGCATAAATCCCTGAAGTGCCTACAGCTAATATAATTTTGTGCAGTTGTGTCCACTCTACTGAGAACCACTTAGAACACATATATGTTCTAAAACTGTATGCAATAGTGAGGGTTTCAAGTGAAATAATTCTGGCAGAAGCTCTCAAAAGAAGGGGAGGGAATTTTAAGGGAGGAAGTTTTGATTTTGTTTGGTTTATTGTCTGGATTTTTTTTCCTAATTAATATGTGGGATTCTGAATGATTGCAAGCTGTTGTGGAAATCAAAACCAGAAAGGGGTGACATAATTGTGCATGACGGATTCATTTATGCCCACCTTGAAGACTAACCTCTTGGCACCACAGTCCTCCTCTCTCATAGGATGACAAGAAACCCAAAAGTGTTTTGCATGGACTGAGATGCCTTAGGATCTCACAAAAATAAACCTGGATTTACAGTTATCTCTTAGGCTTTCTTTACCATCCTCTATAACCAGTAGACTGAAATAGGAATTTGTTTAAAAGTCTGGTTCAGATTGAGGTCAGTTGCATCTTATGTTGTGTGGCTGTGGCAAGAGTTCGGATAGCTAGTTCACATGCACTGTATATTTACTACCTCAGGATGTTTAGAAGGCCAAACATTCACAAAAATAATTGAACGTATTCATAGCAAGGGAATTTCTGAGTGGCCCTCTCAGGTCAGCATATCTGCATATCTGATACTTACTTTTGATATTATATGTCCTACTAGTGGCACCTGAACAAGCTGAGTAAGAAATCTGATCATACATGGCTGTCATATTTCTAGGTAACTGAGGGTGGAAGACAGAATTGGTTTGAAAATATTGCATAATTACTGCTTTGTTACTTTCCAGAAGGCACATTGCTGACCTAGAGATAAAACACTGTTTTATACTGGACTGATGTAGAATCACAACTACTATGGAAGGTTGTGTTGATGATCCTGTGGAAGAGGGTTCTTTTAATTTTGGCTTCAAGATTAGAAACGGAACTCAAAGGTTCCTCTTTAAAAAAAAACACTGAGAATAGCAGCAAACCTGTATTTTGCAATATTTCTTTGTCCAAGCTCTGCTCTCCTCCTCACTGTGCAAGCAGCCTCCTTATCTGTGCAATCCAGGGTCATATGTGAGAGTTGGATGCTTTGGGGTTGTTAAATCAGAAGCTCTGTGTTCACTGCAATTCACCAGGCAGATGTGTTCCCCTGACTTACAACAAAATGACTTAGTGATAGATAGAACAATAGGTTTTATACACAGATGAATGGCTCTAATTCATTTAATAGGACTTCATGCTTAAAAATTGCTTCAGGGGTTTTATGTTCTATTTTGCTTTACATCTGAGGTGATAACATCACATAACCATTGAGGTGTATTTAGAGTTTCTGCTACCAAAATGCTATTTGTAATAGCTTAGTAGTAGAAACTTTAAATGCCCGTGGATTACTTACCTACAAAAGCTGTCTTAGCTGCTTCCTCCAGCTCTAACAAATTTTCATGAGCAGGACATTTCTTTCATTGCTGCAGAATTGTCTCACTGGACTTCAGTGCCTTGCATATTAAAGCAGATTAGTGTGTTAAATTTAAATCTTAGCAAATTAAATTACCCAGGGTCTTCTTGTTTATAGAACAGACTATTGAGAAATTGAATTTAAATTCCTATAAATACGTTGCTTAGAACTCTCCCAAAAATCCTAACTACATCATTCCTTGTTTTTTTAATAATAATTTGTTCTATTACATTTTCAAGGTTGAAATTTAGAGAGTGGTCTTGTTCATTCCTAACAATCCTGCTTCTACCTCCTGGGGTTTGGGGTTTTTTTGCTTATTTTAGTATTTTGGGTTGATTTTTTGATTGGTTGAGTTTTTTTAATAAAAGAGAGACCGAGCCCTTATGATCAAATTTTGCTCATACAAACAATCATTCTGAAACTGGTTAAATTCTGAAAGGATGGGCAGAAAATTTCCAATTATCTTGTATTTTGAACAGCTACAAAATGTCAAAAAACTGTTCCTAACAATTGGGTAAACTATAATAAACACTACAAGTAGCAAGCAGCATGCGAGATCCTGTCAGACTCACAAAATGGAAAATGAAGAATAGTGTGAATTTTAAAATACATATTTTGAAGCCTTCCATCTTTACACCTCAGTTAAATGTTAGAATTGGCTGCATTGCACAATATATTTTTGATTCCCTCCTATTGGCAGTTGACTTGGAAGATGATAATAAAATCAATTTGTACTGCAGTTCAGGAACAAACTTAGCAAGTATTTACAGAAGCAAATAAAATATTTATATAAATCAAATATATATTAACTTGTCAATTTTTTTTCTCAGGTAACAACCAAGTAAAACAAGTACAATAGCAACAGTATATTCAAAATATGATTAAATCATAATAGATATGCAAGGCATCATAAGTATATTTTTAATATTTAAATTTCAAACAATAGCTTATTTTGTTTTGGAAGTCAGTATGATTACATTACAATTATTGTGGCTTTTCCCTGTGATCTCAGTGATAGGACAGTTTTGTGAAAGATGAATTTAATTTGTTTGTGTTAATAAGGAAGAGCAGCAGAATGCTATTACTACTTATACAACAAGAAGATATCAATGAAATCAGATGAAACCCTCATACTGAATAAATTTGAAGTTATATTGACACCTAATTTAGATTTAATGTATTAATATGTTACAGTGTAATTGGGAAAGATCAAAGTGCTGATGCTAATTACTTTTAAAGTTTCAGGATCATATTTCATTCATTTGACTACATCCTACGATTTCTGGATGACAGTGGGAGATTTCTTTTGAAGCAATTAATACATAAAAGAAACAACAAGGTTACTTTTCAAAGGGAGTAGACATAGAAAAATGGTATATCGACTAACAACCACATTTCAGTGTGAGCAAGAAAAAGGGTTTCAAATAAACGAAATTCTGATTCAGACTATTTTTACTTGGAACATATATTCTTGCTCTTGCAGTACCAAAGAGAAAAAAATAACTTTTTGTTTTGCCATTATCACATAGTCACAGTGACGGCATCACCTGTAAGTGGCAAATTCTCTCTTTAAATGGTCCCCACTCTAAAGAGACATCACCAGTGATTCAGACAAAGTGACAATCTGACAGGTTGACTATCTGCTTCCCAAAATACAAAATGACATAAAGTGGCAATGCTTGTATCCCAGGGAGCTTATAATCCCAATTAGGTAATGTGACAAATAATGTAAAACATAATATAGACATTAGCTGCTTGCAGTGAGCAGATGAATAAGAAAAAAAATGAGAACAAGGTAAGTTGGAAGAAATTATGTAATTGCTTACTAGTAATTAAATTAGAAGGGAGAATCTTTCCATGTTGTTCCAATACACAACAAAAATCTATTATAAGAAACCGAATTTCTTCTTGCAGTGTAAATTTCAAAGTTCAGATCACTTTAGCTGAGGCCTTTCCTTTCACTCCCATGCATTTCTGTGAGCTCTCAAATGGCATAGGACATCTCCAGAGCTTCAGGAAACCCAAAGAACTAAACCAAGTTAAGCCTGAAAGCTGAGTCACCCCTCTATTTCAAAGCAACTTCTGTCACTGAAGATGTAAGAAGGATTTTTTAAAGTTTTCTTAAACAGATATTATAGAAGCTTCACTAATCCTTGAGTCCTCTCTTTTGTGTGGAAATGTGTTGCATACGTCACTGAATGCTAAGTTAGGGGAGACTGGTGCTCCTATTTCCAGGACCGAGGTCTCTGTAAGAATGGCGATATTTAAGACTACATTTGTATTCTCTTTTCTTAATCCTCCTTACTCACCAGGTAAAAGATTAGGAGAGGTAAAAAAAATCAATAGAGATGTTATTATTTAGGCTTGTCCCTAGAGGGGTGGGAGTGGTGTGAGGGTAACTGCAAGAGTAGCACCCGTCACACAGTGATGTAAAGCTTACAGTTGATTTTCTACGGGTAATGTGTGTAGCAGTGTAGAGATCTGTCCTGCCATACACAGGTCACACACCAGGCAATGCCCCTGTGTGTGCCTGTCACCCTTGAGCACAGGAATGAGGCAGTCTCCTTGGGTGCCTGAGCTGTGGCAGTGTCTCACTGTATGTGTGACCATCCCACCTCAGGATTGCTGTCCCCATCTATTGTAGGGTCAGGGACCTCTGTGGACATGTCCCCACTGAGGGACTACTGCTGCTTGCATTCTTGTTTCTTAAGTTAAACGGGCAACAGCACTCACCTATAATCTTGTTGGTCACCTATTCCCAGTCTGGTTTACTCAAACTCTTTCTAAAATCCACTAGCAGTGGTTTCCTAAGGTAACACTTCTGATCTTCAGCCCAAAAGGTTTTACCAGGACCCATTGCAGTTAACAACTTATATCTGATTCTTTCCAGTGCATGTCTAAACCATTACAGGAGGGCAGATGTGGTTCATATCTCATCTAGCAGGACTTGGAGGTAAGTGCCCCTCAAGATAATTATCTATGCTGCCTTGTCTTTCTAGCACTCACCAAACCAGTTGAAGGTGACAGATAAAGATCTTATTTTATCTGACCCAGGCTTTTGGGTAGGTTTCATCCTGTCACAAGGCTATTGAGTTTTCAATGTATAAAACATTTCAAATTGAAAAATTTAGATATAGTAACCTCTAGATAACATCAACTTTAGTGTGTGGTGCATTCTTGCTGTATCCCAGAAGAACCTTTTTTCTTTCTTGTTTTGCTTTAGCAGGAAACATGACAATTTCCAAGTGACAAATCCTTACTCCGGATCCCAGTTCAGTTTGACAGTTTACTGATTTTTGATTTCCTACTTCTGCATTTCATTCCTGAGTAAGCAGGATATACAACCCATTTATTCTGTAATAGCTGGTAATATTTAGATAGTTTAGAGCAAAACAAAAGGAACATATTTATATATTTCATATAACTAAGGTAGTTGATTCAGCTAGTCAAAGCAGGAAATAGTACTGGGAAGATGTATAGAACTAGCTTCTCTGCATTTTTGACTCCAAGATTTGAAGCCACAATCCCTGACAATAAGATCTCTATGACTCTATGTGAAGGACAGTTTTTTGCTTGTAGTCAATACCTTTACTTTCATGTCTTGTGAAATATTCCAAATATTATTAGTGTGTCATATGTGCTGTTTCCAAAACAAATGCTGGTAGAAAGTGTGCTGCAATGAACAATGTGAAATGTACCACATGGCTGTCCATCTGCTTCCAGTCTTACAACTACAAATCACAACCACTCTTTTTTTATCATCTCACACTGAGATTTGAAGTTTCATTTTCATTAATGCTTGATAACTCATTCATATACATATGGAAATGTACCTTCTTATGGAAATATTATCCTTAAAGTCTCAGGGTGCAAGAAAAGTCAAGGAAAAATTTCTGCTGAATTTTTTTTACAGCTTCTTGTTTTCAGTGTTTCAACACTGCTTTGTTTCTTAAATATTTCAGGACCAAGAATTTAGATAACAGTACATTTTTCTGTGTAGTCCTTAAGTGGTACTACTTTGGTGCTAAGAGCTTCTAATTGAAGTACTAAACAACTATTCATGGAAGGAGAGGAGCAACAAAGGAAAATGGCAGTGGAAAACTGGAGCACTGTTTTAATTTGACAAGGAGAGAAAAGTCAGGATTTTTCAGTGAAGGAGATGGAAAAATAGTGAACTACAAAGCTGAACACAAGATGCCAAAGGTAGAGGAAGAAAAAAAAAACTGTAGAAAAGTATAAGAGAACAGATGCACAAGATAGGGGTTTAAATTTGAGCTTGTATCATGGAAATACATGATACTGAAATTGTTTAAAACTATTATTGGATTAGAATATTGACAAGATTAGAAATAAAAAAAAGATCAGCTAGTTTCAAACCTAGATGCTACCTAATATCAAATAAGAATATATTGTTTTCTAGGTGAAAATTCCTTAAAGTGTCACTAAATATTTATTATTCCTGCTCAGCACACATATCTGTATTTTTAAATGCTTCTTCTGACTGCAGTTTTCTTCTTTCTTTGAAAACTTGCTCCTTATTATCTCTCACTATCCCAGCCACAGAAGCACATAGAAAGACTAAAGTACAAATGCTTGCAGGATTTGGATATATCATTACATTTGTCTCAGGCAGCCTGCTTGGTGATGAAAGAGAACTGTGCCACCAGCATCAGCCCTTCAGAGGAGTTGTTTATTCATGGTCAGGAGTCCCTCAGCACCAGCCTAAACTGAAACAACAGCCCCCAGCCAGGCATAATTGCCATCAGTCAGGGTTTTATCATGAACTGTAGAACAAGCAACTCATCATATCTTCTCAGCAGTTACAAGGTGTCATGCATCATGTCAGTCTACAATGAGAGGAGGTTAATTAGGGGCGCTTTGACAAGACACAGAAAGCAAGCTTGTGGCAAGCCGAGGCTGGCAAAAAGATGTGTGAGACTGAGGTAAAAGCTAACTTCACAGCAAAAACAATGAACTCTCTGAAGCTGAAACAAATTTTAACACTACAGTGGAAGTGCATTGTACAAGATTATTGGTATTTTCCTGAGAGTACATTTCCACTAAAATGCTGACTAAAGGACATACTTTGTATGAGCACAGACCTGATCAATTTGTTCAGCTATTATTTCAAGGTCTCATACATCTGTGCGTTCATCCTGCTTCTTTCTCATACAAAACCCTACTCAATAACATGCTGCTTAGCATACACACAAAGCCATAGTGACCAATACCAGATTTATGTTCCTAGTTGTTTATATCTGCAAGACAAATCTCTCAACACAATGAAAGCATGGAAACATTCAAGACACTTTAATCAGGATGGGAACAGATGCAGTTTTGGGGTTGAGATGTTGAACTGATGCTCTAAAACAGTTACTGAAATTTCCTGTTTTCCCCTTAATTCAACAAGTAAGCACACATCCAGCTTGTCCCATGACTAGACTCTGACCCCATCACTAACAGCAGAGGAATGCTAGAGAACATGTTCTAAAAATATTTTGGTGCTTCAGGGAGTCAAGTTTGGAAATCCTAGCTATATGTGTATGTTCTTTTTCTGTTTAAACTACAGCAATAATCCTCAATACAAGGCTGTGGGAGCACCCACGTATCGCTGCTGTTGTGTATTCCCTTCCCCCATGAAGATTATTTACATACATAGGGAAGTGCTTGTCAGAAAAAGCCTACCATGGAGTGAAGGAAAATGCCTTCTTTAGATGTCTCAGGTAGAAAAAAGTGAACTAAACCCAAAAAACAGTAGTTTGGATCGTGCTCTCTGCCTCAGCTGAAACTGGGGATTTGTCTGCAGAAGACACAATACTTTTTACAGGAGGATACTGGGTCTTAGCTGTCATTTGACAGGTAGCAGCAGTTAAGCAGCAAAAAAGGATTTGCTAAACAGGAGACAGTGTAAGATTAATTTTAGAACTGAGCCAAGCACATGAATTCAGAATTCAAATAAATAAATAAGATTCCAACTCACCCATTTCATTTGATTGGGAAGGCTCACATTATCAGTTATCATTGGGGTTTTGTTTTAGAAATCTGTATCTTGCTTCCTGTCTGCTCTTACTTGGCTGGTTGTGTGAAAACTCAGTCTTCCCATTCTAGCTGTAGTTTTGTTCAGTCTTTTTCTTTACACAGGAAATGATACAGCCTTATTCTTGAAATCAGAGCTCACAACCACTCCCTATAATTGGACTGTTGGTTTTTACTTCATGATAATGTGCAGCAAAATGATTTGCAAGACTCTCTGAAGGCCTGCTAATGTCTTAGCTAGCAAGGACCCAGCTGCAGCAATGGCAGGAATGTTTTATCAGGCAGGCCATTCATACCTGGTGGCCCTACAACTGACTACACCTGCTGCACATACTGATGGTTGAGCTATACTTGGTGTATTGAATGGGGGAAGGTGGCATCCAAAGTCCTGGCAAAGAAAAATAAAAAAGGAAAATAGAATAGGAAACTATGACAGTACCACTTAAAAACCAAGCAAATATGGACACAATAGCTGAAACTCCATACACTTTTCAAAGTGAGTACATTTTTATTTGATGGTATCACTTTATTTAAGAGAAGGTTAAGGCTGATTTATTCAAGAAAGGTATGAGTTTGGGTCGTTGGTTTCTTTGGTGGGGATTTTTATTTTTTTTTTTTTTCTGGAATGAAGCTGTGCCAAATGGTAAAGCAATAATTAAACCAGAGTTAAAATTTGATTAAGCAGAACAGGATGAGGGGAAGAGGGAAATGAGAATAGCAGACAGCATTCATAATTAACATTTATCCCTCAACAACCATACAATTAAAATCTGACAGAAAAGGTCAGGAAAATATAATAATTTCCTAAGACTAAATCAGATGAAGCAGCAAATTGCAAGTTCTTACATGGGATCCAGATGAATACATGGGTTGCATAAGCCAGATCCTAAAACGAGTTTTCCTATTTGTGTGGAGCTCCGTTGGCTACAAACAAGATTGATGCAGTGACATCCTCATTCATCTTTTTTTTTCCCCAAATTTTTCATTTATTTTCTGCCTTTGATGTTGAGCAACAGGATTATATCAAGGAAAATTAGCAACTTATGCCCATCAATAACTCCACTAAATTTCTTGCAAGCTGTACATTATAATCTCTCCTAGGGCTAGGTTTAAAAAAAAAAAAAAAAAAAAAATCAAAAGTGGTAAACTGGCTCTTAGATAGACATGAAATGTTTAAATTAGAAGCTGTAACCCTGAAAATCCCAGTTTACTTTCTATGTTATGCCAAAATAGGCATCTTAGTTTTACCTTAGCCCATAAAACTGCTTCTGTATTTTCAGCAGGAAGAAAAATAAGGGATAGAAACACCTCCCAAGTAATTCTCATGACTGTAGTGTTCAAACAGCTCAACTGTCCTTGCAGACTAGCCTTATCCATGCTTTACTGCATTCAGTAAATTAAAGCTGAAATGCAAGGCTTTTTAATTGAAACCCAATAACACACTACTTCAGTGTAAGAGGCAGTCAAAGGAGAAATGAAGCTAAGTTTGTGAGGAAAGATTATATGGTAAAGTAACAGAAAGGAGAGATTCATGTCCCTAAGAAGGTCAAGGGACAGGTTAGCCAGCAAGAACTTTTTCAGGCTTAGATGTGTTTGATTGACTACATTATTTACTGCATTGTATGTTATAGGTTTCTACCTACAGTTCTACCCAGCTGTCTCCCTGATGTTAGATTATTACACCCTGCTGCAGTGGTGGGTGCAGAGGCAGTGCCACCCCTGAAAAAGGGGCTGGGAGGAGTACACTGCTAGGATTAATTGAACCACACATGTGACATCTGCAAGGCAGAGCGATGCTGAGAGTCCGTCTTCAGCCTTTCTTTCTCTGATGAGTACCTTTGGGTTTTAAAGGGCTATCATGACTTTTCCCTACTTCTTGCAGAAGAGTAGGCTTAGAGTATTCAACAGAAAATTAAATGAATGGAATCATAGTGCCTAAAATCAAAAGGTTGAGTTGAAGAGATTCTATAATGTGAAAGAGGACATGTAAATTTTGATAACTTGAGATAAGAACAAGTTGTTGCAGAACCAGGGAGCCTTCATTTCCCAGTGCTTTCATTCTTTTCAATCCTGAATAAAGGGAAACCATGAAATCACAGATTTTATTTTAAAAATATCACCTTGCAAGATCAGTTTATGTAGCTATAATGGCATCTGCAATTTGAATTCAAAAGTTGAATAATCTTTGTTTTTCCACATATTCATTTATCCTACTTGGTTATAAAAACTTAAATGGGAAAGGTAAGTTGGTACTTCAGAAAGGTTTAATTCAAACCAATCAATCATTTTACTAAACTTTAGGCTGCTTCAAGAGACTTGTGGCCATAAACTTCAATTTAGAAAGGTTTTGTCTATATGTAATACCAGTCTGACTTACTGCAAAGTCCTCCTTTTGAACCCATGGTCTTGTTAACAGCTTGAAACCGAGAGTTTAAACAGTTTAAAACTGAGAGACTACTTATTTACAATAACTATGAAAGTACTCCAAGGACTTCAGAATTAACAGTACTTTTTCCTTAAATATGATAAAAGCAGATGACCTGAAAAGATATTTTACATTTCACAACCTTTGCAGAAGCTGTATGACACTTTTACTGAAATTACAGCTTTTTTTATAGACTTCCTTGTCTTGCCCTTAGCAGAAGTCAGCATACAATAAATAGCTTACACTTGATTTTTTTTAATCACTGCAATTTCCTATAAAAACTAATGTACTATTGTTGTTATCAATTAGCAGTCTATTATATTTCATTATTAAAATTAATTGTACCATTGCTTTAACATAAAATTAGTGTATTATACAACATGTTTCTTATATCATCATGGTCTCCTAACAGTCCTGACACCTATTTGCAAAGGCTCATAAAAACTATTGGACATCAGAGAGCAGTTTTGTGGCTTCAGAAAAACTATTTTCATTTAAACTCTTCCAAATTGCCTTTAGTGCTCTTACAGCAACATCAGTTCTTTCTAAATGGATCAAAGTAAGGCTTGTTGATAGCTAATTGTTCCATGGAATTGCATATGCACAAACACTTGCTGTCATGCAAACTGAGAGAAAAATCAAGTCTCAAAGATGGCAGTGTATAAAAAGCAGAATAAGTACATTGACAGTGAACACTGGAAGCAATCCCCTTCCTTCTCTCTTCCATGCGTGAAAATGCTTGTCCAGGTGTGGGAACTCAACACTTCCATACAATGAATCATTATGATTACACAGAAGCTTTAAAACTCTCTAAAATATGCATTACCTCTTTTGGCATAGGGCAGGAACTCACACATTTTCCAATTTTTACTTAATACTTACTTTTCACCTCTATTGTGTATTTTGCTTACTTATACTTACAACTTTTACCTACTTTTACATACTTATGTGTAGCTCATTCAGTTCATTTACTAATACATTTTACTCTTCTTATATATCTTACTTAGGCTTACTTAACACATTACTTCTACCTAACACAGTACTTACAGATTTCATCAACTTATCTATAATACAGCACATATACATTTTATAATTGAAGTGCATGAGATTATTCATTCCTTGATTGGTCACTCTACTTTGTCCAAGAGCTCCACACACACTTTTCAGATAATAAGATTGGTTCCTAATCCAGTGCAAGTGAGTCCTTTTTATCTCTTCCTTGCTGCTTTGGTATTTAATATTTCAGCTTCTCCTTTCCCAATTCTTTTTCAATTCAGCACAGTTTACCTTCCAGTCCTTGATTAATTCCTAAGGATTCTAACAGGTGGGCTCCAAATCCAAGCAAGAAGAGTCGACACAACAACAGCAACAAAACCCATCCAGTGATCAGCAGCTAAGATTGGTCCAGGAATTCCAAACAATCAGAGAGCAAAGGACATGAAGCAGCCACAAACCCATCCTACCTCTCCCTTCTCCTTCACTGAATCTTCTGCCTGGGCTTAAAAACTCTCCAGGAGCTGACCTGCTACACCTGAAGGTGGATGGCCAGGTGAAGCTGATGAGGGTAATTCCAGCCTGGTCTCTTTGAGGGCTCCAACAGGCATAATTACAGATGGTTTGTCTGGGGTACACTATCATGGTTCAAAACACCTTACAACATCTAGGTGCTCTTAAAACCTGGTAGTACATAGAGGAAAACTGCAGATATTGTTTTGTGGCTTCCACATTACATAGACATTATTGATTCACAGTAATTTTATTAGATTGTAGCCTTACTTGATTTCCTTTCCTGGCTATGATACTTTTCAACAATGTAAATTCAACAATTAAAATCTATGTATGCTAACTATCTATAAATCATAACACACAGAGCAAACAACATTACTCAGCTCCATAGACCAATGAAACTATTTTGTTTGAATTAGATACAAATCTGTGATGTTTGTTGTTCACTTCTTGGCTTAGAAAAAATCAAAACAATTTTATAAGATTTGCTTTCTGTCCCCTGACATTCTAGTTTTTGGAAGATTGTCCTCAGTTTTCATGCAAATGTACCAATACATTTCTCTGGGCTGTAGAAATATGTAGGAGAATTTCCAAACATATAGCTAAATAACTTTGAAAAATTTTATACTACAACTTGCTGCACTGCTCTGGGACCAATGATCTGAAGATCGCTAGTTAAGGAAGAGTCAAGGGGAAAAAGTAGGAAAGAACTTTATGAGTTAAAGTGGTTTTCTTCTCCATTGTTTGGCAGTTTATCAAGCCATCTACCCTCCTGTAGTGTAAATTAAGCAGGAACAAATTACTATTGCAAATTGAAATCTAAATAGTTTACTCAAACAACAAGACAATGAGGGGTATTTTTAGTTTGACATTTTCTCCTTATTTGTCCTTAAACCACAACAATCAGGTATTTAAGCCTGAATTGGTACTTAAATTCACTGTTCATTAAGATATCTAATATCCTTGACCCAGACTTTCATTTGAGTTCTCAAGTCCTGCCACTACCAAGTGTGGATGCTAGGAAGAGCTAGCAGAGGAATTTTTCTGTGAAATTTTTCTTTTTCATGAGAAGGAAGTTACAGAAATTTTCTAGCTTCTCACAGCCTCCCTGTGAAAGCTTTCATTCTCATATGAACTGGATGAGAAAACATTTTGAGAATTTGTAAACCATTTTGCAGCTGTAGAATTGTTTTGAGAACTGTGACGGTTATTTTCCTTCTCTTAGAATAATATTTGGAAATGGCTGTTTTACCTCTTCTCCAATTATTTTGGTAGGTGCTTAACCTGAGAACCAATCATGTAATTTCTCTTTTGCGAACTATCCTGTAAAAGGTATGGATTTTATTAAACGAGGCCGCTTTGGCCATATTCTTCTGACCTGATGTATGTTGTGATTCTTGTCGTCCCTGGGGACAACAGGGACAGTCAAGTATCTGGAAAAACTGATATGTCAGAGCAAAACAACAAGATAATGCTCTTGGTCCTGTCATACTACCCAAGAGTGGTGGTAGAGAACCTTTCTTCTCTCCATGCAAAAATCCCATCAATGAGCTGAAGCCAACAGGTATTAAGCTAACCTATTTGACTTTGGTTTTGAACAAAAGATGGCAAAATACTTGCACATATGACTGGGACACATTATCTTAACTAGTATGTCTAATGCAGCACTGCTTGTGAATTTTGTCCTATTCCCATCCAAAACTAAATTATTCGGCTTAACACCTTTTTATTAGCTAAACTATCAGGTGGATATAATAATATCTTTCACTTCACACTGGGAAAAAAAGGTGGAGGAGAAGAGATGGTATGGGTAAGGAAGCACAACCAAGAGCTAGATGATAAATCCCTTCCCATCTGATGACACTCTTGTATTTACGTGTCCTAGTTTTGTTAGAATGCTCTCCAGGTCAAAGTCCTACATTATGGCCTCAGTGGCACGTGCTGTGTCTTAGGATGAGATCCAATCTACCCATTGTATACGCCAAACTAAGCACACTCTGTGAGAATGTTATGGCAATTATTAACATGCATACTTGGGGGTTTTTTCATTGGAAGTAAACAATTATTATGTGATATTATACTTGCAAAGACTGGAAAAAAAATACAAGTAAAATGAATAATTTTAAAAATGGCAAAAACTTTCCAATGTATGAACTCATTTCTGGAGAAGAGGAGTAGAATTATTCTCAAAGTAGAACATCTTAAATTGAGCTCATATCCCTAGTAGAAAAGCATGAGTTCACAGATCATTAGATGAGCCGAACTGGCCCGGTTCTGTTGAATTTAAAGAAGCCACACTGATATATCTTAGGTGAAGATCAGAACCTTAGCCCATAGGTGTAACTCAATGCTTTGAAGTGAGAGTCTTAACTTTAGTGAAACTGCTTGGGTGGTTCTTGCATTTTATACATGATTAAGTGATTTCCTGCATTAAAATACAAAAGAAAAGTAGTCAAATGTGGAAAGCTCAATATTGTACAGCACTTAGCATTTTCAATTCTTTGGAAGTCAATTCAAGCTGAAGAATTTCGGAATATGCAGGACCAATGTCTGGGGAGCAATCAACTCACATAGGCACTGTATTTGTGAAATTTTAAAAATAAGTTATAATTTTTAACATCTTGTGCATATATTGTTTTCTTTAACACTCCAATGAACCATTTGACACACTGAGTTAAAATTAATTTCCTAATATTTCTTGAGCTTAGAAGAGCTTTCAGAGATACAAACACATGCAATAAAAGAGACAGTGACTCCATCATATTTCACTGGAAAAATTCTTATAAATTATTCTGTAGAGAACATGGTCAATGGACTGAAATCTGACAAAAAGTCTATAAAAAAGAGTAAGCACAATTTAAAATTGTATAAGTAGATGGGAGATATCTGGTGCTGACTCTAGAGGCCAGAGTTCTGACCTCATTTAATATGCTCATTGATAAACTGGAAAAGATTTGAAAATGTTAATGAAATACACAGATGATATTAAATGAAATGATCTGAGGCAACTTTTCCAGATTAAGGCTTGCTCCAAAAGTTCCAGGATAAGTGTGAGCAAGGACAATAAGTGATGTTGATATACAGCTTAACTTTTGCACACTGCTTGTTTGAATACATTTCTGCTGTGGGTTACTGCTGCAATCACATTCTCCCTCTTACTGTACTTTGTACTTTCCCTTTCCAATATTGTTTTCTCTAGATTTGTTTTTGAATCTTCATTGGCTAGTTTCTGAATGGGCTCTAAAGGTGCTTTTCAAAATGCCCAGTTTAATTTTTTCTAAAATTGGGCATTAATTTACTGCATAATAATCTCAAGAAGTGTTTATACACATGCAGATAATATTGGACTCTATTTTACTCCCAGTTTTCAGTGAGGAATGGACATGCATTAGAATAAATAAATACGTAACTCATCCAGAGAAAATTCCAGACACACTTAAAGGATATGAGTTTATCTTTCAAAAGTACGTGGAAGGACAAATTAGCTGCAGGTTTGACAAGGAACTAAAAATATCCCCCTAATCTACTCATATTCTTTATGTACAAGCAGAAATTAGGAATTAAAGCAATGTGAAAATGATTGATTCTGTATTTTTCAACTTCTAATTTCAAACCCCTTCATTTGATGGCTACAAGATTCTGAATTTTGAAGACAAATTTTTGTTTGGATGCTTCTCTAGGTGACATAAAAAACCCCAAACCAATCAGTGATGTTGAACACCCAAAATGAGAGAGTGATTCACTTAGACAACCATAAACACGTACATCTGACTGTTTCAACTATTGCTCTTCTGTAATTAATGGTAAAAAGCAGGCTTCTCTGAGGCTTCATTCATCTTGTTCTAAAGTAGGTGTTTAATGTAAACCATCAAAATTATGGATTCCTAAAATTCCCAATTTTCTATATTTAGACAGAAACATTTCATTCCATAAATATGAAAGGATAATATTTTGATATTTTTACAGTATTTCAGTCACATTCTTTTAGTCAAATGAAGTTTCATTAGCATAAATGAATTTGTCTAAATATTTGGCATGCGTTAAGGGAAAATCATTTTGATGCAAACTTTTCAATCTCCTCTGGTTCTTTCTCATAAGCGTAATGTTTTAAGGCAGAGTCATGTTCTTTGTAATTGCCTACTGCTAAACAATGTTCTTGTAGTCTAAATTAATGTTAAGACAAACCAGAGTTGATGCATAGCATGAGTAGCAATTTATTAAGACCTTTTATAGTGCCAGGAATAGATTGCTTCATATGTTTTAGCCATTAGGTTTGTTGCTGCTGGACTCTTATTAACCAGTAATCTTAGCAGGATGTTTAAAATGATAACTTCAATAGAGCTGGTTATTTTCCCATTTAATGTCCTTTGCTTTTCACAGCCACTGAAGCTTAAGCATTTATATCCTTGTTGAATCTCTTGATGTTGAACCATTATCTGCTTCTTGGGTGGGGAACTGATGTGGTACAAATCAGCAGAGTAATAAATCATTTCATCACTTTTTTTTAATGCCTCGAAGCCCCTTCACTCCTTTTTTACCCTTCAACCAGAGACAGTGATCAGCTTCAAGAAAAATGAGAAAAGCACAGTTAGAGCTCTCTGCAGGCTTCCTTAGTCCTTGCACTGGAATGTTAATGATCAGATCTATTTTTTCAATGCTCAAGTGTTAGTACACTGTTTTAAAGGATAGCGAATGTTCAGATTTGCTGTTGTATTATTGACAACAGAAACAAAAGGTTTACAGATACATCATACAGTCCACATATTTAAGTAAGGTTGATAAATTCATAAAATTCTTGAAGGAATGCCACTTAAAAATGAATTCTTTCTTTGCCACTCTGTGTGCTTAAGGAAGCTGTATGGTTCAAACCCCCAAAACTGCAGACCTTATTGCTCTCTACAACTCCCAGAAAGGAGATTTTAGTAGGGTGGGTGTCAGCCTCTTCTTCCAGACAAGTGACAGGACAAGAGCAAATGACTTCATGCTGCACTAGGGGAAGTTCAGGTTGGACACTGGGAGGAATTTCTTCATGAAAAAGCATGTTAAACATTGAAATGGACTGCCCAGGGTGGTGGTGGGGTCACTGTTCCTGAAGGTGCTCAAGAAACTACTGAGCGTGACACTTAATGCAATGGTTTAGATGACAAAGTGGGGATCAGCCAAAGGTTGGACTCAAGGATCTTACAGGTCCAACCCAAATGATTCTGTGATTTTGTGATTCTAAGGTAAAAATAGATACTGCAAAAAAATCTCCCCAAAACAAAACAAAACAAACAAACAAACAAAAACCCAAAAACAAAAAAAAAAACCCAAAAAAACAAAACAAAACAAAACAAAACAAAACAAAAAAAAAAAAAAAACAAAAAAAAAAAACCAAAAAAACCAACCCACCCTACAAACAAACAGCAATACTCTGGAACAAACAAAACCAACCCACAAAACAGTGAAGAAATTAATCTTCCTCAAATATAGTTATCTAAAATGTGATATTCTAATAGGAGTTATTTGACTAAGCTCTCTACAGACAGCAGAGACTTTTGGAAGCATGTCTAACCTTTGTGAGAGTAACTTCCTATAGCAATTATTTCTTTCTTGTGATCAAAGTGGATATTAAGATGGTTAGGTCAGGTTAGAAAATGAATTTGAAAATTGATATACAAATACCATGCAAAATAATAATTATGTTAGGTTTCATCATCAATAAATCTGGATGTGAATTCCCTTTATACTTCCTCAGGAGTCAAAGCAAAATATATCTGTTAAAAAGTATTTCTGAAATCCCTGGTCATGTTGAGGGATGAAAAATACCTCCAGATCTGTATTTTATTCTTTCTGTGTATTCTCTCTCACGGTCTGGCTGTTTGCAGCTCCTGGATATTGTAGATGGGAGTAATTGAACCATATGCAGGCATAGTTGATGAGGAGGTTCTCCGGGAAATGGAAAGGAATAGGCCCTTTCAGGGTTGTGATTCATTTCCTTCTACAGAAGACTTCTAAAATAATCTGGATTAATTATCCCTATTTGTCTAGACTTGACTACAAATTCAACATCAGGTAGCTAGTACAAGCACAAAGACTTACAGTAGAAACATTTTAAATTGGCTAATGTCATTCCTCTCTTGTGACATGTTATTTCAGATTAATGGTTTATTTATGATCTACTAAAGATTTGATTATATCTTGTCTAGGTATATCTAAAACAGATTTAAACTTGTTGTGTGAAATACTAATAGGGTATTTCCTAGTGTGTTTCCATGGCAGAGCTGACCTCAGCAGAGAGCTATTTTCACATCTTCAAAAGCTGACTTTGAATCCGAGGTCTGCTGTGCTAGGCTGTCATTGCTGGTTACCTAAAAGTTAATCTCAGGAGTTTTGATCTTCTCTTAGGCTGCATGCACACATAAAGCATTACAGTTTAACAGTGCTTTGGGCAACATTCATTTCAGCAATTCTTGTTTCCTGTGAACTTTCTAATAACCAACCACTTCTAATCTCCTCCATCCAGGTTATTTGGCTTGAGGAGTGCCTAAGGTGTAACAGGGTTAGCTTTTTTTTTTAGTTTTCCTGGTGCATTCTTTAGGAAGAGAAGAAAAAATACTTTGTGAATTTGAGACTTCATGTAGCAAATATTTATGCTGAGCTTTTTATGCTGAAAAAAATTATAAAATCTTAAAAAAAACAACTTTAAAATCTATAAATCTTGAACTATTTACCTGATTTTCTTCTGAATACCAAAAAAAGGTATTTTCATAAGAATTTGAATTAAGAGAGTAATTTTATGTATTTGAATAAACAACCTGAAATGGAATCTTAAATTCAACTTTACATATATTATATTAAAAAATCCTTGCTCCTTTACAGTACTGTAATACATTTGTGAACCTCAAAATATTTATTTCTGGACAAAATAAAACCCACCACATTGCTTAAAATACCACTGTACCCAGCTAAAAGTAAAAAAAAAAATCCTAGAAAGATTGGAAAAAACCAAAATAAATGACTTTGCTGTACATTGTGGTAAGGTTTCCATGGGTACAGTCTTCAGGTGCTCTTGTATCTATCCTGAGATGGAGAAAGAGAGTGGAGAGTGCCACAGGAATGTGTCTTATTTCCTATATAGTACAAGGAACGCTACTTGCTCTCTTCACTAATAGAGGAAAAGCTTCAGTGAACTTTTTCAGTCATATCAGGTAAGGCTTAAATGGATATTGTTCATGTCCAAACCTTCTAGTGTAACACTACTTGAAGTCAGGGACAAACTGTCCAGTGAAATGGTGCTAAAGCTGTAAGTCCAGAAATTTGCTATAAGCATACTTCTAAAACCCCTAAAACTATTTTACCTTTTCAGAGACAAATCCTGCTCAGGGGTGTTAAGTTTCCAAATGCAAACAGAATTCACAACTCTATTCATCTGAGAACACACAGTCATGCCTGATGATTTTCATCTCTTCCCTTGCACCAAATCTTAGCAATGAAATACAGAGGTAATGTGGGAGCATTAAGGTTATAGTAAATATGTTGGTAGTAAAGCTGTTGGCAGCAAGGTCTGTAGAGTAATAAAAACTTCCTAGATTGGTTACTCCTGTTGTGTAAGTATACATGCCTGACAAACAGAGAAGCAGCAGCACCATTGAGCATTATTGCTCACATTCCTTTGTGTGCCCACTCTTCCATTCACCCATCTCTCTTCATGGAAGATAAGGAGGAAGGGTCTGCAACTCTGAGTTAGTGTACAGTTTTATAAGCAAATGACATGGTCTGATACATATTATAGACACCTATTCTGTCCATAGAGCCCTGAACCTCTCTTTGTGGAATTAAATGACTATTTTGAATGATCTCATTTAATGACTGCCTATCTATATTTAAAGTCTTGGCTGCATACTGAAAGAAAATGCATAGAAATGGAAGCAAAAAAACGAAACTCCAGGAATTATCATAAGGATCAAATCCCAAATCCATCTAGTTCAGAATATTTTGCCAGTGACAATAGCCATTATCAGATCACACAGAAAGGCATTAGCCTCTGGCTCTGGAGACTAGAGAATTGTTTAAACCACAAAGCACAATATTTATTATTAATTTTTTTTTAACGGAAGTTCTTCATGTCTGCTGTCTGTTGATGACTCACTTTTTGACAAATGCTGCACTTTAATCCAATGTGGCCTGAAAATCTTTTCTTTTATTAATGAATTTAATATAATCACAATTTAAAGGAAATTGGTTTAAAATCTAAATTTATAAATCATCTGATTAAACCATCTGAAATTGGACTTGTTCAAAAGTGGAGAATTATTATTCATACAAGAATCTACCTTATTTTCATTCTTCAATGCAGTAAGATTTCAAATTAATGAAATTAAAGTCCACTGTTGGTATTTTTTTTTCCTAGGCCTGGTATTATGGTTGTATCACATATATCTTAATATAATAAAGCTTTATTGCTTTACATCTTGAATATGATGAATTTTGGTTTAACTTTTTTGTCTAGCAGCAAAATAAAATGATCTTCTTACTTTTCCCAGGAAGATGAGGGTGTGGGGGGCTAAAGTTACATTTATAAGTTTTATATGTTCCAGGGTGCCAGAATCTTGTCTTTTTTTTTTTTTTTTTTTTTTTTTTGTAAAGCTACAGCTTGTCATTTTGCTGATATAATTAGTTCAAACATGTTTATAAAATGAAACAGACCAGCATGTACATTTGTGATGTAAGCCTCTCAATAGAGAATGTTTAGATATGATGTGTTAGCACTTCGAAATACAGACAGCTGGCACATGATTGTACTGTGCGTTGCGTTTTTAATAAAGAGAATAATTTGATAATACAAACGTACTCTTTTCTAGATTCACTGGCTACAGTCAAAGAGAAAAGGGATATTTATAATTATATGGATAAACTTAGAGGTCAGCAATGGCAAATTTTTAGATTACTTTTTCATCAAAGGCCAGTTTAAATTTGATCTAGTTAAATATGATTTGGTTCCTGTAGTCTGAAACATTATTCTTACACTAAACAATATCTTTTATCTGAAGCAGATTTTCTATTTAATAAAATGCTAAAAAGTGTTCTGCAAAATTCAGCTAAAAATTCATCAGATCATGAAAGCTCAGTTGAACGTCCTTGAGCCATGTCAGAATAAAAGAAACATGGAGTAGTATTTTTGTTATTTGCTATTTTAATTAATTTTTTATTTCTTCTTTAAAATGAAAAGAAACACCCAACCTCACTTAAAATTTATTTTCATCATTAATCAGGAAAATAAAATAGCCAATTAGACATTTTTCCAAGGAAGTGTTTTTATTAAAAAAAATTACATCTCTCTTTAAGAATAGTCTGGTATTTTATTGATCCTTCAGATTGCAGTTCTTTTTGCTGGACTGAAAACAGTGGCAGAAGTATTCTTCATCTGCTAGGTTTGCAGAGAAACTGCTAGGAATGTAGGATTTTCTTCGCCAACAGCCTTAGAGGAAAGTAGTCTCAGGATATTCATGTGGATTCTACCCTGTGCAAAATCAGTTTTTGTATTTTCTTTCCTATTTTGAAAAATTAATGTCTTTTCCAACTCCACAAAAACTGGCATTTTCAAAAAGGAAACTTTTTTGGTAGAATAGGGCATGTCCAGTGAAAAATCTGAGGCATTCTATTTCAGCTCTTCTCTACACCATTTATAATTCCTCTTGTTTTTTTATCTTGTCTTCTGGTTGTTACTGTAATTCCTTCATGTAAAACCATCTTAGGTGGTGAACCACAGGATATTTATTTTCCAGTTATTTCCTCACAAACTATCAAACCATGAATTAGCCACTTATGTGTTAAATCATAAACCAAGACACAACTTATTGGCGACCTGAATTCTCTGTTCTACAGCCAGGTGATTGATTGGAGGCAAAAAGTCTGAAAGTCTAGCATTAAGGGAGGTAGTGAAAAGCTCAGCTGCATGAGTACCTGAGTTGACCGTGAGGCTGTTTTGAGGATGTTCAGGGGAAAGTTGTTTCTACTTCTTTGGGAGATGAAACATGAATCGCTTTTATGAGCATCAGACCAGTCATCTTTGTAAAGGCTACTTTTCCCACTTATCCTACCTTGCTCAGACAGGATCCCTTGAGATCTTCAGAGAATTTTCTATCTTTTTAGTATTTTTATCCAGGAAAGTCTTAAAATTAGAAGCATCAAATGACTTATAGATCTTCAATTTTGCTTATAAATGGTATTCAGTTTGCTGGAGTTATTTTTTTCTACAACAAAACAGTTTTGAAAAGCTAAACTAGGAATAAGAAATAAGAATAACTGCATTGGGCATTGAGAAATTAATATATTCTAGGATTTTTTTAAAAGTAGAAGTATTGTGTTTAGTTATAGAATAATTGCAATGAATGCAAAAATTTAGTATATGAAAAGAATGAGGAGTGATTAATATGACTGTGACCACAATTACCAGATAGGAAATTATACAGGAATTAAAATGGACACTCTTCTTAGGTGTAGCAATTTTGGAAGTAGATAACATCATAATCTAACAGAACTGAAAAGGAACTGACATTATGATATTGCCATGGAAAAGGCACAGTGTGCTGGCTGATAGATATGAAAACTGCCAAGTTCGCAACGCACACCTGAGGGAAATTAGCTGAGTTCAAGGGGAGGTTACATGGCATTCAATGGATAATGAATTTTTGTCTGGAGCCTAGGTTTTCTCTGCTTGTGACTTCAATAAATGACTTTCTCTAAAGCTGCTGAAAGTTGCTGACTCCATCTGGCTTCACAGGTATTAATTAAGCCCTAACAAATCAGATGGCAGTTTGCCCTGTTTTGTTCAGCTGCAATAGGGAGAAAAGAAGTCAATGCTCTCTTAAATTGCAGTCAATATATTGCTGATTCGTAGTCAGTATGCTTTTGTATTTCACAATTTATTTAGGTTCCTGCCAGTGAAGTTCCCACTTCAACATGATGTAGCCATCTAAGATCTCTTGCACAACCATTATGTGCCCATCTCTTTATCACTCACTATTCTATCCATAATCAACAATATAGAAAAACTGTTTATTATCTATTTGTGTTTCCTTGCAGACACTTTAATGATTAATGCCCTCTCTTCCATCTGATGGATAGTAGAGTGTGAGAGAGAAAGGGCACAAACAGAACTAGAAACGGTTTCTCCTTTTACCCTTCTTCCACGTCCAGTCTAGGCCTCTCACACAAGTTGATCAGAGCATGTCTTACCTTTTGTGATTGTGTCCATAAGTCATTTTGCACTCATCTATATCACCTTCTTCTCTATGTATATGTCCCTTTCTGTTCTTTGTTGTAGTGCGGGGAATCCTTACAACAATATATAAGACAGTGATGGAGTTGGAAGGACAGATGAAGCGGTATTTTTGTAGATGTTCAGAGATGATTTTATTTCTCCAGCCGCCTGGATGGAGTTCCCAAGCAGATTCTCTGGGCCTTCCTCCCCCCCCAGCCCCCAGGCACCCAAACCACCCAAATCAGGAACAGGTATGGGGCACACGTGACATGGGAGCAGGGACAGGGATGCACCTCCACAGTTCTTCATATAGTTTTTTGTCTTCTCTTATCCCTTCTCTCAGCAGCATTTTACAGCAAATATCAAGACTGAGACACATTTTGCCTCAGGGCCAGCAGAAAACAGAGCACAGTACCAAAAGCCCTAATTTTTTTTGTGTACCTTTTTCCCTTCACTGGTATTCAAAATTCCTCCACATTTAATGTTTTGTGTTAGTTCCTTAATATTGTATTTTTTACCTCTCATCAGTCACTGATGAAGATGTCAAACAAGGCTTGGGACTGATCCCCAGACATTCTTTAAGTACACACTAACTTCCCAACACATGCACTACAGTTGGTTATTTTCTTAAAGCCTTTCTTAAGGTTTATAGTCCACAGGACTGCAGCCTTGATGGAAAAAAAAGTTTTACAACTTCATGTCATAATGAATCATGTTGAAGCTCACACACTATTTAGCTTTTTTAAAATCAATTTATTGAATGCTAAAATATACCAAGATATATTTTTGTTTTCAGAGAAATCTATCTAATGTGCTGCAGTAGAACACCTACCTGTTTATAATTTTTATCTGTATTTTTTAGCATTGTAGTTTTTTCTCATAATCAGCCAAATTTCCCTACACTTGTTTTAATTTTTTTCTTTCACCTCTCCTCCAGCTCCTGAGAGCACAGACAGGAAATGCACCACCACAGCAATTCTTATTCAAAGTAGCTCTTAAATTTTAAGTGAAGCAGGAATAATTAAGATCAATGTTTATAATTCGTAAAAAGTCCAGAAATTCCCAGTTTATATCTAGAGACATTCACATTTTTTTGGAGCTTATCCCTAAGAGATTCAGTTAAACTTCAAGTAAAGAAGTAAAAGAGATTAAACTTAATTCTAGTAGATTTCAGAGCTTTTTATTTGTGCTCAGTAGCATTCTCCTTCAGACTCATAAATCAAAGAATGTCATTTTGGAATAGGAACTGCACTTTTGGAACTAGACAAACATTAAATCCCATAAAGAAATGTAGTATATTATATATTTCAAATTTATGCTTTATATATTAATTTCCTCCTTTTTGTTATTAACTCAAAAAAGAGTGTTGTAAATCACTCTTCATTTGATCCAAAAAATAGCTTTGTTATTGTGCTGGATGTGGCTGTAATAAAGTTAATTTTCTTCATATCAGCTAGTACTGGGCTGAGGTTTGGATTTGTGATCAAAAAAATGTTGATAACATGGGGATATTTTCATGGCATCTGAGCTGTGCTTACACTTTTCTGCTGCTTACCCAACCCTACCAGCAGGGAGGCTGGGACTGTACACGGAGTTGGGAGGTGACATAGCCAGGACATCTGACCCCGACTGACCCAAGAGATATTCCAGACCATATGGCACAAAAAAGGTGAGGGAAGGAGAAGGATGGAGGGATGTTCAGAGTGATGGCATTTGTCTTCCCAAGTAACCGTTGCACATGATGAGGCCCTGCTTTCCCAGAGGTGGCTGAACAGCTGTCTGCCTGTGGGGTGTGGTGAACAAATTCCTTGTTTTGTGTATGTGGCTTTTGCTTTACCTATTAAACTGTCTTTATCTCATTCCATGAGTTTTCACACCTTTCCCTCCTAATTCTCTCCCCAGCCACACTGGAAGAGAGTGACCGAGTGGCTGGGTGACATTTAATTTCTAGCTGGGCATAAACCCCTACAGTTTTTCTTTTCTATTCTTATGCATTTATGAAGTTTATATATTATGAATTGTAGGAATGTTGAAAAGAGGACACACCACTTGGGAAGAATACAAGAATGTTGTCAGAGATGTAATGTGGAAGGCTATTTGGAATTAAATTTGTCAGGCAATGTCAAGGACAGCAGAAAGGGCTTCTTCAAGTACAATGGTAGCAAAAGTAAGATGGGAAAATAATGGCCTACTACTGAATGAGATAGGTGTGCTGATGATAGAGGATACAGAGAAGGTGCAGTAACTGAATGTCTTCTTTTCTTCACTCTCTGCTGCAAGGCCAGCTGTCAGGAATCCAAGACCTTGGAGACAAGAAAGTCTGGAGAAAGGAAGACTTTCTCTTGCTCAAGGATTGGGTTCAATATCATTTGTGCAAACTTGGCACCAACAAATCCATGGATGCTGACGGGATACACCCATAAGTGCTGAAGGAAGATCTCAAATTGCTAAACCACATTCCATCATCTTTAAAATGTCATGGAGTGCAGGGGATTCGACTGACAACTGGAGGAAAACTAATGTCACTTCAGTCTTCAAAAAGGGAGAGAAGGACAACCCAGGAAAATATAGCGCTGTCAGCCTCACCACAATCCCTGGAAAGGTGATAGAACAACTAATCGTGGACGTCATCTTTAAGCATGTGGGGGAAAAAAAAGGATTGTTGGGAGTATTCAACATAGATCCACCAAAGGGAAGTCATGTTTGACAAATCTGACAGCCTTCTATGATGGCATGACAATCTACACAGATGAAGGGAGAACAGTGGACATTGTCTACCTGGACTTGTACAAGACTTCTGGGAGTCTCCTGTACCATCTTTATAGGCAAGCTCAGGGAGCGAGGATTGGATCAGGAAACAGTGAGGTGGATTGATAACTGGCTGAATGGCACAGTTTAGAGGGATGTGATCAATTGTGCAGAGTCCAGTTGGAATCCTGCAGCCAGTGGTTTTCCCCAGGGCTAGTACTGGGTCCAATCTTACTCAACTTATCAACAAATTATAATATAATTATTATTATTGTCCTGAATGAAGTGGACACCCAGCAAGTTTGTTGATGATGGGAAACTGGGAGGAGTGGCTGGTATATCAACAGGTTGTGCTTCCATTCAGACAGACCTGGACGGGCTGGAGACTTGGGTGGAGAGGTACACAGTGGGGGTCAAGGAATTCAAATGCGGGGTCCTGCACTTATGAAAAAAATACCTCATGCACCAGTACAGACCTGCTGGAAAGCAGCTCTGAGGAGCAGGGAGTCCTGGTAGAAAACAAGTTAACCATGGTTCAGCAGCATGCCATGGTGGCCAAGAAGTCCAGTGATATCCTGGGGTTCAGTAGGAAGACTGAGGCCAACAAATTGAGGGAGGTGATTCAGCCACTCTACTCTGCCTGAATAAGGCCATGTCTGGAATACTGTATCCAGTTCTAGGCTCTCCAGCTCTAAAAAGACAAGGAACTATGGGAGAGGGTCTGGTGAAGGGCTATGACAATAGGTAGGGCACTGGAGAACCTCTTTTATGAGGAAAGGCTGAGAGAGCTGGGCTTGTTCAGTCCAGAGAAGAGAAAACAGCTATCTTCAGGGTGGGTGTCGAGACGATGGAGCCAAGCTCTTTTCAGTGGTGACAAGTGACAGAACAAGGGGCAATGGGAACAAAATGAAACACAGGAATGTCCATATGAGGAAAAACTTCTTTACTTTGAGGATGACAGAGAACTGCAACAGGCTGCCCAGAGAGGTTCTGGAGTCTAATTCTCTGGAAATACACAAAATCTGCCTGGACATGATCCCATTCAACCTGTTCTAGGTGAACCTCTTTTAGAAGGGGCTTGGACAAGATCTCCAGAGGTTCCTTCTAGCTCCATCTATTCTCTGATTCTGTGATTCTCTGTATTTCTTTTACCTTGTTTTACATTAATACATGAATATTGAATATATATATATATATATATAAAGAATTCTACTTTCCCTTTCTTTCAAGTTGCTTTCCATCTTGACCAAGTGGTTACATTGAAATGCTTTTATCCCTATAGAGATGGAAAGAAGTGTATGTACACAAGAAATTACTCAGAAACTTCCTGAGTCTAACAACATCCACAGAAACCTCCAGCCCTAATAAAAAAACTGACAACTGTATAGGCCAATCCTATTCATAGGTTTTAAGATGGTTAGCACAATATTTAGAATACATGCAACAAAGAAGTTAGAACATAAGAATGGGGAGTTGTAGGGTTAGAAGTTCATTGAAAAATGATTTTTCCATCATAAAAAGTCAGGGGATTTCCTTCTAGATGACCATGTGTAGTGGGTTGAATCTGAGTTGATAGACAGATTTTTAGACCAATAACACTTCTTACAATTTACACATTTAAACTGCATGGGAAGACAGGAGTTCCTTTTGTTCCAGCTCGCCTGAGGAAGGTGGGGGGGCCTCGGAGCCTCTGAACCTCACTGGGCCAGGCTGAGGCCCTGGCCCCCTTCCCTTCTCCTTGATGCCACAGCACGGACCCTGGGTCGGTGGGGAGGGAACCATCCCAGAGCCCGGGCAGCTAAACCCAGCCATGGACTGGCACACAGCTAAACCCAGCCATGGACTGCCACACAGCTAAAATCTTTCCAGAGCAGCTTCTTGGGACAGGGTGGGTCCCCCCTGTTCTCCCCAAGGAGCCGGTGGGAGCCTCCTTTCTGCAGCCAGCACACTTCGTGCTGAACTGAAAAAAACACCATGCAGCCAGCAGCACAAAAAGAGCGAGGCTTTTCTCACCATAAAGCCTGAACAAGAACATTCTTCAACATAGAGGTTTCAGAGTCAGAGAGAGAGTGAGCCATGTGAGACAGAGCTGGAAATGGCGACGGAGAAAAGGGGCGGTGCCGCGTTCCTCGCGCGGAGCTTAAAAATACTTCTTGCATGTGGTGGTAAGAAACTGTAATATCTCAAACTGTTTGTCTCTTTAATCCATTTGAAGTGCATGGGGGATGGAAGACATACGTGTGGCCCATGAAGATTGTGAAGAGTGCCTATGCCAGGTTATATAAAAGCAGTGAGGGGTTTTTAAGGACTTTTAGCAGAAAAAAGCCTTTGTGTTCAGGCCAAAATAACCCATCTTTAAAAAGACTGATAACCCCATGTGATGGCCCATGTGTGGCAGTGTGAAAAAACGGATACTTTTCCATACAAGAGATGTGTTACACCACAGCAGATTGTTTCTTTCCGGGCGGGTCTGTTGTTGGGGGCAGTTTCAGAACCCCGTGAAGCAAGAAAACCCTTTTTTTCTTGAGCATAAGAGAGAGACTTTTCAAGAACTGTAACACTGATGAGAATCCTATATTGTGTTATCTTTTGTGCTAGTTAAGGAAAAAAATAAAGTGCTGGGAAGGGTGGGGGGGAGAGTGTTTGTTTTAATTTCTTGCTATATATTTTAACTTTTAATTCTGTTAGTAATATAATTTTCTCCTTGTACTGCAACCGTTTAAGTTTGACCCTGTTTTGCCTTGCAGCTATCTAGTTGTCCTCAATATTTTTTTACTCTGTTTTCCTTATAAAATAACTGATTTTTTTTGTGTGCTTGACACTTAGTTGTGTCAAACCACAACACCATGAAACAGTCTTGGATGGTGGAATAAAGTCAACAACCTGTAACTTTATTCACAGACTGAAGAAACCCAAACAATTTCAACAGCATTAACAGCTGTAAAAGGGCTAGTTTGGCTGAGATTGAGTTTCCCATAGTCATCTCAGAGTGCCCTAGTCCTACTAGACTTCATGCCAGCAAGGAGCAGATGCCCCAAACATAGACAGTATTTTCCATCTTTCTCTGTGTCCCATTGCCTGGATGGCCTTGATGCCAGCAGCAGCTGGCTTCAGCTTTTCCCTGCTGTGATTTTCACTCAGCTGTTCAGGGATGAGTTTGGAATTGACTACTGTAGAAACTGAGAAAGACATTCATTAGGGAGCAGAGGAAGCAGCAGCTGAGTGGCTGCTGGAAAGGAGCCTGCATGAAGCTGACATGACATTCCCTGGAGGCCAGAAGCAGCTGTGGAGAGGAAGAAAGGGGAGGACATTCCTTAGAGTTCATCTTACTCAGAGGAGTATAGGCATTTCTGAATACTGGTAACTATGTGAAAATTCAGGGTGCATCTGTCAGTAGCTACCATCCCTTTATGCAAGAGTGTTCATATTGACCTTTGTTGCAAGAGACAGGAAAGTAAACAGGGGTTCCATACAGCTTAAAGATTGCAGCATTCAAAAATGATGGTGTGGGAAGAGAAAGCCATGGCAACAACTTCTGACACTGTGTCCAATATGAAAAAAAGTCTCCCAGGGATTTCTCAATTTCCCAGGGAGAACAACCCAGCTGGGGAACAGGAAAGGTTCCTGGGGCCTGCTACTCAGACATCTGGAGCTTCCATGACCAAAAGCTTATTAGTCTTGCAGTGATTGTGGATATGATCCTCCCTCTTGCTATTGTGAAAGATTAAAATAATAACTTTTTTCACTAATCCGTCTTCTTCTAGAGAAGCAAATCCAAATGGTGACCAACAGTGGTTAGCAAGCATTTAAAGGGACAGGGAAGAGGAGTGGAAATCAAATAGAGTATACATGTACATAAGCAGCGTTTAGTCTTACCACTTTTAATAATATAAGGTCACATACCTCATTGTTGCTGAATTCTAACACAATTGAGGAAATAGGTAGAGGGTGCATTTCTTGGGTAAAATTGTGGACAAAAGAAAGAAAAGTAGCAACTTTGTGAGTGGGAAGAGATAATATATAAGATGAAAGATAATAAGGAATAGCTGCACTTTGGAAACTGCCCTTTTGCACTGAATATTTCCAATTTTCTTGATGGCACAAACATGTTATTTTGACATTCACTGACCAAATTTGAAATGAGAGGGGTGGAAATTAAAGAAATTTTTGGTTTTCCATCATCCTTCATGACACAAGACAAGCAGCCCACTTAAATAGCAGAATATCCCTGGTATGTGTCTTAATTCAGTTCAGAGGCAAGAAGAAAACATGGCCCAAGTAGAAGTGTAGGCTCCTATTTGCACACTTTGTTGTCATGTGTGTTTCATCTTTCATCAGCTACTTGTCTAGTAATCCCGCTGAATCCAAATTCTGTGATGTATTTGGAATAGAACCAGCAAATTTACCTTTCTTTCCTCTGTCAGTCCCTCAAAAAGGTAGCATAAGATCATTTATTTGTATTGTTAACATAATTTACAACCTAATGATCATCCCAATTTTTCATAAAATTCCTGAAGTAGGCCTGCAGCTTATACATGTTGTTTAGTGAAGCTTTATTTCATTTTATTCTGGATAAAGGTCTAAATCCCTATATATTCTCACTTTATTTAAAATAAGGCCCCAGATTTAACAATGGAGTGTGATCGAATCAATTAAGAAGCATGAAATAATTAAATATTTTC
>JACBWW010000005.1:36298613-36383680 GCA_020086605.1 Lanius collurio
CATGTTGTTTAGTGAAGCTTTATTTCATTTTATTCTGGATAAAGGTCTAAATCCCTATATATTCTCACTTTATTTAAAATAAGGCCCCAGATTTAACAATGGAGTGTGATCGAATCAATTAAGAAGCATGAAATAATTAAATATTTTCTAGTATCAAGGGAAACATTTCTTGTTTTCCTTTATTGCAATGATTAATTTAAATGTTCAAAAGTGTTTTTTTATTGTATTTTAAAAACACCATGATAATAATTCATCTTGTGCTAAAATAAAAAAAACTTTTAAAGAAGAACTCTTACAATAGTAGAATATGTAACAGGTCAAAAGTGGAATGAATATAAATTCGGGTAGGGGCAACCAAAAGTCAGTAAGATGCTGTGGTTTGTTGTGTGGAACTGCACCTCACTGGAGACTGATCTTAATTCTGCAGGACTTTTATGTGATAACTTTGTTTTATAAAGACACCAAAGAAAAAGTATTTTGAAAATAAAAGTGCCACAGTGTTCTTGTGGATTTTATTGATCTCTGTGTGCAACAACAATTTATTCAAGATCTTTTGTTTTATTTACAGACATTTATCTTTCTATCAGGTATGCATAGAAAATCTGAAATAATGTATATGTAACCCAGATGCATTGCATTTTCCCACAGACACATACAAAAAATACCCACATTACAATATTATAAAATAATTTATATCTTTGTTTCATTTGTGACTGGCTTTATTGTAGGAATATACTCATATGTTAAACGTTTGTCCATGTATGGAGAAACCAAATGATCTAAACAGAAAAATTGTTAAAATTTTTTTAATGAATCAACATTTATGTGGGAATTTATTTTACTTTCCTAAGAACAAGAATAAAAGATAATTTAGATTCTTCATATTTGATTTCATTTAATGATTGCAAGAACAGAAAACTTCACATTTTCTCAACTAAGTCCATTTGCCTTAGAGTAGTACTTATGAAGTACCTCTCAGCACCTCTTCTTCCTCTGATTGGTTCTTCACTTGTCAGTGTTCACTAATTTATGTCACCTATCCAGAATTTGTCCTCAGCAAACCTTATTTGAATTGATAGCTTAGAGGACACAACAGACAGAAACTACTGTTTCTGAAGTGTGACAGCAGTAGTGAGGAATCTTACATCTTTATCATCCTATTCAGTGTGACTGCCCAGCATCAGGGGAAAGAGCAGCTCCTGGGCTTCTAGGGCAGGAGATACATCTGTTAAGCCCTGCTGTACCACATAGAAGAGTGATGTTTACAAGTCTTAGAAAACATTTGTCACTGATACCAGAAGGAAATACTCATCCATACTTTCTCAAACACTGATTTTATGGTATTTATTATTTTTTGAAAGTCTTGGTGAAGACTGAGCTATTGTGGTTGGAAAAAAACCCTATGCATACTGAAAAAGCCTGCTCTTAAACTCCTGTGGCCTTAACACATTGTAAGCATATTTAAAGGCATGCTGGTAACAGGGAAAAATGTGCTAGAATAAAAGAATCACAGAAATGCTGGGGTCAGCAGGGACCTCTGGAGATTCTCTGCCTCAGTCTTCTGTTAAAAGCAAGGCCAGGTAGATCAGGTTGCTCAATACCTTATCCAGATGTGTTTTGAATAGCTCCAAAGATTCAGACTCCCATGATTCTCTGGGCTGACTTTGAGGTAGATAGGAAGGATTACCTCCTTTGACCTGCTGGCAACACTTTTTCCAGTGCACCTGAGAAAATTGCTGGCCCTCTTTGCCTCGACAGCACAATTCATAGCGTCATAGAAGCAATCATAGAATCATTAGATAATAGAATCATAAAATCAAAGGATTTGGGGTTGAAAGGGGCTTTAAAGATCATCTAGGTCCAACATCCCTGTACCATCATCCAAGTAATTAATAAATATGTTACTCCACATTGGTCCCAGTATGGACCCCTGGTTGTGCAACTAGTGACTGACTTCTAACTAGACTTTGTGCCACCAATCACAGCTCTCTAAGCCTTCAGTCAATTGCACTTGTCACTTACCTAATCTTTACACCAGTTTGTTCATGAAGATGTTGTGAAAGACAGTGTTGAAAGACTCAGTAAAAGCAAGTTTAAAAACATGCTCTGCTGATACAGTGACCTGCTAATCTATCTAAACTGCTTTGGGGTTTTTTTACTTTTTTTTTTTTGGACATCAGTTCTGTGATTTTTTTTTAGGCATGGCCTAGCAGCATAGTTCACAGCTAAATTTTCAGAAGTTCCCCTCTGGTTATCTGGCTTAATGTAAGTCCCATTTGTGCTTACTTCAAGTAAAATAAAACCTTTTTTTTTTCTAGATGGAAACTGGGAGAATATAATCCTGGTTCAACTGTCAAAAGGCTGTACAGCTGCACTAGGAATTTATTTGGGTCACTAGTCTATTTTATTTCTCTATGACATTTAACAATGCTGTCTTACACACTAAACAATAACTTTTGTTCACTGCTTTTCATGCATAGCATTCTGTAATGCCTTTAGTCAGTTGGGACATTTACAGCTTCAAGGTTTGGAAAGACACTCACCCCTACACCCCTCTGCAGTCTACTCAGATCCCTCACTTTGTGTCTAGTCACAGTTCCCAACCAGATGAAGTTTAATGTGGAAAATAAAGTTCCTCTCATCTTCAAGATTTATATTTTCTTTTTAGTTAAAATATAAAAACATGTCGGGAGAACAGGGGCAATAATTCCTTTGATTATCTCCATGTTTTACCTAAACAAACCAGAAATTATTATATTAAATACACCAAGTTGTGCATGAAAAAATGGTGCAAGTTTAGTACTCATGTGGTGCATTATAAGTAAATATCCTTTAAAATATTCTCACTGGAATATACAGTGAACCACTGGTTTTATTTTGTGTGTTTTATTTTTACTGTTTATACCTGTAACAAAATCACAGTCTTATTCACTTCCAGCCGTGACAGTGCTGTCAAAATTGAACTTCATTTCAAAAGGACAAGACTTGCTTATATTTTTAATAGCTCCCTGTGCTTTACCTGCCACCTCATAAATGACAAGAGTAGACTGAAAACCAAATAAAAAAAATCTAAAGCTTTTCATTTTCCACACTATTTTTTGAAATCTCCCTGTCCATCTCACTGAGGTGATGGTATAAGAGGGAAGTTTGTAGCATTCATTATATTAAAACCATGTCAGCTTCAAGCTCTGTTCTTTTATATGCTAGATAAATATATTCTAAACTTCTTGTATCTTTCTGCCATTCTTGCACATTTTTAATGCCTCTTTAGCTGCTTGATTTATCTCCAAACCTGCAGATTGCCTTTATAAGAATTCCCATTGACTGAAGTGATACTTATTCATATGAACAGAGCTGATAAACTGCAGGTCTCACCATCACACAGAGCTCTGCTGATTATGATGCTGCAGATTTTGTTTTCTTTCAGTAGGCAAAATAGGTTTAGAAACATATTTTCCTTTCATCCCTCAAAGGAATTCAGAGCAGAGTGGCTGAGATTCAAAAACTGACTTTTCAGATGACAGTACATCATTCTGAATGGTTCCTACTTCACCTGACATATCTAGAAACCTGTGCCACAGTAAGAGATGTTTTCAGCCCAGAGAGAGTCAGGCATCAAGGTCTTGTCTTTTATGTCTAACACACAGTACAACATTCCCTATCTACCTTGATGGGTTCCTGAACCCCCCTGAAAAAACATTTATGAAAAAATAAACTAGTGTTGTACAACTTACATGAGATTTTCAGTAATAAAACCAGACCACTTCACTGAAGAGTAAAATATATGCAAACAAACAAAAATCTTGATTCAAATCTGAATCTACTCCCTCATAAAGATTATTCATTCTCAACAGGATTGAGGGGCAGGGGGGAGAAGAGGAAACACGCTTTAGTCATCTGCTATGATATCAGTGTCATGATATTGTGATTCCTGAGTGAATGGAGCTCAAGAAAGAAACTATGGTCCCTACCCCGGACAAATGCATGCCTGCCTCCTGCTGTTGCTTCCTCTTCTATGCACAAACATGCAAGATTCCTGACTTAGACAGCTGAACCTGTATTAGATGGCTCAGATAATTAGCAGAGTAAATGGGAAACAAGCTAAGATCTTGAACAGCAAGATCAGTATCTCTCCTACATCTGAAATAAACCTAAGTGCTGATTTTCATTGAGATCTTTTACTGTACATAGGAAATGCAGAATAAGAAGAAATAAGATTCTACTTGCCCAGAGAAATTGGAATGTGTTTAAAATTTATATACACCTTAAATACAACAATATATGGAAATATATTTATGAACTCTTTAATTTTTACCAATGGGATTTTTAAAGGTTTCATACAACATTTTTACAACAATGAACATCCCAGATGTTCTTAAAATAAAGAAGAAAAATAGAAAAAAACCCAAATAAATCAACTACCATTCATCCATCCTTTTTGTCTAGGAAGAATCAGTAATATCTGCAATCTGAGCTCATGCCTGAAATGAAGATTTGATGAACTGCAAGAAAGCTGAGATGATAATCAGAGCCAGCTGCTCAGTTCTGACCCTGCTCTCCAATCCCATGGCTCAAACAAGCCAGCAAAGTTCTAACTCTACCCAGTAGCTGCACCTTTTAGGGGGAACTCCTCAGTGAAAAATACAGGTAATATGCACAGAGGTAAAAGAAAGCAGGACAAGTCCATGGGAGGCTGACTAATGTTTTGAAAACCACAGTACTACTTGTTCTTTTCTTCTTGACTATTTTTCTTTGCCTCTATCCTCATCAACGCTTTTGACCAATGTTTTCACTGCAGGGCTATAAGCAATGACAATACTGCTTGCTTCTAAACTACTCCCCAAGTGCACAGGACATTATAGAGCTACTGTAAAGCAAAGTTACCAATTCTCCCACTACTTTAAAACTCTGTCAGAATAGTTTGCAGTAAATATATCCAGGCTGCAGCTGAGGAGTACTCTGACATATACCGTGTTATTAAAAAGTTTAGCTTTTTTTCAACCTTTAAAGCAAAAAAATTCATGTTGTAAAATGAAAGTTATCTCCTCCCTGATATAGATAAATTCATGTTCCTTTATATCTTATATGAAAATCAGCATTCTTGTTTTGGGGTACTACAAACTTATTTGAATGAATACTCCTTTAAATATTCTGTTTTAATCACTCATTGGAGTAATTTGAAGTGTTCAAACTGTATTTTGTTGATCTCATTGAACAAATGATAAAGCAATACTAATGCTAAAGTAGTCTATAAAATGTATTTCATTGTTGTTTACTATGATCATGGGTTTTATGTGTAACTGGAGAGATGCAATGGTAAAAGTAAGTGCCCTCCTTTTAGAAAGATAGCTTCAATCTTTAGAGATTTTTATTTTTAATTGTATTTACATCTCTTTTTTTTTTTTCTTCTTAAATCTCCTTATAAAATTTCAGGAATGAAGGAAGTGGTGGACATGAACGTTTGCAGACTTTTTCTGGGGTATATGTATGTATTTGTAGGTATATAAACTTTTCAGAATTATGTGATGATATATATTGTATGTTATGATTAGGCATAGAATTTGCTTTAGATAGATTTTCCTTCCTTTGGGAAATATCTCCAGTGGTTGTACTTGAGTGCTAACTTTAATGCTAGCAATATTATCATCAGGGAAGTATACAATATAATAGGAAGATAATAGATTTTTACCAAAACTGCTAAGAAGATTGTGTCAGTCTTTACTTGGCATACTGATGTACTAACCCCTTGCAAAAAATTAAGAAGTCTCAACTCACAACAAGTTCAGCCAATTAATATAATTCACGAGTCTTCAGAAATTATGCACCAGACAAACACGACTGCTTGAGAATATAGCTTTCCTTCGTGGTAACCATGAAAATTAAACTGCCTCCTTGTTCCTAACTAGTGCAATAAGATACATCAAATTAGGGTTTCTAAATGCAGGCAACTGTAATTTGTGATATCATTTACAGGCATAGCTGCTATTGCGGTTAAATTAATGTTTTACTTTGCGTGGCCATTAGAACATGTAAATAGAGCATGTCGAACACAGTAATATCTTTCATGTTAAATGATTAGATTCAGGCCTAATTAATGTCTAGATTCAAATTTTACATCACCCTTATTTTTTTTAAACTAATTGGATACTAATGTAAAACCAGTTTTATTTATGAGTATTTAAAAAATCTAGAAATGCCTGGCTTAATGCTTTGTGCTGTGTATCTGAGTGTTTTGATTTTATTACTAAGAAATTTGATGCAGACACTAGTTATAAAATCCTTGAAATACATTGCTTACCACATTTTGTAAAGGTTGTCAAAGCAAAAAGCTGATGGACAGTTTGGTAAATATTCAAATGTTTTTCTGCTAAAATATCTTTCTTTTGCAAATCACTGGGGAATGTGTGGAGACTTCTTGATTTTTTTTTGCTTGTTCAGTCAACTGGGTGTGTAAGTTTGGACAAACTTGGAGGAAAAACATCCTCTGATAGAAGGCAGGTTACAACCACCCATCCCCCACCATGTTTGGGAAAAAAGAAATTTTCCTTGGATGAAAGTGAAAGAGATAAAAACTAGTTATTTAACAAACACACAAGAAACAGATAATAATGCTAAATAATAAAACCTCTCTCTGTGGAGAGAACTCTAGGAAAATTTCAGAGTCCTTCTGTAGATCTTTCCTCCTCCTTGGAGCTGGGTCATGGGCCCACCTCCAGGGCCTAGGTGGAAAATTCTCCCAATGTGTCCTGATGTTGAAACAGTCCAGAAGGGAAGAAGGGAAAAACAAAGTTCAACTCTCCATCCCCTCTGGAGAAAAGGAGACAAAGGCTGGTTGAAAAGCAAGCAGAGTGCTTTCTCCACTCTTGCCACCACAGCAGAGGAATGCAGAGGAGTCTGTATTTCTGTGTCCTTGAACAACAGCTTTGAAAAGTTCACTTGTTTTTTTTCTCTTATCACTCTCAGGCTCAGTTTAAAGGCACAGAAAGGCACAAAATTAATTTCTGGACATAGAGCAGGGCTAGGGGATACACATCATAAAGTCACCCCAAGACACTGGGAAAAAGAAAAAAAATGAGAATTTATACATCAATCTGTTTCTTTTCCACTTAAAGCAAAAATAGTCTTTGGTCTTTTGATGTAGTGATTTTACCCTTAGGGGTAAAATCACTGCATCTTAGTTCAATGATAATTCCCCAGTCATGGAATATGGATCTGATCCTTTTAAAACAATGGAAGGACAACCAATTTGGAATATCAACTTAAATATCTTTCCTGTATCAATAATTTTTAGTGCATTCTATAAAAAATATGGTAATTAGAAACCCCGAAAGTATTTCTTTTTTTTTAAACAGTTAAACTGTTTCATTATATCAAACAGTAAAAGCTGTCTGATGTAGGGAATCTAATATAGCAAATCACTACCCAGCAGGAGTTGCCATTTATTATTTATTTTGTTTATTAAATAAAAAAAGATTTAATGTAGTTAGCAATGTTTTATGACCTATCATGAAGTAGCTGGCATTGTATTAGTATAGAAAAAATAAGTAAGTAAATACATATGCAAAGAAAATAAGCCATCATCTTATTTGTATTTTCAAGTTAAAACTTACTAAAAGTTTTTTTAATTCCCAAAGATATTTTACTATATCTATGTTATCAATAGTATTGTTTCCCCTTCAATGCTCCTCCCCCAAAGAGCTGTGTGTCCCCACAAATGTCTCTGATTAAACTATAAAAGTATCATAACTAATTTTACATTTAATGAAAACTTCTGAGGAATATTTTTTCTTGGGTCAAAGCATCATACATTTGAACTAGATAAATGTACTATCTACTATTTTCCCTCAATGGAAAACTAAAATATGAGATGTAGTCAAAGGAAACACATTTTTGTCAGTATCATTTTCATTAGTGCACTTGGAATTGAGTTCAGAGAGGTCAGCCTGAATATATTAAAAAATTATGGAAGAAGTAATTATAACTGTATGAATATCTAGGTAGTATGAATAGATACAAAAAGAGGTAGCCACATAAAACTTTTAAATATAGTTAACAAGTTTATTCGCTACTGTGAGCACAAAATTTTCATAAATACATTTGGCTTCAGGTTTTTTAGGTTAATATTAGAAATCTAAGACATTTAAAATTAATTAGCTGTTTGGTTTCCTTCAACAGTTAAACCCCCCACTTTAAAAAAAAAAAAAAAAGTAACTTTCCAAATGGCTCTTCCATGTCTGTTTTCAGAAGAGAGGTGTCCCTCCTGAAATTCAAGCATTTCCCTGCCTGGCCATGATAATGACTGGGTCAGATGCAGATAACCAGTTGTTAAATGTCTAAGCAAGGCAGTGCTTTGTCTCTTCTCTTCTGTGCTTGTCAGTTGCAAAAATTTATCCAAATCCTAGCAAGCTTAAGTCCTGGAAACTTGTATATATTCTGTACAGATCTGTGTGGAAAAAGTGTTTGAAAGTAATAACTAAAACATAGCGAGCAGCTGCACAAAGAAAAATTGCATGTGTAGATCTCATTCATTATTTACAAGGCTCATAGATTTCTTGTGTTTAGTGAACTGACCTTTGACTTTCATTCATTTATGCCTTTTAAAAAACATCAGTATATCGATATTAAATAAATCAACTAATTCAATTACAAATTGTGTGAGTTTTCCACACTCTAGGTCTAATCCAAAAGTCAGGAAGCAATCACATCAAGTGGCGATTCCTTGTTCACCATAGACTGAATGAAAAGTTGTTCCCATTACATCCGATTTTGTCCATTATGATTCAAGTCATTATTTAGTTCTAAGTTTTTGTGGAACAGCTTCCCTCATCCCTTCAGAAGAATGAAAAAATTTACTTTATTAATTTCAACACAAATTAATTGATTTTCCTTTTTTTTTCATCTTCACTAGAAATAATGTATAATTTTAAATAGTCATATGATCCAAAACCAAAACTGTTTTTATATCAAACAGATAAGATGTGATGCTTCAGCCTTCCAAAACTAATTAAAGAAAAAAACTGAAATTTAAAAGTCACAAAAATAAATATTTCTTTACAAATTTCTTGGGGTTTGAAAAATTGAGGTTTCTGAGAAAAAAAAATCTGGAAACCTTCTGACCTTTTTAAGTTCTCTTTGCTGCACATACTGGTGTATGTAATGAATCTATATATCTATGAAGAGGAAGATTACTTTCTAGCTCATGTTAGCACAGTGACAATAAATTAGTGGGCAGCAAATTCTTCATTTTGCTTATCTTCCTCTTATGTAGAAACCCATAATAGTCATATTTTATTTGTGAGTTTTCAGATGATTACTTTGATGCCATAGAACTTTTGTGGTTTTTGCATATCCTAATATTATTTTAATTATCTTCATCTCATCATTTTCTCTCTTTTCAAACCACAATATAGTTTATTCCCGTCTCTTCTCCTGGTATTTAGAATGAAGTAAATATTCATCATTCTACATCAAGGTGTCAGTAAAACACACAAAGGTCTTGAAGCTATACTGGCACCTTCAACTTTTCAACATTGACTCTGATTTACTTAAAAATTCAGTCCTAAGTAATCAATACATTCACCAAAGCAGATGGATTTTTACAGAAAAAAAAAAAAAAAAGAAAGTTTATTTCTCAGGAATAAGCATTTTCTGAACAAAGATGTGCTGGTAGTGAAACATTTCTTGCGTTATACAGCCACTAAGATGTAAATGTCTCTTCTTTTGAGAGAGATAAAAGATGAATAGTGTTCATCTGTTAACAAATATTTCAAAAATCTACATGTGAAAGCAAACACAAAGTGGATAAAATTGTGTGTAAAAACACAAAGGTAAAGCATAAAAGCATAATAAAGTAAAGCTTAATGTATGAGTAGAAAAAGCAATAGCAAAGTCATTTGTAATTAAAAATGAAATGAATAGTAAAAACATGTTGAGGAAAACATAATGAATAAAAGAATCCAAGCCTGCAATGCAATTCATGCTCTGTAAATTCATTTGCACAATAAGAAATATGTATCTTTTCACTTCTTTTCTGTTTTATTACTTTTAAATAGGACATAGATATAACGGAGAATTTCTGTCTGTGAGGGTGGTGAGGCACTGTAAGAGGTTGCCCAGAGAAGTTCTGGATTCCCTGGAAGTGTTCGAGGCCTGGCTCTATGGGGCTTTAAGCAAGCTGGCCTTAGGAAAGACGTCCCTGCCCATGGCAGAATGGCTGGAACTAGTCATGCTGAATGTCCCAGTCGAACCCAACCATTCTAGGATTCTGTGATTCTATGATTGATTCTATTATTCATGCAAGGACTTTGAAGACATGGTTGTATGTCTTTATATTCGAGTCTCCAGTCCCTGTTTTTTCCTGCCATACAAGGCAGGTTAACTCCCTCTAATGTTACCTACCTGCATTTCGCAAACATGAGCTGTTGACCAGGAGTGCAGTTGTAGCATACAACATCTACAATTCCTCTTATTAGCAGGAGCTTACTTTTACTCAAAGTATAAAGAAAAAAGGCACACATTAACACAGATAGAAAAAGGAAGTTTTGTTTTTCATCTAAGGTGTATGGAAGATGTCAAATTTTGAAAATTGTATCTTGCCACTGACTACCTAGTTCCTGAAAAGTGCAGATCACATGGACCACAATGCTTTTTATATTTCTTTTATTGACAATACATGGTCCCAATCTTGTAGATGTAGAGTTAAGTGATGCCAATAACATTGTGGCAAATAACACTCTTGTTCACAAACCTTCCATATATAGTACCATAAGGACTGCTTATTACGTTACTAAATTTGAAATAAAGTTAAAGAAAAATATCATATGAAAAAATTATCTGCACTCAGATAAAAAAAGGGATGGAGCAGAGCGTTCAAGTGTGAACAGAAGACAACAATGGCATCCAACTTATAAAGCTAACCAAAATCATCATAGCTTACACTGGGTGTCTGTGTTGCTTTTCTTTGTGCTTTATATATTTTTGTAGCTATTGCAGGTTTAAGATCTGTTAACTTTATATTTCAGTATAGATGTGCAAATCCATATCTTTAAATATACTAATGAATACTTATGGAAAAAGGAAGAGGGTCGACACGTATCATCTTTAACTTAATTTGTTACAGCAAAAGCTATTTAAAACATGTCTGTGGTTGAGAACATGAACATTCATTTCTGCATAAAGAGAAGCAATGATGTTGTCCTGGTTATTATAGTCCAATTTAAGAAGCAGTACCATTGAAATATTCTGACTTACTGAAGCTTTAATGAGATCAAAAACTACTGTATCTAGGTCTTGATTATACTCACAGCATTTTTCTTGGATATGCAGACATGAAGAAGAATCACACCAATTGTACTGTACTACGCTTAGAATGAAATCACACATCTTCTGTGTGAGGCATTTTCTGCACATTCATCAGTTCAGCAATTTAGAATCTGTCTAACAGTTATCTTCCTAGATGTAGTTGAGAGCAAACTATGACAATGATTGTCCCAAGAAGAATGATTTTCATTTCCTTTAGACAGATAGATGGGTTTTTTTTGCAGATGCTGAACATTTATAGATGTCAGAAGTAGGCTTGTCAAAGCATTATTTCAGCAAGCCCTTTGGATTTTTTTCTCTTCACAGAAACAAGTACTACTGAATGTGTCTTCAAAGTGTCTGTAAAGCTGCAAGGTGACTTAATATCCCCTACACCACCATAGTCAGGACAAATTAAGATGAGATTAGATAGCAAATTTTAAATACAAAGTCAGATGCAAATACAAAACCACATTTTATACTAAAGTTGACAATACAGACACTATTGTGGTCAAGAAGGTAGTCTAATGGGAGGGCAGATAAACTCAGATTCTGATATACAAAGAACATGTCCATGACTTGACCATTGTTTTGTCTGTGTAGTTTCCTGTTTTGTTGCTAGCTCATATTAAGGATTAATAATCAGGTGATTCACAAAAAAAAAAAAAAATATAAAAAGTTTCTATTTACATTCCTCTTTCCTGTAGCATATTAATGCTGAGAAATTTTCTGCTACCTTTTCCAAAGATAACATCTGCTTGTATTATGAGCCACAATTTAACAAGCTTGTTTGAAGGAACTATCTTTAATTTTTTTTCTAGGATTTCCTATTTTTAAGTTCTCTGCATATACCACTGTGGGTGACTACATAACACAGTGACAATGGTTTTATAACAAGCTAATGCTAAACTTGAGTAAAGGTTATGAGTCATTTGTTGATATTTCCGAGCAAGCATTGACATTTGAACTGCAAAACCCAAGACATACAGATGCTTTTCTGTCAATTCAGTGAAAAGTGTGTCTATCACCAGCTTTCTCCACTCTGAATATTCTTGGAAGAAATGTTCCACATAAAGTAGTTAGATAGAAACAATATTTTGCAATTTTTTTTCACCAAATACCTTGTTCATCCAGCTACCATCACAGTCAGAAGGTACAGATGTTTCACAAAACTGTATCTGATTAAGTATTTAACAATTGATTTTCATTCAATATTTTCCATTAACACATCATGTATCATCTAGAAAATCAATTATGTAGTGAGTTTTAGTGCTAGTATACCCCCTTCCTCAAGTCAGATAAGCAGTGCTGCCCCTCAAACTAGCTGCTGTGGTATAAATGAAGATTATGTGCTGAAATTTCCTACAGACTGAGCATAATCAGACACCACTGACATATTTTACTGAGTATCTAGAAGAAAACTGGCCTTGTAGGGTGACATGCCTTATTGGCTTTCTGAGAGACACTGCTGGCTGCAGAAGTTCGCTCTCCAACAACCAAGAATGCCAGGAACAGTGATATTCACTTGTTTTTATTAAAAAAATCCAAACTTTAATAATTAGGGTTATTAAATAAATAGGAGAATGACTTAAATTTCTGGATAGTTTAGTTCTGTGAAGCTAAAAAAATTTCCAGATAAGTGGGACAGGTTTCCTAACAGTGTCTGTGGAAAATAATTAAATAAACATGTTTAAAGAAAACCCCAATGAAAACTTAGCAAGAATTTTAAATTAATTCATTTTAGATATTTGCAGAAAATAGGTCTTAAGCCTTTGAGGAAACCACTGTTAGCACCTTTTTCTTTTCAACTTAATCTGCACTAAACATGATTTGTCACAAAAAGGACTTCAACCATAAAGAGATTCCATTTAAAAATATAAAACTTTGAATGATCTTTCTGGGTTTTTTAGAAGGGAGGGTGACTTGAAGGTAAGAAAGGTTTTGTTTTCAAATTAAGAATATTTTATTTTTACTTATAAATTTGATCTTGAGTTCTGATTCATTCACCCACACTACTTTGCTCTGTCTGAAGTCCAGAAGTGGTAAAACTGTTTATTGCAGACTGTAACTACGTATATGTCAGGAGGTGGAAGTAATTTGAGAACAAATTTTCCCTTGAAACCTACTCAAAATAAAATATAATATATTGTTCAAATATTTCTTGATAACAAAAAAAAGGCTCTGGTGGCTTTTGGAGAACATTAAAATTTCAAACCTAACTTCAAGAAAAGCACAGAATGGGCATGGCATTACAGTTCATTATACACTTACAGAAGAAAAGAAATAAAAGACAAAAGAAGCACTTTTTAAACACTCAGGGCCAGCCAGTTGATTTAATTTCTACAAAAACACATTAAATACTTTCTTGATGGGTGAAGTGTGTATCAGTTACATCAAGCAACTGAAATATTGATTAATCATTAAAAATTCCATTTTTGTGGAAATGTAACCACCGCTTTCTATACCCTCATGAAGTCTGAATTGCACCAAGGACTTCATGTGCAAGTGATATATTGAAAATTAAAAAATGCAGAAATTAAAAATATCCTATCAATAAATCATTTAAAATTTCATATACTATTCAAAAGCTTTTGTCAAGCATGCATCTAATCACTGCATAAAAGAGATATATGGAAAAATCTTATTATGTCTATGTCTGCTGCCTTTTCTTTTATTAGTCAGAATGATTCTTACAACAAAATCTTTCATGGAAAATGTTAAGGTAGAATGCTCATTGGAAGAGATCTTCTCACACCATGAAATCTTATTATTCAAATAAGTCCTATCCTGTTATTTTCTGATCACATTTTAAACTCAGTGATGCAGAAGATATTCTGCTAGCTGCTTTGTTTTCCAGTGTGCAAAGTAAGACAACAAAAGTGTTGGGTGTTTTGAGGGTTTTTCTCTTTAGGAATATGGGAGAAATTCAAACCTGTGATGTCATATCCTTTCATAATGTCAGATCGCTATAAAAGTAAAAAAGAAAAAAAAAAAAAGATGGTTCACTTATCTAAATAGAATGAACCAATGGGTAATTCTTGAAATTTGACAGCATGATCTCTAAGGTGTTAGCTGTTCCTGCTTATAAAACCACTATATAGTCACCAATATCTATAGAAATGCTTTGCAGGTTAGCTTTCAGTTCTGGAAGATGAGAAAACTAACACTGATATTTTCTGACAGCAATACATGAGCTGTAGCTTATTGTTGAAAGGGGCCAAGGCAGCAGTCTCTAGGTGACCCTGTTTGAGCAGAGGGCCATCTTCATACGAGTCTTTCTAACCTCAACAATTCTGCTATACATGAATAATGTTAATTTAGAGACCAGGGTGAATTCAGTAGGGCAACTTCCTACCTTCTTCACTGTCCTTTCTTCTTCTACCTCACTTGACAACTATTCAGGAGCCATCACCTACTGCCCCGTGCTCATTGTTGGGCTGCTTGTTGCTAGGCCCTTGCACACAAGGCACTGATTTTTCATCACAGGAACTGACAAATTAGGGGTGAAAACCCACCTGCAAGGCCTCAAGACCAAATGTATGTGCACTGGGTGAAACAACGGGTTGCAGCTCAGCAGGTTTTCCTTCAGAAAACCTTTACCTCGTCTCTCCCAGAGCTTGCTCCCACCTGTCCAGTTGCAAATACCTATGGGTTCTGTACAGGGGTTATCTGGAGCAGACCCTGTCTAGCTCTGTCTAGTCCAGAAATGGGTAGGGGAATGGTGGACAGTGAGCTGAACCCAAGCCAGCACAAGCCACTCTTTAGCAAAGCAGTCCAAGGGTGTGCTGGGCTGCATAAGGAAGTGTCTTGGCAGTAAGGGATGAAAGATTGCTTGGAAGTGAATCTGCCAAGGGATGCCACAGGCAGCAAGGTCTTCCCTAAATGCCTGTGTGGCAAAGACCAGGGAAAATATGAGCCCATTACTGAATAGGGCAGGAGATATGTTGCCTTGGCTTCAGTGATAAGGCAGAAGTGAAAACTCACCTGCAGGGCCACAGGAAGATACCAAAACTTCTAGCACAGTAGGCTTTCTCTCTTTGGGGTGTCTGCTTTCCTGCCTGGGTGGCCGACAGTAAATGGCTTCTTGGAACACAGTGACATCATGAAGTGTGACTGTGACGTCTCCCCAACCTCGCTGCTTTTCAGCAGCCACAGGCTTTGTCTCCTGGCACTCTGTCCAGGACCTCTGCAGGCACACACACACAAGGAGAGCAGGCTCCTGAAGGATCAGAGCCTTGCTCTTTAAGCTTTGTTTTGGTAGAGAGCAGCAGCTGCAGAGACTGAGCAAAGGAAGCCTCTTCCAGTCTCCTCTCCCATCTGCCCAGTTGTGAGACCCTGTGGGTCCTGCACAGGAGCTGTCCCAGGGCTGTGGGCGCTAGGAGGGTGCTGGGGCTTTCCAGCACTGAAGGCTCTCTGCCTTTCCCTGCTGCGCCTTCAGGTACCCTGTGCTAAACTGGGTAATGTCTGGGAGCCATTATGGGGTCTTGGGGGATTTGGACATAGCAGTTCTGTCCCCAGGGGCTCCTGACAGCTCACCAGAGCCTGCCCCAGGGCTCTCATCCATCCAGCTTGAACTCTGATGAGGAAACCAGGCCTTCCCTTCCTGCTCACCCTCCCTTTCTACCTCCTGCCATGGAGAGGACCTCCAAAGGGCCTGTCCAACCTCCTTCCCGGTCCCAGTGGGAGACTTTCCAATCTAGGGCCACATAGGCTTTCCCTGGTACACAGGCAGAAGGTTTCCCCAGCATCTCAACATCCAGTGAGGGCTGCTTTCCTGTGGCAGTAAGGGCAGAAGGCAAGGGTGCAGGGCTGCCCTTGGGGCTAGCTTGCCCACAGGGCACCTGCTGCTATTGCTGCAGCTGTTGCTGCTGCTGCTTTGAAGCCCAGAAAGTGACCCTTTCGGGAGACCCTTACCAGCCCTATCCCACAGCTTGCTTGGGCTTTGCTTGCTTTTCCCCTCCGAGCACCAGGCACCCAGGCACTTTGCATGTCTCCTTGGGCAGGACCAGGTCAGGAGTATTGAGGAAGCCCTGGAGGAGAGACTCTGCTACAAGGGGCAGCATGAGCCAGCTGCTGGCAGCAGGGACATCACAAAAGGCAGCAGATGGCCAATGCCCCATCTGCCTGGGTGACCTTGAAAATACCACCTATGTGGAGGACTGTCGGCACCACTTTTGCTTCATCTGCATTTGGGAATGGGCCAAACTGACAAAGACCTGCCCACTGTGCAAGCAGCCCTTCAAGCAACTGCTGTGTACTGTGACAGTAGACAACAACCACGAGGAATATGTGGCTGTCTGGTCTGCCCACCACTAAAGGAAGGCAGCCAGAATCCGGAGCAGATCCCCACAGCTGCACTACAACCTGAGTCACAGGCATACTGGCACCAAGGCTTCCACAGGGAGAAGGGGGACTGTGGGGACAGACTGACTGCAGAGGTATCCAGTATCTGTGGGGCTGTCTGATGACACTTCCCAGCAGGCTGCTGCTGCCAGCATGTCTCATGAGGGAACACCACCGAGGGAACACCACCGCAAGGCCAGCCCTGCTGCTATGCCAGACAGCAGGTGCAGCAGCAGGGCTACCACAGCCCCTGCAACAGTCTGACCACTTTCATCTGCAATAAACAGCCAGGTGCTTCCAATTTTGAGATGTGTATCATGATTTCAATCATTCTGCTGCAACAGAAGATGTTTCTCTTCTGCTTTCCCTGCTTCCCACTTCCAAGCACCAAGGCAGAGGTGTCCAAGGCCTTTGCCCAGCAGCTGCTCCTGCTGGTGCCTCTGTACCCAAATGTTCCTGGTATTCTTTAGGTCTTACTCTCAGTCCGTCTCTGACAGCAGTGGCTGAAATTCCTACCACTCAAGTCCCTATAGCTGTGGCTGGCAGGAAGGAGGGGGCTTGTTACGTTCTTCTGGCTAAATGCTCTCTGAGAATGGGAGTTCGGAAGCAGTATTAGAGAGTCTGTATTGAAGGGAAGCCTGGACAGTCAGGGATAAATCCACATGAAGTAGCTTTGACTACTTTCTCCACTATGAGAAGTCACACAGTTACAGAGGTGCCTTGAACAACAATGTTTAAGAAAGGATCAATTCACAAATTCTCCAAACTCATCTTTATCTATGAGCCATTTTCAAGGGATGAAAACATGCCAGCACTGACACAGAAACTAAATTGTAAACCACAAGAAGACGCAGTGCGCAATTCTCCTTGGTTTGGACCTACAAGACTTCCCAAGACATAGATAGTTGCTCAGCGTTGGCATTAACCTGGTCAACCCCAGTGACCAAGTCTGAAGAAAGCTGTCCCTATAGTTTTGTCTGGTCCAGCAACAGCCCAGCTGCTTCATTGTCTGAGCCAGGCATGTCCTAAAGCAGCTCTGCAGATGGGATCCTGAGGGACAGCAAGCAGCAAAGGACCATGTCCTCTGTACAGGACAAGCAGAAAAGGACTCTGAGGAGAACTACTGGAGACACTTGTCAGTGGAAAGGTGCAAGGTGAGGGCCCAGAGCAGATCTCTGCAACAGGGCTCCAACTTGCATGTTGAGAAGATGATGTGTAGTGGTCTAGTTCAGATCATCTCTTACTTACTTATTTTATCTCTGTGACATAAGAATTAGGAGAAAACAAACTTAAAAGACTCTAAGAAGTTTATTAGCAGATGTAAAAGAAGGAAACAAAAGTTAGAATCAGACTAAACCCTTAGAACACTTTTCCTCCCCTCACCTATTTCCATGCNGGCCCAAGTTGCCTCCTTGATGGCCGGAAGTCCAGAGAGCTTTCCCAGGCTCTGTCTATCTTAAAATGTGATTCACAGAGGTGTGTCAAACTCCTAAGTGGCTTAAAACTTGCCAATAATCAATCCAAACAATTGTTTGGTTCTGATCAGAACTAGAAGGACTTTTTTTGCAAAAAACCCACTTCCATGTCAAACCACGACATGATGTCATGTTCTCTACAGAAGTACCTGGTGGTAGAATGAGAGGCAGGAGGCCTCACCTGACATGAGACAAGTTCATACAAGAGAGGAAGGGCAACCTTCTTTCCTGTGGAGACTTTCCAGGGTAGAGCAGGGTGCCTAGAGAGCCTGTGCTGTTTGCATCCTTGGGGGTTTTCAAGATTGGGTTGGGGAAAGCCATCAACTGCATCACCAAACCTTCTGGCTGAGCAGGGACCTTCACTGCAGTCCTCCTGGCATCCTTTTCAACCTGAATTTTACAATGAACCTATGATTTTTCTTTTCTCTTTTCATTCTTCTTCCTCCCACATCCGGTTGGAATCATATGGAGACAGTTAAAAAAATACTTATTTAACTCATCATGCAAGTATGCAAAAATAGTGGTGCAGATCAATGTATACATCTAGCCCAAACTTCATTTTAAACCTTGTTTACTATTAATTTTCTAGGTAATAATAAAAATCAACGTGATATTTATCCTTCAAATTTTCCAAGCTTCAATTATTATCTGCTGCGGAGATTTTTTAAACATAATTTTTTACTCAGTAACTCCACAATGGGTCCCTCTGAAAAATATTTTTCCAGAATTCTTGCAGACTCATGTAAAATTCTGGCAACCATAATATAAGTAATTTGAAGAAAAGCCCTCTTTGATTTGTTTGAATCTGCCCAAAATTATATTTTTGGTGGCCTCATTTCTATATCAAAATACTTTGTTATAAGTTGATTCCTATACTTGATCTACAACCGCTTGTGCCCCACCCTAATGCTTACTAAATGTATTTACTCCAGGTGTATTTATTGGAATAAGCAACTAGTGAACAATTGTACATTTTATTTTCAGGAGCAAGTGAGGCAGCAGGGGTTGTTTAGCCTGGGAAAAAGGAGGCTCTTGGGAGACCTTATCACTCTTTACAACTTCCTAAAAGGAGGTTGTATCCAGGTGCGGGTTGGCCTCTTCTCTCCGCCAACTGGTGACAGGATGAGAGGACATGGAACCAGGGGAAGTTCCCGTTGGATATAAGGAAGAATTGCTTCATGGATAAGGTTGTTAAGCATTGGAATGAACTCCAAGGGAAGTGGTGGAGTCACCATCCCTGGAGGTGTTCCAAGATATGACTGGACATGGCACTTAGTGCTGTGGTCTATTTGACATGGCAGTGATCAGTCAAAGGTTGGATTCAGTAATCTTAGAGGTCTTTTCCATCCTAAATGATTCTGTGATTCTGTGATTTCTATCAGTTAGCAATTGATAGAAATAAGGGAAAAATAGAAATGTTTTCTGTTTAATAAGTGAAAGGTATCTTTCTTAGGAATATTGAAAGATAAATATTTTATCATTTTACTGTCTACTTACTGCAGGATCTGCCTGAGAATAACAGGGTAGACATCCTCTTTCCTAAAAATGTCACATTTTATGATGCATAGATTTGAGAAAATCAGACCTGCTTATATGGAGAAATTACACTAAATATATTTTTATTTTTCTCAGCATGAAATGTTGTACTAGAGTGTACAGTTTCACCAGCGTTACTGTCAATTCAAACCTCAGTAGAGATTTGGAATTGTTATAAATTGTAGAACCATGGATGCAATAGCCTAGATATTTGATGTCATTTCAATGTTGTGTTAACACATATCTCACTCTCTAAGTTTACTGACTAACACATAGTTGGAAGTGGATTTGATCAAACATATCATCGAAAAAGTTACATCGCATTTCTCATCTAAGAAATTGCCTAACAAAAAGCAACTTGGGCAAAATCTTTAACAAGAAAGTGCTAAGGTCTACGAAAGAAATATCTTATCAGCCCACTGTCGTAGCGCGGGGAATCCTTACAACAATATATAAGATAGCAATGGACTTGGAAGGAAAGATGAAGCGATATTTCTGTAGTTGTTCAGAGATGATTTATTCCTCCAGAAGCATGGCTGGAGCTCCCAGGCAGACCCCAGTCATGGGACCCTGCCTTCTCCTTCCCGGGCCCCAGGCACCCAAACCACCCAATCAGGAGCAGGTATGGGCCACAAGTGACATGGGGACAGGGACAGAGGCAGATCCGTACCCTGCAGGGTCCCTCCCCTGGGGATTTCAGGGGAAGGCACCTCCACAGCCCACCACTGTTTTTAACTGTCGGAGCTGAGAAAATATAAGCTTCTTATCCAGGGAGAATATTTTTTAAAAAGTTGTTTTAACAATTTTAAAATTTGGGATTATAACCTGAAAACTCCACAAAGAAACTCACTCAAACGAAATTTATGCTTCCCAAAACAACATTAACCTGGAAATAGGTTGCATTTGATTTTTTTTGTGACTATAGAAAGGAAGAGGAAAATTAATTTTAATTACACTGAAATGTTTGTACTTGAACCCACATATACTACATAAGACAGTAGACTCCCAGTGATACAATCAACATATTGTGATAACATGCTATGCCTTGTTAAAAATGCTCAAATAAACATCTTTACAGATATGATCAAGAAGACTATTGGTATTTTTGTGTATGGGTCTCTCAGTATGCAACAGGTTGACTAACAGTTAAAATGCTGTTATTAGTCATATGAAGGACTTTGTAGAGACCTTGTTCTCACCTTTTAATTTTTATTTAATTTTGAAAACAGCAAAATCTTTAGAGCTGAGAGAGCTTCATAGTTGAAACACACCAGGAAAAAATCAACTTAGATTATACAAATCTGTTAATAGAATCACAGAAAGGCACAGGTTGGAAGGTTTCTGTAAATATCATCTGCTCCAATCTTTTCTGGGAAGGGGATATTAGAAGAGCTTATCTAGCACCCCCTGAATAGGTTGTTCCAGTGAATGATGTTTCTTACTATAAAAAGCCTCTCCCAGGGCAATTTTAACTCCTTGCCTTTGTTTTCACTGCATGGCTCCTTGTGATGAGTGATCCTTCTCTTTGTAGCTGCCCTTTGAGTTCTGGAATACTGAGATGACATCCCTCATGAACCTTCTCCATTGAGATGAGATTTAGGTGCTTCAGTATTTCCTCATAGGTCAGGTTCTCCATCTCTTTGATCATCTCTGTGACTCTCCTTTGGACATTCTCCAGTCTGTCTGCATTTTCTTCAATTGTGAAAACCAGAACCAAACACAATACTCCAGATGAGGCCTGACAATCTCTGAGTAGAAAGATAACAACTTTAACTCTGCTAGCAGTGTCCCTGTGAACGCAGCCTGGAAGAAGGTTTTTGATCTGACCCATCAATTTAGCCTCCCAAAATCCACCAAATAACCATCAAATAATTGTTTCTGTTTCTTTCTCTAATATTAAACAGATATAGAGTTATCAATTTTAGTATTGTCTTACTATGCTAAATTCTTTTGTCCCTGTCATTTATCTGAGACACTCCAATTATAAATAAAGGTTCCATCATTATGCTAAAAGGTCTAGGGAGATCTTCTGTATTATGATTATTCTTACAATATCAAGCCTGGCTGGAACAGCTGTGATTAAAAGTAACTTTATAAAAGCCAAAATGTTTCCTGAGAGACATATTGGTTTTAATGAATTTTTCAAAGGAAGGTTTTCTGCAGTCAAGAGCTTCCTGGTTACCTCTAATGAGAAAGAGTGAAGAAAAAAGATGAATTAAAACCCTCAGGTATTATATTGAAAAAAAATCAATTTTTGACATAATTCCATTGTCAAAAGACCATTTGTGGCCATTCCAATGTGGAATAGAAACGAAGTTCAAGGTTTTAAAAGTTCTTTTTCTGCCAAGCTCTCTACCATATGTGATGACACTTACTGAAACCATCATTTCCAGAATATCCATTTGTGGTTCATTGGAACCACTCTCTTAGGCTGTGGTTTGTCTCAAGACACAAAGAATTACTTATACTTTGATTCCTGTAATCAAAAACTATAAAATAACTGAAAGTGAGTACAAGAAACAAACTATGAGTTTCATATTAAGGGGTTTTTATATACTATCTGCTAGCAAGGAAAACAGCATAATAATCCTGTCATTGCTCTATTCTGTGACTCACTTCAAGTTCTAATGCAAAAAAAAAGAAAAAAAAAAAGGCAAAGTTTCACAGGCCAAGATTTATGCCCACTGTTACCTAGCAAAGTGATATGATTTAACAATTCTGAGAAAATATTCAGAAGAATATTTCTGCTTTAACATTAAAGTAAATGCTTTTGATGTACAGATTCCTCCACCTTCATAAAAGAGGCAAACTCACCACTTTGGGAAATCAGAGATTAGTCTGTTTTATTCAGACCAGCTGTAAATTGCCTCTGATCAACCTGATTGCCTTCTATGATAAACAGATTTGAAATGTGATTGAAGAGACAGAAGGGGATATCATTTACCTTGTGTGACTGAAGGGAAAGCAGGGGATATCACCACAACTTTGTTATTCTTTCGAGTGCCTCCTATAATACTTTGCATCCAAGTTAGGAAGGCCCATTTGAGGTTTAGATTGATGGGCCAGATGGCTGTACAACCCATCAGAGGGTAGTGGTTAATGAGTTCTGCTCTTCCCAGAGACCAGTAGCAAGTGGAGTAATGCAGAAATCTACCCTGTGGGACCAGTTTTGTCTAACAACTTCATAAATGAGTAGGTGACAGCGTGCAGTCTCATCAAGTTTGCAAATGACACCAAACTGGGGTAACTAGTCCATATGCTCGAGGGTAGGGGAAAGGGACCTACACACTCTGGAAGAATGGGCCGCAAGGAACCTCACAGAGTACAAGGACAAATTAAAAATGCTACACCTGGGAAGGAGGAGCTCCTTGAAGTGGCACAGAGGACTGAGGGCAGCTCTGGCAGACAGCAAACAATGCATGAGTGAGCAGTGCTCTAGCACCAAGGAGAACCAACTGATTCCTAAGCTTTATTTACAGGAGTTGAGACAACGCATAGAGGAGCAATATTGAGTTTTGGTCAGTCCAGCACAGGTAATGCATTGATAAACAGGAAGATAGAGAAAAATCTAAATGTCTTTTACCTCATAAAGGTTCATAAAGGGCCAAAGTGTAATTTGCACAACATGGCAAGTCAGACAGCATGAAGGATGGCACCACATGCTGTGCTTGACTAAATCGTATTATCCTGTACTCACTGCTCAATAGTGAGAGTGTAAAGCCCCCAAAATAAGTGTAAAAATTGTTCCATAAAAATTATATTACTCTAAAAGCTAACTTTGTCTGGGAAATGGCACTAATGTGATTAATGACAGGAAAGCTGTAAGAAATTCTTTGTGCTTTGTTTCTAGCTGGCAACTGGGACTTGATTGATTCTAGTGGCACCACTGCACAGACTCGCCAACACTACCTCATGGAAGCGTGTCAGCTCTCTCCTCCAGCATGGGGTCTGCTGCAGGATCTGCAGAGAGTCAGGTGCTGGCACAGCTGGCACATGCAATCCTGCAGCCAGGCATGGAAGGGAGGAAGGGAGGAGGAGACAGGGGAAGGGAGGAGGGGAGAAGTGAAAGAAGGAAGATAGGAAGGTAGGAAGGGAGGAAGGAAGGATCCTTCTGTACATACTACTCTTAAGGCCCATCCTTTGAACTAAAATTGTTTTGATGTGACTGCAGGGAGTAAGAAGGAGGACTAGTCCTAAGCAAAATGAGTATTTCCAATGTAGCTCAACTGTGTAAAACAATAAGAAATTAAAGAAAAAAAAAAAAATCTGAAAACTTATTATAGTGTAATTATGCTAGTGCATAACTTCAAAGACCTGTTTGTAAGTTTATGTAGAATAAAGTATGCAAAAAGAAATGGGAAGTTTCTCTTTTCTGAGAATATGCTTGTTCCATTGTCAACTTTTTTTCCCTTCATAGCACATTTTATAGCCAAAGTGTCATTGCATTGAGAATTTTAGCCTCATTTGCATAATGCTAATAGCAGAAAGGCAGGTTTGCTTAACTAACCATACAGGAATGGGATTGCTACAGCTCTGGAAGAAATAGATCCACTTGTTAAAATAAAAAATAAAAGTAGCTGATACTACACTGCCAGCCAGAAACTGATTTTGCTGCTAATGCAAACAGTTCTATTATCTCAACCAAGCAGACATGTGCCATTAATTCAAATGAAAACATTTCAAAAATCCTCTACTTAATGATGCTTTTATTGTGCACTTGATGGGGGGTATTACTGAAATAAAATAGCTGGACTTCAGTTGACAGGATGCAAAAAATCAAAATTAGGATACACTATGGCATTTTATGAAGCCAGAAGTACAGCATGCCTGTAATATCCTTATAGGTGTTAGTAGGAATTCAAGGCACAGAGAGAGGCAATGAAGATTTTCTTAATGGTTTTATAAATGGATCTTATGACCAGGATGAAATGGTTAAAACAATCTTAACTGTACTGATTGACATAAGCTCTGCATCTTGGCTCTCAAGGAGAACTTTAATCTTTTGAAGTTGTATAGATTGGATTCTCTTTATACAAACAAAGAAATAAAAAAAAATAACCCTTTAAAAATTTATTAAACAGTTCTACTTACAGGAAAATACATCAAAAATTTTCTAGATATTTTCTGACTTTATGGTAGTGACATAATACATATTCCAAAGGAAAAAAAGATAAATTTAACCATATTAGGCAGCTTCTAAAATAAGAATATTTTTTTAGATCTGCTATATAGTTTTTAGGAACTTTTTAGCAACTTGATATTTGCAAACAAAAATGGGATTGATGTGGACAAGTTAGTATGGAGCTCTGTAAAACATAAAAATCTATATTTACTATCAAGAAAATTTTAATTTTCCTGCAAAAGATGTCTTTCAGATTTTCTTCATTTTCTCTGACTCGTGCTTGTAGATTCTAATAACATTAAAAAAACCCCAAAACAATGAAGCCACACCTTTGGTTCTCCAAAGAAGTAGTCTACAGAAAAGAAAATATTTTTGCTCATATGTGTATATTATAAAAGGATATAGGATCATCTTTAGGTGTACAAAAATATATTTATCCTATTATTAGTCACAAAAGAAGTCTTTTGCTGTATTAAAAGCATCTAATAATTCTGGAAAGATTTTAAAGTTTGCTGAAATATGTAAATTGTAAATAGTGTTTGCTGTTTTAAATTATGGGATAAATTACTGGTCATGGGTCTAAGCAAGGAAATACATGGAAGGGGTGATATCCAATAACAAAAGAGCACTAACTGTGAATGGATCTTTGTGTGGGAGTTCAGAAATACAATACAGGATATTAGGAAAGAAAAGTTAGAAAAGCCAGTAGTCTCTAAAGAATTTCACAAAATAAGGAAAAATAAAATCTCTTAATTAATATTTTTTTATAGGGGAGAGTGAGTTCTTGATTAAAAAAAAAAAAAAATTGTTTCTTTCAATCAAAAATTACCAGAGAGTAGAAGAAAGATAGATTTTAATAGCACCATGTGGTCCAAACCTGTCAGAATTAAAGGTATTTGCAGTGCTTAATTATTGAACTATGTTCAATTGTTTATGCAAGAAAAATGCATTTCAAGCAGATATTCTCAGGGGATCCAGGAGCACAGTGTGTTTGTAATGTGTCAACTTAGAATGTCTCTTCTTACAAAACATGTCAAAACCAATTAGTTATATTTGGTAGTATTATTTTTCAACTTGCTTGTCATTTAATCTATATTTTTTAAATGGCTTAGATAAATTGTTTCTATCAAAAGTTAAATTTTCATTTCTCGTGGCAGGTTTTGCTTGCATCAGTCTTGTTAGCACAAATATTGAACAAAAATTTATATAAGGTCTCTTGTAAATTGAGTATAAATAAAATGTACAGAGAACAAAACTAGAAACGTCCAAGTTCCTAACATGAAGTAAAGAGAAAAAATGTCCTGATTTTATAGTTTAGATCTTGAGATATACAAATATCTCAATTTTTCCTGTTAACCTACTAAATTTGGGCATACATGAGACAACTAGGAACAGAAATAAGATGTGACTTAGCCATCTAAATACTTCTCTTCACGTTGCAAAACAGATCAATGCATCCGTGTCAAGATTTTCGTGGAAAGAAAAGAATGCTTCAAAACCGAAGCCCAAAATGTCTGTCTAGAGTGTGGGAAGCTTGAGCTGGATATTGGCAAGAAGTAATCCTGTCATGTTGAGACCCGACTGATTGCTCAAAATCATATGGGAGTCATATTTTACAGTATTAATCTACCTTTCTTTCAAAAATGAACCAAAGACTGTTTTCTTTAAAATAAGCTTTGTTTTAAACATGTTTTTTCTGAATAGATGTATATTTAGACCACTGCTCCACAGCACAGGCAACTGGGGGTTTCTGTAGTTTGCTGCCCTCACTAATGCCTCTGGGCTGTAGCATTTAGTTCTAGTAGAGAGAAATTATGTTCTGGTTATATCTTTTAATCCTTCCAGATTGAAGTGTAGTATTGATTTATTAATGGTCCATAATTAACACGTAATCAAAAAACTATGTACTTATGAGAAAAATGAAAAATATAAACCGAACTGTTGGACGTTTGGGATGTTGATACAGACTTGCAAATTCCTTAGCAACCTCTGCTAACCAATCTCGAGTGACTGGCTCACACACATGGGTGCACACGCACACAGACAGGTTTGCATGTAGCTGACAGCACCCACCTGCCTTGCCCACCCCTTCCCCTCCTCAGGGTCCCCAAGGTTTCTCTGCATTGTGTAACTCCAGTGAGCCAGTTGGGACCACAGATAAACCCTTTTACTTGCAATAGGTACTTAATTTCTATTAGATCTACCTCTGGCTCTCAGGATTGTTATGTGTTTTATATTAATCTCTGCTAGACCAGAATAAAGATAATTACTCCAACAATTTTTTTCAGACTACATGCAGTTATAATGAGTCTCTCAGAATGAGAGTTTAGCTTGGAGACTTCTGTAAAATAAAAACACATAGTTTCAAGGACCTTGACACAGAGAACAGATTTCAGTCTGCGTTCACAACACCCTCACTAATAGCTTTATAATTTGAGCTATTTAGAAAGAAAAGCAGAGATCTTTTCGCTTATACTGTGAAAAAAGAAATTACAATATCTTATCTCTTGGGCATGTGCAGGAGCAGGGCCTAGTGACTATGTGACTGAACTGCAGAGAGCTACAGTGCTAATGGAACTTTGGTCATTGAGAATTAGACAGTATATGAGTACTTTAGCAATGCAATGAAATTCTGCTAAAAATTAGTTTTACATGAGATATTAGGAGTCTTCTTTTCTTTATTTTCTCTTCCAAAAATGTGGTCTTTGGCCTCTGTCATTTAGGAAACCTTCTTGAAAATACCATGTGTTTAGAAAATCTAAATAATTTTGATTTCTTTAAATACAGTAGAAATGTCGCCCTATATTTTGAGAGATGATATAGTTATTTCAAAGAGAAATAAAAAAAACACAAATAAAAAATATAATAAAATAAACTGTTTTGCTTTTTTGTTTGTTTTCATTATGTAAAGCCCATCTCCTGAGGATGTTATTTCAATATACTGTACTTAGGAGTGTAATAGATATCTATTTGCATTGCCTTGATTATTATAACTGAGATTGGAAGTAATACTCTTAAAAGATATTTATCTGTAGTTGGGAGCTAAATTACTGTGCAGTTCAAATAGTTATAAAATACACTTTCATTTCTGTTTCGATCAAAGTTCTCATATTTGCTGAGTGAATTTTCTTTGGTTAGGAAATGAGACACCAAGCAAGAAGAACTGAGGTAGAATCAGCATGTTCACAAAGATGCCAGAAACATTGTTTCACAGCTGGGGATATGTACAAGCAGCATTAAGGAAGACTCAGGAATAAACAATTATAAATTTGCCTTCTGACAACGAGGTTGTCTCCTTTCCTGAAGGTGTTTTCTTAGCTCCAGCCATATTTCCACATGTAGCCCAAACTCACTCACAATTCATTTTCAAATTGTAGAACTGCCTAGCTTTGAATGAATTTGCTGTGTTCACATTTACATATACAAACTGTGCAAGATTAGTCTATTTAAACTATAATAGGTTATTTTTTAAAAAACTCAGAAAAATCACAACAATATGCAGGTTAATAGCAATTACAACATTTACTTGATAGGTAGGCTACAGTAACAGATCATGATGGTGTCTTGGAATGAAAATCAAGCAGAAAACTCTTTTCCCATGACCTGTTTTACTGTGAGGTAAGAGCACACAGTTCCTATTGACTGGCTGATGTGCTGTGAGGTCCGACACTTCTTGATCCCTATCTATTTTATGTGCCCATTCCTTTAATGACTCTTGGAAAACAGTCAGTGTAAGAGTGTAATAGTCAGATTGTTTCTGCCAAAAATGAAGAGAACAGGCTGCTTCTGAGTGAGAACTTTTTTGCTAATTACAGAATTGTTGCCTTTGAGACTTTCTGACATAGTTGTTGGCACAAGAAATGAAGTTAAAACTGAGCCAGGGTAAGAGAAATATGGCACTGCCAGTGGCACATCATTTCCTCAATATGTGGCTCATTCGTCAAGAAAAAGATTCCTAGATAATTTTTTTTTTTTTTTTTTTTGCTACTCTGATTTTAACTTTCTACTCTACCATCAACTAACTTTTTCCTTGACCTCATTCTCACTCGTTAAAGTTTGCTGTGAAGATCTTTTAAACAGTTCTGCAATGCCAAATAACACTTACAGTCTGTTGCTTGTAGATATCCAGAAAAACACCAGATGGCTGATTCTGGTCATTCCAGTTGGGTACTATATCACACCTGAACTGTTTTACTACAGAGATGACTTAAGATCTTTTTTCCTCACTACTATTTTATTGAATAAACAGATGCTTCATTTCTGATAATCCCAGATAAAAATCCTAGAGACTCAAATAAATCAAGCCATCAATAGAAGTCTTCTGGTTGTAACTGCCAAAATATCTGATATTTAACCTAGTCAATTTGTTTCCAACCAATTAAGTGTAAATATTTAAAAGCATCCTCTTAACTTGAAACATCATTTATGTCTTGACAAGTGAATCCTAAAATATTAACTGTCCTTTCCTTTTCCATAACTTAGTTAAATAAAATTTCCATAATCAAAACAATTAACAAATTATCTAAAAAAATAATTAGAAACATTCACATTAAAGAAGAAAATATAGAATCAGATTCCAGTACTAAAAGCAATATACTTAAATCCTATAGATACACAACATTTTCCACCTACAATTATCCACTATAATCCCTTTACTTAAAGAACACTTCTTACGTACAATTTTGAGGATGTATAATGCAAGAACAAGTTTCAAACCAGGTGGATTAGAAAGATAAACCCATCCTAAAGTCCCACCAATTTTCAAATTCTTATCCTAGAACAAAGTCTCCTATCTTGACTCAGATGTATTATCAACTGCAAAAACAGATTGTACCTATGTCTCCAGCTATAACTGTCAGTGACTAATTACATGTGAAGATGGAGTAGGGGTGAAGGATCACAAGTTATATGTTACCTATTAATGAATATTTCTAACTTTTGTATTTGCCTAGCTATTATTATTCCATACATCACCATTGCCAGCTCTTCTCATTTACCCTTTTCTGCCTCTCCCTTTGTTTTTCCTTTTTTAATCCCTGCATTTATGATTCTAAGGCAAGGTTATGGTGGTTACAATTTTTTTTTTAATTTATTGAATTTTTCTTTTGTCAAGTTGGCTAAAAATCAGCTACAAAGACTACAAAAAAGATAACTCTTCAAAGTACAATCATTTGAAAATAAAGATCTTTCATGTATATTTTCATTTTAAAACAGAAGTGTTACTTTAATGCTTTTCCAAGTTTTCCCCAGGAACTTATATTATGTATTTAAGCTACTTCTTCATATATTTTGAGGAATAAATTATTCTCTCTTCAGGTTAAGAAGTTTCTGTCAAACTATTATGCACAAAAGTTTATGGGTTTTGTTTGTACAAGATCTTATAACTACGCACCAAAATCACGGAAGCACTCAGGATGACAACAGTCCATAAGTTCTTTCTTGATCTGAAAAACAAAATGCACAGAGATCAGTAGCAAGGGAAGCATGTATTGTCTGAACTCTTTTATTAAATTTCCAGTTTCTAAGCATCAGTTGGTGCACATGCATCTGGCCAGCCTAAATACAAAGTGTGCTGGAAGGAAAGAAGTTTGTGTAATTCAGAAAATTGAAAATCTGTGCTCTCAGCTGTGCAAAACTACAAAACATATCTCCTTTTTAAAATGTGCTTCATAATGATTTTTCTTGTTGATGATAGAGAGTCCATATGAAGAGCTTATTGATCTGTTCATTAGGAACAGCACAATGAATAGACTTTCAGCTCTCCACAACTTACCATGCTTAATGCCATTGAGCATATTATGTTTAACTGGTTCATAAACTGTACTGTATGAAGGTTTTTAGCTGTATTTGGGTCCTTTGGGTCCCCTCTTAAGGTATCTATGCCAAAAAGGTTATTTCTAAAATATCCTCTAGTAAAACCTTTGTCTTGACTGGTCTTCAAGTGAGCACTTCAAGTGAAGAATTCACCTGCAGTTTGGAAATTAGCATTTGATATTAGTGGCAGACTGATCTAATACATATGCTCTGATTTTAACTCTGAGGTCAAGGTTTAATACTTTTTCAAGCAAGAGAAATATACAAAAGATTTTATGACTCTCTTGAAAATTCTTCAGTACTTTGGTGATACATACAGCAGCAGTGAGCAGATGATTTAGGACTGCCTGGAAAAGTTGGTTTGCTTGTTTCTTTTTGTTCTTATGTGAATAATTTAAAATTTATAAATAAAAAAAAAAAAAAAGATGAAAAAAGAGCTGGTGAAGAGGGAAAATTGCTTGAGATCCAGCAATTTTATTTTCTATGAAGCATACAATGCAATAGAAAGAAAATATAATTAAAATTATACTATATTATTGTAGCAGTGAAAACAAATGCAAAAAAAAAGGATAAACTGATGGTTTCAAAGGACTGAAATAAGGTTGGTTGGTTTGTTTGGTTTTTTCTCTTGATCATACTTTTGATCAGTTTTACTTTCTGAAAGATACAATCTCAAAATCTCTAGAGTTATGTGAGTGTTTTGGGAAAATCATCACTTTCTGACTAGAAAAGAATTCTCTCTGACCTGCTCTTTGGGCAATTTTTGCCCCAGTCATGTCTATCATCCTCACAGTGGTTTTCACTCTCTTATGCCATCTCTTATCTATCTTGTCTCTGTTCAGTCTGAGTATTCCCTCTTGGGAGGGCTCATGTTTTGAATCTCTTGGGTGATGGATATTTTCAGAGCATCAACAGTGAAAAAACCCTTCACTTAGATCAGTTATACACCTCTGGGTACATGTTTATGTTGTCAGAGTCTGACTGCCCCTTCTTCTCTCAACATCTGACCATAATGCAACTTTTTACCTCTTATTACAGTTATGGTGTGCAGTGACTCAGAGCAGAGGGTTTTTCCCTTCTGCAGATGTTATTTTTCACTGCTCTTGATGCTTAGTGAATCTTGTTTGCACGCAGCTCTTTGTTTCACAGAATATTTAGAGCCAATATACAAAAGGAATGTGTGACCAGCAGTTTTTAGAAGAAAAATATTTATTTATTCACAGTTCTGTTGTTAATTAAATACAAAATTTTATACAGCTATAAGTTTTCTAAAGAATAAAAAAGTAAACAATAATAAAAAGCCCACAGACTTTGGGTTGCACTATCAGGGAAATTTCCCAAAGTCCCTGTTTAGGGTAGTTAACTTAGACACTTACTTAGTTACCATGTTATCATGGCCATGGAACAGTTTTTTGCTATTCTTGTAGTGTTTGCTGAAAATATTTTACCTTTTCATCCACCAAAGTAATGTTCTTTCTTATAGCATTCAGATGCAGTATTGTGCTGATTTATTGAAGCATCTTCTGAATTAAAATGCTTACTTATGTCATTAAGGAAATGAGTTTATGATAAACTAAGGTGCTTGTGACATGGATCATTGTGCTAATGATCGATATCTCAATCTTGTAGAAATTGATGCTCCTGCAGAAGGCATTTTTAGACACCAATTACAAGCTATTAAGATGTCATTTCAAGCTAGTTTATTGCAAATTCATTAATATTAGCTGTTTCAAACATTTTAGTGTAAAAGGAGAAATAATTAATTTGAAGAAGTCATATACTGAATCATGAGTGAAGTAATATAGGTGCGACACAGCGTTAAACAAAACAACTGAAAAACTCACCTACCTATTTTTACTGATGGTTAAACAACAATTTTTATAAAAGTCATGAGGTGTAGGCAGCATAGTTAACAAGAATATACAACATAGGCTGTGTTAAGTTTGTGGAGATAAAAATATTGGCTTTCAAATTGAAGATTTCTTTCCCTTTTATAGGTCTAATTAGCATGCTTTGGTTCCTTGGAGAAAGGTCATGTTCTGACAAAATCCCATTGTCAGACAAGGTAATGGAAGCATCTGTGACAGCTGAGTTAACCCGTGACCATTTCCACAATGTCTAATAAATTATTTTACAGAGTGATTTCAAAGAGAATGTGGTGGATTAATGAATTTTATAAACTTGAGAAATACTTTTATAAGGTCATCCTGTGATGCTTTTTTCCTTATGTTACAACAGATATAAAATAACACAGTTCAAATACAGTCCCATAGAATGAACTACAGTAAAAACAATGGGGCATATTGTTCCAAAATTTTAATTTCTTTTGTCTTCAGAATAATGCAATATGACCAGAAGCAGAAGACAAAGACTGCTTTCCAGTTTGTACAGAATTCACGCTTATTGTTTCAAGCAAGGAAAATTTATATATTAAGTTAGAAAACTTTTCTATTCAATCATAACAGGGAATAGAACAAAGTAGATGGTGACAGAATTTTAAAAAATGGTCATGCTTTTAAATGAGGTCTTTTATATTTAAGACTTACTTTTAAATTTTAAAATCCATCCATCAAACCAAAAAATTTAATTACTATTTTTATTTCATCTTTTTTTTACCATTAAAATGCAACTATTAGTCAGGCAAGCCACTCATCCACTTGTTAGGTGAGATAACAGTACTCACCAAAAAACAATTATGTATTGACTAGTTGTGTCTTTGTAATACTAAGATTAAAGACACCAGGAATATTTTAACTGTTAATATTCGTATGAGACAGGCCTGAGATAAAAGAAAAGAAACAAACACACTCTGTGCTTTCACATAATACTTTGATTTTGGAGAACAGAGACTCACAGTAAACAGTGGTTGACTAATCAGGGTGGTACCATATTACACTTTTGTCTCCAAGATATTTTTCAGGTTGATTTTACCATTTACCATGGAGTGCTTTTATGAATTGCTATGCATTATCCCTGTTAGATCAATATTTCCACAAACATACGGGCATGTCTTGACATCAGTGCCTCTCAAAAGTCCTTTGTAATGTTATCTTTCATTTCTCGAAGCTGAATTTCTGTCTACTTCAGAAATCTTCAAACTCACTTTCCCATAGGGCTAATTTGGTCTGAAGTTTTCTCTGTAAATTCTGCTAATGCTAAGTTGTATTTTTGTGGCTGGTTTTATTGGTTGCATTTTTAAACATATTAAGATACTTGGATATCTAAAGTGCTATCTAAAAAATTATTGCATAGCATTGAAAATTAACATTAGATACTAGAGCAGGTTTTATTGTTGATTTCTTCCTCCATTCTCTGCTGGGAGTTTTTTGGGGTTTTTTTTTTTGGTTTTTTGGGTTTTTTTTGGGTTTTTTTGTTTGGTTTGGTTCATTTTTTTGGTTTATCTTTTTTTATGTAGTATTAATTCCTCAAATTCCTGTTTCTGGTTTCAATATTTCTGTGTCAGATACATATAAAAACACAAAAAAGACTACAGATTACAGAACAAGCACAGATTCCCATTGCCACAGGGTGGGCTGAGAAAAGAAATCCATCAGAGACTGAAATGGAATTTGCAGCACACACTTCAGAAATCTTCTTAGGCTCATTGCTTTCTCTTTTATTTTCTCCTAATTCTATGATTTTTCCTCATTCCTGCAATGGCAGTTATACTGTGCAGAATAACAATAAAGAGTATTTAATGAAATTTCAGAAGTCTTCAAAAGTGATGCATCTGCAATCTGGCTTACTCTACTACAAATGCTGACCTAAAAATAAAGGCAATGAGCTAAAATTAAAAACCACAGCTTTTCAGTATTAGTCCTATTAAACATACTATTGATATTCTTATCTTCTATACAAGTAGTATTAAGTTATTCAAGTGTAATACGGTATTAGTGATCAATTTAAAGAACCATTTACAAAGATACACTCTTCCATCTAAATGATTTCTTCCCATACTCTTGCTTTTATAAAATACCAAAAGGTTTAACAAAGATTTTGCCCAATAATAGCAGATGTGATCCCTGTAGTTTAAACTGACTCTTTTATTGTGTTGGCTGCCTAAATGTAGGAAATAAGTCTGAGGTTCAATTGTTTCTGTTGACCAGTAAAGAAGTAAGAAAATGTCTCAATGATATTTTTTTAATGTAATGTCAGACTTTCTAATGATTTATAAATAATAAATAAAGAATAAATTAGTTCTACTCTTAAAGGTGCCAGAAAACAAAATCCAGTGGTAGCTTGCTATGTCAAGAATATCGAGTAGATAAGCCTAAGATAGATAAGAGTTAGGAAGGAAATTCTGTTTTAAGAATCACAAGAACACACAAAGGTTCGAAGACACATACCTGGGTCATCTATACACTTAAGTGTGCTTTGAGCTTATACTAGCTCTAACAATGGGGTCTACTTAAGAAAAATAGCAAGAAGAAAAAGAAACAAAAAAAATGTTGTCACAAAATCATAGAATGGTTTGGGTTCAAAGGGGACCTTCTAAGGCCAGTTGCCCTGCTGTGGGCAGGGACTTCTCTAGATCAGCTTGCTCAAAGCCCTGCCCAGCCTTGAATACTTCCAATGACGGGCCATCCATCACCTCTCTGTGCAACCTGTACCAGTGTCTCATCACCCTCATCATAAAAGTTGTTTTCCTTATGTCTTAGCTAAACCTACTCTATTTCAGTTTAAAACCATTTCCCCTTGGCCTGTCACTATGGTCCTTGGTAAAAAGTCCTGTGTTTTTAGTGCTAGTCTTCTTTAAGTACTGAAAGGCCATAATAAGATCTTCCTGGAATCCCTTCTTGTCCAGGCTGAGAAGCTCCAACTTTCTCATCCTTTCTTAAAAGGAGCAGTGTTCTATCCCTCTGAATCACTCCCCTTTAGTCTGACTCTCCAATCATTCGGTCCCTCTTGTCCAAGTATATGTTCTGAAGTCAATGTGCTTGTAATAGAGCATCTTTTGAAGTGTTCCTCACTGTTGTGAAGTGTCACCCTGCTTTTCCAGTGAGGAGCTTCTGAACTAGAAAAATTTATTTTGGTAGCAGTCATCTGTTCTGGATTGTATTTGGTTTACTATTAGTTCTTTTCTAGTGATCAAGTCTGGAAAAAATGTGGAGTTATACTGTGTGGAACAATATAAATAGACTAATTTTCTTAGATTTATTAGTTTATAAAGCAGTTGTGGTTTATAGGTGTTTATTAGTCAGTAACTGAGGAAGGAAAGTAGATATTCTTTTATTTTTGTAATAAGAAAAGACTATTAAATGTCTGTGTGAAGGAGGCCAATGCAGCCCAAATAAGAAAAAGAAATAGAACAACACAAGCCAACTTCTAAGAAATCTTGAAAATCTGAGAGTAAACCCCTTAAGAATCATAAGCATATCTTTACACACATATGGTAGTGGATTTCTGAGGGGATTTGACTAACTCAAGTACAATTTTTGTTTGAAGGACCTTTGTTACCTTCTGAAGCAATATAAGAAGAATGTCTTTGAAGCTGGGATATATGCCTATCTGTCACACAAACAACATAACACAGAAAAACTGCTAGGATAAATGCAGATGTAACATAAGCAATTTTAGGTTATTGTCAGACATGGAAGTGAGACAAGTTAAAGTAAGCAGAAATACAGTTTAGGTTGAAATAGCATAATATGGAAATACCATGTCAGAAGAAATGAGAGGTTTAGAAAAAATCTTAGGAAAGGAGCACCTGATTATTGCGATTCAATAAGATGGAAAAAGACAAAGCTAAATGAATAATTTGTGCTTTACTTGTTCCAGTACTGACAGAAAACTCTCTAGTCAGCAAAATATATTCTAGAATCAATGATCAGTGATAAGCCATTTGGAAAATTCACACATAAACACAATAAATTCAGATTTATAGAGGACAAAAATATTTTAGTGGTGATGACATTAACATTTTATCCAAAATGCTAATGACTTATTTAATGAAAGTCTAAAACTGAAAAGTAGTTTAAAGTAGATTATGGTATTAGTGTTAGCCTTATGTTAACATTATGTTCCTCTATATAAAAAATGGAAAGCCATAGAAAATGAGGGTATAATGGGGATATGAAATATGTCTTCATTAAGTTCATTACAATTGCTACTAAAATAATTTCTTGTGCAGAGGAGGGGAGATAAATCTTTCCTATTGAAATCTGAATAGTCTAGATAAAACTATTTCATTCTATTGGGGGTTATCTTTGTGTGTTTTGAACAAAATTAGCTTTCACATGGCCTAAGTAAAAGTCTCTGAAAATCAGGAAACAAGGCTACTTCTTTTATTTTAACTGGGTTAGAGTGTACACATTGACAAAGGAGTTCACTTTGCTTTCTTTTGGCACTATCATTCTTTATATAAAAAAGTTTAGTTCCTCTGTAATTTAGATATAGCAGGAATTGTGATAAAGGACACTCCATTTCTTCATCACTGTATAGCAAGAACGTAAGACTCAGAGACCTGTGAGTAAGGAATTAGACTGCATCAGATATTGAACCAAGTCTTGCTAAAAAACTTTGTGATTTAGAGAAAATCATTTAGTGATGTACATCCCAGTTAATGATTACCATTTAAAATAAGGCATTTAATCAAGGTTGTCTAGAGTTAATGAAGAGAGAAAAGCACCTGAAAAGGGGATTCATTATTTCTATATCAAGCCTTGCCATTTTTTTTTCCTCAGTTTCAGTTCAAAGAAAATAAGAATGGTGATTCCCCCCATTTTCTTGCTTCATCTTCTTTTGTTAGTTAAGAATTGTAAACTTTGTGGAGAGATAACTGTTGGCATCTTCTCAATGCTTTATACTGTATATCAAAAAATTAACTGGTAAATATGAAGATTCCATAAAGTAACTGCACCCCCACTTTTCTACAGCATCAATTTAGCAGATTAAGAAATTTCAAATATCCCATTTCAAAAATTACAAGGTATGATTGATTAATTTGAGAAATAGCATCCAGTAATTTAATTGCAGTGCATGTTTACTATACAGCATTCTATATTCTGCTGTATGATGTGATAAAAGGTTTATTATAATCAGAGCATAATATATTCCGAATTAATATTTTTCTAAATAGTAGCAAAAAAGCAAACAAGTTTATCCTCCATTTTCAGTATTAACAAAGATATTACTAGACTTGTTTATTGAGTCAGTCTTTAAAGAATCTCTTTTAAAAAGGTGGGTGTCATTTCTTCCTACAACATGCAGTCTAGTCAGCATCAACGTACAGTGCCAATCAGCACACTCTACATGACCTGTACTGCTTCCTTTGACACCAGTAGTTTATAATTGTGACTTGTTCTCTTACATGGTGCTTAAACAGTCAAAGTAAAAGTTTTTTATTAGCGTGTTGCTCACAAGGCAGCGCAAAAGTTCAAAAGATAACAAGAACTTCTTGTTATTAAGAAATTAGAAAATATATTTGCAAATATGTATCTAATGGCAGTTGTCAGAAGCAATTAGTTTCAAATACATTTCACAGTTTAATCATGCTGTGAAATGCTTCTGAACTTTAAGGATTCAGACTTAATATGATACAATTTCCTATTAAAGACCATGAAAAATACTGAAGGAAGATTAATTGCCGCAGATTAAACTAGTATATGGTATTTAGGTCTCATTCATTAGTTTATAAACTCTGACTCCTTTAAAGAGTACCAAGTAGTCATATAATGACCCCAAGCCCTGGAATTTTAATTAAACTTTAATTTAATGGAAAACATCTAAAATGTTCTTTATTTAGCTTTTCTATTGAAGATTCAGATGGATCATGGGTCAGCTAGTTAATGATCAGACAAAAATTACCATCTACATGAATGTTCATGATGAAGATTCTATGACAAAATGATTGCCTTTATTTATTTGTCCCTATTCAGCATCCTGCCTGTTAAGAGTCACAAAGAATAAATCCCAAAGAAACATCTATATTGTCTGGATTTCATGAGAGAAAAAAGTGTTTTCATTTGAAAAATGTAATTCAGGGAAGGTGCTAATAGCAAATGAAGGCAAAAGAGTGATGTTGGAGATTAGTGATATTCTGAGATGAATGTGTAAAATGAGAAAGGGAGTATTTTAAACAGCCAGGTAATGGAATGGGCCTAGCATTGACAGGAACAGATATAAAAGTAAGAGAAGAAAAGAAAATAAAAGAAGAAATGAAAATGCATCTCACACTTAAAATCAGACTATAAAGATAAACTACACAGAGAATAGTAAGAGCTGAGATTTATATGACACATATTGCTTAACTGTAATTTATGCTTTGCAATGTGGATGCATGGGACAGCTTTCCCTAAGAAACTAAAGAAGATTTCTTCTTGCCTTTTATTGATTGAAATCATCAGGTCATGATGGCAATGGTTTCTTTAGAGGACTTTTTCCCCCTTGCAGAGCCTGGGAACTGTATGCAAGCAAAAGATGAAAACTGCTTGTTTTTCATCAGGTTTGTTAATGGTTACTTAAAATAGGGTACAAGAGATATTGAGCCCCATGAGAGACTGGTGAAGGCCCATTACAGTGACTAAAGGATTGGGGCATCACTTACGTAGGGAAAAGTTGAGAGAACTGGAGCTGTTTAGTGTAGAGAAGAGAAGGTTTAGGGGCATCTCATAAATATATAAAAATACCTGGAGGGAAGGTGTAATGGAGATGGAGCCAGGCTCTTTTCAGTCATGCCAGTATGGACAAGAGCTGATGGGTGCAAACTGAAACCCAGCATGTTCCCTATGAACATCAAGAAAAATGTTTTTACTGTGAAGGTGACTGGGAACGGGCATAATTTTCCCCAGCAAAGTTGTGAGGGGAGTGTCCATCCTTAGAGATTCATGAAAGCCATCTGCACATGGTCTTGAGCACCTGGCTGCAGGTGACCCTGCTGGAGCAGAGGAGTTGGACATGATCTCTAGAGATCCCTCTCAATTTCAACCATTCTTTGATTCTCTGATTGTGTGATGTGGTAATTCACATAAAATCACCCTTGCTTTTGCACTCAGGAACGTTGGGGGCCATAAAGCATTTTTAACTCTTACTATATTGTGATAGCTTGACCTTTTTTGGACTCCAGGTGTCCACAAAGCAGCTGTATCACTCCCTTCCTCAGCAAGAACAAGGGGAGAAAACATAACAAAAACATTCATGTATTGCAATAAGGATGGAGAGCTCACTTACTAATCACCATCAAAGGCAAAATAGACTAGCTTTGGGGAAATTAATTTAATTTGTTGCAAATCAAACAGAACAAGATAATGGGAAACAGGAGCAAATCTAAAAGCATTTTTCACACACTCCTCCCTTCTTCCCAGGCTCAATTCTCTCCTTCCTTCTTTCCCTCCTTTCCCCAAGCAGCCCAGGGGAACAGGGATTGGGGGTTGGGATCTGTTCCTCACACATTGTCTCTGCTATTTCTTTCCTTTCAGAATCTTCCCTTGCACTAGAATGTTGTGCCTCCCACAGAATATCCCTTCACAAACTTCTTCAGTGTGGTTTCTTCAAAAACTTGCTCCATGGTGGTTCCTTTCCATGAGGTGCAGTCCCTCAGGAACTCACTCAGACTGCTCCAGCTTTGCTCCCCTGCAGGACCACAGTTCCTTACATAAAACCTATTTCTGTGTGAGGTCTTCTCCATGGAGTCCTGCCAGAAGCTTGCTCCAGTGCAGGCTCTTCACAGGCCACAGTTTATTCAAGGTTTATCTGACTGCTCCAGTGTGTGGCTCTTCACAGGCTGCAGGGGAATTTCTCCTCCCCTGTGGGCCTGCACGGATAACCTCTGCCAAAATGTATTTCACCAATCTCCACAGAGAAATCTTTGCTTTGGTGCCTGGAGGACCTCCTCTTCCCCCTACTTCACTGAACTTGGTGCCTTTAGAGCTGTTTCTCCCATTTTCTCACACCTCCCTCCCAGTTGTATAGCAGATTTACCTTTTTTTAAATAAGTTGTCATAGAGGTGCTACCAACACCACTGGTGGGCTCAGCTTTGGCCAACAAAGAGCCCACATTGAAAGCAATTGGAACAGTCTCTGTTGGACATAGGGGCAGCTTCTGGTGTCTTCTCACTGAAGCCATGCCTGCAGACCCTCCACTACCTGAGCCTTCCATATAAGCCCAATATATATGTATATATGAAAGTTATAGAATACAAAACTAAGTACAGGGACCACAAAATGAAGGAGGCATAAGATATATTCCATCATGCAGAATTAAGGGGTTTTTTGTATTCATCTCACCAAATAGAAGAAGGCTAATAGAACTGATCATGGCAATTACTTAATATAGAGAAAATGTTTGACACTGGAAATATGGATGTCTAGCAGGCAACTTATTTAAGTGCCAAAAGTGGTAATGTACTTGAGTTCCAAGAGAATTTATCTACTCAGTCTACAGTTTCTTCTCCTTTTTCCAACTTGTCTGATGTTTTGTATGTCTGCTAAGAGATGATTTACCTGTGGATGTTTGCATAGGGAACAATGGGAAAGGACTTCCAGCAGAAAAATAAAAAGGGAAGAAGATATGAGAAAGAAGGAGGCTGATCTGAGATGCTGTAAATGGAAACATAAAATTTGTGTTTGTTTTGGGGTAGATATAAGCCCTTTGTTGATTTTCAAAACTGTCGAANCCTGTATTTGGATCTGCTAGCACAAACTGAATGACTTATCCAGGATTGTATTAACAACAGCTCTCATTTCCAGCTGGAAGTATATTTATTCTAGTACTTCATACATTTTAAAATATTTTCCTCTCATCTTTTAAGAACAAATGTTTATTTTTCTGACTGTGTAACTCTAAATCTAATATAAGGAAATACCAAAGAGTTCCCTAAATTTGCACAAGAAGGTTGGGATTCATAACTTCTGACTTTAGCTAGAAGGGAATTGATACCACTCTAAAACATGCCTGTGACAGGGGGAATTTTTTTCCCCTGGACCTAAAGTCTAGACAGTTTGCTAGACTATACAACTAAGTTTTAGATGCCCAAAGCTGGAAAAGATTAATATTTTGAATGGTTGTGTTCTACTCCCTGTATTGTCTTGTTATCCATCCCTGGTTGCTAGTTGCTGCCAGCAGGGCACAAATGAGTTGATATTTTTACTCTGTTTATATATATTATCTTAGAATGTTTGCCTTTGTCTTCATTATCAAAGTATTACTTTGAAATAAGAATTCTTGCCATAGGGGAATAATAATCCAGGATTCATATATCTCCTCTATCTGTGAGGTATATTCTTCTAGGAGAGAATTTCATCTCTTTAAAGAAAGAACTTAGTAACATTCTAACTAAGCTATTCTTGTTGATGCTAAATTACTCTTACAATTTTCAAAAGCAAAAAAAAAAAGGATATTTGCATATATAATACACATGCTTAACATTTGTTGGATTATTTATGCAATTTAGGAGATTTTAAATAGTAGGTTATCGGGGCCATTTATGTTGACATTATTCACGTGAAATAAGTAATACTTCACAATTTTAAAAAAAGAAGCAGAACTTTCAAGTTTAGTCAAATGCTATTTAACTTGAAATCCACTCTACATTTGGGGGTAATGGCTCATTCTTGTGATTAAATCCTCATCCTAAATTCTTTTTTCCATTCCTGTCTTTAAGAAAAAGAGGACAAAATATATGCTGGTAAACTTCATCTCACTCTCTGGTGCGCAACAAATTGACCTGGGAGCAATTTCCAAGTATGGTGAGTAGAAGAAAGTGATTTGGAGTAGTTAACACTGATTTTAAAAGGGGAAGTCATGCTTGACCAACCTGGCAGTTTTCTGTAACAAAATGACTAATTTGGTCAAAGAGAAAGGAGTAAGAGATAGTGTTTATCTTGGCATCAAACAAAATAATATACCAATATACCATATTTTGATACCATTTTCTGTAACACCCTCATCATGGACAAACAGAAGAAGTACAAGCCAGAGCAGTGTACTGGACTGAAAACTGACTGAACTGCCAGTCTGACAGTGTTGTGGTCAGGAGCACAAAGTCCAGGTGGAGGCAAGAGACCAGCAGTGTGTTGTCACTGGGTCTAGCCATGTTTGACATCTTCATTAATCACCTTTCTCCTAGATCAGCACACAGAACACCCATAGAACATTTTTGGTTGATATAACAATCGCTAGAGGACCTTTCCAGTCTCCAAAATTTTGTGATTCTGTGATTCTTTTAGGCTGTCTTCTGAGTGGGTATTTACCAAAGCCTATAAGCATGGGTAGCATAAAAAAAAAAAAAAAAAAATCAGCTTTCAGAGCAGTCAACAGAGATTTAAGTAGTTTTTAAAGATCAATGTAGCAGTGGAGAACAAAGGATAGAGCATTTTTTAGCTATGGACTATATGATTTGGCATAGCATTTCTTGGCATGGCTACAGTGCCCAGATACAATAATGTGCTAGTGCAGTTAAGCTGCTTTTAGTCCCAGCATACTTTATATAAACGCATTGCTCTGCAATCAATTTCTGCTACTGGGACAAGCTCACATATTGCCAAGGCAGGTGTTGTCTGTGCCAAAAGGATACTCACTGAGTCATGACAATTAAGCTGAAATCTATTGTCCCTTTGAATTGGTGAAACCTTTATTATTAATTTTAGAATATAATAATAATATTAATCAAAAAGGCACACTACCACATATTAGAAGTGAAGACTTTTAAAGGCATTCTTTCCCATTGTTTCCTGAGCACCTTAATTAATCTCCTCTCACAGACAGAAGTTCATATTTTTCACACTACTATATTACAAAATCACAGAATATGCTGAGTTGGAATGGACGCACAAGGATCATTGAGTCCAGCTCCTGGCCCTGCACAGAACCATCCTCAAGAATCACACCATGTGCCTGAGAGCATTGTCCACACATATCTTGAACTCTGTTAGGCTTGGTGCTGTGACCATATTTGGATGTTCTCCATCAATCTGTATCCTTATTTTGTGGTGCCCAGAACTGCCCCCAGCACTCGAGGTGAGGCTGCCCCAGTGCAGAGCAGAGCAGGACAATCCCCTCCCTTGCCCAGCTGGCAATGCTGTGCCTGATGCCCCCCAGGACAGGGATGGCCCTCCTGGCTGCCAGGGCACTGCTGACTAGTATTTGAATTTCTGTCAACCAGGACCCCTGGGTCCCTTTTGGCAGCACTATTTTCCTCTCTAAGGCAAGACTTTTGCATTGCTACAAGTATCATCCCTTGTTTGTTATTTCTTTACTTAAAACTACTAGTGATGAAAGATTATTTAAAAGTGTTGACTATAAATAAAATGTTTACAGTCCTAAAAAGATCAAACATCAGAATAAGGTCGGTCCAACCATCTGAAATTTTTTGTTTTCTTTCAGAAACTGAGTCCTTTAGAGTAATATTTTCAATGATATAAATGACATTATGGTTTTTAAAAGAAGTGAAAAGTCTCCATTAAAGTATATATAAAAAGAAAATGTTTTGCTTCAATATTTTTCTATGTAGTATTTTCCATAGTTTAGGCTGAGGTTCTGGCCATTTGCAATGAAAAGTCACATAAATGAAGATGAAAACAAGGCATTTCTATATCTGAAATAAAAACAAAAAAAATATTGAAAAATCAAAACAAATGTTATTATCAGTGCCAGAGCTCCATTTTTTTTCAGTTTGGCCAAAGAAAATATTTAACTGATTTTAAAATTAACATTTTTAAGGAAGCTCTAAAGAATAACTGCTTGTATATACTCCTTTGTGACTTTCATAACTTCTTCATTTAGGTTTAGAGGTAGTTATAGTTTCTCAAAATATGATACCTTTGTAGCAGATGTATTGGAATTCACCCATTAGGTCAGACCAAAGTTTCAGTTACCGTAATATCTTCTCTTCATCTGTAAATGCAGACAGTGATACTTCTCTGGCACAATCTTACAGCTTTAAGCTGTCTGAATTCTTGAGTTAGAATTGATATCTTTGTGCTTAATAGCCCTTGATGTATTTGTCTTTCATGAATTCATCTAATTTACATCACTTCCATATCTACATCCATCTTTGGGATCACAATGACTTCATAAATATCTTGTCAAAATTCTTCAGTGTCATGGTGACCTTAAAAATATTCAATCATAATCATTGGTGTCAAAAAAACACACCCTCATAAATATTTTATCAAAATCTCCTTATCATTCACTGTCAAAACACCATTATTACTTACTACATTCACACTCTAATCCAATAAATTACTGTATGAAAAAATCTTGGTTTTGTCTGGTAGAATGAGTAGAATTTGCTTTTATTAGATTTATAACTTTCTTCTCCCATCTCTCCCTTTCATAAATTTAGGTTACAAAATCCTTATATTTATCAAAGGAAATTGAAGCAAAATTGCATGTACTCAACATGGACTCTGAAGTAACATATCTCCCAGTATGATAGGGCACTACTGCTCAGTCCCCCTGAAGACGTCTTCTCCAGAATGAACCAGCCCAGCCTCCTCAGCCTCTCCTCAGGGGGCAAGCACTCCAACACCAAGCCCTTACGGTGGCCCTACACTGAACTCTGTCCATTTAACTGTTTGTCTGATACTGGGAGTTCAAAACTGGATGCAGTATTGCAGACACTGTCCAAAGTGTGCTGAGTAGAGGAGTATAATCTAGTCCTCCATTCAGCTTACTGTCTGCCAGAGCCCCAGGGACTATTTTGCAGGGCTGCTCCCCATGTCCAGTGATTCGCATCTGACCTTTCTGAATTTTATGAGAATCCTATTAGCCTTTTCCTCCAGTCTGTCTAGGCCCCCCTGGATGGCAGCATTACTCTTCCGCGTATCAGAGGCTTCCTCCATTAAGGTAACATCAGCAGACCTGATGCGTATGCTCCATCACCTCCTCCACTGATACAGATGTTAAGCAGGACAGCTCCCAGGACAGGTGCCTGCATTACTGCATATGTCACTGGCCTTCAGGTAGATCATGATCAATTAACCATGATCCCCTGCACACCCTCATCGAACCAGTTTTCACCCACGTAGTTGTTCACCCACCCAGGCAGTTGTGCTCTAACTTGGATACAAGAATATTGTGTGGGTCAGTGTTGAAAGCATTGCTGAAATTAAGGTGAATGGCATCCCCTGCATCTCTTGAAGGTGGGTGCAACATTTGCCTTTCCCAGTTACCCAGGAACTTTCATTATCTTCATGACCCATTCCAAGATGTCAGAAAGCAGCCTGGTAAGAATCATTTCTCTCAGCTTCCCTGAATACAGCATGTGGATTGGTTTGGCTCAAATACCTGATCTTAATCTGTTGCTGTGTATTCTCCCCTTTGAACTCTGCTTCTAAGTAAATATAGAAGCCTCAGACACCTTGTTGGTGAAGAGACAAATCGGGCAAGGAGTACATGAAGCTTATCTGTGCCTGCTGTCACTGTGTCTACTCTGATGCTGCCTTGCTTTCATCTTGAAATTAAAATGGAATCTTGAACAGTGTTACATCTGAGATGACCTTCTCTGGATTACCTAATGTTGAATCACATGTCAAATTTTTTAACACCTATTGAGATCAGATAGAGTCATTTAAAAAAAGAAAAGATTTTAATCTCTAATGCTGGATATTCCTGATTTGTTTAGAACTGAAGTTTATTAGAACTTTTCAAAACTTATAGGTTAATAATGAAATATAGATTTTATTAGGAAAGAATTAATCTTCTTTCATAGCAGATTTTTTTCTGTGAAGGCTTTTAGTGTAGTTTATTTTCTTGTGAAAAAGCTTTTTGAGAAGCAATTAAGAATTCAGCTATGTTCACTTTGCCTTTAGTGCTTTGTAGCTACAAAATCTGTTTTCTCATATGATTTCTTCTGAGTGCAATATTGCAACAATTTTTTTCCACTCATGTCAGCAGCCCCAGTATGGAGCAAATTCCTTCAATGCTACCTTCCCTATTAATTTCACAGTTAGGAGAGAGGTACTGTTTGTCCTGAAAAATAACACTTAAAAATCTCTCAGCATTCAACCAGCTTTGATACTGAAGTGATTTGAAAGATTAAAAATGTTTGCTTGATAAATTCCCATTAGGCAGAGGAGACTGTATAAACGTGTTGACATGCTCCATTATAACTTTGCCTGTTTAATTCTTTTATGTATTAGCAGACACTGGCTACTAAGTAATCTATGACCCTATTGGAGAACTGGGGCATCATTAAGCACCATTATTTACTGTAATTTGCCATAAACTTCAGGGTTGTCTGTGCTATCCAGATTGGTAAACTCACTTTTGCAATCACCTTGGTAGCATCATCATTCTTCAGGTTATTTTCAGACAACCAAGGTCTTGTGCTGTAGTTCAGCAGAGCCTGGCAATGTCCACATTGCAGCCCACAGGATTACATCTTCACAGTAAGAAGTTCTGTAACCAGAACACTGTGGAACAATCTCAAGTAGATGTGAAATCACAGCTTCAGGGTGGATTTTGAGATTTAGCCCCTCAGCCTCCAGCTTTGTAGGTGTGGCTGTGCTCTGCTGTGTACTGTCTCACAATGTGGGGGGCAAGAATATTAAGTACCATTCTAGTCTAGGCCTGGACCTAAACAAACCCTTATCATAAATGTGGGGCTCTGCCACTACAATGATTCTCCAGAAGGGCTGACTTAGAATAAAGTCTCTCCACCAGCTTTTTGTTTATTTAAGATTATTGTCAATTCCCCATGGGACTGGCTTTCAAGATTCCTAGAAGAAAATTCAGAAGTTGATCTTCTGGAATAAATTTGCCTAAATGGTTTGTGAAACTTTTTACTGAGATTGTTGATGTCTGCTTTTCACTTTTAGTCATTAGGGTCCAGTTTACATATTTAAAGACATTTTAGAGCAATAAAGGCTTTTATGGATGCAGGGTATCAAGCTATGAGTTCAATCTGAGCAAAGGGAAACCTGTCACCGAGAGGGAAGGAAAAGGGATTGGATCTAGGGTTGAATTGCTTAAAGCAGGGTCATGTTGCAACTGGGATGGATCTCCTCATGCACTGGTTTGGACCTCCCAGCCCATGTGGTAACGAAGTCTGAGGCTGGGTTGGATAAGCAGAAGGCCTTGGAATCTCAGGTTAAAGCAAGCAAGTAAAAAGCTGAGCTGATGGTTAATGAGACATATAAGTCATTCATATAAATGAATGAAATTAAAAACAAATAAGGAATAAAAGAAATAAAAAAAAATCAAGCAAAAAACCCCCAAATGCAGTATGTTATTACAACTAGTAAGATGAAAAATTTGAGAGGTCCATCAAGAAATGTTAATTATATTGGAAGATTTTTCATATAACTGAGCTTGTACTTTGTCAGATATGTCTAATATAAGACAATATAAGATTGTCTTTCCACAGTTTAAGTCTGTTACTACTTTTCTGTTCTCCAATTAATGGGTTTTCTAGAGATATCTCTGGAAGTATTTCCAAGGATAGTTATCACTTTTTCTGTCAGTTATCACTTTGGCAGTATATTCTTGATTTTCTTATACATTCTACCTCAAAGGTTTTATATTCTAAAACTGTTAACTCCTTTCCCCCCTGTACAGCAATGTTAGTTGCTGACTCAGAGTAAAATTTTACTTCAGAGCTGAAATAGAGCATGATAATTATTTCTGTACTTTATATTCACTTCTATTAATACTAGCCATTTTGGCAGGATCTTTTTCTGCAGTAGTTACAGAATTAACTCATACTTGGTCCTTAGTCAACTTTAATTTCCATCAGCTGAAACAATTGCATCTTCTTCATGAACCACTTACATTTTGAAAAAGAAGTCACTAAACTTGTTGATCATTACTTTATTGAAAAAAAAAAAATTAAAGGAAAAAAGAATGATTTATGTGCAACTCCTTGTTCAGGAAATGAGCAGCAACAGACATTTTTTAAGGAGTAAGACCACTAATTTTTTTCTGCAATGGATCAGTAGTAAATGCTTTCAGTCCACTACTAACTGATGAGCAGCCACAATTATTGTCAATAGAACATGGGAAGTTGGCCTTGCTGTTCCTAACTCAGTTACTCAAGGTATGAACATCTATCATGGTCCACACTTCCCAGCCCCTGGAATGGCATAATCATGTTCAGTTTAAAGTAAGGCATTGCTGTGTTTAATTCTAGGTTAGCCACACAGAGGGAAAGTAGAGCCCTAAGTTATTTCCCCACATAGTTGTCCCAAGGCTAGGCACAGCCTAGCTCCAAAATTCTAGGGAAGTATTGCTTGAGTTGTGCTTGAATTTAGCCTCTTCTAGAAAGCTGAGATCAGTGTGTAACTCTAAAATGAAGTGCGAATAAATTGTTTGCAACTGTGTGAAACAAATAGGTGGCAATGAAATATGAGCAGATTCTGAGTGCATAGGCAATACAGCTAACCACTGACTATAACCTCCAGCATCCTTTCTAGAAAAGGGAAAATTACTATGAATATTTTTTAATCTAACTTTACAACCACATGAACTTTGAAGGAAGTTTAATTCAGGAATCCATATAACAACTAATTAGTTTTCTTGTGCAGGGACAGGACTTTAAATTCATAAAGTTAATTAGCTATTTCATGAATACATAATGTTTTCTGTGCTTATTAGGCTCATAAACAAGTCTTTTTATTAGAAATTGATGTGTGTTGAAATAGCTGCATAACAGAAGTAGACTACACAAAATAAGTGAGGATCTGAATCACAGGTGCAGCTAACTCATGTATGCAGATGTCTTCATCATAAAATTAATTCATTTACAGAACTTCCTCATTGTTAGAAAAACAAATAATGTCACAAAGAAGCCAATAAATGGAATCACTGTTAATAGCTGTAACACAAAATGGTTAAAAAAATTAAAAGATAGAGACTAAAATTGAATACTTAACCACTCAGTGATTGAGGTTATATTTTGAACGCAAATTCATATCATGTTTTAAATGAAACCGAAATTATTTTCCAAGTCTCCATTGAAAGAGATTAGCATATTTATTTGATCTGCTTCTAAACATTTACTAAATGGCTATATCCTGAAAAATCTGGTTACTTGGTTCTCCCTACATCACAAGTATTCCATTTTAGTAGTCCTTCAAATGCACATTGTTATTATTAGGCCACTGATGAAATGCACTATAGCTGTTCTCTTGCCTACATTTGGCACCAAGTCACTGCTAGACAAACATCAGAACTAATTGTGGTAGCAGAGACAAGAACCATTACTCTGCTTTGCCAACTGAACACACAAAGCTAGAGAATTATATTTCTGCTGATGCTGTTCCCTCTCAGTCCATAAATCATAGAGTCGTAGTTCGAGTTGGAAGGAACCTATTAGAGGTCACATAGTCTAACCCCCTGCAATGAACAGAGACATCTTTAACTGGATCAGATTGTAGAGACCCATCTGACCTGGCCTTGAACATTTACAGGATGGGATATCTGTCTCTTTTCTGGGCAACTGGTGCCAGTGCTTCACCACCTTCATGGTAAAAAACTATATGTAATGTAAACTGACTCTCCTTCCGTTTCAAACCATTACTCCTTGTCACACCAGATGCTGCGAAAAAGTTTGTCTCCATCTGTCTTACTGGTCCTCTTCAGGTACTGAAAGGCCGTAATAAGGCCCGTCTGTAGCCTTCTACTTCTTCAGGATGAAAAACCCCAACTCTCCCAGCCTTTCCTCATGGGATAGGCTGTGTTCCTTTCTAAACAGCACATCAATTTTAACAAGAAGGTTACACAGCTTGTTCTATTATTGCAAAGTTTTAGGATGCTCCCTTCTCACCAAGACATGAGGGTGAGTAGGACTTGGAATCCAGCTCTCCAAGCTGTACTGAAGAAAGCTGCACAGAATCTGGTACTTAGAAAAAGCGTAGAAAGAAGGCAGTGACATAATTTCTTCTTGCAATGTTTTAGAAACAAATCAGTATCTTTGATTAATCCTTGCTAAATATAGTGACTAGAAAAATTGTCAGTTTCTGTATAAAGTTATTACTGTCACATAGATGTAAGATATAATTTCTAAAAACGTGGGGAGGATTGCTACATCCAATGTTTTGTTTGGACCTTATAATCATCCAAGTTCTTTATTGGATTTGTGTGCACTTATATTTTTCTCAAAACCAAGCACAGTTATTTTAACAATAACCCTGGAAATCTTTTGCACAACCAACAACTGACTAAAAAAGCCATGAGGTAGCTGTAAGACTAAGTAAAAGTGTCTGTATATATTGGGGGTTTTTTCGCAGCTTCAGGGAAATAAAAAAGATTCTTAACACAAGCATAAGAGACCACAGCAAATGGGTAGCTCAAATTTGCCCAGTCTATTAAACAGAACTGTAATACTCAAAATTCAAATACAGTACAGTCCTACATGCACGAGAATAGGTGCTCTTTGTGCTGTTGAAATAGCTCAAAGAACACTTAAAATTACATCCTGCAGGCAGCTGAATTTACTTTTTTATTTTTCCTTTGATGAAACAGATGTTTTCCTCCCACAGTGTGAGAATATCTTCAGTGGCAGAGCTATCATAACATCACATTTCCTTTTCTATTAAAGGAAGTGTATAGCAAAGCCAGGCAGAAGAATCCAGGACTGAGCCTACACCTGCTGATCCTGCCAGGAAGCAAATTTCCTTGCATGATGTAGTTCAAACATTCACAATACAACGCTAAGGGTAGAGGGAGAGTTTCCATCACACTGCAGCTTCTTTTGAAAATTATAACTGAGTGAGGACACTTCCTGTTGCAATGGCTGTGGTAAGCAGCTTGGTTAAGATATCCAAAGAAATCCAGTATCTGTACACCTCTTATCCGACTGGCAGTCAACACAGGAAGAAACAAATAAATATTACAATTGCTACTGTGCAAATACCGTGTTATTTAGCATGGTAAGTCATTATATGTAAGATGTTATAGTAACACAGTGATTCAGCGTTACTAGACTAAAAGATCTCTGTTGAAAGGGTTATATGCTTCAGGTTGAAATTCAGTTGATTTTTATACCTGAATGGTGTTACACAACAATGTTGTCTTTTTATTTTCTAGCAGACAAAGAATGTCTTCTGAGAGCACCTATATATTTATGACCTTTGAAAAACCTCGTGCTCTGCACATGTTAATCCATAGTGTAAAATATTACTAGTTTTGTGCCCAGGAATCTTGACTTGTGAATTATTGGTGAATGTGTGTGTTAGCTGCTTTCTTATTTAGAAGCAATGTCTGGACATGAAAGCATATTAACCACAGATTATCTGACAAAGCATTTATTAAAAAGTGTGTTTTCCTTCTTGCCTAGCTTTTTGTATCCTAATAGGTATAGATGAGGATAAACAGACAGTAAAGTTGAAAGATACTAAGTTATCAGCATCAATTTTAGCAAGTAAAAATGGTGACCATCACACCTGAAAAATTCTTACATAGCTTACCTTAAAGTTAATTGTTAAAGAATATTTAGGTAAGCATCAGTGTTTTTTCCTTTCTCAAATGATTTTGTACAAGTATGCAATTAAATATAAGCGTGTTTCATATGGATGTATAAGTATATTAACAGATAACCATCTGAAACACATGTACACACATATTCACAGTCTTCTTATATGCTGTAATTGCATCTGAACTGCTGCTTCTTCTTTTTTAAACTTTCTTGTCAAAACACAGTGTAGTGTACAGGTACCTTTCAGCTGTGGTAAAGCACTAGAAATGTGATCCTACTAGCAATGCTGTACTTGCTTATTTATAATTGAAGGAAAAAGCTGCCTCTATTAGAACAAAAGGCTGCTTCCTAACACATTTGAAGAAGTAGGTCTCCTTTGACAATTGTAGTTTGCTTAAATTAGGTACTAGGTCCAGAACAGGCATTGGGGATCACTTATGTAGAATCAGGAGATGCAAAAGGATGCAGTCACAGAGGAACACAACTTCACACAGGGAGCAAACTCAGATAAGCTCTAGCTTGCAACTAAATCCCATGGCCAAATCTCACAAACAATGAGGGTGCCCACACCAGTACCCCCATGTCATTTAACAGGTTCCAGGGACATTTTTACTGGTCAGCCACTGACACAAAGTGCATGCACACACACATCACTTCAGGAGGCATCTTTCTCAGGCGCACCCAGAAGGTGGGTTGGCGAGAATCCCAGAAGATAAGGGGCTATTGTGCATGTCTCAAACACGGGTACTGGATGGCTGTGGAACCAACCAAGGACTGCTGGGAACAACAGATAGGAATTGCTGATAACCAAGGACTATGTTGGTATCAACATAGCATGAGAAATAAAATTTGCCTGGAAAAGGGGGTCCATATGGAGATAGGACAGCACTTATCTGAGACAAATATCATTGTTATAGTTCCTGGAGGTAAGCACAACACAGTACAGCACAAGTGCAGGAAGGAGGCCAAGAAGTAGGCATGGACTACAAGGAGGGGATTCCCAGAAGCCCTCAGATCCACCTCCAGAAAGGCTGGCAAGAATGGACTGCACATGGTGACTAGTTTGCATAGAAAGTGGAAAACCTGTCTTTGGGGCAGAGAAACCTATACTAACAAAACACCTCCCCTCAAGCACAGGTGGCATCCCCACGATCCTGGACATCCCATCAGCTAGACTGATGCAGCTAGATTCATGCTGAAACCAGGTAAAATCACCTGGGTCAATGCTGAAAACAGCACAGGTGACCTTTTCTTTTTTCTTTTCTTTCCTTTTCTTTTCTTTTCTTTTCTTTTCTTTTCTTTTCTTTTCTTTTCTTTTCTTTTCTTTTCTTTTCTTTTCTTTTCTTTTCTTTTCTTTTCTTTTCTTTTCTTTTCTTTTCTTTTCTTTCTCTTCTCTTCTCTTCTCTTCTCTTCTCTTCTCTTCTCTTCTCTTCTCTTCTCTTCTCTTTTATTTTATTTTATTTTATTTTATTTTATTTTATTTTATTTTATTTTATTTTTTTCTTCCTGTCTCACTCCAACCCCCACTCACCCCCTCCCTTAATATTTTTTTTCTCTCTTCCTCTTCACCTTACCCCTTTATCCAAAATCCACTGCCATGTGCTTATATAGTATGCCACGGAATAATATGCAATTTCCATGCCAAATGTTTAATTTACTAAAAAACCTTTCTGGTACTTTGTGGACGCTCAGACTTTGATGTTCCTTTCAACCACGAGCAATTACCAATCTTGGGTACTTCCTTCTCCATAACGGTGAGTTGTCACCGGGTTTGCACATCCAGAGGGTGCAAGGATCACTCACGGGTGTACAGGAGAGAAAAAAAACAGTTCCTCACTCGGGGTAAGGTGAGGGTTACTCGGTCCCGGGGGTCTCCCGGGAGCCGTACCTGTTCCCAGGGGGGCACTCCCGCGGACGCGGGTCCGTGCTGTGCCTGTCCCAGCCGCAGGATGGCGCTGTGGCCGCCCGGATGTGCCGCGGGGGCGGCCGCGGGGGATGCTCCCGGCACAAGGGCTCCCTGTGATCATCGCCTCACTCGGCGTGTTCAGGCGGTGCCTTCCTACTCATGTGTCGTTCAGATAAAAGTGTTATCCAAACAAGATAACAGGATCACAGAAGTGTACAGAAATCCAGATTTTGGAGTGCTATGATATATTTGAAAGGTCCTGGATAACTAAACTTGACAGCTGCCTGCAGCATCTTTATCTGCCCTTTCTTCAATAGTTGCCACTTCTTTTTTTTACCCCCTTTTTACTGTTTCAAGATGTGACATTTCCTTTGGTCATTTTTCACACATTTTTATGTTTTAGTTTGGGTGAAAAATCAGAAACCTAGTAGCTGTAAGATAAAATAATTAACCTTTATATTGGAACAGAACCTTTATAAAACTTACAAAATAAATGTTTCTACAGTCTGTGCCACGTATAGGAATCATTGTATCAGATAGTAGATTCATTGGCACCTGTTTGATACCTGAATGGCAGATCTGTCCAAATTTCTGTCGTATTGCTGTTTATTATTCACTAGTCATTTATAGATACATTATTCTTATTTTCAGTATTTCCTGCCTATTTTCCATATTAATGTACTGCGGACATACATTTCATGTGATACATAGAAGAGTTCAACTGATGCAGACCAAAAAACCTCAATTTTTTAAGAGAACAGGAAATTCACAAATAATAAGCATTTGATGCAAAGAAAAAGGAAAGGTTTTGGCATAAAACATACAAGGAAGAGAGAGCACAGCAATCTCTGTGCCCATGGTCTGGGTCAGATATTACCCTAGTACATTTCAGAAGCAATATAATCACTACTTTGCCATTGTTTGCCTGGATTTCCTTTGAAGTTTACAGGTTTTTGTAACTTGAAGACTGGTGTCAGCTCCTAGGAGGTTGATTTAGACAGAAGAAATATTGCTGTCTGAATCCTTTCACAAAAGCACATCACCAGTAAGCCAAATGCTTTAGATATTTTATAGCAGTTGGTGCATTGGTGAATTCACAAATTTTGGACTTGCTGTGTTGGTAATGCCAGAGAAGAAGACAATGGTTTCAAAAAAAAAATAAAAAAGTTGTCTAGTATGAAGAAGCATGGATCTAACAAGCAGAGATCTATTAAATGTGTTTAGAACAGAAACATTTCAATACGGTTGCAAGCAATTGTGTCTATGCACGTGACAGCAATATCCATAATCCTTCTCATTTTCTCAAAATAAGGCAGTTTAAAATTTCACTGAGCAGCTACATGCTGCTCATGCTTTTCATCTGAGTTCATAGCTGAACAGGAGAAACAGTGCCCCTGGCCAGTTTTTATACAGTGCTTTAGCTGTTACAGCATTAATTTCAAATATAGCTTTGCCAGGGTAAGAGGCTTAAAACATAAATATTTTACTTTTCTGGATAGACTAAATCACAAGTGGCAGACCAATCTATGTGATAGAACCCTTCCAATCTCTTGTTGACTATGGGCCACCCTCCAGAAATAATGGAATGAGTCCCAAAAAAACATTCTAGAGAGAAAATGTTCTAAATTTAAGGACTAGTACACTGAAAGGAGGGTATAATTTTTCATTCTTCCAAATGAGACCTGGGGGTGCTGATCAACAGCTGGCACTGTGCCCAAGTGGCCAAGAAGGCCAATGGCATCCCGACTTGTATCAAAAATTATAAGGCCAGCAGGACCAGGGCAGTGATTGTCCCCCTGTACTCAGCACTGGTGAGGGCACACCTGGAATCCTGGGTTCAGTTCTGGGCCCCTCTCTACAAGAAAGTCATTGATGGGCTGGAGCATTCTAGAGAAGGGCAATGGAACTGGTGAAGGGTCTGAAGCACAAATCTTATAAGGATCAGCTGAGGGTGTTGGGATTGTTTAGCCTGGAGGAAAGGAGGCTCAAGGGGTCCTTATTGTTCACTATAACTACTTGAAAGGAGGTTGTAGCCAGTCAGTCTTTGCTGCTCCCCAGGGAAGTGGTGACAGCAGCAGCCTAACAGAGCTCAGGAAGCATTTGGACAATGCTCTCGGGCACATGGTGTGACTCTTGGAGATGGTGCTGTGTAGGGGATCCTTACAACTCAGCATGTTCTGTGGCTCTGTGATTCATTATCCAGATAACACAAACAAAAATGAAAATAGTTAGTTTCTGTACACACAAAATTGAAAAAAAAATTATTGCAAAGAACCTTATGACATTTGTGAACTTTCTTTCATCATCTTGAATTGCCCTATGCCTGTGGGAAACTCTTAGCAAAACTACCTCTGAATTAGAGTTTGTAGCAAGATAAACTTTGCAATAACTTTACATAGTTTTTTTTTGGTTGGGTGATTTGTCTTGGTTTTTATTAACACCTACACATTACAGGGTTCTTTCAAGCTCTTGTGTTTGTGTGGTAGGCCTCTGTGGTGAGTTTGGTAGCTATCTTCAAGTATAACGCGTGTCTGAATGCCCATGAGAACACAGGCAGATGCACCACAATGCTTACATATAGATCTATTACAAAATTAACTGTTGAGATCTACACCAGCTAGGAAGCATTTGAGCTGTCACTGTTCAACTGCATGAGTGCCTAAATAAAACATGAACCTGGTAGTAAAGGTGCTTATTTTGACAAGTACTTTAATATTAAACCTGACTCTCCCATTCAAAGGTGAAGAATACACAAAAGTTTTTAAGAAGGAGGGATAAAGCAGTCTTCCAGGGCAGCGTTGCCAATGAACTTCCAAGTATTGATCTCAAGGTGTTTTTAGTATCCCTTAACAATTTAATAAGCAAAACCACAATGAAGCCAGACAAGCCCCAGGAGAAAAATATCTATGTCATGGCCTGAGCTTGCTCTTGTTTCATTTCTCAACAAATCCAGGCTGAACATGCAAAGGACTCTCTCTAGGAGCAGAAAGTTGAAAAAATAGTTCAGAAGTTTTCACAGAAATCTCAGGATATTGATGTTGGCAGGCACCTCTGAAGATCCTCTAGTCCAGCCTCCCTGTTCAGAGTGGAAGACTGGCCCTTCTCGGATTGCTGAGATGTTCATCCAGTTATGTTTTGAATAGCTGTAAGAAAAGAGATTGCCAAATCCAAAGTCCCAAAAAGAGCATCTAAGTAACCTGTTATGTTTGACCACCCTTATTTAAAGTTTTTTTACTCATAGCCTCCTGTTCTTTTATTGGGTACAACTGAGAGAAGTCTGACTCCACCTTCTTTGCTACCCCCTGATCAGGCATTCATGCAGATACATGTCACTTTCATTGTTGCTGTCATCCCCCACCTTGCCTCCATTTTCTTGAGGTTAAACAGCTCTACTTTAAGAACTTCTGTTTCTTCTGCAGTTTAGCCATTTCTTTTTTCACACTGTTTATCTATGAAACCATTTTTGTTTCCTCAAAACTTAACATTAGTTATCTCTACTGAAAAGCAAATACAAGACCAAACGGCTAGGCAAAGAAAAATCCTCCTCTGGTATCCACTGATACAATTATTTTCTATATACACATCACACATTTAGGAGCTGTGTGGTAGTTTTATTCCCCTTACAGAAGGTAAGAACAAGAGATTGCAGTTGAACAAAATTATTTTCATCTGCAGAGTAAAGGCTTCTTTCTATTCTTGTGTGTCCACATGAACTATTGCTCTGCTTTCAAAACCTCTTGATTTTGAGTAAATGTTTCTATAGTTTTGACTTTCAGTTGTGAAATCAATATAGTCTATTTGTCCACCTCAATTTAACAAGCTCAGTAATCCTTCAAACTAATCCCAATGAAATTGCTCCTGTGTTTTAGCAATGAATTAAAAAATAGGGAAGAAAGAAAAAATCATTCTGCATGCTCAGATCATGTCAAGTCTGTACAGTGAAGCTAGACAGCTGCTGCCAAAAGCATTGGCAGAAGTACTGACTGCTTAAAAGCTCAATTCCAGACTGAATTTGTGCCATTCTAATTTCACCACTAAGCATGAAGTTATTCCACATTACTGCTATGAAAACATTTTTGTCAGAAAAAAAAAAATTATTGGAAGAATAAAATGTTTTGTTAATTTAATTTTGAATTTATAAAGATATGCAATTTATAGATTATATTGAATCTCTTTACTTATGGATGAGTTTTTAAAAGAGAAAACATTGTGACAAACTATTAAAATTACATGTTAGAAAGCAGAAAACAAGTTTCAAAGTTTGGCATATAATGACAGAAATTCAGAACTCAGAATCCCAACAAAAGGATAAATATCTTAAGCTAAGCACTTGATATAAATATAGTAGCAGATATTAATGTCACAAAAAGAATAAAAATGTTGAACAGTCAAGAAGTATTAGATTTCTACGGAGTCTAACTTCATTGTAAAATATGTAAAGTCAAGTTGTTACTCCCTCTTAACATAAAAACTTAAACTTTTAGTTTGCAGTATTGCAACTTACAGTACCAGTGAAGATAAATTGCCAAAACTTCAGAGTAATTATATTCACCTATGCCTGGGCTTGGGAGAATTGCCCCAGCTTTTCATTTTCTTCCTGTGTTAGTCTGCCATACACTTCACCTTCTTTCAAACTGATTCTTTTGGATCAGAGTCAAATCCCCTCATGCTCCCTGTAAATCTGTGACTAGAAGTTCTAATTCAGGTCAAGGTGTGGCAGTCAGATATTCAGAGATAACCTGTTATTGTTTGGAAATGCAGTGAAAGCAAAGTGCTACTGCAGTGCCATATAGAAAGTTAAAAAAACTCTTCCAATATTTCCCTATAACAAGAAAATATTACTATATCTTTCCCAAATGGAACTGCCTGGAAACTCTTCAAGAAATCAGATATTTTTTGATACTGTAAGTTTTAATGAAAGTGAATCTGTTTCAACTGGGATTTTTTTCTGTCTCCAAAATCAATTTGGGTGTGAAAGAGCAGAAGCCCCTTTGCCAGTTATGAAACAGACCCAAGCTTTCTGGCTCTCAGCATCTTCCCCAGGCTGCCAGACTACAGTTACTGCAGCTCCTATTACTCCTTCAGCAGCCAGGAAGATTTCTGTCTGCCCCAAATGCCTGGTCAAGCAGTGGTTAGCTCAGCCTTCTGGTAACCTAGATTGCTCTTTTAATTTTGATTTAATGCATTATTCACCAGCTCCTGTTTCTCTCACTTGTGTAATGCTGTTACTCAAAAAGTGCCTGAGTACATTTCAGCAGGATGAATTGGACCTCAGAACAGAAGGAAAGTGGGATTCATGTATACTTGTCACTGACTCTTTCGGTAGCCTTTATCCACAGGGATAGCTGAAGACTAGGGGAAGACAGAGTGTACTTTTCCAGTACTTTTAAAAGCACAAACAAAGAGAGAATTACTGTGCAATCATCCTTTATTTATTGTTTATTTTTGTTTAAATTACAAGGTACAGAAAAAGATACTGAGATACATATTGAGAAATGCAATTAAAAATTAAGAGAAAAAGAGTAGAAATTGATTAAATTATTTTTCCCTATTCAGAGGAAATATTCTTGAATGCAGTAAAGTACATTAGCATTTTCACTCAGATCATTGAGGATAAAAACAGTAAGCTTCTAATTTTTTGTTCTTCTGATAGGCTTAGATTCCCTTTAGTCTGTGTTGTGACCTTTGTATGGCTTGGGTAGTTTTTCCCACATGTGAGAGAAGGCTCCTATATGTCTTTGTGATGTACAAGATCAAGGCCTCTATGAGGCATCCTCTTCCTACAATTCCATTTCTAATTCTACAGAAGATGCAGTCAAGTCCCTATGACATATTTTGGACAGAACTGTTCTTCACTGAACAAATGCAGTTTTATCTGCAGAAATACCTAACAGGAACATAGTTTGGTAATTTTTTTCAATGGGAGAAATCTGAATTTGTTATTTTAATAATATTTTTACTATTGTTATTGATATATTTCTATTACAGAAATATGAAAAAATAAAGGTAAGATTAGCATTAGGAACATAGGGTTTTTTCTTTTCCTGTTTTATAATATCATGTAAATTTAACTTTTTCAGGAAATTTTGAATTTGTCTTCATGGTCAAGTTTCAGTTTATTTGGGGGGGGGGATTTGTTTTTTATTTTTAATATTGGAGTTTTTTACGAAATGAAAATATTGACTCCTGCCCATCTTTCTAAACTAATTGGTAAAATCTGGAAGCAGAATAAGAGGAATGGATGAGCATTTACACTAGAGAACAAGTTGTAAATGTTCCCAAAAGCAATCAAATTTATTTTTAAAATGTAGGTAAAATCACAACGGCATTTTCCTAGCTTCACTCTCTGCGTACTTGTAAATAACTAAGACAAGAACTGTAGTTGAAAAGTATTTTCTTTCCAGCAGAGGGACTGTAAGAGCTAAATGTGAATGTATTACTGAACTATCTCCATGAAAATAGAGCTGATCAGATTGAAAAATAACCATAAAAGTAATAGAACTAAAACATTTAGAGAGTAGATTAGGTGCTTGGATTTATGCCCTTAGCAAATATAGCAAATAAGGTAACAACAGTGAGGACATTCAGAGATTGCCTTGTGCTATATTGGGAGGAAAAGGTAAGCTCTGTGATTTTTACTGAGGATATTTCCATGATAATGCCAAAGGGTCAGCGCTCTGTGTTGTAAACTGATTGCCACATACACTGTAAAATGGGCAGAGCTGTACAAGTGAGACTGCAGTGGTTCACCTCATTTTTAAGCGTGCACAGTTATTTACACAAACGTGATCATTAAATAACAACAGCATGAATCTAAGTCAGTAGAACAACGCAGTGTGTTTCCTTCATGAGCATGGCCAGTGGTTCGAAGGACGGGAGGTGATTCTCCCCCTTTACTGTGCTGAGACCTCACCCAAAGTATTGCATCCAGTTATGGTGTCCCCACATAACAAGGACATAGAACTGTTGGAGCAAGTCCAGACGAGAACTGAAGCACCACAGCTGTTCAGCTTGGAGAAGAGAAACTTGTGTGGAGACCTCGTAGGAACCCTCCAGTATTTGAAGGGGTCCTACAGGGAGGCCAGAGAGGCAGACTTTGTCAGGAACCACAGTGATAGGACAAGAAATAATGGGTACAAACTGAAAGAGGAAATTTAGGCTGGATATTAGGAAGAAATTTTTTGCTGTGAGCTAGTGAGACTCTAGAACCTGTTGCACAGAGGTGTGGATGTCTCATCCCAGGCAATGTTTAAGGCCAGTTTGGACAAGGTCCTGAGCAACCTGGTCTGGAATGTGGCCCTGCCCAGGGCAGGGGCTTGGAACTAGATGTTCTTTAAGGTCCTTTCCAACCCATTACATTCTGTGATTCTATGATTCCATGATTTATTTCAGTAGATGCTTCTGGAAGGCAGTGCTGTGTCTTTCATCCTTTTTCTCCTTCTTGGAATATCTTCCTTCTGGGTGGTATCTCAAGCAAAACCAAAAGTTTCTGTGTTCAAAAAGGATAAGTAAAGTGCTTTCTCTTCCCTTCAAACTTCTAGGAAATTGCGTTCTCTTTTATGTCATTATGAACCTTTCAGTGCTCAGCGGAGTGAAACTATTTAAAAACAGAGTGTAGACATTTTCATTCAGATTATGGAAATGAGGATTTCTTATTCATATAGCTAGTCATTATCTTTGTATTGTTTGTTATGAGAAGGCCTTTTGTCTTATTTAGAGTGATGTAAAATCACTGTACACAAAGGAAGAAATATGGGGATCTTATTGAATAATTGTGACTACATCTTCTGATACCATAGTATGGTGAGATAAATTCTCACATGCTTGATTTCTCTAGACAGTAGGGATCCAAGGCCTTTGGATTTATTCAGACCACTTAGGAGCCTGCTGAAAAGAGACAAAAGGAAAAAAAAAAAAAAGAAACTTTTTTTCTCCCATGGAGAGAAAAGAACATTTCTTTGTATTGTACCTCGATCAAGAATACTGCATCCAGCTGAGCCTAATCAAACAGAGAGAAATACGTGGCAATATTTGTGTGCAGAATGTGCACACACTCCAAGACACTGTATGAGGCATAGTACCTGCTGTCAGACCTTCTCCCCTCTACAGCATATCATTTTATCTCATACGAATTCTGTTAGTGATTTAAAAAAAAAAAAAAACAAAAAAACACAACACATCTACTCATGTTTTAGAGATCCCTTAAAGAGCCAAGGCTTTCTTTCTATCTCAGAGATGAGGCACTAAGATGACAGCCAGAAGACAGTTCTTTCTTTCCCTATCTCTGATCTTGATTGAGTGTGTTACCTTGGAGGATTCAACTTCTCTGTCTGAGACTCAGTTTCTAACATCAAAAACTGAATAAATACCAAAACTTCAGCGTGGATATTGCTAGATATTTGTGAGAGATACTGAAAAGAACAAATAAACAGAAGTAGGTTATAACACTGTTTCCTGCAGTTTCTAATGATGTGCAATGCTCAATGACAGGAGATGGCTAGGTCTGTTTTGAAGAAGATGGAAATCTGGTTTCAGTAATCCACAGAGGTTTTTCTTTGATTCTATGGATTCACACAGTCCATGTTTGAACTCATGTAAATTTTTAGCATCAACAATATTCTGTACTGAAGATGGACTGAATGAAGGAAGTGTTTATATGCTACTATCTTCTCTTGTTGAACATTGTTTAGCTCTTATATTATGCATCTCCCATGCATTTACTTTAAGATATACATGAGTTTATATATCTTTTTATAACCCCTTCACTTGCCTCTTATCTGTGCTGGAAAGCTGTAATTTATTCAATAGTTCCTTCTACAGTTTGATACTTTTAAACATTTTTATCACACACCTAGTCATGTGAAAGGCAGCTTCCCTTGAACCCTTTGTGTCGGATCAATCTATCAGCACAGCCAAGGAAGACAAAAACCTTGCACCCAACCAGACTGTCAGCACCCTATTATGTAGACCCCAGTGAACAGCCCTCTGTATTGCAGTGTGGTTCAGCTAATTTACTCAGGGTCATGCTCCAACAACACCTGTGCTTTTATTTGGAATATTGTCAGGTTTGTCAACTCTGTTATCTGCTGCCAGCTGTTGCTACTGCCCCTAAAGGTCTCACATTAAGCAGTATGGAATGACACTGTATTAACAAACACAATGATAGCAGAAGATTGCAATGGGCTGTTCAGAGATTGCCATTGGTAGTATGTGGACTGCAAAAATGAACTTGAAGTGATATACAGACATGTTTCTATCACAAATGAAAGCTAGCTTGAAATAATCATTCTGTGTGTATAGGATAAGGTTCTTATCCAATACATGTCCCAAAAAGGGAGAAGACAAGTTCAGGTCGTTGACCAGTCCTAGAAGCTATGATGGAGTCTTCACTGACTTCCCTCCCCACATAAGCTGCATTTATATTAATGTCTTTGAGGGAGGGGAAAGGGTGATATTAAAGTTGATGTCAGTTCATGTTTAGGTGGAGTTTGACTGACTTTAGTCATTAGCATTGGTAGGGGCCTGAAAAACAATATGCATTCTTAAGTTAATGAAACGAAATTGAATTTTTGATTATCATAGAAATCATTCTTTGACTTAGTTCCTATTGGCTGCATTTTTTAGATGGGGTATAACCACAGTATCTCTGTGTTGCTCAATCCTTTGCTTCATAGCTGCAGTGTTCCTGCTCTTTAGGTGTGCAGACAGTTTGCCCCTGGTAAACTGTAGCCAACACATACACTCTTTGCTGACCTTTGTTCATTGGTCTTGTCCCCATACACCTCCAGATCTTTTTTAGTTCTGCTATAATATTTTCACTAGAAAGAATTATACACAATATTCAGATGTGCATATACTACACATTTCTACAAAGAAGGGCATAATGAAGTTTTCTATTTTGTTTGCTATTTTTTTCATAATAATTCATAGAATTACATTTGTTTTCTTGACTGCTCTTGCACTGACCTGATATCTTCATGGAACTGTGTGTAATGACACAGAGATCTCATTTCTCAGTAAAGATTGTCACCTGTCCACCCATTAATGTTTGCACAAAGATTTGTCATTGCTTTTTACTAATCCTGTTCAAGTTCCAGATGTGTCTGATCCCTAATCTCTGCTGAGATCCCAAGAGTCTTCTATGCCTAGCGACTTTCCAAATTACAATGTGGCTTATAGTATATTTGTTATCTCCCAGTGACTTCTCTTGGAGCTATTCTACTCTGCATAAACAATCCACTGAGGGAAGGATTTAAATATTCAAGGCAGCTCCTCTGTGTTACCTTGGGAATAGCTAATTGTTTGTACAAAAGGAAACAGTCCCAAAGAAAACAAGACAGACTGAAAGGATGCTAAATTTCACAGAATTCCTCTATATTCAGGGGAAAGATATTTGTGGAGAGGTGCCCCAAAGTTTTCTCCACTGGCTGTTAAGGATGCCTAGCTTCTTGTATGTGTTCTTTTTCACCCACTTGATTCAGCTCAGTGAACAGAGCATTCAACCAAACATTTATGGAGGTAATGTAAGGATTCCAACAAGAGAATCGATTATTTGAGGTAAATTCCCTAGTTAATGAGAGCTAGAAATTCCATAGTTTTAAGGAAAGTCTCTTTCTTTTTCTGATTTACACAACACACTCTTTACTGAATCCAAGAAACTTTTGGATAAAGTCATGGGTAGTAAGTTAAGAAGCCATACTCACACAAAAATGAGTATGGAAAAATAAGAAAATAAATGAGCATATGAAAAATAACTTCTCTGGAGTTAAAAAGGGAAATAAATAAGATACAACTATGAAAAGCAAAAGGATTAAGAAAAAGCAACCTTTACAAGCCTTAAATTCTGTGTGAAATTTTAAGATAACTTGCAGCCACCAATAAGGCAAAATCAACCTTAAATCTGAATTTTGTGTTTTAATTTCTGTGTTTTATATTGGAATAACAATGAAGTCTTTGCAGTAAACCCAGCCCCGTCCCAGGGCATTGGGTACTTCCATGCCTAATGGGCCATGGTGGGATGGTGGCCCCAGGCTGGGATGTTACCCTCCAGGTGTTTGTGGCTCAGCAGGAGCAGGAGGAACATGGACACACGACAGCAGGAGCTGGACCTGGAGGTCTGGCAGGACCCTCAATAGAAAGCACCTTCCCAGCCAGCATTCACTCCATTTTCCTTGGGAGCTCCTCCAGGGTGACCACTGAGATGAGGTCACCCTCAACTGCACTGGCTCTTAACTGACCCAGAGCCTTATCAGCTGAATCTCTGGGAGCCCCCAGGGATGCTCTCACGGCCCTTTCAATATCTTCTGCTCCAAAACTTCCTAAGTAGATACCAGAGATCACTATCATTGCACTTGATATGGACTGTAAAGTATGCAAAAGACTCTGAGATTATCCACAAGGTGAAGCTCATTAAATATCATGGACAAGGAACAACTAATTTCTCAATAGTCATTGGGCATTGACAGGGTTTAGTCATGGATCTGTTCAAAACTGTGCAAACTGAAGCATATCTTGACAACCTCATAAACAGGACTTCAAGTGTGAAGGAAATGCTTATGTTAAAAATATAAAGGATGAAAGGTTTTAGCTGGTTTGGAATGAAGCAATAGGTTAGACAGAAAAGGAATAGCATCATAATTGAGAAAATAAGTCCTTGAATTCTATTTCAGTCATTTGAGGTATCTTGTTCATCTCACATACCCCAGTTCTTTGGAAACTGATGAAAAAATGAAACACAGTTAACATTCTGGGTAACATCTTATCTGTGAGATCTGCCTCTTCCTACAATAATATTTACATATTTTGTATAGTTTTTGAATAAACCCTTGGGTTAGTGCTGGGAATAGGGGCCTTTAATCTGAAAACATAGACATGAAGTTTTGCTTCTTTGTTTGTTTTCTTTCACCAGTAAAATTGTGTTCTTTTTTAGGAGATGACAGCTGCCACGGGCTGGAGAAAAAATTCTAGATGTCCCACCACTCAATTGCACAGTAGCTGGTATTTGCTGACAAGAAGGAATGCTGTCAGACTGAGAAGAGTGCTGAGCTGTGGTTGCTCAGCGTCCTTGTGAGGTTCATACCATTTTTATTATGGGCAATGTCTTCCCATAACTTCAATTTAGATGGAATTTACCTTGCCCAAATTCAGACATGTAAGGTTTTATTATGGGTAAGACAGAGGAATCAACAACCTGCAGTGGTTTTGTATTCTGAGATTTATTAAAGGACCTTCAGGCATTTACCCTGTTTGATAATCTCACACACCTACTCTAAAAAGTGCATTTTCACTGGGTGTCAGTTTCCCTTCCCCACAGAGAGATCCCTGCTGCCCAGGCAGAGCAGGCAGTCAGTCATGTCTGGGCAGTGGCTTTCAGGAACCAGTTTCAGCCCAAGTCCCTGGGCATCCCCCAACATTTAGCTCCACTCATCTCTGACCTCCAGGATCATGCTCCAGGTCTGGTATCTTTGCTCCAATCACACAGAATCACACAGAGTCATTGAATTCAACCTTTGACTTGTCACCACCATGTCAAACAGATCATAGCACTAAGTGCCATGTCCAGTTGTTTCTTGAATAAGTCCTGGGATGGTGATTTCACCACCTCCTTTGAAGTCCACTCCAATGCTTACCAGCCCTATCCATGAAGAAATTGTTCCTTATGTCCTACCTGAACCTTCCCTGGTGCAGCCTGAGACCATTTCCTCTTGTCCTGTCTCTGCTGCCTGGGAAAAAAAGTGATAAGGCTTTTGTGTAATTCTGTGTGATTGTCAATATGAACAAATGCTTTGAAAAGAGATACGATTGTATTTATGTAACAGCAGCATGCCTCTGTATCCCTGAATCAGGCCACTCACCACCTTTTTCAGACCACTCTTTCTGAGACCAGTATTTTTAACACTGGCTTTCTTTCCAAAGGCCCAAACTCTAAGTTTTCCAACTTAATTAGAGTATGTGCACACGTGTAGCTTCCTAATTGGTGTTTCTCGCTCATGTCTCTATTAGTTGTAGGATTCAGGCTGTGTCACTTTTGCTCAGTTCAAGTGTTGTCAGAATTCGTGACCAGTCCACACTGGTTGCAGCCAGCAAGTTTCTGCTTCAAAATAGAGAAGCTCAATTCCAGACATTCACCCATACACACACGCATGCACACACACACCAAATTATCTGCTGCCTGTTAGCATTTACAATTCAAGCTATTTTTATCACCTACAACAGGGTTAGACAGCTGCTTCTATACTAATCATGCCAGAATACCTTTGATGGCAGTAGAGAGGAAAAGACATTTTTAGGGTATCTCATCAACTTTAAAAGTGCCATTTGAAGATGTCATGGACTGGGCCATGGAAATGCCAGTTGTCTTCATCTGTAAAATAAAGGAAACCCTGAGGGCTGACCTACAGCAATCTTGATCGTGTGGCTTTTACTTTTCACAGCTGATTACAATGTAAAGATGTAAATAATTTTCTGCCTAGTTTGGAAAGCCAAAGGGTTGGGGTTTGAGCAGGTCTGACCAGGTGTGAAGACAGTGCAGGTGCCAAGAGAATGCTGAGGTAAAAAGGGGAGTTCATGGGTGCCTCAGGCTTCTTTACAGTCAGCAATTACTAAGAGAGATTGTTCTGGATCTCAGTTTTACTTCTGAACATGTAAGATCATTATTTAATTTTTTTGGTCCTCAAATTGCTTTTTGGAGCTGGCTTTCCTGCTGTTTTTGGTTTTGGGTTTTTTTTTGTTTGTTTGGTTTTTTTTGTTTTTTTTTTTCCCCTGGATTTCTTTTTTTCCTGACTTTTTTTCTAGTACAATATTAGGAAAAAAAAATGACAACAGAATTAAACCAAGACAATCCTCACGTATTCTATTCTCTTTCATTAGGCCCTGGACTGATGATGTATTCATGCATAACTATTTTAAGTTTCAGATTTTTTTCTTCTAAAATTTCCCACTGGTACAGAGAGCAAATAACTTGAATTTTATTTTAAGTACACCATGCAACACAGAGAACTGCAGAGTTAAAAAAAAAAATTAGAACAATAGGATTATTCTAATAATTATGTCTATGCATTTGGTAGGTATTTTTATGTATAAAGAGCTAAGAAAACACACACTCCAGTGCAGGTATTTTGTAATTGCTTTTGACATTCATGTGCATTAAAGCATCTTAAAATCAGACTGAACTTTTCTGTAAGCTTTAGGGAATGGCATATGTATATTTTATCTTCCTGTACTTTGGCAACTACTCAAATGTCTATTTATTTAAAATTCAAGGTGCATTTACTAATTAGTGCCAGAGGAACTGTAATCTTAATAAGTCATATATGTCATACTGTTTTATATGCACCCAGGAATACATAAAAATGAGATTAATGAGGGGAGTTTATATGTCAGATTTGATAACAGGTAAAATTGTTTAAACCTGTGACTTAAATTAGAATATGTCACATGAAAGCCTTGTGTGAACCCAGAAATCTAAGGGATTGTGGTGTCAAATAGCAGTCTCAAGGGAATATTTTAGTATTCTATTTTCTTTGGCATATGTAGAAGATCAATTTCAGTATATTTAAACAGGTATTTTGTATCTGATATTTTATTCTCTGAATGTCTTTTGGATGGCATAACTTTAGAATATAGTAAAAAACAGACTCAAAATTATAAACTGCTCTTTGTTCTATTTGTTGTAATGTTATCATTTGGGAAGCAGGAATGAGAAAATTGTGTTATGCAATTTTCGTACTGTAGATCTATATTAATGTGCATATGTTACTGGCATAAGATGCTATCTGCCCATCTTTGCAAATATTTCAGTTCATTTACTGGAAGCAGTGGGAGAGTCCAGCTTTTACTTTAGCATTGATGGGGCAGGATAATGTACTCCAAGTCAGCTGAAGGTGGTCATGGGGAAGGACAGTATTATCTCCCCAAAGACCCTATTTCACATGCTTAATGCATTTGTGAGTCTCGGAGATGGGAAATTTGTGAATTTGAGAACAGATGCTCTTGATGCAGAGTGACATGTGCCAAAGTTATGACTTCAGCTTTCTTCTCTTCTGCTCTTTTTCTAAAGTGAATGGCTCCCATTCCATGGAAGGGAAGCCATAGCATTTCCTGTGGGTTGCAGGGAGTTCCTGAGAAGTGAGCATATCAGAACAGTAGTTTTTCAGAACTTTATAGTCTAAAGATGGATTTTATGTGCCTTCACTTTGTGAAGGTGACCTGTCTGTCAAAGAAAAGACCTCTGCATGTGCTTTAACATTGGTAACACGACATTCCTCTGGGGTTTATTGTTAAAGTACTTATCCCAGTGGCTGAAATGTTTCAGAATTGTACTCTGACTCTAGACCTGTAGACCATTAGCGTGAGCATTAAAAATCTCTACACACCAGAGACAACTTTATGTTGCCATTTTGCAGAATCTTAGAAGGGATGAGCCATGTTAGGTCATCCAGAAAATATTTCTTCTAAAGCAGGAATTCTTCTCCCACTACGCTTTCCAACTCTGTACTCTGCATTCACTCCTGCTTTAAATGTTTCAAGAGAGACTTTCTGCTCATATTTTAATCTATGACACATTCTTACCTCAATGTGATACAGGAGTCTGCAGTGAAGAGAAATCCTGTAGATGGTTAAAAGAAAGTGTTCTTTGATGGGAAAGAATAAATTAATTTTTTCCTAATTCACTATTGGGTATTTTGGCTCAATGTAAAGTTTTCAAATTTTCAAATGTAGTTTTTAAAGGAAAAAAAAAGTTAAAAGTAGATTTTTTTTATGTTTATTTTTAAGAGATATATTTAATAAAAACCTTGCATGAATTTGGAGATAATGGGGTTTTGTCTGTTCATACTATTAATTCTTTACAGAAAGCAACTGAACTCTGCAGAATTACTTTTTGTACTATATAAATAATGACATTCTCAAAGATGAAAAACCTAGATAATCTACCCTATTATCCAATGGAAAAAGCATCAAAGGGAAAATGAAGAGAAATGGACAGAAAAAGGAAAAAATTTTAGAAAGAGAAAGATGGAAATGTATCTAGGAAAGCTTTTAAAACTTTTTGGCTTGTTTTAAAAAATGAAAACCACTTGGAAACAACCTGCTGAGAGTTATTTCACTACCCCATACTTTGCACAGAAATAAGTGCAGAGACTGCTTATTACAGTAAAATAGAATATTCCTGCCCTGGGATGTTAATCATTCCTGAACTAAAAATCTTCACAGTTTCTTTCTTTCCACTTAATCTCTCCAGTGTAGATTTGTTGAGTAAATGCTTGTACTCACCATCTACATATATAAGAAATAAATTAGTTTAAAAATCCAAACACTCTTATTACCCTTTAGCAAATATTAAACTAAATTATGTCCCCAGCTATGTCAGTGTAACTGGCTTCAGCTCAGCATGAATGGTCAAAATTGTGCTTGTGCAAATAAAAAGAATTTTTGGGTCAGTCACTTCAAAGAAATGGGACTGATAAAATTAACAGTGTCTTTAGAACTAACTAAAATCGCTTTTGCATGCTGTTAGTGTACTTTATCTACCACAATAGCTGCAATCTATCAGTGCTTCAATGGCTGTCTTTTGATTGTTGAATTTACAACATTGATCTGAATATACAATTCTAGTCCTTCCTGAAAATTTGATGTTGCAAACCTGTAGCTGGAATTTCAACTTTTTTTGTATCTATTCCTGGAAATGAATGTTTTAAATTGTTTTATTCCCTATATAGTGTTCAGTATTTAAAATCAGTTCCAGTGACACCATTAGAATACTTTGCCCTGATTTAACTTTAGGCCATATCACCATTTTTTCCCTACTAAGCTTGAATTATTGTTTATATCTTAACACCATTGTCATTAAGCTTTGTTCCTTTTACCAGGGCAAGGCTATATTTTGCAGTTATTGGCCAAAAGTTTGCTAAGAATGTGTAACTATTCTATGGATAAATATGTTGACAGACTACACTAGACTATAAAGAAAATACTAACAGGTATTCTCTGAAATGCTGGGATGATAATTTGGCTTCATAACTTTGCTGTTGGCTCAGTAAGACAGCCATAAAACTGGAATTTTCCTCATTTCTTTCATGACTTCAAAGTTAATTACTGAGAGCATTCCCATTTCAATTTTTATTTCACAAGTGAATATTTGGTATTGGGATAACAAGTTTTCTTGGAGTTATACTTTGGTGGTCCTTTTTGCCCAGAAACTTTAAAGACGTTACTTTTGGTCATATGTATGACTTCCTGATATAGTTTATGATATAGATTGACTGAATATTGGTTTGAAAATGCTTTTAAAACATTAATCTTTATCTGCAGAATTCTATATGCCTGAGGATCTAGTTGGATTAAGTGTCCTATGTTTATGAAATATATTGAAAAACTATACAGTAAATAATAGTAAAATGCTTCAATTTTCCCCACTTTTCTATTATATTAAAGATGAAAAAACATTGTACAAGAACCATTAATCAGTCTATTTTTAATTTATATTTCATGTATAATACAGTGGCAGATGTGATTATATTGTTTATAAGTCTGCTGCTGTAGCTGCTTGCTAAACAGAGCATAAAATTAGAACTTATATTTCTTGCTTTAAAATTGCTTTATAGAATGATTTTCATTACTATTTATTGCACTGAGATAACTATTTTCAAAGCTAGAAATCATCATGGTCTTTATTTAATGTATTACATTCAGTCAGTTCCTTACAGAAGACCTACACAGAGACCTTGGGTCCCTTTGACTGCTGTCAGACTACATTTCCTGCAGACATTAACCAGGTAGTTAAAATTATTTTAGTATGGTTATGAGTTTCATTCTGAGATGTTCTCATCAAATATTGCTAAATGCCTGATTCAAATGGTTTAGGTTTGTTCACAGTAAAAAGAACCACACTGCTCCTCTGATCAACACTGGACAGATCACTAAGAGACCTGCCAGAAATACTTGACCTTGTGAATCGCAGGTGGACAATTAAGTTATTCAACGTATTCACATCAGGTGAACTAGTAAAGACCATTATTGTAAAGTGCACTTTAGAATTGTATGGGTATGATCTCTACCAGCATGTGGTATTTCCATCTACAAAGATATAATCCTTAGATCTCCCTTCCCTCTTTTTCTGTCTAACTCCCCCAGGCAGTTTCATGAAGATTTGATTAGTCCTTCTTTGGAAATGTTCCTTTTCCCCATAAGGAAAGGAATTTTAAATAAGAATACAGTAAAAGAGAGTAAGAAGACATAAACAAAAGGATAATGAGTAAAACTTACGTTACATGTTCACAGATCATCATATGTTGAATTATCAGTTTCCCTGAAGAGGACTGTCTAATTGACTATCCTTTACATTAAAATAAAAATATTTGACCTCTTTATGAAATTAAAGTTATCTTTCTTAGTAAAAATATGAATCTTTTCTTATATTAACTAAATTTTAGTACTTTATTTAGCTTGCAAAGACAATTTTCTTCTATGGCAGTATGTGACACAGATTCCTCTTTATTGTGATGAAAAGCACTCTTAAGTTATTACATATATTTTTTTTCAATTTTAACCCCCCCATTTTGCTTAAATGGGTTTAAAAAAACACCCCCCTGTGTAGTGATCTCTTCTCCATTAATTTTATTTCTTAGTCATGCCCTGAATGCTTTCTTTAAAAATAAATAATCACGGTTTCAAAATGCCCCTTCAATAAAGTCTGATCTGCACTGATACTGCAGTGATACTGCACTGTCTTAATGTCCTTGTTCTGGCCAGGACAGGCTTAATTTTTGCAGTAGCCAGGAGGGAGACATGGCTGAGACCCTGATGTTGTACTACACCACCTCACATCATTGCTGGGAGAGGGGAAAAGGGACTCTCTTCTATGGAGAAGAGGTTCCATCTGGTCTTGAAAAGACGGTGGCAAGAGCCATCTGGTATTTGTTTATTGTCATTTTTGCCTGTGAATCATTCTATCTTTCTCTATATTTCTGTTATTAATATTGTTGCTGTAAATGTTCCTTTTCTTATCTCATTGCTCTTTCCAGTAAATTATTCTTATCTCAGTCCATGATCTTCACCTTTTGTGCCTCCAGCTCTCAGCTCTATCCTGCCAGTGGGGGAGGGGAGGGGAAGGGGAAGCGAGACAGAGTTTTGTGTGTTTTGGGAGAGTTTTGGTGGAAGCACTGAGTTGGGGAATACCACTCCTAAACTATGACACTTAACTATACTGGTTTATTAGGGGCTTTTGAAAACTCTGCATGGACCTTTATTACAGATTACTTTTAATTTTTTTTTTCCTTAACCTCCATTTAATGGAGGTTTCAAAAAATATGGAGCAAGCTCTCAATGAGGCAATTAAAAAGATAAATTTGCCCAGAAATTTAGCTGTACTTATTTTATGTCACAATGTTCTTTTCTTTCCTTCTTTCCTCCATCCCTTCTTTTCTCAAAATGGTCCAGGTTAAGGATGTTTTCTTGCAGCTTGATAAGAGACAGAAGTTATTCTGGTAGCGTATCTCCTAGAGTCTTGGTCTTCTACATCTCCAACACAAATATGTGTATGCTGACTTTTTTGGTTGTGCCAAAATGATTTGAGCTGATTTAAACATGGAGATGTTAGGGCCTCTTGACATGGATAATACTGTTGAAAAAAAAAAATCTCTTTATTTTGGCATACCTACAAGAATAATCACTTCTGTCAGCAAGGCATGGTTGAACAGTTGTCAATGTGTTGAGGAGGGTAATATTTTCTTTCAACTAAACAGCAGCCAAGACAGCTTGTCAGAGTGTAGCTTAAAACAAAAAACAACTTCTGAATAAAGAAATCGCAGAAAACTGAAAGTAGAAGTAATTAACTTCATTATGGAGGAATCATCCTTTGTTAGCGCTAAAGATTCTTTAAATTCAGAATATGGAATATTTCCCTAAGGTTTTCAAACACGATGATTAAATTGAGTACTGCTAAGATTACCATGCTCTTTCCAGTTCCAGACAAAGAAATAAGAAGCATGGCAATGGTGGATTCACTCAGTCAAATACCCTGGCCCTGATAGTGACCACTACAGAACATTTGGCAAGAGAGCATAACAGATAAGCTTGCAGTATCAACTTTGCTTCTAGCAACCCATGATTCAGAGACAAACTGTTACATTTATCTCTGTGTTTAGCCTTCAGCAGAACTCAGTTCTTCTAATGCAAGTAATTCCTTTCTGAGTCTATTTGTGCTTTTGGCATTCATCAATATCCCAAGGCAAAGAGTTCCACAGCTTAAATATATATCTACTTTTATTAGTCTTCACCAAATAGTTTCCTTTGATGAATTCTTAATCACTGTGAGAAATTTGGAATAATCACTGTATATTCACTTCTTATTAACTGTGACTTTTGTGCCATTACCATTTGATTCTATGATTCATCCTTTTTTTCAAAGTAAAGAATGTTAATTAATTTCTCCAATATATAAATTAATCCACAGCAGTGATAAGGCTTTTATCCCTTTTCCCATGCCTTTTTCTATTTCTACCAAATACTTCAGTGGGAAGAAGCAGAACTATACAAAGTTCAGATCCAGATAGTCTAGGGATTTATATGGTGTCATGTTTTCCACTTTATACCCTATTTTATCATTAATAATTTCTGATCTAATCTCTAGGTTTTCCACGGAACATTGTTCAGTTTGTCATTAAATAATCAAAAATTAGTCAAAGAAAACTCTTCTGAACTGGAATAGTTCTCTTTAGAATGCATCACAAATTGACATACCTGGGATTGTTTTCTGTCTTTTTTTTTTCCCCACGTGCACTGTTGACATTTCAACTACAACTTTATTTCCCACTCTAGCAATATTGCGAGCTCAGTTACTATTAAATCTTTGTACCAACTCTTTGTAGTTTGTCTTTAGACCTCTGGATATTTTTGTGCCATTGTTATTCACAGCTTCACTAATGATACTCTGCCTGCATTATTTATAAATATATTGAACACCCTAAATATCATAGAAAAGTATGGTGGTATTTATTCCTTGTAATTGAACAATGACAAATGGTATCCTAGATTTACGTAATCTTTTCAAATCTACTCATGGCAGTCACCCAAGAAGTTTTAATTCCCAGTTAAAATATGATTAACATTAAATTAAATTGAAGGGTATAATTCATAGATTAAGAAAGAGAAATTCACACATCTACATGAGAGAAGTGTGAGATTATCAGTCAATGAAGAGCAAATCCTACAGTCTAAAAATACTTCATTTTATCCTAAACTAAACATTCATAGACAGTTCCACAATATTGGGAACATTTTTGTTTGCAATATCATTGTGTCCTTCAAAAAAATTTAGGAAATTTGAGCGAAAGAAAAGATTTTTTTAGATGACCCATATTGAATCTTCCTTATTATAAAGTGTTTTTTATCAGATTTACTAATCTTTCAGCTTCTTTTATTCTTTATTATGCTTTATACTAATTTCCCTGATATAGAAGGCTGGTCTATTTTTTCCAGTTCTGTAAAAAAAATTATATTTACCACATTTCGTTCTACTGAAATTAATTTTATTAAATCATATCTTATGAAATTAGTAATTTGACTTTTTTTCTTTAGTTCTTCTGGGCTATGGAAGAATATTCAACAATTTCTTATGAGTCATCTTACCTTTTCAAACTAAATATCTTCTAATAATATGTTAGTCTGCAAAAATTTCTTTAATTTTCCTCATTAAAAGAAATTTTCCAGGATGAACCTCTTATAGCTTCTATGCAGTGAACACCAAGGAAAATAATGCTTTTATTTCTCTTATTCTTATCTTTCTCAATTCTCTTGAACATTCATATTCCAACTTTCTCCTCTGTTGACCTGATAGAATTTTTGGCACCCTTCCTTTTTAGTTAATACTTTTTATGTATGTAGAAAGCTGTTTTTCAAAACATTTCTTGGTCTGCTTTTTAATCATTTTAGATTGACATTTGTATGAGCCAGCAGAGAGCCCAGAAGGGCAATTGCATCCTTGCTTGTATCAGAACTGGTGTGGCCAGCAAAACCAGAGCAGTGATTGCCCCCTGTACTCAGCACTGTGAGTGCTGTGTCCAGTTCTGGCCTTTCACCACCAGCAGGACACTGAGGTGCTGGAGTGAGTCCAGAGAAGGGCAAAAGGGATGTTGGAGGTGCTGGAGCACAAATCTTGTAAAGAGCAGCTGAGAGAGGTTGCAGTTGAGGTTGCTTAGCCTGGAGAAAAGGAGGCTCATGGGAGACATCACTCTCTAGCACTACCTGAAAGAAGGCTGTAACAAAGTGAAGTTGGTCTTTGAGAGGGAATTTTTATGACCAATAAGACAGAACAAACAGGAATATGCCAGAACTATGAAAACTTACTCTGACTTGGGATCTGCCTGAGACTTCCATTTTTTGCTTCTCATGTCTCTAACAAGTAGGAAAATAAAGTAAAAATAGAGACTTCTCTCCAAGACCAGAGGGAGATACAGGACTGCATTTTCAGATCCACAAACCATCCTATATTAAAGAAATCCCCATGATTGGGCCACATGAGGGCTAAAAACTGGCTCAGGGTACAATGAAGGGTAAACAGACAAAGAACATCACACATCACTAAGGAGTGTTGATTGAGTTAATGGCAGCCTTTGCAGATGAAGAAAAATTGAAGATACACCATGCCAGCATAACCTGACACAAGAAATCAAGCAGTAAAAAGAAGGGACTAAAACAATGACAAGAAAACACTGCAACAAATGTAACTGTATTTATTATCACGAGTCAGATAATCTCTTCAGTGAGGTCACAGTTTTAAAAATATATGTGTTACCTCAAAAATCCAGGAATTTTGCTAACATCCATTCTAATGTGAAAATTTTTAAAACAAAAATGTTTAGATATACCAAGTTTCTAATAATTGTAAAATAATTTCAAGGTCTTTATATTGCAGTGCAATCAGTGAGTCCAGTTTGTTTTTTTCTTAAAAAAGAAACACGCAGCTGCTGTGTATGGACATACTTTTGGAAAGGAGGCAAAGGCACAAAGACCAGTGAATGAGCAGTTTTATTGTCCTTATTCTATAGTTCTGTGTGTTGCATAGTTCAAGTGTCACTTGTGTCTCCTTGTAAGGAAAAAAAGGTAGATACTACTCTTTTCCATGATAAACACTGATTTTAAAGTTGTTCTAGGTTACAAGCATGTATTTTCTCACCACCTTCATGAGCTGTTAAAACCAGGTGGGGCAGCCTCCTTGCCTTCTCCTTCAAGGCTATGTCCTGTTAATGGCCCATCGCTGCCTTATCTCATGACTCATCATTCCATTGTGAGGTGCTTCACCCCGAGGGAGAAACCAAGCATTCCATTCTGGATATAACTGGGACTTTTGAAGAACACAAGCAGCCTTTCCCACTGGATTTTCCAGAAGAGGAGAGCTACCTACCCACCACTGAACATTCCGAGGATAGACAGGATCACCAATTCACCAGAACCACATCTGTTCACTTCAGGAGAACCGCAGCCACCACTTATCAGACTACTACTGCTACCCTGACTAACAGGGTCAGGTCGTTGTCATGGTTTGACATGGAAGTGGGTTTTTTTTTGCAAAATAAAAAAAAAGTCCTTCTAGGACTGATCAGAACCAAACAATTGTCTGGCTTGATTATTGGCAAGTGTTAAGACGCTTAGGAGTTTGACACGCCTCTGTGAATCACATTTTATGATAGACAGAGCCCAGGAAAGCTCTCTGGACTTCCGGCCATCAAGGAGGCCACTTGGGCCTCCGGGCCCTGCTCGGCCTGGCCTGACCCGGGAGGCAGCCGCCCCCTCCTTGGCCCTGTTCCATCTGGGCCCCCCAGCCCTGCCCCATGCAGGTAGAGCTGGGCTGGCAGCGGCCCCCCTTCACCGCCACGGCAGAGCTCAGCTCCGGCTGCCCGGCAGAGATCATGGGACCAAGAGAGAGAAGAGAAGTTCCAGCTGGGCCAGGTGAGATTAACCCTGTTAGTGCTGTTAAGATTTCTTCAGAACAGATGGGCCTGAAAATGCTGATCCTCTCCCAGAGAGAAAGGTGAAAGGACATGAAGTGACACCCTAAAGTATAAGTCAGTAAAGATGGAAGGGCTGAAAACCTGAGAGAAAAGAAAGAGGAGATGCTTCAAACCTGGAAGCTGAAATTCTGTTGCAAAAACCCTTTGGGGATGAACTGGACTATTGGAGTCCCTGCTGTAATTTCACAGAGCATCAGAGCGGGTAGAGCAATTGGGAGCTAAGGTGACTCTGCATTTTTCTCTCTTTATTCTTTTGGCTCCAGAGTGTTTGGACTCAGTTTACCTTCACCTGGAGGGGTGTGCAGTACACCTGAAGTTGATTCTGCCCAGTGGGTGGGGAGGGGTCCCACCTTCTGTTATGGACTGACACTTGGAATCTTTGGCTGTCTAGTGGGTGGGGGGCATGGTCCCACCCTTTGATGTGGACTGATCCACTGATTGAACCGACATAGAAAGGAACCAAGACGGGTCAGTGCGAAGATGACCCCAGTTCCTAGAGATGAAGATTGCTCCTAGAGATGAGTAAAGAAGACCTTGCTCCTGAACAGCTCAGCCTTAAATTGACACCCCGTGTTAGCTCAAATTGAAACCCTCAAACAGCAGTTGTGGGGAAAATGGTGATTCGAGGTTAGGGACTTTTTCACTGCAAGCAGAAACCTCCCGGGTGGCTGTTTTGCTGTGATATTGAACCCATAAGAGAGTTGTCTCTAGTGGGAATGTCTCCATCAGGTCAGCAAGAAAGACTCAGAGACTCCTATCTCTTTATGTGAACTGAAAAGATTATAAAGGTGGTAAACTGACTGAAATCTCAAGGGTTGTTTCTATGTTATCAGCATGGAAAAAGGTGAGGGGAGGAAAAGTGTTCTAAGGGTTTAGTCTGATTCTAACTTTTGTTTCCTTCTTTTACATCTGCTAATAAACTTCTTACAGTCTTTTAAGTTTGTGCCTTCTTTTTTTCTCCTAATTCTTATCTCACAGAGGTAAAATAAGTAAGCAAGAGATTATTTGAGCTAAACTACTACAGTCATATCTGACTCTGTCAGTTTAAATCAGTTTTGTTTTGTTTTTCATGCCTTCTTTTATATATATATATTAGTATAGAACTGTTATTCCTGTTTCCCATATCTTTACCTGAAATGTCCCCTTGATTTCGAGTTATAATAATTTGGAGGAAAGGGGGGTTGCATCTTCCATTCCAAGGAGGGCTCCTGCCTTCTTTGGCAGACAGCTGTCTTTGAAACCAAGACAAAAGTGTCGTTTGGGCTGACGAAAAAAGTGACAGACAGGAATTCAGCATACTCTTTACAGACTGGGATGTAATGTTTGCATAACCAGAAGATACTTGTTAAATAACTTTTTGGCTAATTATCAATTTACACTATGAGAAAAAATATAAACAAAAAATTCTGTAACACATCTAAGCCCTGAATAAGCAATAAATGACAACTGGATCATTGCTCTTTAATTCAAGATAACTTCTTAATTAAATGCATCTTTCCTATAATAATATGGTATATTCAATCCTCCTTGCAATATCAATCCTGAATGCTATGCTAAAATGGAAAGAGGTAAAATAATTCAATTTACTGGTAATGAACTAACCCTACAAAATATTTAAAATTTTATTTATAAATAATTGTTAAAAACAAAATGGAGTCCATAGATCCTCATTTGGGTTCTTTTTATCAACAGTTTAACACTTCTCCTCTTCCCCCAAGACACACAGAATTCAGTCTAATATATAAAACAGTATATTAAGTATAGGGACCTATATTTTCTTGGCCAGCTGTGGTGAGAAATCAATCCTACCTCTATTGTCCCTATTATATCTACTCTCAGAACAACTGTCAGGAAACATGATTTTCCCACAGAAACTCAGTTTTAGCCAAACAAAAGGTGTCTGTGAAGCAAAGGCAAAATTAAACTCGTTGCAATTAACAAATACTACATGCAAGTTCTATGTGTTTGTTTGAATAGAGCAACTAAATCTCAGGATTAAAGTATGTCTACAGAGTCATTAAATTCTCATTTAATTTTACTACTGTATGAAAGTGAATGCAGCTCTAACAGATTATATGTGGTTGTTTCCTAGATTTCTCCAGAATGTCTTAAAACATTTCTAGGGAAAGAAAACCAAGGTTAAATTCTGGGTTGTTTTATTTGTGTACTTTGTAATAGCAAACAAGCAAACCAAACAAGATAGCAAGCAGATAATAATAATTATAGATTGATAATGGGTAATAGATATCAGATAATAATAGAAAGCAGAAATATTTAATAGGAAACAGATGTCAGTTAAGATCAGACCTCTACTCTGCTGGCGTAGGTCCTGCAGTCTATATATCCAAAACCATCTGCTGCAAAAAAAATCTGGGTTTATTTTTGCAAACTCTCTCAGAAAATCAGAATATTTACCTAAAAACCATTCTGGCAATCCCTACAGAGAATACATGGTGAGGACAGGAGGTAACATTGTAATAGTTCTTCAGTTGTTCAGAAATATCATGTATGTTTTATTATAAATTATTTTGCAAGTGATTCAGATACCATGAGTCCTTTCCCCTATTTCAGCCACATGAAAACAGTTTCCTTTTTTTTTTTTTTGTTCCCCTTTTCTATTGCCTTTTGTGTCTTTCTTTTGCAGAGCATTTTACATAGCATAATTTTGTCGCTTCTGATAGCTGAGCTGACAAGAACAAATCTTATGCTTGATATTTTGTGTCCAGCACCTCAGTGAATCTCTTCTATTGGGTGGTAGATTCTGCTCCTGAGTGACAAGAAGCTTTACATTATTTCTCTTTTGCTATTATGCTGCATACTAATTCACTCTTATGTTCATTCCTAGATAGTTTCTTGGCAAAATCTCTCATCATAAATTCCTTGTCAGAAAAAACAGACTGGCCTAAGGCTTTTGGTAAATGACAGCAAAATTATACTCTGTATCATAATGACTTGACAACGTATTTGTAAACAATTGGATTTTCTTGTGCAGCATGTTACAAGATACAACACCACTACTTTTCTAACTGAAACATAAATCTGGATCAATCTTTCACACGAGCAAAGAATCAACACTTGACTAGAACAAATGTAAAAGCACAATTAGTGGAACTTTCATCTTATCATCTTAAAGAGCCTATACTCCCATAACTTTATAAACCCGGCTTTAAATCAAGTTTATTGAACAGCAATGGTACTGTAACAATAGTAAACTATTGTCAGAATTTTTTAGTTGCTATACTTATTTTGAAGATAAATTAAATGCACTGAAAGAGTTTGCAAGTATAATTAGGTGACTATTATCTATGAAATTTTATTTTCTTTTTTTATTATTATTTTAATAATTGTTTCTGTCTATATAATCCACTCAAAATATTATTTTGGAGCCAAACCATTATTTATCTGCTGAATACATGGATGATTTACAACCATATTTAATCTGTAAGTCAATAAAACCAACTTTCTCCAGACACCTTTCTGGTACTCCATTTATTCCAGAGCCTTGATACTCAGTTTTAGAGAATGCTGGTCTGTGTTTTCTTACACTAACCTTCCTTTCTCTTTTTCCTTCTCTACATGTGGTTTTATACAGTATGGCAGCTTGAGCAATAGATAATGCAATGCTTTTTCAATTTCCAAATCTGCTCTCAAAAGAGGCAATTATTAACAATTCTTTTTCAAAGTCCAAGAAATTGCAAGTAATTGTACACTTGCATGAGGAAAATGATGTTCATCTGTGATTGTAGCTTTAGGAGAACTAAGGAGCAAATTTAAAATCACACATGAATGGCTGAAATCAATATTATGCAAAGGAAGCAATCTTTGCTGAGTATGGATAGCAAACTGATTTGATTTGCCATGTTGTGATTGGTTTTGATTTGGATTTCTTTTTTCTCACCTTTTCATTCAATTGCCATTCTACAACCTGCTTTGACTATGAAAGGTTTTTCCACATTCTTATCAAAGATGCAGGACTTCAACTATGCAATAAAGTGTGAAAGTGTGAATTTCAATAATATAAGACTGCAAAATGCTAATGCTAAACTGTTTGCATGATTTCAGGCATATCAAACTTAATAAAAGTCTCATTAGAGTTAAACAAAGGATCACATCTAGGGAAATGGTCGTGCAACAAAATTAATTATGTCCACTCAAAACACAAAAGCAGGTTCTGAATTACACTTGAAAGGAATTAATTCAAGTAAATAGTCTATCGAAGAAAAAAAGCAAAAACACTGGCAGAATACCCTTCTTTTCCTGGAATTTATGAAAATATTTGACTTCATTGCTCTTATCAGGCTTCAAACCTGGACTCTCACAATAGATTTTTATCTAATGGCTGTTTGGGGTGTTGGATAAGTTCCAGGTGGGTTTTTGTTACGACTTTTTTTAATTAATTGAGTGATTTGGTTTTTTTCCACAGCTTCTTTTCTGTGTGGATTTTGAAGAAGGTGGAGAGAAGAACAAAACATATATAAATAAGGTTCAATTTCTGCCTGAGTATGGTATTTTATTTTGTGTACATCAGCAGTCTCTCCAGGATATAAATTCACAAGTTTGATGATGCTTTTCATTCTATATTTTGTGTCATTTAGTGTGTTATCTACCTTCAAACCAAGCATAATTTTATCATTACAACTCATTGAGAGACATCTTTTTTTCCATAAAAGCTAAAAGTTACTTTGGAATATATTTTACAATTTTTATCTATTTACATACTTTTTATTTACAGCACTGTTTAGATGTTTCCACCACTAATCTTTTGTAATGATCAGAGTTACTGTCTACCTACAACTCTACTTCTAGATTTTTGTTGTCTTTTTCTTTTACACAAGGTGGATCACTCTGTGAATTATGTGGTGCAGCAGACAAACCTGAAAGAGCTGCCCTTCTTATTCCATCTACCTGAAATGCATTATGAAATATAGATTAAGAATTTTCAGTTCTCCACTCATATGAATTGTTGACCAGTTCCTTTCAAACAGTAAAATATGCCTCTTGAAACTCAAAAGCACCAAAGAATAAATGCTGGCAGAGTAAAGTGCTGTTTCTAAAAGCACTAAATTTCCTTCCTTTGTAGTGTCTGATTAACTGATCCAGATTTTATACTGTTGAAGTGTTTTAAATTTACTGAAGAATAACTTTAATTTCCATTTTCTAAATACGTTTTTTCTTTTTAATGTAATGAATACGAAAGCAGTACATCTTTCCATGCCACTGAAACATGGTTAATGCCAGGGCTTTGCAAAAGTAGACTCTAGTGGGAGCTTTGATGGCACTTAGGCTGACTATCAACATCCCTGATTGAATACCAGTGTTTTCTAATTAGAATGGTTTTCATTAATACTCACTACATTTTGAGCATTGTAATGCATGTCATTATTATCAAAATCATCTGTGTCATTAGCATTTCCTTTCTTGCTGAAATTATCTTTTTTATACCAGGCAAGAAAAATTCTTGTAGAAATTCTTTACTCAAGCTATATTATTTAATGGGTATAATTTCTATTTTCTTGTAAAAAATGTGCGTAAAGAGCTTTTCCTGTTGGCTTGACTAGCAGTTGTATTGTTCTTATGCCAGTGGTCAAATAGAAGTTGGATCTCATGAAAACAGGATAAGATCAAACCAGAAACACATCAGGGAAACAAAACATACTATATGATCTCTCCATGAAGGCTCTGCTAACTTACCTACGAACATTTTTGGTCCTTAAAGATTAACTCTTTAAGATTTACACAAATGAACCTATTATACCTATACCTAATTATACCTATATTTACCTTATACCTAATTAATAACTACAGAAGGTTGATCCAACTCCATATAGACATCTGAGACATCTATGTGTATGCTAGCTCTCTGGTCACCCTCTATATTTAGTCAAGAGAACCAGAAACCTCTTGAGTGTGAGTAACCTCATCTTACAATGGATGTCATCCAACACACTTATTTTCTCTTAAATGAAAATTAAATTCAGAATCTGTTTGTACAAATCTGGAGTTAAGATTAAATGGGATTAATTAATTCAAATTTAGCAGAAAAGTTTTTTTTTTTTTTTTTTTTTCTGTGTGCATGTTGTAAACATCCTCTGAACACTTTGGGATAAAAACTCCCTACCGACGGTCAAATCTTTTTCTTCATTGCAATATAGACTCACAAATGTATGCTCAGGAAAATTTATAATGGTTAGAGTTTAATGAACAAATTACCCTTACATTCTTTCTCTCTTTGAAAATGTAGTTTAAAGACCATTACTTGACAGACAATTACACAATACCACTTTTCTTATATTCTGAGATATAACTTAACAAGCTTGCTTAAAGAAATCACCAAAACTATTTGAAGAATTTTGTTATTTCTGCAATTTTCTTGCAAAATATAAATTCCAATGCATTTTTTACAAGATACTAGCTTAAAAACAGTGTTATTAGTTTAAATTTCATTTTTCAGTTCAAAGTAACTTTTCATTTTTAAACATAAATGATGGTAGCAATCACAAAAGACTATAAGAGAAACACATCCTAGTGAATCCATTGGCACAGATTAACAAGAAGAGTTAACATTGATGTCTAGAGACATTGTCCTCATTTCTTGCTTCTCAATATGTATACATGTTTTGGCATTATCAAATTATCTAATTTGGAATAAACTTTTATATCTTTTTCTTAGTCTTGGTTAATTCAAAATGACATTTGTGCAAAAACTAGGCATTTTAAAGTGAATTTACCATTCACTGTGCAAATTCTTTCCCTACTGCATCAATCACGAGAAACATTTGATAGTTCTTTGTGAACAAAGAAGTAAACTGTAGCTTATTGTAGTGGTTTGATTCAGATCATCTCTTACTTACCTATTTTACCTCTGTGACATAAGAATTAGGAGAAAACAAAACAGGCTTAAACTTAAAAGACTCTAAGAAGTTTATTAGCAGACCTAAAAGAAGGAAACGAAAGTTAGAATCAGATTAAACCTTTAGAACACTTTTCCTCCCCACACTTTCTCCATGCTGAATAATGTAGAAACAACCCTTAAGATTTCAGTCAGTTTACCACCTTTATAATCTTTTCAGTTCACATAAAGAGATAGGAGTCTCTGAGTCTTTCTTGCTGACCTTAAGGAGACATTCCCACTAGAGACAACTCTCTTATGGGTTCAATATCACAGCAAAACAGCCGCCCGGGAGGTTTCTGCTTGCAGTGAAAAAGTCCCTT